>CM070765.1:10307357-10907357 GCA_036346245.1 Bonia amplexicaulis
GGGGTATTTATACTCCCACATGAAGAAAATAGCCATTGGGAGTAAAAACCAGGAAATGCAGTACTACCGTAGGCAAAAGGTATAGCATTTGAAGCACACTCCAATTTGAAGTTTCAGATTTTTCAGGATTTTGATATTTCAATTTAGCTTCAAAAGCTAATTGAAAACCTGACCTACAGATGTTCAATAAATCTAAAAAAATTTATTAGTATAGGTCAATAATAAGGGATCAAAAGTCATTATTATGCCTTTCTCAGATTATGAGACACTAAAAGATACAAAAATCACAAAACTGCTCAAAATCATACAAGTTCTAAAATTTCAGCATGTTGTTAAAATAAGAAAAGTACACAACTTTCTCAAACGTAGTTGAAATACTTTCAACTTTTGTAAAAATGAACTTTGGATTCCTAAGAAACTTTTCAAACAAGAATTTTTGAAAAAGGAGTCCCCATTCAAAAGTTATGCATAAATCTACCTTGAAAGCATGAGGATATAAGGATTTTCATTAAAAGCTCAAAAACCAATTTTCACTTCATAAAAACCAAATGAAGCAAATGAGAATGAAACACATTCATTCACAAGATCTGTAAAAGAATTTGGGCAAATAGGTAAAATAGTTTTCCCAATATTAATACTTTACCCATTTTGCTTTAGTAGGCCCAAAATACTATATAAATTTTTCACAAAGTAAAACTCCCCTTACACAAAAACTCCTCTTGGCATTTCTTTTTCTTCATTTTGATACACAAAGAAATTTTCTTTTCTTGTTTGACTTCTCTTTTCACATCTCTTCCCTTTTGTTTAACCTTTATCTACTTATATCATCTAGCACAAAAAATTAAAGATACTAATTGTAAACCTTTTGTCCATAATAGGTACCACTTGTAAGCCCTTTATCCAAACTAGGTGCCTTTTAATCTTTTCTGCTTCTTTTGTCTTTTCATGAAAGACATATACCACTTTGACATTTATACCACTTATGATGACATTAGATACTATTTTTGAAACAATACCGATTGTAATCATGAATGATACCAAGTATAATTAATTCCAATTGTAGAGACTACATACCACTTATGAGTTTAGATGATATCAAGTATGAGTAAATCCATTTGTAAAGACTTGATACCATTTTGAGAGCATACATGACACTATGTGTGATTGATTATATTTTAAAAGTTGATGCCACTTATATAAACAACTTGTAACCCACAAGGTCAAATTAGGCACTTTATCTTCCATGATTTCCACTTAATAATACTTGGGGGGTACCACTTGTAGGAAGATATCACTTGAAACACCACTTGAGAGAAGAGGATGATACCATTTGATAGGATACCATTTAGGAGAGATATATCTGAGAGACCATGTGTGGTCATCCCATGTATATGATGAGTAATTGACATCGGCTTAGGGAAGTCGAGTTTGAGTTGGTTGGTTCGGACCATGTCGTTGCGAGGTGCAACGGGCTCGGTCGGACTTGGTCAAACCTGGTCAATAGGTTTAGGATGATTATTCTGATGATTTGACAGGTTTGGGCTTAATATTGTGTCGAGCGGTGCTATTTGATGTGTTTCTTGTCTGTGTTGGCTGCAGGACGTCGAGGCGGAGTCGTGGCGAGACACAGGGTGACCGGACTAGACACGGGCGGTGTTGAGCTCAGAATGGTCGGATGTGTCAAAGACGGCGGAGATTCGATGTGGTTGCGAGGCTTGGACGACAAGGAGCGCGGAAGCTTCCCGGAAGGTGCAGGAGGGGCGAAATGGTCATTTCGCGAGGCTGCACAAGTGGGAGCGAGCTTCGTTTGGTTTAGACGGCGAACGGGTGGGAGACCCGTTAGCGTGGGCTATAAATAGCTGTTGAAGGGCTGCGTATCCCTTCATGCACTTGAGAGTGGGTTAGGGTTTGCTTTAGTCAAAAGAGCCTTTGGAGATGCCTTTTGCTTTAAGCTTTAGTGGTTGGAGACTAGAAGAGGGCAGCAAGGGTGTCTCCCTCCTTCAGCCCTTCTCACACATGTGTGTTCCTCCCAAGAACATGTGAGGTTCTTGGTGTTCTTGAGGATGGAGAGGGAGAGGATGGATTGAGAGTCTTGTAATCTTTCTTCTTGTTCGAATGTACATGCGTATCGGGACTCCTTGTAATCCTTTCTTTGGAATGAAAATCTGAAGTTTCTTCTCTGTTCATTTTTTCCTTCGATGCCTCTCTTTCATGGATTCTTGAGATTTTGTGTTTTGGCTTGATTCTTGCTGAGAAGTGCCAAAATGGGTTGCTCTAGGTTGGGATGATGCCTCAAGATCATTTGATCAAGTTTCCCAAGAGCAAACTTCATTTTAATCTCAGATTTGCTTTTGTGCCCTCTCTGTTCTTCATGTTCCAAATATTTCATTTCTAGGGTTTGAGGTAACTTTTGATTCCCTTTATAAGATGGCCTAAGATTTGGTGCTTCAAGTGCTTAGTCTATTGCTAATCCTTCTGCAAAGTTTTATGGTCAAAGAATCAAAGATTGGATGGCAATTTGAAATTTAGTGGTGCCCTCTGTAACTTTTCAGTTTCTGGGTAAAGTCTCAGGTTCCAGGTCTCTTGTTGATTTTTCTTGATTAGTCTTGTCTCTATGCTATTTAGTTTGTACCTTAGATTTCCTTGTATGAGTAGAGCAGCAAAATGCATCATTTACTCGACTTTCGACTTCTTTGCAAGAACAACCGTTTGGTCGATCTAAATTGTTGTTTTCACCGTTTGTTGTTACTCTTGTTTTGGCCGAAAGTCTCCTGCAGTTCTGCAGGTTCTTCGTTTGGTTCTGCTGTCTTTTGTTTGCTTTTGGTCGGCAAAACAGCAATCGCTACTACTTCCTAATCTGCATTTTGCAGTTCTACCGAACAAAACGCTTCCTTTTTTTTGTTTTCAGCACTTGCTCATTCTTGTTTTCAGCAACTATTCACCGCAGTTTTCAGCTGATTTGAGGACTGCAGATCGCAGTTTTCAGCACTTATTTACTGCAGTTTTCAGCACTCTTTTCTGCTATCTTTCAGCATCTACAGTGTGCTATTTTCAGTCTGAACTGTTTACTATTTTGAGCACAAAACCAGCAGCAGACTGCAGTAATTTTCAACAAGGTTCGATTCGGTTTTCGTAGTTCAGTCGCAAAATTGGCAAAACCTCTCGATCTTTTCTCTTCGTTTGTTTCCTTTTTCAGCAGCAAAAGTAGTCACTATTTAGAGTATTTGCAGCAACGTTTTCATTATAATTTTTTTACGAATCCTCAGGGGCGATTTTAAAGAGAACGACATTCACCCCCCTCTGTCGCCATTTCGGTCCTACAATATCACTTGTAAGAATGGATACTACTTGAATGATATTATATGTGTAATATCCCGGAAGTGATTCGACAAATAATTGATTAATTAGAGAGAAGGACCTTAAAGGAAAGAATTAAATAACAAGTTCTGAGGGGGTTTTTTGAATTTTTCTGGCAACCTAGGCCTGGGCCTTGGCCAGTGGGATTCGCCAAGAGGGGGCGCCCACCTCCTCCTCCTAACCTCCTCCTCCAACCCCTTGCGCCGCCCCTACCTCCCATTGCGCCGCCCCCTCTGCACCCCTTGCGCCCCCCTCCAAAGATCCCTCCCTCCTCCATTCTTTGGTAAAGAAGATCCCCATTCGCTGCCGATCGAGCGGAGGAAGGAGATCGATCGCAACAAGGCGATTGGATCCGGTGGAAGGGAAGAGAAAAGGGAAAAGGGGAAAGGAAAAGAGGAGGAGTTCGTGGGGTGTTCTTCGTGTTCTTCAGCGATTTGTCAAGGGTAATCCCTGTTTTCCCCAACTAGATGTATATTTTAATTGTGGTAGCAATATCGGTATTCTGGACTGTTAGGACAGATTTCGTTGTGCGGCTGTTTTGGGGAAGTTTCGTGGGGATTCAGGTCTGGACTTCTCCTAGAGAGTTATAGAGGACGTCACTATATTTCCATGAAGTACTAGAATGCATCATTCGGACCTTCGTAACAAAAGTTATGATTTTTCTAGTAGGACTGTTCTGCAGATCGGGAGATTTATGTCAGGTTTCGGTAGATTGGTTTGGGCGATTAGAAAATAGGATAATCAGAGGATCTCCATATTATAAAAGTTGTAGATCATTTCCTGAGCTTCCCAGAAAGGTCAAGAAATCATGAATCGGACACTCGTGCTGAAAGTTATGATATTTTTAGTGCACTATCCAGAGAACTCGATATGAAACTGATGTTTTAGAAAATTAGATGGTGCGGATAGAAGATGGCCGAATCAGGGAGGCTCACCAACTAGGTTTAGTTAGATAATTTAATTATCTTTCCAGAAAGTTTGAGAATGCCTCATTGGACTTCTGTACCAATAGATATGAATTTTTGAATTTGACTGTCCGCAGAGGGGGACAGGATGACCGGTATGATTTGGGGTTTTGAACCAAGCTAAACATGTTGGGTTAATTTGTGAGTGTTATTATTTAATCTAAGATCCGCTACTGCTATCTTAGCAAATATTATGATTATTATTTAGGAGGAGGACGGACTCTAGGGGCAGCACATTCTGCACGTCCCCCGTTTTCTCGCAGTTAAAGCAAATATAATGATGATTTAAAATTGATAGTGTGGATTGTTGATGTTGATGGTTTGTAGATGTTTGATCTATATTATGAGTATATGTGTTCATGATTATGATAAGGATATATTGGTACTGTTTACGGTCGATTGCAATTTAAGTGTTCATGAGAATTTCTGATGCATAGATATTGTGAATGCAAGTTTTATTTATTGAGACATTCACGCATATGCATCATGCTGATTTATTGAAGTCTTGGTCACTAAATGACCAAGCGCCGAGGTCCCCGTCATGTTGATGACATGACGGGCTAAAGGTCCCTATACTTGTGGAGTATGGGCAATTGGTCCCTGTACCAGATGGTACAGCATGTGTGCATTGACGAATGCACACTCTGCATTATCGGTAAAATGCAAAAGAGAAAGAGATAAAGAGACTTTTGATCATCTTGCATAGCATGGCTTATTTATATGGATGTTGGATGCAGAAATTTGCAGGAGAAGGGTGTCCAACTAGCCTAGGGATTCATTTGGTTATCGCTTCTGGTCGGCATCAACGAGGAGAAGAAAGAGCTGGTGGTCGGCCATTGGCATCATCAACTTCCTGCGGCAGTACACCTGGGACAAGTAGCTGGAGACGTGCCTGAAGGCCTCCGGCATCCTGGGCGGCCCCAAGAATGAGTCCCCCACCGTGTCGAGGTACTTCCTCGCCGTCCCCGACCAATGGTCCTCCTAAGAACTCTCTAGCATTCATCCATTCACCCCTGTAATTTAATGCCAAGAAGCACCGGACAGAGATGACAGATTGACGATGTAACAGCTCAGTTACTTGGTTTCACTATACATTTGTGTTCTTGCTTACATTTGTGTTCACTGTAATTATCGAGGTAAGTTAAAAGTTGTGAATTGTGAATTTATTCTGGACCACACTATGCTTGTGATTGCAGCTTCCTAGTTGTCGTACCGCACTTGTTTAGCTCTTAATTGAATAGATTCGTATAGATCTTAATTGAATATGGATTTTTTTGTTATCAGTGCTCAGCATTTCTTAATTTCCTTATGAATGCTGGAAGGTGCATGTATGTTTTTACTTTTTTTGTTAACCATTCTGAGTTTGTCAGATTTAACTAGGATGACTTCCTTTAAGTTAAGCACATGTAAAGGCAGAAGTGGCTGTCGTTTCAAACTGAATATGCAGAGCTCTCCAATTTGCTAGTAACAGGTTTTAAATATTTTTTCTGGGTTGTGAGTTGTGACAATGTACAAGGGATGTTGACATTTTCGACTGTAGATTTATTGTAATGTTAATGCAAGATGACAAAGCCAGGGCACAAAAATTATGCTGCCAAATTGAACATTTATATACAATATCTGGCTTTTTTTGGGCAACTTCCTTGAAGTTACAAGTCCAATGGGAAAGGACACGATGCACAATTGTTATCAAACAATTGTCCAAACTCCAAAGCAAACTCACAATAATATTGTTCAGTCCAGAATATGTTTCTTTAGGCTAGCAGAATAGTAGGAAAAGCATCTTTGGCTGTCTTTGGTTGTCTTTGGCTAGCAGAAACAGTCCAGAATATTGGTTGTCTTTTCTTTTAACTACATCTTTGGCTTTCTTAATTTCTTAAGTCTGTACTTTCTTTGTTGTTGGTCGAAACTGTGAGTCTTATTCTTATGTATTTTGCTACAGTGTGAATTGTGAACTGATAGAAATGTGATGACATCTGTAAGTGCAAGTGTAAGTGATAGTGTGGGTGTAGTTGCATCTCGTGAAGTGCCAACTGAATGTGAAGAGGTATAATCCATTGGAAGTGGCAAACAAGATAATGTAGTACAACATGAGTATGTTGAGCCTAGTGCAAAGAGGCAAAAGAAGAGTACATCAGCTGTTTGGGATGAGTACACTAGGATTACAAAGACAGCTGAAGAGAACGGGAAAAAGGTTGTTCAACATTGGGCGCAATGCGACCATTGCAAGTACAGTGCAAGATGTGAGACCAGCAATGACACAACATGCTTTGGAATCATTTGAAGAAAAAACATAACCTCCGTCCAGGCTAGCTGCAGCTCAAAGTAGAAAAAAATCGTGAAGACAATATCACTGTCATTGAACCGTACAGGTATGATCAAGAAGCTAGCTTGAGAAAATTTTATTTAGCGATAATCATGCATGAGTACCCTTTCAATATTGTTGAGCATGAATATTTTGTTGACTTCATCAAATCCCTAGGCCCAAATTTTCCAATCAAGAGCCGCATCAAGGTGATAATTTTAATAGTTTGTTATCTTTTAGTTAAAAAAAGTTGTGTTTTTTCTAATGTACCTTTTATTACATTTTTCAGATTCTAATAATAAAGTTGCATCTATCACTGCTGATTTGGAGGTTGTTGAGACCCTTGCTACTAATATGTTGATTCAGGTATTGCACTCTTCTTTTTGTAAATGTTTTTTATCTTTTTTCGTTACAAATTTTCTTCTAACTTAGTTTGACATATTAATTGGCGAATTGTAGGAAGAAGAAAGATGACGAGCCATAGAGCGTGAAGGCACTTTGAGTGTTCAGTTGTTATCTGCTTGAGACTATGAGCCTATACTATCGTTATTTTGTATTTCTATTATGGCAAGATAAACTTATGTTATGTATGGTACTCCATACTCGTAATCTCGTATGAACCTTTGTGTTCCTATTGTGGCTTGTATGAATTTACCACTTATGTATAATTTGTGTTCCTATTGTTCTCATTGCTTTCTTTTATTCTTCGTTTTGCTGAACCTTTGTGTTCCTATTGTTCCTATAATTAGCTTACAAAGTTTCTTGATGGGTATTGGTTTCACATTTTATATAAAACCAAGAGGCCGTTGTAACTTTATAAGCTTTTAGATCTAAGGTATAAGCTTTTGGAACTATAATCTTCCGTACTATCCGCCTATATTATCTGTTTTCGAGTCGAATCCATTACATATCCGTCCCGACGGTACCATATTTGAAACTCCAAATATTCCGAATTCGTATTCGTATCTGGTCTTACCGTATTCGACTCCGAATCCGGAGAAAAAAATGTGGGTTAGGATACGGTTTAAGCAATATCCGTCCGAATCCGATCCGTTTTCACCCCTAGCGAGTCGTAGTTTTTGTCATAAGCTACTTTTTGATTTTTTTTTTACTGAAAAGTGGCTCTAACTTTTGGTAATCTGGCCTATTGTTAGACTGACTTTTGGTTCATCTGTGAATGAAGGTTGAAATGTTTAAAATACCCTTAAGAGTTCTGAAGACATGTCTGTATGTTGATTTAACGTAAATATGGTTGTTTTTATTCTTTTTACAGAAATATTGATTAAACGACTTAATTGTACTAAGTTTTGAGCAAGCGAGCAATACTTTGCAACGTCCAAAACCACATGCACTGCAGATCCATATTATTTGAATGCAAAAGGTAGCATCAAATTTTGCAGTTAGAAGAAGAAAAAAAAAGATGAGACATCATCACGCCTGCACTAATTGATATATGGCAAATCACTAATTGCGGATCTATATTTTTTAACTACAACAGCATCCAATTTGTTAATTATGTCCAAGATGACTGAACCATATAACATTTTTCCTAATACGAACTATTGCCAATAACAAGAGTAACTACTACTACTGGTGAATCAGAACTATCGTCAATCACAAAAAAATGTCTGAAATACATCATAATTATTTCAAGGATAAACATGTGCAGAAATGGTCTTATGTACAATTGAGATAACTTGCTTTCTTCCATTCACGATGCCGTGGACACAACATAGATCACCCCTGAACATTCAGCTACTTTACCCAAAAGTACAGTTGACTCACACAATTGCAGCCAAATTTGGCTTACACTCGCACTGAATATTATCCAAATCGTACACGTGCACGAATCAACCAAATCTGAAATTTGGCTCACACAATTTTGCAATTTTCATGCTCACACAATACATTTGGCTCACACAATTATACAATTTTCATACTCACACGATACATTTGGCTCCTGTACAGAGTAACATGGTCATAATCTCAACCTGATGCTGTGCACAATATTTCAGTGCAAGAAGCACATGCACCAGTGTATTTGTTAAATGAACAATATCTGAACAACAAGATGCTACCTACAGGAGCAATCGAAATGAAGCAATTCATCGCCTCACTGCCAGCTCCATGCATACAGGTATTGGTTTAGCTACAACTACAAGAACAAGAAACAAGAACAAGAAACACATGAGAGATTAGATATCTGCAAAAGAAAATGCATAACAACATAACCAATGAACTATGCATCCCACTACCATGATCTAACTATTTTTAAAATTTTTGCAACCTTGGATAACTAATCATAGAACCATGTTCATATACATTGCAAATAAAAATTCATCGAGAAAAACATGAATACTGCAAATAACAATATGCACACAGATCTGAACATATCCATTGAGAAAAATTGTCAATCTCTGCAATATGTTTACATAGATATTGAATTGATTGCTTTTCATCATAGAATTGCAAACTTTGACATAGACATAGGGTTTTAGCGCACTTAGGTGAACCTAATTGATTTAGATCTTAATTAAGCAAAATCGATTTAATTTACACTTTCGCATATACTCTGTTTTAGCAAAAGTATGAATTTTAAAAACACATATTCACCCTCTCTAGTCGACCTCCCTATCCTTACACCACGACGCGAAGAACACAGATCAAACTATACCAGATCATAGATCCCCGAAAAAGAACCACCAATACAAAACCCGTAGAAAAGAAGGGCAGCGAAGCTAGAAGCCGTACATGTAGAGGTGGACGACCTCCTCGGAGGTGAAGCTCTTGCCATCGATAGCCGGTGTCCTCAGATCCGCATGCCGCATAAGCTCAATCACCTCTGCAACCTTCGATTCATCACCCTGAGCCGTCAACCGCCACCATCTGCCTTCAATTGCCGCCGCGTGCTTGTCAGCGGGCAAGGATTTTGGGGAGGAGAGCGTGGAAGAGAGGGGATACCTAGGGCCGGCCATTTCATATCGGGAGCGCAATCGAGAGGGGACACCGACCGCGGGCCGACATGGCATCCAACGTGACTCAAAACTAGGGTGGATTGGGCGTGGGGATCATATGCCTGGTTTCAGGACTTTAGGGTTGTAGGTTGTCCGATTTCATATTTAGAGGTTGAAAGTTAGACCAACTAAAGAGTTGAAGGGGGTAAAGTAGATTTATTTCTATGTATATTCCCATTCACCTGACCTCAAGTACGCGCATGTAGAAAAATCAAATTGGCAAATGCATGTACTCGCAAGACCCAATCTAGACCAAGGCGGAAGTCTAGGGTATCAAATTTGCTGCTGCGCGGGGAATGGGTAACATTGTTGTTGAGACAGATTCCCTCATCCTGAACCAAGCAGTCGAAGGTACTTGTTTCGATTTGGTGCCGAATGTGATGCTTTGCAGTGATATCAGGAGGTTCTTGCCGTTGAATTTCAATGCTTTCCATGTGGAGTATGCTCCTAGAGTGTAACAATGTGGCGCATGCTTGGGCTGCGCATGGGTGTAATGTTGAAAATGGGGGGCAACCTAATCTTCGTTGACAGGGCACCGATTTTGTGTTGGACTTGGTGGCTGGCGAGTTAACCGTGCCTCAATGGCAATGGAATGGCAGGCATTCCATCTCAAAAAAAATTACAATTTTTTTTGAAGAAACAATGTCAGTTTCATATCAGAAGATGGTTGTGAAACCCGGTCAAACAGGATTCCACGGCTGTGCAGTCTCATCTGCGGAGGCAAATGATTTTTTATGCCCACTCAATAAAGGTGGATGGCCACGGTGAACAATGTTTTGTAGGTACAACCATATCCCAATCTTATCTAGGCCTTTTTAGAAGAGCTGTAGGAAACCTACGGCCTTGTTTCGAGAGCCATAGTTTTTGTCATGAGCTGCTTTTTGATTTTCTGACTGAAAAACAGCTTTAACTTTTTCTGAAATGCCATTCGGTAATCTGTCCTGTTGTTAGACTGACTTTCTGTTTCAACTGTGAATAACGGTTGAAATGTTTAAGATACCCTTAAGAGTTCTAAAGACATGTTTGTGTGTTCATTTAGTGTAAATATAGTTGTGTTTATTCTTTTCAAGAAATATTGATTAAACAACTTAATTGTACTAAGTTTTGAACAATTAAGCAATACTTTGCAACGTCCAAAACAACATGCGCTGCAGATTCGCATTATTTGAATGCAAAAGGTAGCATCAAATTTTGCAGTGAAGAGAAGAAAAAAGACGAGATATCATCATGCTTGCACTAATTGATATATGACAAATCACTAATTGTGGATCTATATTTCTTAACTACAACAGTGTCCAATTTGTTAATTATGTTTAAGATGACTGAACCATATAACACTTTTCCTAATTCGAACTATTGCCTATAACAAGAGTAACTACTACTACTGGTGAATCACAACTATTGTCAATCACAAAAAATGTCTGAAATACATCATAATTATTTCAAGGATAAACATGTGCAGAAATGGTCTTATGTACAATTGAGATAACTTGCTTTCTTCCAGGGGCGGACCCGCCCTTCGGGCATGCTCGGGCAACCGCCCGAGCTCCGCTGCCGACGGACCCCTACCTCCAGAGCTAGCGTCAACATGGGTTGTCACCTAATGTTCGACGTTGATGAGGGGGATGGACGCGCCCCTATGTGCAGGGCGGGCACGTGGCGGAGGAGGGATGTGGGCATGCGGGTGGTGGGGCTGCTGTTTGGGTGTCCCGAAGCAGGTTTCGGGGAGAAGCCGTTCCCGGAAGGGAGGAGGAAGGCGAGGTGACTGGTGGGTTTTGTTAGAAATCTGGAGTATTTTTTGTTGGTTTCTTGTCTCTGTTTTCTGCAAAACTCTAAAGTGTTTTGCTCTCTGTCTCACTTCTCCGAATCGTTTCGGAATAGGAACAGTGCGTATTGACAACCGAGGATGCAGGGGAAAAGTTCAGCACCCGCTGAGAACACAGAGGCCACTCTCTCTGTTCTGTTATTGCTAATCCTGAATAATAGCTGAAACATACACTCAATAGACAACTAAACAGCTAACTACAACCCGATCCTAACTCCTGGAGTGAGGCCACGATGGAGCACACCGCTCCACCATCCGGAAGCCCGAGTCTTACGGCTCAGCTACTGCAGACTCGGCCAATTGAAAATAACTCGCTGCAATACAGTCACTTGCAACTTATTTCATTGACTTGGTGGTTTACAGTTCCCACCACATGATGCTAAATAAAAGGCTTTTAAATGTAAATTACTACTTACAGGTCTTCAAAATCGCCGCTGGCGAGGCAGCGCCTCCGGTCGCCGAGAAGGCAAAGGCGTATCCGTACGTAATGGGCCTCCATTGCCAGTGGGAGCAGGAGGCGGAGCCGGTGAACTGGGTGATGGATGACGGCGGCGAGTGGACGGCCATAGGCTCGCGCGACGATGCACTCCAGGTCTATCATCGGTGACATTGCTTAGGTACTTGCGTGTAAATCTCTCAATTTGATCAATTTGCGAATCATATGATATTATATGCTCATTCCAATTGGAATTTGCAATAGCACATATTACAAATGCACACCATTTTTTTTGTAGTTTTGACTTGGTCAAAATACAGATGCTAGTTAGTACTTATACTTACTAGATGTGTGCTAGTGCCAGTGTGCCACAGTGCAAGAACAATATTCATTGTATTTTGCAATCGTATCAAATTTCTAAAGTAGGCTGCGTATCACCGCTCAATTTGGATTCAATAAGGTAACTAGGCCCAATGTCCGCATCACTGGACACTACTCGGTTTGGAATCGATAAGGACGCATCAGAAGAGTCAAAATATCTCGGCTTTTGAAAACACGAAGCGACCTCTCGTTGACGGCATGTCGTTTGATTGCTTCTAATAGCTAAAGATATATCATTTTCTCTCAAATTGTACTGATTCATTTATCTTTTACAATTAATAGGTTACTCCTTTTACAACTCCTTTTTTTAATATCCTACCATTATCTACATATGTTTACATATAAATTATAGTTATTTGCATATGAATTGTAGTTATGGTTTCACTCATATCCAACTTTGCCCTAGCTATATTTTTTTCCTGGGTCCGCCACTGCTTTCTTCCATTCACGATGCAGTGAACACAACATAGATGATAGATCATCCCTGATAGATCTCTTTTTACACCTACATAGATCTCCATCCGTCCAGCCTTAACCTCGCTTTCACAAATCAGATCGGAGATCAAGGGGGTTGGGACAGGAGAATTACCTTCGGATGGTGGTGGTGGCCTCCAGATTAGGGAGGGCGGCGATCGGATCCGGGAGTGTGTCGTCGGGAGGGCGGCTGATGGCGGCGGCAATAGGATGGCGTCGGGAGGGGGAATGCAGAGGTGGCGGCAATTGGGGGTGACGAGGACCAGCTGCGGGGACGGGAGGGTGCGGCAGCGACGGTGATCCGGAGCTTGGGGCACCGATGACCCCACGTGGCGGCAGCGTCGAGTCACCCTAGCGTGAACTGGAGTGAGAGCTAGCAAACCAGAGTTCGGACTGAGGACGAAGTGAACAAAAGGGCGCTTCTACGCCTTGGCATTTGGTTGGTGACAATGTCTTAACTTTAATTCACAAAAGTTAGGATCATATATTAGCTTCTAAAATCTGTTTTAAAATCTGTTTTTTACAATAAATAATTTTTTAAAATACCTAGTTTTTAAACGAAGTATATGGTCGTATGCCGAAATCAGATAGGGTGAATGATTTCCACCACTTTTTCGAGTTTTCGGACAATCGATGACAATTTTCGATCGCTCGAACAACCATACCATTCGACTGCTACGATCACCCTTACACGTGGTCATACACTTCAGCCCAATTGCAATCATTAGCAATCTTCAATAAATCACGAACTAGATTGACTCAAGATGATTTTTATTGCTAGATTTTTGTGGATTTACAAACTGCCCTCACAAGCATCCCTAAAAGCCTCTCGACGAAAGCTCTCATAAATTGACACAAGCTTTCTCCTCAAAAGCCCTCTCCCCAAAAATCTCTCAACGTTAACCCATAGTCTCTCCTACTTTTATAGGTTAACGCTACAAACCGTGTCTACCTCAAACAAAACTCAAAACCTTATCTCTGTTAAGGAGATAGAGTTGTATTAGGATATAGAGTTTGTATTCTATTCCATATATACCTTATCTCTATGTGGCATATCCTCTTGTACTCTCCTATATATATGGACGGCGGTCGGATCCGGTGGTGACGGTGCGCGGCGCGTGCGAGACGGCTGGCGGCTGGGAGATGGCCGCCCGAGGTGAACGCGGGCGCCGACGCGGAAAATGGTGGCCAGCCCCCTCCCCCCGAGAGGACATATCCCTCCCGGGGGCGGCGGCGGCGGCTGCCGGAGGTGCCCAGCGACGGCTGGAGCGGAAGTAGATCGAGGTTAGGGTTTCAACCTAAACTCTGATACCATATTATGAATATTGTGTGTATTGATATGAGACCCAAAGGGTAATATATATAGGAGAGTACAAGAGGATATGCCACATAGAGATAAGGCATATATGGAATAGAATACAAACTCTATATCCTAATACAACTCTATCTCCTTAACAATCTCTACCGAAAAACAAGAGACCCGAGACCCTTCCGAACTTGGGTTTTGTTCAAACTTTTCCTCTTCCAACCTATGGACTATCTGTAACCCTCCAGTCTTATCATGTGTCGAAGCCTCCAGAACAGCTTCTTCTGTAACTTCACCACACACCATCACAACGTATCGAAGCCTCCAGAACACATCTCCTGTATCTTCGTTACGTATCAACAATCTCTGATCTCCATGTGCTCCAGTATGAGCCCGACCACCTTGCGTGACATTCTCGATCGCCTAGACCTCAGACTCTCCTGTTCTAGTCTATCCTCCTCGTAACCAATCAAGATCGCCTCCACGCCCACCTGCACACCAAAGACCAAAGAAATATTTTCCACAGGCACAAGTTCTCCACAACTTGACCGACATCAGCACACACGCAAACCACACTCTTAACCAACCATCAATACCAACCAGTTTGTCCACGACTACAAACTCCATCGCTTTCTAGAAATATGCCTCGGATCACTTATTGCGACCACTAGCTCATGCAGTACTCGTAAACCACAAGTACTCAGGAAATACCATCGCTCTGCTCAAAACACTCATGAAAAACAAGCAATGCTACCGACCAGAGTCATCAAGTACCGAGTACCGATTACATACCACAAGTCTCCAACAATCGATCACAAAACCTATGACAACCATCGAGTACCGAGTTCTTCCGACTACCGAGTACCACGACCACCTGACCACCAGGCACCAACCAGTCATCCCACTGGTCTAACACGAGTATTCTAAGTACTCAAAAATCATAAAAGTAAAGCACTCGTACGGACAATGAGGTATACGAGTACCGACCATGAAGCCTATGGCAACCAATCGCAAAGCCTTCCACTACCGACCACGTGGTCTATGACAATGACCTCAGACTATTAAGTCTACGAGTATGACAACAGTCTGTGAAGTCTATGACCATCGACCGCAAAGTCTACGACTATCGAGTACGACCAATAAAGTCTACGACCATGAAAAAGTATTATAGCTACGATTACCTTTAGTGGTTGTTCTGTCGTGGTTGAAGTCAAATGTGGACGAATTGTAGGTGAAATCAGTCGTGGTCGGAATGCCGTAGTCGAGTTGCCGTGGTCGATGCCAGGCGTAGTCGAAACAAACGTGGTCGTTCTTTCGTAGTCGTGATGCGAAGCTCGTACTACCGTGGTCGAAAGCCGCAATGTTCGAACTCCGTTGTCGTCGAAGTTGGGCGTGGTCGTAAATGACTCTCATTGGTCGTAAACATCAGCTGGGCCATCACTCTTCAAGGTCAAAGCCAGCCATGTAATCCTTCAATGCCAATCGAGTGCCATCTGACGTTCTGATGGCACTCGAGAGCCATCTGATGCGCCAATGCTAGTCGGACACCGTCCGATACTCTGTTACTATTTGAAAACCATCCGATGCAACTCGGACCCAATCAAACATTTCGAAACTACTCGAAACAGACCAAAACTATTCGGAGCAGATAAAAACCACTCGTACGTGATCGAAACCACTCGTAGCAGTAAAAAAACCACTCGGAGCAACTAAAACATTTGACCGCGATCGACCAAAACTTTCGTAAACACAAATTCCAAAACAAACCAAATATCAATTTTTCATCATCACTTTAATCACAGCCATCCATATGGTCTAACATGAAGTGTCTTTTTCAAGACAAGGTCTA
This sequence comes from Bonia amplexicaulis, assembly GCA_036346245.1. Lineage (NCBI taxonomy): Eukaryota > Viridiplantae > Streptophyta > Magnoliopsida > Poales > Poaceae > Bonia > Bonia amplexicaulis. The sequence goes on from CM070765.1 coordinate 10,323,270, forward strand.
CTAGTCAATTGTAGTAAATATTGTAGCGACTTTATTTATATTGGCTAAAATCGTATACAAGTATCTCTCAATAAACTGCTGTATAAACTGTTACTATTTATAAATCAAAAGACGGTGACAATATGAACGGACCTAGGCTTCCACGTAAAGCTGATCCAAGCTGTTTAGGGACGGCTTCCAGCTATTTTAAAAGCAGAAACTAGCTTTAAGTAGAGCTCTCCACTGGGTCGTGCCGGGCCGGTACGATACGGGCCCATTTTAGGCACTGTCCATTTAGGCACGGCCCGTTTAGACCTGGTAAATAAACAAGTCGTGCCGTGCCGGCCCACAGGTCGCGGTGTGAGCCCAGGCACGGCCCACGACTATGCTGTGCCGGCACGGGCACGGTAAGGGCTTAACAGGCCGTGCTGGTTGTCGGAACCCGGAGCAACAACTCCGAAACTCTCTGTGTTAATCGCACTATTCCAGGAAAAGCTAGTGCACACAGTGATAACAAAGACAAATATCATGCATAATAACAAATTTTATTTAACTAATATAAGCCTGATGGCCAAAGTTTACAATAGCAGCGGAAGAAGACAGCGGAAGATAAACAATAAGCAGCAGCCCATCCAGCCTTCCCACAAGGCGAATGACTGTAAGACGTGGCCTAGTCGCAATCCTCACTGAAGTCGTCGAAGGCTTCATCTGAAAGAGTTAAATTGAGCAACATGAGTACAAAAGTACTCCACAAGTTACACCAGGAGGTTTAATAGAGTTAATGCAATCATATGGAATATCAAAGGAAGGCATAATATGGTTAATTTGCATAAAAGGCATCATTAGAGTAAATATCATAAAGTAAGTGCAAAAGCTGAATTTGATACAATATGTAAAATCAACATTGTAATCAAATAAATAACGTTAGTGCAGGTCCATCCCCTACACCAACCTAACGACGGGCATCCCACCCGGACCATCTTTTCCAAAATGAACTCGTATAGATTCCATCCATCCATACGGTTTTCAAAATCTCTCATGGATTCCATCCATCCATAAGGTTTTCAAAATATCTCATGGATTCCATCCATCCATAAGGTTTTCATAAACCATTTTCAAAAACAAAGTCTAATCCGTGAAAAACTTCACTCAGCTTGCCCATGACCGTGGGCACGGCTATCCAGGATAGGTTATACACTCTGCAGAGGTTGTACAGATTTATTCACAAGACATGATCATCACATATTGCCACGCGATTAACACACTTCCTTTGGTGTGCGGCGAGGAGATCATGACAAGGCCTTTACAATGATCCATTGTCAACATAATCACGCCGCCACTAAGGTTTCATCACAACATCAATCCACATGTTGGAGCCCCCTCTTGTGCCATGTGAGACTTCTCACGACCTACGCCGCGCCCACATTCAGCCTATAGCGAGATTAAGTTGGAACTTCACAAAGTATTCGGTCAGGTCTGTCTCATACCAGACTTATGATAGTATGATAGGGCTTTGCAATAGTAGCTCACAGACCGGTCCTTTACTGACTTAGGCACCAACCACATACCCCTTGTGCCTGGCAATCAATATTGCGTCACCAAACAACAATGCATGCCAGCAAGCACCCACCACTCTAACCATTTGCCTAAGTCTAAACCAAGTTTTTATACTTTGTTTGGAAATAATTTCATAAACATTCTTGACTCTCCAAAGTCAAGAATTCATTTTAAAAGTTTATCATTTCATGTGAAAGATTACCCCAAAACATAATCATTATAAGCATGGATAAGCATTTCTACAAAATTTCTAGTTAATACTAATGTACTAACTAGATTTTATCTAGGCTTGATAAGGTTTAATGGTATTCAATGTCAAATTTGGCTATACAAAGGATTTAAACATAACTACAATTTAAACTGAATTTAAACTAGACTTGATTAAAAATAAGCATGCATAATAATTTGAAAACAACATAAATAATTTTAAATATTGGGTTCAACATGATCAAATGTGTAACTTGCCTTGCTCGACGACCTGGTTCGAATCGTCGATGTCGTTCTCTATGAGATTGTTGAAATCTATACGCGCGAAGAACCAAACAAATAAATTCAAAAACATTCAAATAAAATTCAATAAGTTCAGATTTGGTAGTTTAGGATTTTATAATAATTTTGAAATTTTAATGAGTCAAATCAGAGTTAAAATGAGAAAGTTATGGCTTCCGGAAGTTTAAAAAGAAGAAAAAGAAAAGATTGATTTTTGGGAATTAATTTTGTACTGGAAAAGACTAATTATGACGTCAGCAGGGTTTTTAATTTCGGCTGAAATATTTTTATAAAGGAAAAGAATTTTTATGACGCAAGGCTGACGTCAGCATAAATTTAAAATTTGAATTTTCTGACATGTGGGCGGGCTCAGTGGGACCGAGTCCACGACCATGAGCTTTGCCGAGGTGGCACGCACACACCGACGTGGCAAAGACGCTGGCGACACGCTGAGGCCACGCTGGCGCGGGCCCACGCGGGCGGCGGAGGTAAAGAAGGCGGTGGGAGTCGGTTCTTACCGGTACGGCTCGGAGGTGGCCGGAGGCGGCAGTGGAAGAGAGAAGGCGGCGACGGCTTCCGGGGTGGCGGCTCTCCGGCGGTTGGGGGCGTCGGCCGAGGAGTGGAGGAGGAGAGGAGAAGGTGGCGGTTCGGTTTATCCCACACGGAGCTCTGGGATGGCCGGAGGATGGGCGGCAGAGAGAGAGATGGCGGTGGTGCTCGGTCTGGCGAGGGAGGGCGGGAGGCTTGGCCGAGGTGGGGAGGAGGGGGCGGGAAGAGAGGATGCGGAGGGAGGCTTCCCCGGGGGTTTTTATATGGAAAGGGGAGGGCGGCGGCTCGTCGGTTTTTGCGGGGAGGGAGGCGGTTCGGCGGTTTTAGAGAGGAGTAAAGGGCGGGAAATGACCGGCAGTTAGTGGAGGTTGATTAGGGCATTCAATTGCGCACTCAATCGGGTATTAAAAGAGGAAGAAACTGCCGGTATTAAGAGTTTTAATTTCTGCATCAATGGTGGAGAGAGAGAGAGGGAGGAAGGAGGAGAGGTAGAAGAAAGAGATGACAGGTGGGGCCCACGCGTCGGTGAGAGAGAGAACTGAAGGGGTATGGGCCGTCGGATTGATGACACGTGGCAAGTGAATAAATCAATGTCGTTGGATTTAGATGAAGGGGTAAGTTATAGTGGACGACTGAGATTAGATCGGGGAGATAGATGGATTAAATCCGAGCGTGACACGTGTCGGCCTGAGATAAATCCGGATTTAAATTCGGATTAAATTTTCAGAAAATACTAGGAATATTTATAAATACTTAGAAAATACTAAATAATGTTTCCAAATTCCAGACAATTCATATAAAATTCCTGGAGCTATTTTGGACTAGGGAAAGTTATTTTTAATTAAAATATCGACTTTAAAAATTTTATAAAATACCTTTTTAACTTTTAAATTGATTTTTAATTCCAAAAAATTCTCAAAAATTCTATAAAATGTTGGGGAGCTTGGAAAAAATAAAATGCACTCTTTTTGACTTTAATAAAATATTTAAAGTACATTTTCTTACTCTATGTTTTGAAATAAAATTCAGATAACTCCAAATAAATCCAAGAAAATCACAGAAAATCAAAATGAAAGCCAAATGCTTTAAAATACTTAATTTAAATTTACATTTTTATAGAAATTCAAAATATCTTTTACTTAATAATAGTTTTATATCTTTAGTTAAATTATGTTTGACAAAAGCCATTTTAAAAGCTAAAAACAGGCGAATAAAATCTCAGAAACTCAAGCAACCAAATAACACTTGATTTTATTTTAAATTAAATTACTTTTTTATTTTTAATTGATTTTACTAAAAATTTGAAATAAACAGTTGGGCTATTACACTGGTACGATTAGCCCGTTAAGCCGACAAAAAAGGAAAATATTCAGAAAATTGTAGAAAGTTAAGGAAAAATTGTAGAAAATTACAAAAAAATTATAGAAAATTGTAGACATTGTTAATCATCAAGATAATTATTTTCAATGATATAATGAGCTTTATTAACTTATTAAATTAAATGAGATGGTTGTCTCCTTAAGAACATTACTAAGTAAAAAACTTAAGTTGAGAAAACCTTGGTAAAAAAAGAGTACACCTATAAACCTCACTAGTGACAACATATTAAAAATCCTATTCATTGCTATCTAGATACAAATTCTCGAAAGATTATTCTAAGTTTCTATTCTCTGCGGTGTGTTGGAGTCTTGATCAGCTTGTTCGAGAGACTTGTTCATCGTTCGTCGATTATTCTTCTAGATACACTGAAGGCTGACTCCGATGAGACCGTAGAGATAGGAACAGTAAACACACCCCGTACTAATATGGATAGCAGTAGATATGTTACTTTCTGGATTTGTCACCACGAGAGGATGTTCCACTCTTGATCGAAGTTGACGCTATCACTGTTCAGATAGCTTGATAGGTCTCTAGTGCTTTGCCGCTGTCCTCCTTCTGACTGGTGTGTACCTGCACGAGAATCTTTAGAGGAAGAACAAAATTTTTTGCCCCATTGTATAGTCCCCATAGAGGTACGAGGGGCTACCGGGGGTCTTTCCAAACACACAGACCCAAACTTATTTTCGTATTTCTCATATACCTCATATAATTTATCCTTAGCTACACTATAGTATGTACAATAATCTAAACCGGTAGCATCACTTAAAAGTTGTAATACATTTATAAATCCTTGGAGTTTGGCCGTCAGATCCAAAATAAAGGCGAATGCATATAAAATAGGAATTTCCCTCTAATATTTTAAAAACTTAGTTTTCATGGCAACTACAACATCTCGTTATATAGGATCATTTTCAAAAGCCTTTAGGTGAGTGGCAATTTCAAGAGTGTTATGAACAATTAGAGGAGAGGTATGGTAGTATACTCTAGAAAGACAAAGTGTAGATTTATGAAAAAATTCTAAAAAAGAAAATATTTTTTTTACCAACAACCCAATCATTCTCAGTAAGTTCAGGGTCTCTAATTTGGGTTTTATTAGAGGAGCTACGAGATTGATGACCTTAGATGTGAAGGAAAACAGATAAGGTGTTCTTATATAGCAATATATATTTAAACATAAGGTAAGTAAAGTTCCATATAACATGTATGTCTAAGCCAAAATTTCTAGGACGGACGTTCATTGATACGCAAAAACTCTTATATTCAGCTATCCGTTGGTTAGAACAATTAATATATGAAATTGCATCCCTAAAAGAATCAATACAAGCATTTAATCTTTATAAACCAGATTTAACAATAAGATTAATAATATGACAAGCACAACGTTGATGCAGTAAGAAAGATTGTGTATAAGTATTAAACATAGGAGTAAGAATTTCCATAGCCTTAGTGTTTGCAGCTGCATTATCTAAAGTTATAGAAAAAAATCTTATCCATGAGGCCAAAATCTTCTACAACTTTAATAATGCATTTTGTAATATTGTCAACAGTATGCGAAATATTAATTAATTTAAATCCTATAATTTTTTTCCATTACCCAATCATCATTAACATAATAAGCAACAACACTAATATAATCGTCCCTAGCCCTACCACTCCATATGTCTGATGTCAAAGCAATAGAGAATGTACATATATGAAACATTTCTTTCAATTTTTCACGACAGTTGTTATAATATTTAATTAAATCTCTAGTTGTGGTTTGCCTAGATACAATACTACATCGAGCATTATGAGCAGTCCTAATATATTTTTGAAAAGCATCAGATTCATTAAAATTTAAAGGTAAATCTTGAGAAGTAATTAATCTACAAAGGGATTCCCGGGCTACCTCTGGGTTGTACTCCCAAGTACGTACCGAGCCGTCGGGGTTATATTTGCAGCTGTGTTTGGCGCATTTGTATTCCTTACCTTCTTTTGCAGCTTACAGCATGCCGTTGCAAGTGACTCGTCCCACCTGAAGATTTTGCAGACAATTCATTACCATAAATTTTACAAATAGCATACCTCACCGAATTCCCATCATCGTCAGTCTTGAACTTGTCAAAATTGTTCCAGACTCCTGATGTAGTAGCTCTTTGTTCTTTTTGCACCCGTGCTATGTGTTATGGATGCACTCGTTGAGCCAGCAGAAGATGGATCGATTGGACCCAGAGCTGATAGGGCCGTCGCTTCTTCTGTCTCTCCAGTTTGTTGTGGATGTGGACCTTTCGTGGATGGATAGGCTTCTTGAAATGATTGCATATCATTCGCCGTGAGGCCAAATTCGGAGAGTTGAAAATTGTAGTTCTCCATTGAATTAATTGTAAATTGAAATAGTAAAGTACAATTAACTTACTATTGAACCAACACATAATAGCAAAAAAAAATAAAAAAAGATAGCACTATTACCTCTTCTGTAGCTATCAGAAAATTCTTTGAAGATTTTTGAATTTTCTGAATTTCGGACGAATTTCTCACTAATTTTGCCAAATTTGCGCAAACACTATCGGATTTTTCACAGCTAAACAGAGAGATGGGAGTCAGGTTTGATGTGTAGAGAATAGAGGCCAGATGCCCCCCTATTTATAGAAAAAAGTCATATTTTTTGAATTTTTTTGCCTTTTTTTGAATTTTTTACACCCCAACAATTAAAAAACGACTATATTCGACAGGCCGGGGCGTGCTGTGTTGTGCCAACACGACTCGTTTACGCCCGTCGCCAACCGGGCCAGGCCATGCCAACACGACCCACGAGCTAAACAGACCATACCGTGCTTAGACCGAACCAACAGTAGCAGACTGTGTACCGAGAGCCGATACGATAAGACCCGGCCTATTGATCACCTCTAGCTTTAAGCTCCTAAACAGGGGCTAAGTAATGTAGGCTTGCAATGTTGTTTCTGTAAAGTACAATTTTTTTTTAAAAAAAAATAAAATATCATTGTTAAGCTACCTAGCTGACTGGGTTCACTGAGCCTAGTGTACTCAAGCTGGGTCCATCCCTGTTACATCAGTGTCATCTTGTAAAATATGGCGCTTTAAATTCTGAGGGAACTCTAAAAAAATCTTTGAGGGAAAAATGTGGCTGAGCACTAACCAACCGGCTTAAAAAACTCAGTTTCTTGCTTCGACCGTAACTTTTGGCTGCAAATATACTAGGCTATTAATTTTTAGAGTCAAAAAATAAGAAAAATAAAAAAACTATTATACCATCAAGAACAATGATAAGAAATAAAGAAAAAAAACAAAAAACGATATTAAGAAACTAATATATTTTAAGTGACTTTTATCTTAAAGCCAAAGCCATTTAGAGCCAGAACCAAAACCGCTTGAAACAGGACCAAAATCTCATCAGACCATGCGCCAGGGGCTTCTCAGAAAACTTGAAACACAATTTGTTATAAGAAGCGGAAACCCTTTCCACGAGCTTCTGTTAACTTTCTGGGCGCCTGGCTCTCTCTTAGGAGCCTACACCTCAGAGAAGCTGGTGGAATGCAGCTTCAATTCAACATCTTACTGCACATAAGTTTTAAGCTTTCTTGATAAGTCTATGGAGCCACACACTAAACACTCACATGTGATTTTAATCGATATAAATAAAACCACTACAGTGTCTATTACAATCAACTTAAAAGACTCCATCTAGAAAAGACACTTCGTTTGAAAGGTAGATACTGAAAAAAAGGCAAAAGCTGAAGTTGAAAAGAAGAGACCCAACTTCCTCGAAGGAACATCCACGAATATTTCCAAACAAATACTACGTTGTACAGTATGAAATATATCGTCTGAGATTCACTTGCCAGAGGAGTACAGCAGCACCGCCGTTGAGTCCCAACGAATATCACAATTCACAACCTTCCGGTGCTGATCATACACTGCTTACCTTACAAGATACAAGGCTCTCCTCTCAGAAAAATAATAGAAAGAAACAAGAGGATAAGCCAAGGAACCAAAATGCATATCATAAACCGGCGGGTGATAGCGATGGTCATGCTGTATCATGTTAGCATCTATTCAGTTAACAAGCAGTAATACACTAGTCTATCTTGAAAGGAAACAACAAGCTCAGGCTGGTAGCTCTAGCTTCACATTGTTCTTCCAGCTGCAAATTATTTGGGGTATACGATCAGTGGAAAGGAACATTTGTGGCAAAATGATAAGATAAAGCGAAGGCAATACCTTATTATGTAATAGTAGAAGAAGTCAGCATACAGCAGAGTCTGCACAATACCTGCAATCCAGCCTGCATCGAAAAGATCGCAGTTACAACATGCGTAATTGGTACATCCATCATATTCATGAGAAATCAGAAGGTAAGATGCATAGAATTCATACTTATCCAATGAACAAAATGGAGGTCAGTGAAGTATCGGTAAATCCAGTTAAGGATATACAATACACGGTATGCACTGCATCATCACCAAGTAAATGTGTTCAGAAATAACAATTATGTAGTAGCAGTAGCATCATACTACAGACTAGAAAAGACAAAATAAGGGGGAAAATGAGGTCTTAATATGATAATTGAATACCACAAGATGAAATTATTAAATTCATGCACTTAACCAAGGAAATTACTGTAAAATACAATCATAAAAAATGCTAGATTGATATTGACTAAATATAATTTATAGGAAGCTCTCATCCTATTAACTGGAGTCCTATTCTTTTTTCCCACACAAATACATTTTTATGTGTTTTTCAGCGTAACTGATGCACCAGATCTTACCCCAGAAAGAAGACATATTGACCAGTCAAGTTATCGATATTCCTCGTGCGCTGTAGCAACACAAGTTGAGGAAGAATTGCGACAGCTTCCAAATATATTGAGAATGCCCACATCACCTGCCCCGAATAATGGCGCAATGATCACAACAGCGCAATCTAGAAGGTAAAATTTCAACAATAATAGAGGGCAATAGACTTCCATCACACATCTACAAATTAATGGCTCCAAAAACTACAAGTCGAACGTTAGAACATGATCTAATAAGTTAAAGGGTTGATCAGATTGTTTCATTTGATATATCAATAGCATCACAGTTTTATAGTTGAGAGTGCAGAAGACAACAAACTGACCTCTCTAAAAGTAAACTTCTCATTAATGAGGAGAGCCAGAACCAGACATGGCAACACTAAGAAATGATGGCGAAAGGTGTCATGATCCTTGTCATAGCTTCTACGCACAATCTTATGCCGTCTCATGTACCAAACTATTGAGAAAGAGCTCAGCAGGAAGACCAGCTTCATGACAGTGTTATACAGAGATATAAAATGAACGAACAGGTCCAAGTACCGAGCTGTAAAAACAAGTGCATATAGCTCCTGCGTCTTCAGAGATATGCCTGCAAGATATTGTCAAACGGAACACACAGAGGCCCATCAAACCAGATGATAACAGAAGCTTATGACAATAGTATGAGTATGATATCAAATAATGGTTACAATTAGAATACAGAAAGGAATAAACTTCAAGTTTATTACTGACTTAAGTGAGATGTGCCCAATAGGAGATTGAGATTGGCATGATTCAAGACTTCCATTATCACCCTCACAAAGGATACAGTAAAGTTTGGTTTGTGCTTTATGCAATTGAAAATCTGACTCTTCTGGGGTGGAGTTGTTATTGTCTCTGAGTAGTGCATTTGGTTTCATCCGAACTATTTATACTTACCTTAAGAGTTGCATCAAAACATAGGTTGCACAATCCACCAATATTCTGATACGTAAATTAGCTTTAGAAAGTTTTTAAAAAAATTAAGGCAAAAGAAATTCTTCTTATGCTTGCTATTCAGTTTTCAAGGTTGCCCAACATGAGGCCCCTTGAGGCATGCATCAAACTATTAAGGTGAAAATCTAAATACACACTGGTTAAATAGAGTGAATTGCTGGGTGCAAACACTGAACTCTTTATCCAACACAAATGTGCACTCCTGTCCAAGAACAGATCAAATCTTCTTAACACCATAAAAAATAAAAATAAAAGCCTTTGCATGAAGCACCTGTTAATTTTCAGCCTCTCCAAAATCTGTATGAAAATTTCATTTCAAAGGCATTTACCCAGAAAGAATACTGACTCTTCCCTTCATCCCACAAGGTCGCAATTATTCTAAAATCTAAAAAAGATCCATCTACCTTCTCCATTGTAAAGACTCCTTCGTCGAATTATTCTAAGCGAGGGTGGATTTCTACAGTCTATCACCCTATCCTGGATTGGTAGACCCTAACGGCGCACATTATCCATCAAAACAAGAGAGAGAGAGAGGCACCTGATGTTCAGCAAAGCGTGAACAGAGCATCAAGATGGGTGATCTACAATACAACAGGGTCTACAGTCTTTACGCTCACGCCCAATACAACGAATCCCTCACGTCATCTATCGCAGCCCCCTTAGAAGGTCAAACTGCTAATTAAGAGCACGCATTGCGCCCACACCACACCATCTTCCCAAGATCGAGAGCTCCAAGTTCTAATACACGGACCCAAGAAACCAACAGAAAAAACAATGTACTAAATTTGTTACCGATTTAATCCTACTTCTGATACTGGTTCCGACGGGTATGCGTATGCAAGTTACCTGCGCATGACTTGATGGTGTGGATCTTGAGGAGGAGCACCACCACACTGAGGAGGTGGGTCATGTCCCCGGCCAGCCGGAACGCGTTCATCTCCGCTGCCCTCCGAACGGACGCGCCGCCGCCACCGGCCCCTTCCCTCCCACGGTATCAAACGGCCGGGATCAGATCCCAGCTCGTCGGCGGCGGGTGGCGGGCTGGCTCTCGACTCGTCGGTGTCGCGGTGGAGGAGAGGAGAGAGGACGAGCGGAGGAGGATCAAAGGAAGGGCGGAGCACAGGTGGGACCGGGCGGTGGGTGGGGCCGACCTGGCAGCGACGGGGTCGGATCCACGCACCACGCTCCCTTCCCTTCCGCGTGCTACGTGGTGGTGCTGAGGTGGCGGCCCGCGATTGGATTGGACTCCGATGGGCGCGCGTGGCCCGGGCTCTAGATCGAGCTTATTAGCCCTTCCCTTCTATTGAGCCCAGCAGTCCAGCACGGCCGGATGCTCAGCCTATTTCGACACCCAGGCCTTCTAATTCTTGCTCAGCAAGCCCCGGTCTACTCCACTGCAGCTGCCAATTGTATATAGTTTCCAATTTTTGACCGTTTCCTTTGACATTCTTGTGAATATTCTGCGTGCCAAGCGAGCTCCAGTGTTCGTGTCTCTCCCCTCTAGAATTTCTGCGAGAACCTCTCGTGGAGATCATATGTTCTACAGTAAGTAAGCAGAACCAAGCTTCGTGCCGTGAAGCAGCAGCCAGGAAGAGGAAGAAAAAAATGGAAGAAGCGATATGCAAGGCTGCTATGGCTAGGGCTAATAACTTTTAGTTTTAGCTTATATCTCTTAACTACAGTTTATGACTTTTAGACTGTTCGTAAGAGAATGTATGGAGTAACAGAAAGTCATGTGCGGTTTTAACAGATATAAATAAAATCGCTACAGTGTGTACTATAATCAATTTGTAGACTCCGTTTTAAAAAAAACACTATATTTGAAAGCTAGTTACTGTAGAAAAAACCAAAAAATAACTTTTAGAAGCTGAAAAGAAGAGACCCGACCTAAATCAAAGAACTCAATGTGAAAATATTGATTGATCGTGGAGTTATGGCTTCGCTCTAAATAACTTCTGCTTCTGACTTCTGTAATGCGTCGATTTCTTAATTTCATCTTTTTTTTTTTGCTCTTTGGGTTTTTAGGGTTTTTTGTTTTTTTTTTTTCTTATTCTTTTACATTATCCGTGATGATATATTTTTATTTTTTATATATAATTATTTAGCAAAATCTAACGGTTGTTATAGTGTAATTTTATCTGTTATAGTAAAAAACCAAAAATCAAAAGGCTACAGCTCTTTGAAGCACTATCTTAGTATAATTTTATCTACTATAATAAAAAAATAAAAATCAAAAGTCTACAGCTTTTTGAAGCGCTACCTTAGACTCGCGGTGCGGAGGATTCTTTTCTATTTCCAGTGCTACAAGCTGGAGGGGACTCCTCTGGGGTCAGACCCCATTGAGAGAAAATGGGGTCACGATCGGATGCCCGACACGTGTCTACTCCGTACGAATCTCCGCGCCATGCCGTCTCCCTTCCTTCCTCCGCGCGAGCGCCTCTCCGTCTCCCATCTCGCGAGCTCGCCACTCCTCCTCTCCTCCTTCCCTCTCGAGCTGAGCGCCGCGCCCACGCCGGATCTTCCCATTCCTTCCTTCCTCTTTCCCCGCCGGCACCTTCGCGCGCCCGCCATCGGCACCTCGCGCCGCCCGCCGTCCCCGACCAGCGTAGAGGTGGCGACGGTCGCATCGACGCCGCCAAGGCCGACGCGGCGGCTCAGACACCGCATCGTCAGCGCCGCTTGCCGACGCTCACGGCGCCGGCGGGGGCCCGATAGGGACGCCGTCGATGCGGCCGTGTGCCAAGACGGCGGGCGATGCGGAGGTGCCGGTGGCGGACACGGCGAAGGTGCCGGCGGAGAGAAAGAGGAAGGAAGGAATGGGGAAGAGCCGAGCGTGGGGCGGGCGGCGGGCTCGCACTTGAAGAGGAAGGAGGAGAGGGAGGGAGTGGCAGAGCTCACGAGACGGGAGACGGGAGAGGCGCTCGCACGGATAAAGGAAGGGAGACGGCACAGCGCGAAGATTCGTGTGGAGTAAACACGTGTCGAGCATCCGATCATGACCCAGTTTTCTCTCAATAAGGTCTGATCCAAGAGGAATCCCCTCCCTACAAGCTTATCCTCCGTGTGCAGTGAGTTACTCCTAGCAGTATTTCCCAACGAACGCCTCGGAAACATGGTGTCGCGCACGTTAAAGCATGCATGTGCACCTCTCGAGGTGGAGGAAGGCAACCAAGATCCTGTTTTTCTGCTTTTCAGTTAATTTTAATTTTTCTAAATAATTATTATTTATTAAACCAACAAACTACATTTAAAAGCCATAAACTGAGACCTGAAAAAACATGCCCGAGTCCTGTTTGCAATTACTTTACGGTATAGGGGTAGTAGACCACTAGTACCAGTGGCAGTACTCTGTGTGTGCAGGGGTGTTTGTTCCCAGACGGCACGGCAAAGGATAGATTTTTTGCGCTGTGCTATGAGTTTTGGTTTAAAATTTTGATTTTGATTGTTTACAAGAGGATATGGAGAGAAAAATACTCATGTATAATTTTAGCCGATATAGATGAAGTCGAAATAGTGTCTACTACAATTGACTTTTAGACTGCCACCTTAAAAAAATATTTCATTTGAAAGCTAGTTACTGTAGAAACTAAGGGTGCATTTGGTTGAGCTTTTGGGAGCTACTTTTGCTTCCAAAAAGCCAAAAGCCAACCAAAGTGCAAACTGTGCTTTTGAGCATACTTTAGTAGTCTGATTTGAAAGCACCTTGGACCGCTTTGGCTTTTGGCTTCGCTTTTGAAATGGTGAAATAGAGAGTCGTTTCATTGTTTCAAGGAAAATAGAGATAGGAGGTAAGTTTTATACTTGTTTGAACCAAACTTACAGCTTTTTCCACCACAACCTCAGACTTTTCCACACACACACAGACTTTTTAGAAGCCACAGCTCAACCAAACACACCCTAAGCCATAAGTCGAAAACAACCCTACCAGATGCTATCCCATTGCTTAATTACGATGTCCTCGCCCTCTGCCTGGCTTGGTGCGTCTAGATGGCTGCCGTGTTCCTCTCAAAACACAAATTTAGTTTATATTGTAGTATATTTATAAACTCAATAATATTATAGTGTAAATTACACCTTAGTTACACGAGCTTAGAACTGCTCAAACAGCTCATTGTCCTGTAGCAATTTTTTTCAAACATAGCCCTCGGTCGTTCATTTTAGCAAAAACAGCTCTCTCCTTAAGTTTAGAAGGCACGATAGACAATACATATCACCTATCGCGTCCCCCTAGCTCGGCAGGCCAGATAGCATGCGGCAAGAGGCTCCGGCACGGCACGTAGGCTCCTGCTGAGCCACCACTGTGCGGTTGCCTCCTGCCAATTAATTAGTACTAATGACAATTAATTAGTCCTAATTAAAGCACAAATTAGTAATATTTTATTTAGTGTTAATTGCATTTAACTAACAATAATCATGTAGTGCTAAGTAAGCGTACACAATATTTTATTGCACTTGCAAATAATTAGTACTAATCACATTTAATTAGTGCTGTAATTAGTGCTAATTAAAATTAAAAGTCTTTCGCGGAATAAAATTAGAACTCACTCCTCTTGCTATTGTCTTGCTTCGGGGATAATGCAGTGGGTCACGGGTGTATCACACACCCCACTCCTCTCCCTCTCATTACGCTCACGCATCTCTCCATCACTTTTTCCATCACTCGGCTTCTCTTTCTAAAAGTCACTAGTTTCAGTCATTGCTATTTATTTTAGCCATAAGCCACAGCCTATATCTAAAAGCCATGGGTTAAAATGAGCAGTAATGGCTAAAACTACTACCTTTTAGAAGGAGTGAGTGGTAGAAAAAGTAAGAGAGATATACGTGCATGTGACGGGCGCAAAAGGAGTGATGTGTGTGATGCACCTGTGACCCCAGCTTTATCTCCAGAGCGAGATGTAGCAAAAGGAGTCAATTCTAAATTTTATCGCACCACTAATTAAATACAATTAGTACTAATTAATTACAAGTACAATAAAATATTTTGCAGCTTATGTAGCACTACATTATTAATGCTAATTAAATGCAATTATCAGTAAATAAAATGCTATTAACTTAGTATTTTAATTAGCACTAATTAATTACTATTAGTACTTAGCTAATTATGATTTAGTACAAATTAATTGCGCTTAGCACTAATTAATGGTTGAACAGTGTTGCGCAATGTTGAAACAGTGCTGCACAGTGGCACTATAGTGCTACCACATCATGGCGGCTTGGTAGGAGGCAACTACGCAGTGGCAGCTCAACAGGAGTCAGCTTGCCACGTCGGCTCCCCTACTATCGCATCTAAGCCTCCTGCCATGCACGAACCGGCCTGTAGAGCTAGGGGGCGTGGCAAGTGACACATGTCGCCTGTCACACCTTCTGAGCTCAGGGAGGAGTCTTTTTTGCAAAAACAAGTGACCGGGGCCATTCGGCTTGGCTTTCATGAACTTGTAAAGTGGATGCATCTAGATCATTAAAATTAAAAACCATATATTTAGGTCAATAAATTTGTCAAACCCATGCAAAGAAGGTGCAAAAGAGATTTTCCAAGGATAACAAGGCATATGCACAAGATTATGTTGCCTACTATCGAACTTGCGAGAATAACAAAGAGAAATACTAATCATCAATACACTTTGTAAATGTGACCAAAGGGTATTTACAAGTGTGGCAATGAATGTGAATGATTTCGTTATGTAGTTGTAGACGCACAAACCTCTCTATTTATGCAAATCAAAAGGGTGAAAGTTAATATTTGAATAGGTGCCTCTTGTCTTCACGCACAAGGTTTTTTACATGTCATGAAATGATGTGTCCTTTGCCAAACATCGTAACTTGTCGGGAACGTCATTAACCGCTCTCACATGTCGAATTAAACACCCACATGAAAAACCGTATTAATCCTGACCAGTTAATACTCTATTTGAGGAAGCGAACGGTTATTGGTCGTAATTGACCACAACTGGTCATCGTTTGAGTGTAACTGGTCTTTGACTATTTATTAAAGGGGGAAACAAGTTCTTTTATGTGCTCATAGGCTAAACAATGTACTTAGTGGACCTTAACTATGTGGGCCTAGACAAGGAGTTTTATTTTGACTCATGCTGATGGAATATATTGACCTAGTCAAGAATCCTCATCAACAACTAACTAGGGTTTGACAGAAAGAGTGAGAAAAGAGTATGTGAAGGATAGAGAAAAAGTGGGTAAGAAAAGAGAAAGAAGGAGAAAACTGCCACATACGCCACATAAGCATTAGCGCTACATGAATACCTTGTTAGGCTTACAAAACCTCTTATGCACGGTTTAACAAATTCATTGATCTATATTGCACGGTTCCATAGTTTGGTGACCTATATGCACCCACATCATAAGTTTGTGTACCTAAGGTACAATTTACTCAATATTATAACATTGTGATTTTAAACAAATCCACGTATATAATTTTCATGCATCCAAACTAAATATTTAAAACATTGATATCTAACATTTAGAAGGTTTGAATGTATCTATCTTAATTAAAACGCATTCTTTCCTGACTAGAGGGGTAGATAGTAGTCCTTCCATTGATTTTCATAAGAAAGCACTTTTAAACAGAAATCCAACCGTAGCACTTATGTGTCACAAAGCCTATATATATAGGTACATTGATTGCTTTCAAAGCTTACCATGTTTTAAATACGTGGGTGTCTTATAAAAATAAACAGAGGGAGTTAACATGTAGCATTAATTCTGCAGCTCCCACATTGCTTGGATGAGATATGGAAGGCTAAGATTGTTTTGATACCGTAGTGAGTTGAGCACTATAGCTCATCGAGTCTGTGGCAGATGAGTGTGCCGTTGATAGACCTAAGCAAAAAGCGGTCGGACTGGCCTAGGAAAAAAGAACAGTTTGCTTCAATGCTAAAATCGTTGCCCAAGTCCGCCTTTAGGTCCGCTGGGCTGGGCCGGGTCAGGTCGGGCCGAAGTAGGGAAACTCACGGGCCGTAGTCGATTTTCGAGGGAGGCGAGCCAAGGGCGCTATCAGTAGATTGTGGCTGTTTTTTTTTTCTGGTGATTTATGGATTTTGGTTTAAATATTTGAATTTTGGCTGTTCATGAGAGGCAGTACATAGAGGGATATAATCGTATGTGATTTTAGTCGGTAAAACTAAATTCGGTACACTTTTTACTACAATTTTTCTATTGACCATATCTTGAAATAACATAAGTTTAAAAACTATTTACTGTAGACAGTACAAACATAAACCAACTTTCAACAAAAAAATCTGGCCTACATCTAAAGGGGTATATAAAATTATTCACATCATACATAAAACAATACTAATACTACTACAACACTTTGTATGTTGGCACGGATTTATGGTTTGTTTGGTTGGTGTCTTAGGTTTCATGCCTGATAAAAAGTGGTGTTTAGAGGTAGCCTAGTATTTTAATAACTTTTTTCTGGCTAGAAAAGCCTAAGAAGTAGTCTTTGGTTAAAAATTTGTGCCTGAAATTGATAGATAAAAGAAGAGCCATAGATCGAATAAACTAACATGGATGAAGTTGCCTCTACTTGATGGCAATCGGGTGCGGTGGGTACGGGTAGTGCTCGCCCATACCCGCACCGCGACCGATGACGCCCGCGGCATACCCGAAGGACCACGGTAAAAACCTCGTCCATACCTGTCGCCCATGGTACCCGTCGCCCGTGGCATACCCGTTACCCATGAGCAGTACATCACATTCAAACATCACCAATGCATCACACATTCAACAACTACAATGGAAATACAAATTAACATAGTTCCTCACACATAAATAAATTAAGTTTACAACATATACAATGCATGATACAGGGTTCTGATAACTGCTGATGTATATGTATACAGGGTTATGTATGTTGCATATGTATACAATGCATTATCTGAGGTTCGAACTTCGATAGCTAGCGATAATGACCACATCCCACATTGAACTACATTGAACTAACATACTGTAGGACCGAAATGGCGACAGAGGGGGGTGAATGTCGCTCTCTTTGAAAATCGCCCCCGAGAATTCGACACTGTTTTTCAAAACGATGTAAAACAAAGCACCTCACAGAACATTAAAATTAATCTTGCTGAAATTTGGAATGCATGCGACCTTTGAAAAATTCACATAAATCGTAGAGTAGTCGATAAAACTTTCAATTGAAAATATTACCGCTTGATCTGCATGCAAAATCAGCAAAGATCACGGCAAGAAATAAAAGAAAGGTGCACAAACTTGCTGTCCACCTTCCGTGAGCTAAATGCTAACGGAGATCTTGTTGCTAACCGAAAATAGATTCATCAAATCAAAGTTCTTGCAGAAAAGGAAAAACGGTCTGCTGCTATTTACTTTAGACTCAATTCAGCACAGCCAAAACAGACCAAGAAAACTGCTAGCAGAAATCAAAAGAAGAAAAAAAAGGGACTGATCTTGCCACCAAAAAAGAAAAAGAGTAAATGATCTTGAATCTGCTTGCTCGAGCAGGCGAAAACAAGAGAAAGTAGCACATAACACAAAGAAGGAAGACAACAAAACCGAAAGATCTTGGACAAATAAAGTAGTGCGAGACCGGGAGGAGAATAACTTCGGTTTGCAACTTGGACTTAAAACCAAGAGCCGAAACTAATCGGCGATTATCTATTGAGACCAAAGCGATAACAAGAGGCGCTAGGTGGAAGAGACAGCAGAGACGACTAAAGATAACAATTGCGATAAATCAAGAAGAAGAAGGGCGTCCTCAAGATTTGGACAGAAAATCGAACAAAGTATAAACTACTACCGCTAAAAGATCAAGAAACCTACCGATTACAAAGCGAACAATCGGGATCGCTCAAGAAAGCAGAGAGAACAGGAAGGTGATCATCTCAAAGAACAGGCTTCTCAAATGATTCATGAAGATGAGAAACAAACCAAAGAAAACATCTCAGATAAAATTAAATCCATGAAAGATTACAAAAGAAATGTTTACAAGTCTCTCAATCCATCCTCTCCCTCTCTATCCTCAAGAACACCAAGAGTCTCACATGCTACTTGGGAGGAACACAACACACAAAGAGATAAAATGAGCTATAAAACCCTAACTCACTCTATTGTGTCCTAAGGGGTATGCAGCCCCTCACCTCTATTTATAGCCCTTGGCTAACGGGTCTCCAACCCGTTACGCTGGCTAAACCCTAACGGAGCCGTCTCCCGCTTGTGCAGTCTTGCGAAATTCCCGTTTCGCCCCTCCTGCACCTTCTGGGAAGCTTCCGCGCTCCTTGCCTCGCACGCCTCGTAACCACCTCGAGTCCACGTCGTCTTTGACACATCCCGACCGTTCTGACCTCAGCGCCACCTGCGCCTAGTCCGGTCCACCGTGTCTCGCCACGACTCCGCCTCGATGTCCTGCAGACACACAGACAAGAAACACGTCAAATAGCACCGCTCGATATATGAAAGCGTAAATAGAGATCAAACCTGTCGAGTCATCAGAATATGCAACCTAAACCCAAACGACTAGGTTCGACCAAGTCCGACCGAGCCCGTTACGCCACGCAACGTCTAGGTCCGAACAAACCGACTCAAACTCGACTTTTCATAAACGATGTCAATTACTCATCATACACAACGGGATGACCTCCACATGGTCTCTCACATACATATACAATGAAGTGAGAAAATGCTAATGACATACATATGCAAAGCAATATATTTTTCAAGTCTGTAGGTTAACCAGCTAATGACAGTATAACAATCATGATACAATGAAGTGAGAAAATGCAAAGAAAAAGAATACCATTTTCAATCAGAATACGCTAACATACTTAGTATTATTACTCCTGCAACATACATATGCAAATCAATATGTAACATTTTCAATCAGAATACAATCGAATCTGTGTGTTTGCTCTCATAGCTGCCATTGTTGCTGAGCTAGTCGCACACTCGCACCCTTGCCCGAGTAGCATTTTCAGTCGGTGAAATACATCAAGGCATCAAAAATACACACAAAAGCAATCCGGCGTCTCTAAAAAAGGAGGAGGACCGAGTCCGGCGTCTCGGCGATGAGGAAGAAAGGAGGAGGATCGGAGGAGGCTCACCGAGTTTCTTGACGGCGGAGAGGGGTGGCAGTCGCGGCGGAGAGGGGTTGCAGTAGCGGCGGAGAGGGGCGACAGGCGATGAGGCGGCCAGATCTGGACGTCAGGCGGTCGGATCTGGTCGGTGGAGAAAGCGGCGGCCGGATCTCGTCGGTGGAGAAAGAGGCGGCCGGATCCGCCGGTGGAGAACGAGGGTGGCGAGTGCGGCGAACGAGGCGGTGAGGAGCGGCGAGGAGCGGCGGAACGAGGGGCGGCGAGGAGCGGCGATTGGAGCGGCGGAACATGGGGCGGCGGCGGCTGGGAGGTTTTGGTGGAGACTGGAGAGTGGAGAGTGGAGACCGAGTGCGTCGAGCCGTCGCGTGAGTGAGTGACCGAGTCACGTCTTGAGCATGGACGGCGGATATTTGCATGTTAGGGTTTCTTGTTTCTCGTGGGCCCACTTCGGTCTATTTCACGGGTAAGCAGGCGAGGCAGTGCAGTAGAGTTAACCCATACCGTGCCGTTTACCGACGGGCGAGTTTTTCCCCATTTTCTACCGTGGGTAAAAATCATCCCATACCCGACTCCATTAGGGTATTTACCCACTGCACACTGTGGCAGGCACAATTGCCATCCCTACTCCCAAGCCAACCATTTTGGTCGCCTAGGCCTAGGAGCTAGCCAGCGGCAACCAGGGGCGTTCCGGCGCGCTCTCGGCTGCGACCCTGGCCAGGCACACGCCCAGGAAGCCAACCAAACACGCTCTCATGCCACCCATATAGTGAACTAGAGTGGACCGAAGTAAAAGAGACGATAATTCGTAGAAAAGTTTTTTTTAAAAAATGCGAAATTTTGGGAAAACCGAATGTCTTTTTCGCAAAAAACGAGGACATGTATGTAATTAAACGAGGACCTGTATGTAATTTTAAAAAACTACAGAGTGCTATCCTGCAAAAGGATACACAATTTCGGTGATTTTGGTGAAGTGGAGGGGGTTTTCGGGGAAAAAATTTGGTAAAAACTTTTTTTTGCAAGTATCAAGAATCTTTACGTGATTTTAGAAAATACGGAGGCTTTTCCGCAAAAAGATGACACCGCATAGGTGGAGGCCGGCTTTGTTTTAGTGATCCCCGGCCTTGTTTTAGTGCTGATTAGTACCCACCAAAACCTATGGTTTAGGTTTGGTTACATGCATTCTTTTCAACTTGTATCCTAGTCCCAGTGCAAGATACGACTCTTCCTTTTTCTTCTCTCCCATCGGGGCCATATAGGCAAAAATCTGAAGTGGATAACTTTAGCCCCGCTCTCACTGCTTGCTGCTCGTCTGAGGGCATCAAATGTATAAATCGTAATAAATCTTAAGGTAGATCTCATCTAATTGTTAAGGACGACTCATTATATTTGAAGTCGCCGCTTGGCTGTAACAAGAGTCTTACTCGGCAGTAAAAAAATTATATTTTAATGCTTGTAGTTGTTAGTAGTTGGTTAGTGAGGAAAAGAGAATAACATAATTAAAAACAATTTGTATTTTAATACTTATGATCAGATCTTTAGCTTAAGTACTGGCCTAAGCTTTTTTTACTTATGATCTATTTAAAATAAATCTTGTAATATATAAAATTAACTTTAAAATAACTTACGATCTACTATTATCATACACTTCGGATGCGTCACGCAGCTAAAGCAGCAGGCGTCGTTATTCACGAGGCGATTAGTAGTGGGCAGGCGTCACGAGGCGATTGGATAGAAAGGAAACGACCCGACCTGCGAAGCGAAGGTAAAAGAGAGAGAGAGAGAAGCCGCAGTACAAAAATAAACTCAGCAGCAGTGGTGCACGCGCCGTCGTGTCAAAATCACCCGCTGCCGGGTCGCAGTAAGAGGGGGACGGAAACAAGAGGGCGGACACGTTTCGACCTCGGGAACAAAAAAAGGCCGAGCCGCAGTAAAAGTACGCCCGTGGACCCGGTGCTGCTCCACGCGCTGTGCCGACACGTTTCGACCTCGGATTCGAAGAGGGCGGGCGGCCACCGGCGCGTCCCTGCGCGCGGTCCACGGTGGGCGCGGGTGGCTTGGAGGTTTGGGTAGTAGTCAATTCCATTCGGTCGGTCATTCTAATTTATCTCTTCATCCGAAATGTGTTGATATGGATCTGTTTCGGTATAGCGTTCTGGATTTTAATATAATAATATATATTTATAAATATGCATAGTTATATGAACTCAAAGAGAATAAACTGTTCATGAGCACGAGTTCTCAAGTGAATACATGTGCGTTATATGAATAAATTGAGATATATACAGATCATGGATGAATAGGTGAGAATTTCTAGGAATAAGAAGCATTATGTAAAAATATGATGCACTGAGTGCTGATAACATCATGGTAACATCAAATAACAGCATATGAAAATCTTAAAATATTAGAGAACATGAAATCAATGAAAAACGTGTAAATAAAGCAATAAATTATTTACAAGTGCCTATGTAAGAACTAAAGACAAGTTCACATTAATGCTATTCAACAAAAAGCTATAAAGTCAAAGGTTAATTATAGATAAAATATTGCTAGGAAGGAAGAGCATGCATGTATACATCTAGACATCCACCGATCTACCAATCAAGGATTGACCAATAGCCAATTAACATTTTCAATCATCGGCCACACATAGTCACATAGCGTACATCCAGTACCACCATCTAGTAGAGAAGAGAGAGGTAGGAAATCAAACTTATCGGGGAAGAAGCACTGCTACAGGAGTGGCTGAGGTACTTGGCACATCATCGTCTCAACGATGACGGCAGCATAGCCAGTGTGCGGCAGATGGCCTTGGGCCTGCACACCACAGACGGCTCAAGGCGGCCGTGGTTCAGAGCCGGAGGAGCTCGGTGTTGCAAGGCGTGCACGGGGATCACATAAGAGTCACTGAGCCTAGTGAATCTGTTGACGACCAGACTAGCCAATTATAAATGGTGGCCGGGGTAGCTGGACCGTGCGTTGGCGAAAGCCAGATTCGACAGCGGTCGGAGGAAAAACTGAGTGCGAGGAGGCAGGAAGCCAAAGGAAGCAGCGACAGCCGGAGGAAAACCGTATGCTAGAAGGCCAGGAGTCGCAGGAAGCGGTGGTGGCTGAAGTGCCGACCGTAAGAGGCAACCGGAAAGGGGAGCGCCATGGGTTGATCCGAGCTAGAGGGATAGCCGAGGAGCTAGATCTGGTGGAGGAGAGCACTAGGCAATCGACGGTGGCGAGGGAGGCGTTGGGTCCGACGAGGCCAAAGACGACGGTGGTTAGGAGCAAGAAGAGAGAGAGAAAAGAAGGGCGAAGAAATGGGGGGAGAGTAAAGCGGAAAGGGGGTGGCGTCTTGGGCTTTTGGAACGATGGAAACATTTTTTTGGCTGGTACCACAATCGGTGGTATGAACAATTCCGCCCGGAATAGTCGGAATCGACTAGAATTGTAACCGGTATGAGATGCAATCTACTTTGTGCCATTTTGTAGCTCGGGATGGAACAACGGAATTGATAACATTGGGGACAATGCTATGACTAGGCATGGAGATAAGTTATTTTAGGCCTGATTCTCTTTAGCTTATGGTTTATCACTTATGATTTTCACTAAATAAA
Source organism: Bonia amplexicaulis (assembly GCA_036346245.1). Classification (NCBI taxonomy): domain Eukaryota; kingdom Viridiplantae; phylum Streptophyta; class Magnoliopsida; order Poales; family Poaceae; genus Bonia; species Bonia amplexicaulis. Next base: position 10,346,672 of record CM070765.1, read on the forward strand.
TAAATATGATGATTTCTTTGTTGTCGTTTCGAAGCGACTTATTGGGACAGACATTAGGTTTATTTGTACAGACACTCACACTAGAACAAAAAATCATTAACCGTAGCCATAAGCCATTAGCCGCAACTGAAAAGAGCACCTTTAGCCAGATACAAAACACTATTTATACATTTACAGATATATTTTATAAGTAAGACAATTTATCTGTGTGTGAGTACATTTTATGAATCATAGACCCGACATGATATCATCAAGCTTGGTGAGATTAACAAGTGATGCTCCATAAATCGTCTTGACTACTCTAGCGAACTAGCGTAGAAGAACCAAAGCCATGGTATTCTATTGTTGCCTTTTGTACTTCACGAAGGGAAATTGATCTTTTCGTAATGTGGATGCGTGTTCAAAGGGCTTATGACGTTATTATTGCCTCCACATCAGTGGATTAGGGATCCAAAGTATTCGAACACGAGCAAATGAAAAAAGAAAAGGGAGTTCATCGATCTTCACTTGACTCGTGCCTTCATATATTGGAGAGGTGATTGATTGTAGGCTTGTAGCCTTGCTGGTGACAGGTTTTGATATAATCGTCGTTCGATCTTCATTAAAAAAACGGTTCTCATAGTATCAGCAATATTAACAATTGCTATATATGAGCCAATATTAAGCATTAATTTGGTATGATAATATGAGAACTAAATTTTAGTATGCTAACTTAAAATTCACCCACACACATAAAATTCAGGCTGTGAGCTAAATTGAAATTTCAAGTTTTGAAATAAGTGTTATAACCAAAACAATTATTATACCTGCCATATCATCTAGTATACCACCTTGGGTTCACTACAATAATGCATCCTAATTTTTAATATATTGGTAATATGAAAGAAAAGTTTAGCCATTAATTGGATAAAATGACAAATTCACTACCATACATGGGGTCATCACAGATGGTTCGTAACCCTCACCAGAGACAGTTTATGAATCGTTTGATTTATTGCGTCAGTGATAACCGATGGATATCACAGATAGCTCCTAAACCATTTGTGATAAGTCACAGTACAAACGGTTTTTAAAAATAACCGTCTGTGATATCCAACATATCACATACCACTAATACAAAAAACCATCTGTGATGGCCTACGTATGGTATATGTATCACACATGGTTTTGTGTTAGAAACCGTTGTGATAGTTATTTGTATAGCTAAAAAAATTCCTGTTTTTGGCTAGCCTCGGAAAATGCTAGCCATGTCCTTTGAAAACAAGCAAACAAATTACAGATAAATGACAAATAAGTTGATTACAACTCAAAGTAATTTACAACTCAAAGTGAATTACAACTCAAAATTAATTACAAAATAATGTTCATGTATTGTCGCTAGAGTTACAATTGAATTACAACTGAATTAATTGTTTGAACATGTATTAAACGTTGTCGCCAGAGTGACGGCAAATGTAGAATGCACATAGGTTGCCTTGTAGCTTTGGTAGCCGGTGGAATATATATATATAAAATATATATATATATATATATATATATATATATATATATATATATATATATATAGGTATACACTACTACAGAAAACCTAATATTAGACGCCAAATCACAGACGGTTTGACAAAACCGTCTGTGACCGACACTAACACAGACGGTTTGGACACCATCTCTGTTGATGGCGTCGGAGAAAACTAGTATCATAGACGGTTCTTACCGATGAACCGTCTATGATATTTTAGTATCACAGACGGTTTTTATTAAAAACCATCTGTGATAATGGCACTAGACATTCATTGTGCCGCTCAGAACCGCACCTGTCTTCATTTCGATCCAGATCTGGCCGGTGCTGCACTCTTTCGCTCAGGAGGCAAGCTAGGCGATTTCAGATCAATTAATTTGGTGGGAGGAGGCAGAGATTGAGCTTTCAAGATTCATACGTTCCTGGTTGCTCTAGATATGATTAGTAATAAAATTTATTTTTCTTTGCATTACAATTTAGATCTATATTTTGGTGAGTGTTATTCAAGATGGTTTACATCACTTGACCATACATGATCAGTTCCCGTCATGTGGGAGGCCAAATTTGTCAAAATTGTTGGTTATATACCTTCAGCGATCGCTGGGAAAATAGTTGTTGTGTTTATAATATGAATTAAGCTAGCAAAGGCACAATGCATGTGGTATATATGTAGTAATAATTAATTAATTTAATTTTTAATACTAAGTTGTTATATATATACATAACGTAGGACCGAAGCTGGATGTATGCCACGAACCGTGTGAGTGAAGAGTACATTAATGGCGTGTCTGCTTTTACAAGAGCTGCCGAGGAGGATATGTTGAATAAGGGGGTGGAATATATGTACTGTCCATGCATTGACTGCGAGAATTTAAATATGTTTAAGAACCGAGGGCAAATTGAAGCGCACTTGATCCGGAGGGGTTTCAAAAAGGGTTATACGTGTTGACTAGTCATGGCGAAGTCAATGATCATATGCCACCGGATGACATCGCTGGTGAAGTGAATCACATGCCGTCGGATGACATCGCTGGTGAAGTGAATGACATGCCGCCGGATGATATCGATTGTTGTTCGGATTCGGATAGGTTGCACGATGACAATTTGGATCAGATGCTTCGCGATGTAGAAGAGAACTATGATGAGAGAGAGTATGTTAAATTCCGGGGCTTGATGGAGGACTCGGAGAAACCTTTGTTCACGTCTTTGCGGTCAAAGTACACGAGGTTGTCGGCCGTGCTTGAACTGTTGAAATTGAAGGCAAGCAACGGTTGGTCCGACAAGAGTTTCATGGTGCTGCTAGGTCATTTAGCGGACATGCTTCCGGAGGGACATGAGTTGCCTAAAACCACGATTAAAGCCAAGAAGATTCTTTGTCCATTGGGAATGGAAGTAGAAAGAATACATACATGTCCGAACGACTGTGTCCTCTACTATAAAGAGTATTCAAACATGCATGTATGTCCGGTGTGCGACGCATCCCGATACAAACGTAACAATCAACCAGATGACAGCGAGGGAACAGAAGTGAAGAAATGACCTCCTACTAAGGTGGCATGGTATTTTTCTATATTTTCCCGTTTGAAAAGGTTTTTTGCAAATCCAAAGGAGGCAAAACTGCTGCGTTGGCACTCAGAGGAGTACAAGAAGGATGGAATGCTAAGACATCTTGCTGAGGGCCTGTTTGATACGGCTGCGGCTTATGGCTTTTGGCTGAAAATTTTGAATTTTAGCTATTTGCGATAGAGATTATAGAGAAAGAGATACTCGCTTGCGATTTTGGTTGACACAGATGTTGGGCTTTTAACGTATACTATAATTAACTTGTAGACCCCGTCTTCAGAAAATACCCCGTTTGAAAGTTAGGTACTGTAGCATAAGCCAAAAGCAGCTTTTTAGAAGCCGTAAAGAATAGGACCTGATTCCGCCCAGTAGAGAAACATCGATAGGAGTTTTACAGACTTCGGTGCAAAACCAAGGAATATAAGGTTTGGACTGAGTACAGATGGAATGAATCCTTTCAATAACATGAGCAGCCGATATAGCACATGGCCCGTGACTCTCTGCATCTATAACCTTCCTCCTTGGTTTTGCATGAAGCGAAAGTATATTTTGCTGTCGATACTTATCCATGGGCCAAAGCAACCTGGGAATGATATCGATGTGTACCTAGCACCATTGGTGCAAGATCTAAAAGTACTGTGGAACGAATGGGTATAGGTATGAGATGCATACAAACAAGAGAACTTCACTTTGCGCTCCTTATTGTTCTGCACTATAAATGATTATCCTGCCCTTACTAACCTATCAGGCCAGAGTACAAAAGGTGCTAAAGCTTGTACTCACTGTTTATATGATACCGAGAGTGTGTGGCTGAAACACTCACGCAAAAACCGTCTACATGCGTCACCGCCGGTTCCTTCGGAGGGCTCACCCATACCGCAAGATGAAGAAATAATTTGATGGAGAGAAGGAAGACGGTTCAGCTCCAAGATATTTAAGGGGAAAATAGGTTTATGATATTGTTAAGGATTTAGATATTGTCCTCAGAAAGGGACGTAAATTGAGGGTTCATGAGAAGAACACATGGAAGAAGAGATCAATATTTTAGGATTTACCTTATTGGGAGTACCTAGATATTTGACACTTCATCGACGTCATGCACGTAGAAAAGAATGTATGTGACAACTTGATTGGTCTCTTACTGAACAAGTCATAGTCTCAAATGGAATCCACTTTACCGGTTTGGCTTCTTGTTGGACCTCTACATGTACCAGGCATGCAAAGTGCTGCGAACTAGTCCAAGCTGGGTAACTATGACTTGGGGACCAATGACTCTCCAAGCTTGTACTTCCAGGGCCTGAGATGCACCTTAATCTTCTTCGGTTGAGCCTTAGCGTCTCGTTTGCGATACATATTCGGCGTCATCTACATGGGAGCCAATGCCATGTCCTTCTGAAGCGGAGCTTGAGGTGGAGTCATAGAGGGTTCTGTTTGACAAGCATGGTCATGTGGAGATTGTGGCACTAAAGGGTCCAGGGTGATGTCCCTCTTGGGCCACTGGACGAATGTGTGGATGGAATCTCCTAGTGTCATGCTCACTTCGTTTGTGGGCTTCTCTAGTAGGATGGCCCAGAAAACATCATTAATCATGTCCACCTGGACCTTCGCAAAATCAGTCCCTAGCTGGGCACCGTGCACCTACATCCCTGGCAGGCATAGAAACGCCATCCCCACCTAGCGTCAACGAGAATGGAGCCAACCCTGACTTTGAGGATGCACAGTGTGGGCTCGTACATAACAAGGTGGACAATGAGATGGACCATGATATAGAAAACAATTGTGTCATTAGCACATGATAGTCATGAGATTTTATGCCAATTAATTTCAAATCTTCCATGGAAACAAGTTTCTTCATGCTGGTGGAGTAACCAGACGAAACTTTTACACTATCCAAGCACTGGCACAATTTAGTTCGCTCGTCCTTAGACAAAGTGTAGCAAGCTGGGGGAAGGTACATCCAACCTTTATCGGCTTTATCGGTGCTAACTCAGTCCTGATGTTGATAGTGACCAAATCACACCATGCGTTGACACCATCCTTTGTTTGTCATGAATGTTCAGTAATAGATCAATCAAGCTATCACATGTCTTCTTCTCTACGTGCATGACGTCGATGCAATTGCGAACTTCTAAGTGTTTCCAATAAGGCAAGTCCTAAAATATTGATCTCTTTTTCCACATGTTCTTCTGACGGGTCCTCAACTTATATCCTTTTCCAATCACAACATCGATATCCTTAACTATATCGTAGACCTCTTTCCCGCTAAAAGGTCGTAGAGCTAAGTCATCCTTTTTTCCCATCAAATTTCTTCATCTTGCGATATGGGTGATACCTTGGAAGGAACCTACGGTAACACATATACACATTTTTGTGCGAGTTGTTCAATCACACACTCTTGGTATAATCTAAGTAGTGCGAACATATTTTGGCTCCTTTTGTACTCAACCCTGATAGGTTACCAAGGATGGAAAAATTATTGATGGTGTAGAACAACATGGTGTATAGAGTGAAGTTCTCTCATTTGTCCGCATCCCATACCTGTGCCCCTTCATTCCACAATATCACAAGATCTTTCAACAATGGTGGTAGATACACATCAATATCGTTTCCAAGTTAATTCGGCCCTTGGATAAGTAGTGACATCAAAATGTAACTTCATATACAACCAAGTAGGAAGATTGTACGTGCATACATTCATGGACTAGATGCTATATTGGCTGCTCATGTTACCGAAAGAATTCATTCTATCTGGACTCAATCCAAACATTATATTCCTCAGTTTTGCATCGATGTCTATAAAAATCCCATCGATGTTCCTCACTGGACAGAATCAGAAGGGTGTCTTATTTTTGTATCTTTCTTATGCTTCTCTGAGTGTCAACACAACAATCTTGCATCCTTTCGGTTTGCAAATAAATGCTTCAAATGGGGAATTATAGGTAGATACCATAATACCTTAGCAGGAGGTCCTTGTTTCACCTCGATACCCTCGCCATCATTGGAGTCATTCTTACGCTTGTATCGGGATGCTTTGCACACCAGACAAATATGTAAATTTGCATACTCTTTACGGTAGATGATACAATCGTTTGGACATGCATATATATATATATTCTTTCTACTTCCATTCCCAATGGACAAACAACCTTCTTGGCTTGGTAGGTGATTCTTGGCAACATGTTTCCTTCTAGAAGGATGTTCGCTAGGAGACCTAACAACACTGTGAAACTCTTGTCAAACCAATCATTGCTTGTCTTCAATTTTAGCAGTTCAAGAATGAATGACAACCTTGTGTATTGTGGCTTATAGCTCAGGAACAAAGGTTTCTCCAAGTCCTCCTTTAAGCCCTCGAATTTACCAAACTCTCTCTCAATATAGTTCTTTTCTACATCGCATAGCATATGATCCATATTGTCAATTATTAGCTAGCAAAATGCCCATTTTCTCCACAGCTGTAGGAGTTGATGTGGGCTAGTAGACTGGCCTATGGGACTTGGTGTCTGGAATGAGCTATTGCTTAGGAGGGGCACTAGGGCTGGAGCATTCAAGTGTTGACTTCATAATGAACCTCCCTTGCGGCCTGTAGATAGCTTGCTTACGTTTGCGGCTGACTTCCAAGTTTTTTCCTTTCATTCTCCAGAATAAGTGTTTTGTTCACAAGGTGGTGGAAACTAGAGAAGTCTTGAATGATCAGGTGCACATGCAGATCCTCGTTCATGCCTTCAAAGAATCTATCAATCTTCTCTTCTTCATCTGCCACATCCTTTGGAGCATAGTGTGTTAATTGGTTGAACTTTGTTAGATACTCACCAGCTGGCATGTTAATTTGCTTGAGAGTGTGAAATTCATTCTTCTTTATTCACATAACTCCTATGGGAATGAAATTGGTTCTGAACACCGTCCTAAATTCTCTCCATGGAATGGTCTAATTGACTTGGTTAACTTGAGGGGCTTGATTGGCTACTCCTTCTGCTTTTGCACCATTTCTTGTGAAGTCTAATCTAGGAACCACTCTAATCCATAGACAAGCTTCAGCATCTGGTATGGGATATCAAACCCCTTAGGCCAACAAGGCGGCCTCGAGACCTAATCATGGTCGTGTGAATCACATCACTGCCGAAAAAGCCTAGGAAGCTGCAGGAGTTCTATTGGGTACGTTCTCTGTCTGGACCCCAGATTTTCGAATCTGGACCCTCTGTGTATTGCAGTACCAGTCCCAGATCAAACCTAGTGCACACAGTTAAACAGTGATGATTACATAACCAACAACGCTTTATTACAATAGTAAAGAGTACAGACCGAAAGGCATCTGTATTACAACTGAGGTTTCAAGACCTCACAAACTCACAAAACACAGCAGAAGCAAAATAAACTCTGGTGAAGACCCATCAATACACCATAGGCAATTGACTGAGGAAGCGCAACCTAGTACTCCGGAAAGCCTTCATCGAATCCACACGGGAAGTAGTCGTAATCTCCTTCTTGAGCTTCATATTCCTTTGAGATTTGTTTTGAGTGCAGCATGTGAGTACATAAAGTAATCCGCAAGTATTGGGAAAATGCAGTAGATGCAGGGCTTAACAAAGAAGGGTTATATGGTTCTTTTGCACAAAGCAATATTTTATTTCAAATACCATTAAATATTTTCGAAGGCATTAATTTAATAAAGTAATTGTTTTAACAGAAACTATCAATAATTTTTCTAGTGAAGGTTCTATCCACCAACACTAGTTAACTGGCTCTAACCGCCAAGGTTCAAGAGCACAGGTTCCATCCACCCACCCTGGCTCCATCAGCCAGGACACAACTCCGAGAGTTCCATCCACTCTCGAGTTCCCAAAACTTTTACATTAAAACCAAAACCAAAGATTTACCATGTGAATGCATTCCTTGCCCGCCCTTAACCGTGGACACGACTATTCGAATAGTTTAACACTCTGTAGAGGTTGTACAACTTTACCCACAAGAGATAAGTTATCTTAATAGCCAACATGCTTCCTTAGGCATGAGACCCAGATAAAATATCACAAAGTTTTTACCTCACTTTAGTCTAGCTAGTCACCACCCGCTGAGGTTTCACCGCTGAAGAGTTAAATCCACCACAGTCAGAAGCCCCCTCTTGCGCCATATGAGTACAGTAAATCCATGTCCCTCACTGTGAATAACCAGTAAATCCCTGGCACCCACTTTCCACTGGTGGTACCTAAACTAGACTATCGTAAGTTAATCAGCTAGGTCATACCCATATAGACTTATGGTTGTACGGTAGTGCTCAGTTTGGACAATCACAAGCGTCGATCCTTAATTGACTAAGGCGGAACATTCACAATACAAGTTCTCGTGCTAAATCCGCACTAATCTAATCTTACCATCCGCCCAAGTTTAGACAATTTGCACAATTTGTTTTATTTTAAAAGAACAGTGGCAACACCAATCGCCACTAACTTTCTGAATACAAAGACTAGTTCAATGAAATATAATTTTCCATTTCCAGGTTACAAAGGTTGAATAGCTGGACTAAGCATTTACTACCGTTCTAATATTTAGCAAAGAATTAGTAATATTCTCATTACTGAGACAAGGAAAAAACCTAAGGTTACAAAGGTACATGGTAATCAAATTCAACTAGGGCATAACAAAATTGGATTAACTAATTCCTTATGATAGAGTTATCATTTTATGTAACATAGCAATGCACTTAAATTTAAAATAATAAAAATAATTTTGGTAAACATAGGTTCAAGATAAAAATAATTTTGGTAAACATAGCAATGCACGCTGTCTTGACCTTGCTACGGATCTGAGAATTCTTCGACGACGTCGGGTTCTACTCGTAAAATAATAAAATAACCTAACAAATAAATACAAATAAAATTACAAAAATATAATATATTTACTGGAAGGAAGTTTATAATTTTATATGTATTTAGGAGAAAGTTTCAACAGATTCGGGATTCACACGGGGGAGAATGAATTTCTGGAAGATTGGTTGGAAAAAAAATTACTGGAGAAATATTTGGACCCAAAAAAATAGAATTTTATGGAGAATTTACAAGGTTTGAATTTGAATTTTGGAAGTGCACAGAAAATTTGGAATGGAACTGATGCTTTGAAAATGAACTAGGTATTGAAATTTGAAATTTAAATTTTAGAAATACCAAATAGATTTCAAATATTTAAAAAGATGGCAGAAATGGATAGTTTGGAATTTTTGATGAATTTAGAAATTTGAATGGGCTAAATCGGAGTTAGGATGAAGGAGAACGAGCTCTGGGAAATTTAAATTCAGAGAAAAAGAAAAAGATTGATTTTCTAGAATAATTTTTGTACTGAAAATTGATTTATTACGTTAGCAGGAATTAATGGAATTATTTTCCTAAAGAAAAATCCGGTTTATAATGTCAGCCCTGGCTTGGATGACTGACAGGTGGGCCCTGGTCTACATGGACCAGGTTCATGGACCAGAGGAAGGGCTGAGGTGGTGCGGGGGGTGAGGCGTGGCATTGACCTGGCTTGACATGCGGCTATTTTGGCTGGCGTGGCAGCCATGTGTGTGCCACGTGGATAGGAGGCCGACGCAGGTGCTGACCGAGCGGGCAAGCGCTGGCATGGCACTTGACTAGCCGAGGTGGCATGCCACCGGGCACCAGATGGCAGCCACGTCGCCCTGGCGTGCTGACGTGGCTCACCGGCCGGGGGAGCTTAGGAACCGATGGTCACCGGCGAACAGCGGCGCGGCGGCGGCTAGCGAGTGGTGCAACAGAGAGAGGAGGGTGAGGGGAATGCGATGGTGCTTGCGGAAATTACCGAGGACGGCCGGAAAGCAGTCAGCGACGAGAAAGGCGGCGGTGGTGCTCGGGTCACCGGCGAAGTGGGTCCTCAGGCGGTGCTCGTGCTCAGCGGAGGGGTGGAGGTGATCGGCGAGGGCTCAGGGATGCCGAATGTGCCGTCTGCAGGGCACGAGGAGGACCGAGGCGGCGAGGGGAGCTCGCCGGAGATGGTGGCAGCGCTCGGAAATGGGGAGCATGGCGCGGGGTGGTGTGGTGCTTGGGAGAGGCGGGGTGGAGGGGTGGTGCGGAAGGAGGCGGAACCGAGGGGCTATTTATAGGTGCGGTGGGGAAGCAGGGCCGCGGGGATTGCTCGCCATTGATGGCGGCCGGAAAAAGGAAGGTGAGGGGGGAAAGGCAAGAAGGGGCGCGAAAGGAAAGGAGAGGCGCGGAATTGGGGAAATTTGTCCCCAGCATCTTGCAGATACCAAAACTAGAGGGAGACGGGGAAGGAAAGGAAGCGCGGCGAGGATTCGGACGGTGGCCAAAAAAGGAAAGGGGAAGGAGAAGAAAGGAAGGAGGCGGCGCGGGGAAGACGATCCTGACAGGCGGGTCCCACTGGCAGAGAGAGAAGAGAGGGGAGAAGCATAGGCGACAGATAAGGATCGGATGGCCAAGAAAGAAAGGGGCAGCGGACGGGAGAGATGGGGCCGGGTGGCGGTGTGGCACAATCCGGATCGGACATGCGTCGCATGGAGAGAGAGAGAAGGCAGGATGATTCGGGGCGGTCGGATGAGGCCAGAGGCGACGTGGATGGCTCCTGGCCGTCCACGCGTTGGCCGGATGGAGGGTTTTGTTTTTGTTTTTAGATTTTCAGAAAAGCCTAGAAGATTCAAAAAGGCTTAGAAAAATATGAAATAAATTCCACAAATTCTTCGAAATTTCACAGAAGTTCGTGGATACATTTTAGACATAAATAAAATATTTCTAACTTATGTTGGTATTATATTTTCATTCTAAAAATACTTTATAATTTTGAAATAGATTTTAAACTCCAGGAAAACTCAGAAAATCCAAATAAATGCTAAATGACTACAAATAATTAATTTGAAAAAAGATTTTATAGAAATTCAAAATATCCTTTTATTTAATAATCTTTTTATGTTTTTACTGAAATTACTTTTCACAACCTGCTTTTTCACAAAAAAAATCAGGGCAAATCAAAATAAATCTTAAGCAACAAAACAATAATTTTTATTTTAAACCAAATTAATTTAATTTAATATGTTTTTTATCCAAAAATTTGAAATAAACAACTGGGCTGTTACATTCTCTGGCAAGTCAGTACCTACGTATATTTTCTTTCATTCTGAGGCTTCACATTCTTTTGTAGCAAGGGAGTATGTGGATAAACTTAATCTACCGATATATAAGTTAAAAAAGCCTATAATACTTAGCTCGCCAGGGGGATTATAAATGCCACGCTAGTAAGCCCTAGGGTAGAAATAACCATAGAAAGAGTTTGGATTTCTGCCAGACCTAATAGTACTGAACTCACAGACTTTGGATATCATATTCGGAATGCATTAGCTGGCCGAACATCAAGGATTAATAGACTACACTACTAGAAGAGTGAGCTTGACCAAATGCCCTGGACTAACAATAGAAGTAAAGGTAGACCGACTCTATCATTGGGGCCGTGTGGTCTATCATTTGGATGAGGTGCCCTTGGAAGGAATGCTAGTGGTGCAAGATTACCCCGAGGTGTTCCTGGAAGAACTACCGGGTTTGCCCCCATACCGAGACTTGGAATTTGTTATTAATTTAATGCTCGGCATAGCCCCAGTTGCTAGGCGGCCCTATATGATGACCATCAATGAGCTTGGAGAGCTGAAAAAGCAAATCCAAGAATTGTAGGATAAAGGCTTCATCCGGCCCAATTCCTCACCTTGGGGTTCCCTAGTGCCCTTTATAAAGAAGAAATATGGCACCACACAAATGTCCATAGATTACAGATCCTTGAATGCAGTAACTATTAAGAATAAATACCCCTACCGAGAATTGATGACCTATTTGACCGGCTTGGCAAGCCACAATATTTTCCAAGATTGATCTGAGTTCGGGCTATCATTAGTTGTAGGGTCAAAGCCATTCCAAAAATAGCCTTCATCACCAGATATGAACTGTATGAATTTATAGTCATGTCCTTTGGCTTAACCAACACCCCGGCCTTTTTTATGAACCTCGTGAATAAAGTCTTCATGGAATACCTAGACAAGTTTGTAGTAGTGTTCATTGATGACATCTTTATCTATTCCAAGAGTGCTGAAGATTATGCCGAGCATTTGCGATTGGTATTTTAAAGCTAAAGGAACACCAACTATCTGCCAAATACAGCAAGTGTGAATTTTGGCTAAAGGATATTAGTTTTCTTGGCCATATAGTGTTCGTCGAAGGAGTATCCATGGATCCAGCCAAGATAGATGTCGTGGTGAAATGGAAGTAGCCCACCACAGAGACCGAAGTACAAAGTTTCCTCGGACTAGCCACATACTACAGGAGATTTATTGAAGAATTTTCTAGGATTGCTAAACCACTAAGACACCTCCTCAAGAAGGAAGAGAAGTTTGAATGGACAAAAGCATGTGAGGGAGAGTTCCAGGAGTTGAAGAAGAAACTAACCTCCACCCCTGTACTAGTCCTATTGAACATACACAAGGACATTGAGCTATACTATGATGCCTCACGTTAATGCCTTGGGTGTGTACTAATGCAAGGGGGAAGGGTCATGGTATATGCATCAAGATAGCTTCTTCCTCATAAAACAAATAATCCAACCCATGATTTGGAGTTAGCTTCAGTAGTCCATGCTTTGAAGATCAAGCGATATTACCTGATTGGTAACCATTGTGATATATAGACCGATCATAAGAGCCTCAAGTATATTTTCACACAATCAGACTACAATTGATCAAGGATTATGACCTAGGTATTCATTAACACCCTAGTAAGGCTAATGTAGTAGCGGATGCCTTGAGTTGCAAGCCATACTATAATAACATAATGATCCTAGAGAAACAACCCATGCTTTATAGGGAATTGAAGGCACTCAACCTAAAGATAATAGAATAAGGCACCATAGCCGCCATGGAAGTACAGCCCAGCATAGAAAAACATATCATAGCCGCACAGAAGGAGAGCCTAGGTGTCCTATAATTCAAGCGCCCGATGGCAGAGGGAAAGGCTCCAAAAATAATCGAGGATCAACAAGGTGTCTTATGGTTTAGGAAACACAATTTTCTTCCCTACTAAAATGAACTGAAAGAGCTGGTACTTAAGGAAGCCCGTAGCTCAGCATATTCCCTCTGCCCTAGGTGTACCAAGATGTACCAAGACTTGAAGCAATGGTATTGGTGGCCACGTATGAAGAGAGACATCATGAAGTATGTTTCATGATGTGATGTATGTCAGAGGGTTAAAGTGGAACACCAGAGGCTAGCAGGGTTGCTGCAACCCTTACAAATTCCCCAGTGGAAATGGGAAGAGGTTGGGATGGGCTTCACCACTAGTTTACCATGAACCAAATCGGGGTATGACTCCATATGGTTTGTAGTATATAGACTAATGAAAGTTGCCCACTTCACCACTGTTAGGACTACCTATAAAGGAAGTAAACTAACAGAATTGTGCATGTCATGCATCATGTGCCTACACGATGTGCCAAAAAGGTAGTCTCAAACCGAAGTTCGTAATTTACTCGCACTTCTGGGCCAGCCTTCAGAAGCGCTTGGTACCTACCTGGATTTTAGTACGGCCTACCACCCTCAAACTGATGGCCAAAAGGAGAGAGTAAACCAAATCCTTGAGGATATGCTACAAGCCTACACTTTAGATTTCACCAAGGATTAGGAGAAATGCCTACCCTACACTGAATTCACCAACAATAATAGCTATCAATCTAGCCTAACGATGTCCCCATTTGAAGCCCTATACGAAAGAAAGTGTCAAACTCCCCTTCATTGGGCCAAAGTAGGACAAGGTTATATCTTTGGACCCGACACCTTGAAGCAGGTTGAGGAGAAGGTCCGAATAATCCAAGATCGCTTGCAACTAGCCTAATCAAGGTAGGAAAGTTATGGTGACAAAAGATAGACCACCGAGCTTTGAGATTAGAGACTACGTCTACTTGAAGGTATCACCCTTGCAAGGAATCAGAAGATTCAAGGTTAAAGGCAAGCTTGCGCCATGATATGCTGGGCCATTCCCCATCATGGCCAAGAGAGGAGAAGTAGCCTACCAGCTAGGCCTGCCCGCTAGTTTAGCTGATGCACACAATGTATTCCACGTATCTCAACTCAAGAAATGTCTTCAAGTACCAGAAGACCAAACCCTACTGGAGGAAATTGAGCTTAGGAACAACTTGACATACTAGGAGCGTCCTGTCAAGATCCTCGATGTTGTAGAAAAGAAGACAAGGAATCAGACCATTTGCCTATGTCAAGTTTAGTGGAACAATCACACCAAGGAAGAAGCTACTTGGGAGCGAGAAGACAGGTTAAGGATAGAGTACCCCTATCTGTTCTTAGACTAAGCTAAATCTCGAGGTGAAGATTCTTTTAAGGGGTAGGTTTTGCAACAGCCCAAAAGTACCTATTACTTAAAAATGTGTATGATTTAAATTTTTTGTTTGCATCTCATTTGAAATTGAATTTTCATGGATTTTAATTGTTTTGATTCACGTTCCTAAGAAAATGAAAAATCCAAGACAATAAAAGTGAGAGAAAAGAGGAAATTAATAAGAATTTAATTTAAATAAACATACGAATATAAAAAGATGATCTAGAACATGAAGCAGGAGAATTTACAATGAGAGTTCTGTCAATGCAAAGCCAGCTGAAAGAGCTAAGGATTTGAATACAGGCAATGGTGAACTCCAAAATAAATCAGGTGTTCAGACCCCAAAAATAAAATATGAGCTTAAAAGTCCCAACACAAATAATAGGAATGCATATCCAGAAACAAACTAAAAGCAAAAATGAAACAAAAACCCAAAAAATTAAATATAGGGGGCAAGCAACAATGTATTAAAGGAAACCATGAGTTTAAAATACAATAAAACAAAATCCAATAAAAGGGCATTCTGAATAAAAGACAATTGTGAAATCGAAAGTGACTATACTGAAAGATCGAAAACCCATTTGGTGTGATGTCCCATTGCCATGCAGGAGCTCCAAATAGCACCCTAACAGATATTAGAAAAATTCAAATATAAGTCTAGGTCGAATTCAAAATGATTTGGCCACAAATTGAGTTAGAAATTTAGAATGCAAATCCAAATATGAAAAATGTCAGAAAAATTGAAAATTAATCTGAAAATGAAGTGGACCTGGCCCACTGGGCCTTGGTCCATTTCCCTAGCCAGTTGGGCCCCTATCTCGGTCCAAGTCAGCCCAACTGAGCCCTCCCTCTCCAGCACGCACTCAACTGCCCTGTACACATGTCATGCGCGCCCACGCGTGCACAGTGGTCCTGCGCCATGCCCACCCCAAGCGCCATAGCTCCCGCACATCCCCCACATGACGCCCCCACCTTGAATAACTTGCTCATCCTCCTTCCACCCGTCTGGCCTCCCCCTGTCCCTTCTCTCGCTCATGTGCCAGGCCCCGCCGTGCCACAGCGCATGTCGCCTCGTCGCCACTCCAACCGTCGTGCTTGGCCATACCAGCACATCATTACTTCCACGTAGCAACATGTGCCCCCGCATCGCATTCGTTGCCTTAAGCCACATCACGGAACATTGCCGCCATTGGCTCCCGCGCCTGTCCATGTCACCGCCTCGCCCACCTCACGTCGCCAGCCTCCCCTCCCATCTATAAAAGCCCGTGAAGCCTCCAACCTCATCGCCCTGCTCCACCGTACTTCCCGCTATGAACAATTACTTCGACAGTGCCCATGGGCCATCGGAGGCGCTCATCTTCTTCAACTCTGGTCGATCGGAAGCTAGTCGATTGGGGCAGTCCCCGATCAATTTCTCACATCTGGGGCATCTCTGGAGCACCCCCAGCATGACTACACCACCATCTTGGACTACCAATGCTCCCACAGCGGTGGTGCTGTGGTCCTCCCTCGTCCGCGTTGGTTCCTATTGACTGCCCACACCAGCCATCCCCGAGCTCGACAGAGCCCCCATGTAGCATTCTACCACCCAATAGATGCTCCTAGCACGAAGAATCGACTTGGAATGACATATAATGCCATGTCACTTGTTATCCTATTCCACTGCCACTGCTGATAACCGCACCGACCACTAGAGGCCATGAAACTCCGTATGGAGGTGCGCGTGGTGGTAGTGATTCCATTTCGGCCATGCTCGCGATTGGTCATGCCTCCCCTTGCCGGCGGTGAGCTCCGCTTCCTCCTCACTAAGGAAGAAAACTATAGCATCAAGGTTAATTTAAATCCATAATTTGATTAAGACTAATTATCATGGTTTAATTATGCTAATATGTATGGTGAGTAGGCCATGGTCATTAGTTAAGAGTATTGTATCACTGACATGTGGCCCTCACCATTTCAAAATACTTTTAAAACTAGTTAAAAGAATGTGGGTCATTGACAAGTGGCTCCCATTCACTGTGTACACAATGAAATGGTCCCACGAGTTAGACAGAGTGACGATTTCTAGTTGAAAGATAATTTAAAAAGAAATTAAAATTGGTAGGCCCCACATGTCATACACTGTGTTAATTTATAAAAGAAAATAAATAAAAATGAAATTAAAGATCCCATTGGGTCCCACCTATCAGTGAGAGAAATTCTCCTCTTTTTATTTTTTGGTATTAATTCAAATTCAAACTTTGAAAGGGCGTACTTATTCATTTTAAGTCCAAATTTGATGAAACAAAATTTTAAATTCATCTAAAATCAATATATATCCAATAGAACTGAAAACATGAATTTTAGAGTTCATTTGAATTTTTACTTGAATTTAATTCTATTTGGTTGATTTTTTCTCTACATTTTCGCGCAACGTTTAAATAGTATATGAAGCCCAAGGGAGAAAAAAAGCTGGGGCAAGTCAGGACCCGCAGGACCAGACAACTTGTGAACTAGGTGAGTCAACGCTGTGATCATATTGAACCAGCATTTTATGCAAGTTATATTTGTTCAAGCTATCAAATTGCATGCTATTATTTCTTACGCAAATTTATGTTTATTTAAAATCCTAGTTACATGTCCACTAGTCAACTTGTTAGGTGTTATGTCCCTTCCCTTGTAACAATTTAACAATTGAACTTTGTCACCCTAGGAAAATTTATGTAACATCCCAAAAAGGGAACTTGTGTAATTGCGAAAATTATAAAATCTTCTCTCTGTTTTTAGTTTATTTCAAAAAAAATTGGCGTTATTCGAACTTCTTAATTTGGATTCTAGCCAAAAACTCGATTAATAAAAATCAAAACCTTGAAATCAAGAACAAAGATTGAAAATAAAATTAAGAAAATCCAAATTCCCTTGGAAGTCTTAAATTCAAAGCTAAAAATTGGAATTCGTAATTTGAAACCAAGAATAGAAATTGAAACCAATATAAAATCTTTCCCATCCAATTTTCATATCCGAAAATTCAAATTCTGAAATTTAACAATTATCTCTCAAAACTCGACAATCTTAAAATTCAAATGTTGTATCCAAAAATTTGAACCACGTTTTCAAATTCAAAACCTAATTACAAATCTAAATTTGGAGTTCAAAATTCAGAGTTTCTTCACAAATTTTTGGGCCTGGCCCGTTTTCCCTCCCGGCCTAGTCGACTTTTTCTTTCCCTAGCCTTCAGCCTGCCTAGCCCACCCAACACCTCATGCCTCCTCCTTCCTTCCTCCTTCCTTCTCCTCCCTGTTCCTCCCCTCGCACCAAGTTGGCCCAGCCCGTGCGCCAAGCCACCCGATTCCACCTCTGGTTTTGCGCTGGCTAGCCACCCCCGGTTTCCTCCTCCCTCTGGCGCCCACCTTCAATACCGCACCTACGTGGGCCTCTGCTCCCTCTGTGCCCTAACGCCAGCTCCGCCCTACCACTGGCCTATGCCTGCCATGTGTTCAATACCCCGCCAACTGGTGTTACTCCTCAGCGACCCCAGCGCATCTTGACATGCCGCCGACTCCCTCCCACGCCACGCCTCGCCTAGCCTGCGGTGCTCGGCGTTTACTCCTCAGCGATGCGTCCGCTCGGCATTACTCCGCATGCGTCCGTCTTCAATGGCACTCAACAGACTCTCCTGGCTGTGAAGGGAGCCCTGGGCTCGCCTCCTCTCCATTCCCCATTCCTCCTTTTCTTCCTCCCTAAGCTTGACATGAGTCGCCTGAGAGCTAGCCGTCGTGAGCCTTCGCCTTCCCTCCTCGTCGGCAAAGCTCCTATCGGGCCACCTGCGTCACGACGTACGTCGGACACCTTCTGCCTTCCCCCTCAGTTAATTGAAGATTCGTCGCCTAAGCACGCCGTGCCCACTCCTTCACTTCCGGCCGGACACCACCATTTCTGCCGCCATCTCCTCCTCGGCTGACCTTCCTCCGATTACTCGCTGTGGTAGCAGCTCCTCGGTGCCCCGAAGCTCCCCCAACTGTCGGCCGATGCCCTCCGCCGCCCAAGCTCCCCCTCCACGGTGAACCGACCACTCCGCCGCCTGCCCACACCTGGCCGCTCCCCACCACCGCCGGCCTACCATGGCACCTCCCGGCCTTGCTCGTCACCTCCCTCGGTTGCCATCTGGTCTCGACTTCCCATTTTGGCCATCGCCGGCGCCTCCCCGGCCGTCCCTCACCGGTGCCACTGCCCAGCCCCTACGATGTGCGCCTCCCCTATTTTTGCTGCTCCCCTGCTCTATTTTCTACCCGGCCGAACACCCCCCGGCTGAAGCAGAGTAGCTCCCTCCCTCCTCCTTTGACAAGTGGGCCCAACTAGAAGATGGCCTCTAGCTCATGTGTATATTTGTATCCTCTCACTTTATTTCTAAATCTTGAAATATATTTTATTTAAAATTTTCTCAAATGAGCAAAGTAATAAAATATGATTTATAAATAAGAATGGAAATGAGGAACTAATTGCAAAATTATAATGGAGGCTCTTGCAATTAAAAACTTATCTTTAATTAATTTCATGACAATAAAGATTACTAAAATAAAATGATAACCCTAATATAAAACTGAAACAAGATTATGCATGAACTATTTTCCAAATGACAAGTAACTATAATGGAACCAATAAATGTTAATATTGAAGTTTAATATGAGAAACTAATTAAAGGAGTTTATAAATTAATAACGCTAAATAATTATCAGTTAAGAATTAGCACGATAATTACTCCAGTATTAATTAATGTAAGAAGTTAGAAATGCATGTCACCATAAGGTGGGACTTGAAGCTTTATAAAGATAATTTCAATACTCTCAAATTCAACTTTCAAAAAAATCAAATACTAATATCACACCCTATCGAAAGCTCGAGTAGTCTAAATAATATGTCATGTTTTTATCGCTAGATCTAAATCTATTAAGGCAAATAAAGATAATTGATATAGCAAGATTTTTCCACGCAAAATATTAATCATAAATTGCTCATCTCTAAAATCATGAGATCTCTCTTTTAATTAGTGCTTAAAATAATTATTGGTAAGGTATCCAATATTTACCTATTAACTACTAAGATTTAAATTAATGGTTTCCTTGTCTATGATTGAGAAATTCGTAAACATGAATAAGGAACCATTAATCTTTATCTCACATCCAAATCTCCAATCATCATCTCAAGATTTAAATTTGCCTAAAATAATTGGGAATAATTATTAATGCACGAAGCAGCTTTATCAAGAAGATCCCTGTTAATTTATAACTCCCCTTTCCAGTAAATCGCAACCATTGGCCATTTCTAATAATTTTGTTAATCAAGCGAAATAATCAACTTTGCTCCTAATAACAATTGGACTAAAATGACCAACTCCATACTTTAATTAAGTTATTAAAAATAATGGCTCGCTAAGCTGGTAGTTGCAATCTTAGATAAGTATTGCATCTTGAAATATCAAATTAAGACAAGTAATTAAAATTATACGCATCTCATGTAAAATACGCATCCTAAAATCACTAAATTCTACCACTCAGCAATAATACCCAATAACTTGCATAATCTCTCCCGTCTATCCATATGCCTTCCGTGACTCATGGAACTTCCTTGATAAATATAAATCAATAAAAAGAAAATCATCACGTAAAAGATCGAGCCTTGCCTTTCCCCAATCGGCTATCTCTGACCACCATCATTTCCAAAGCAGAATATTCATGCGGACATTCCTTTACCTTTGATTCCCCCTTGTCCTAATTTTCCCTCACGGCAAAGTAGCTCAGCCACCTCCTTCTTATGCCCAATTTGTTTAGCTCCATGCCTACTTCGCACTCGCTAAATCCTCTCTCAAATCTTAATCAAAGCCAAACTTAATCAAGCACAATTAAATCTTTTTGAATTTTTGCAGTATTTGGATTTATTTGGTTTCTTTCGTTCATTTGCCACGTATTAGAATCTGAAGACTCGACGAAGCAATGAACTTGAATAGGATCAAGACTTGGGTAAAAGTGAAAACCAGGAATTTAAGATCACTGACTGAGCAGGCTTTGAATTAGATCAAGGTCATGGTAAACCAAGCAAGGCAGGTCATCACTTTGATCATATTGATCCTACATTTCATGCAAAATTATGTTCCTTTAAATTGCCAACTTGCATGCTTAATTTATTATGCAAATGTATGTCAAAACTTAAGGTAGTTACATGCCTATTTGATGTTTTAAATACTGCTATGCTTTTCCTTGACACTTGAATCACCTGACCATTGTCACCCTAGATGTTAATGGTAATTTTACTAGTTATAGGTCATATTAAAATGCCATGCTAGTCTTGTTAAGTACAGGGCACTAGTTGCCCACTAGTTACCCTGATCATCAATCTTTAAACATGAAAACTTGCTTTGGGACAGTTATAGGATGTAAGTAGCTGAATATTTGCGACAACTTAATTTATGCTTCTCAAAACTCTAAAAATTGCTATACCTATCTAGGCGGGTGGTAAGAGTGGTGGGAGTGGATGTAACACGAGAATCTATGGTTTGTGGAATGAACTGCCCGGACACATTAAGGACTTAATCCTATGATGACCTCTCTATGTAAAACAGTACTACCACAAGGTGGCAAAGTGTAGGCTGGGCTGAATAATTTACTAGATCCTCTAGTCATCTCACGGAAGACTGGAGTAGGCAGATAATAAAAATCTGGTTGGAATGGGACATCGAATAAAGGTGACATTGCCAAGACTAGTGTTCGTGGAAAGTCGAGTTCGACTGTGCTACTCTGTGGTGGACATCCCGCACAACATATGGGCCCACTATGTGTGGGGGTAACCCCATATGGGTGAGGTACTAAAGGGCAAGGTATTGTAAAGGCATCATAACAATCTCTCAATCTGCGTGACTAAGGAATCACGCAGACCCATTGGATTGTTATCTCTTCTGGTTAAAGATGTACAAACTCTGCAGAGTATAAAACTGTTTGAACAGCCATGTCCACGGTCAAAGGCGAACATGGGAACTTCCCCGAGTTAGTTCTATTTCAAAACCTTTGGGGTGGGATAACATCCTATCAGAGGGAAGTACTCTAACTTTGACTTTTTCCTAGAGGGAAGTACTCTAACGTTATTATTATGATGGGTATCGAAAAATCTAGTATCGGTGGATGGAACCATGTAACTGGTGGATAGAACCAGCACCACTATATATATATATATATATATATATATATTGCACAATTTAAACTCGTTAAAGCATGTTTTGTTAAAATGCCAGGTTATATGATTGGTACTTATAATATTTGCAACCGTCGCTTTACACAATTAAAAGAACCTTAAGCCTCCTTTGACAGCTTTGCATCTATTATTATTGTATCCTGTGTGGTGGCTTGCCAAGTACCGATGTACTCACTCTTGTTTAATTACCATCAGTCAGTCAGGAAGGAACAGAAGGACAAATCATGTTGTGCATTGAGGGAATCAACAAAGTGGAAGATGATGAGGCTAAGGACTAGGTCGTGAACCCCAGTTGGCTACCTATGTGCAAGTCCTGAGGGTCCCACCTATGTGGAGTTTTCGCTGCTGTATTTTCTTGATTTCGGCCTAATCGGCCCATGGGTAAGTTATTACTGTATTATCTACCCTTATATACAGTAATGTATCTATGAGCATTATCTATTTATCCAGAGAATAGTGCGGTGGAATCACAGAGGATCTGGGTTTGCTAACCCAGGGTCCGACAATTTATAAGGGTAATTTTCTCGAAATAAGTCTACATTTATACGCTCTACTTAGTACTACTTAGATACTCGACGACATTATTTTGCCCTAGCATTATTTCAACATGAAACATGGATTTGGGAAATTATTGGTGGGAAATGGCTGGTATTTTATACCTTGATTATTTTATGTTTCCCAAAAAAAACTCCAACTTGCTTAAATATCTAGGCGAATGGTATGGGAAGGCTAGTGCAGTGGATGCACGAGAGTATGAATTAGGTAGAACCGTCTAGATGACTTTAAGGACCAAATCTTGTCATGACCTTTCATTATAATATAATACAATCACAAGTCTGTAAATTATAACTTGGCCTAGTAAATTTATCAAACCTCGGAGCCATCTTGCTGGTAGGGAGTGAAGAAGTGCAAGTGGCATGGATACATTCCGGCTTGAATGTGACACCAGGTGAAGGGTGAAGTTTGTCAGCTGTGCTAGTCATTATCATGAACATCCTTCACCACTTATGGGACCCACTATGTGTGAGAGAAACCCATATGGATGAAATGACCAAAGGGGCAAGGTAATTTGAAAGGTTACTATCATGATCTCCTCATCTACATGACCAAGGAATCATGTCGGTAACATGGGATGATTGTCTCTTATGGGTAAAGTGTACAACCTCTGCAGAGTGTAAACTGTTTGAACAGTCGTACCCACGGTCAAGCACTACTACAACAAAGGTTATACTAGACACCTTATCACAAACGGTTTTCTTGAACCATCTGTGCTGTAATTATCACAGACGGTTTTACAATCGTCATCTGTGTACCGTCTATGATACGCAACTATCACAGATGATTTGTGTTTATAACCGTCTGTGATAGTTCACATATGGTTATTCACACGAACCATCTATGATAGCCGCAAACATCACAGATGGTTAATATTCAAAACTATTTGTGATAGTTCATACACAGTTATTAACACGAACTGTCTATGATAGTTGCAGGCATCACAGACGGTTAGTATTAAAAACACAAATAAATTCAAATAAAAACCCAAATAAAATCCAAAAACTAAAAAACAAGAACCAAAAAATAAATCTCAATTTTAGATGAACTTAGGAAAAATAATCGGATCAATCGGAGTTCGTTTGAAGAAGAACGGGTTCTCGGAAGATTGATCGACTAAGAAAATATTAAAAAAAATGAAAAGTCTACTATACCGTGGACCGGGTCTATGGAATAATACTGGTCTACTGTGGACTCAATGCATGAAACAGTGAACTCTGGCAGGGCTTGCTTGACTGACGTGGCGCTAGGGCTAACATGGCATGACACGTGGCCTGGCTGCGATAAGGTGGCAAGCTGACGTGGCACATGATGTGGCTGCTAACATGGCTCGGTGATGTGGCGTAGCTCAGGTCTACAACATAGTGCTACTGGTGTGTGGGACCTATAGGTCAGAGACT
This sequence comes from Bonia amplexicaulis, assembly GCA_036346245.1. Classification (NCBI taxonomy): domain Eukaryota; kingdom Viridiplantae; phylum Streptophyta; class Magnoliopsida; order Poales; family Poaceae; genus Bonia; species Bonia amplexicaulis. The sequence goes on from CM070765.1 coordinate 10,370,314, forward strand.
TGGCTAATAGTGGATGGGGTCTATGGAAAATACAAAAGGCAACATGGCGCATGATGACGTCAGTGCTGATGGATGCCATGACGTCAGCTCGGCGCACAGACCGGAGTGGTGGTACATGAACCGAGGCAACGAGCGACAGGCAGGGACGAACTCACAGGGTATGTCAGATGAGCCACGGTATACCCTGGGGCCCAGCCGAATAGACTCAGTATCGACGCGCCTGGGGCACCAAAGCTATTTCCATGGTTTTGACCGTCGGTTCGCCTGCCGCACGAATACGATATCCACTATCCAGTCGTTCGCCGGTTCGCGTCTTCAGCTCTTTGTCTCCCGCGGTCCCGCCTGCGTCTGCGTCTGCATGACTGCCTCCCGCCTGGCCGCCTGCGTGCGGACGCTGCGTCTGCGCCTGCCTGGCCTGGCCTGGCGTCTGCGTCTGCTCATGACCCTCTGGAGATGGTTACCATTAACCAGATGGTCGAATACGCATTCTTCCTTCTCCATATTTGTGCCTCCCACTTATGAGTATCATACTATCATGAGCATTGCCAGGTGAGGTCAGTCTGCTGCTAAATTTGTTTTACTCCCTTTTCTGGTTCCGCAGTCTATACATGAAAAGTAGTACTAAAGAGTATTGTTTCTTATAGGTTGTCATGTGCTGTTATTTGTGTGTGTAATTATTGACTTGCCTATGGTTTCCTAGACATGATTAGACCAATATGTTGTCCCTAACCATGCAGTATACCGAATTATTTATATTGAGACAACTAAATAGTTATTTGTGTTTGAACTATTTATATTGTAATTTGTGTAAGTTTTCAACTTAAACCTTGAATTTAAGACTTATCATATTACTTAGTGCCTGCATATCGAATTACGGTGCAAATTTTAAAATTATTTATCGAATTGACAAATCGTTTTACCAATTGTATGTGAAAATTTTGGTACAATATACTCTTTGGTAAAATCCTGAGTCCGTCACTGGCGACAGGCGTATGAGCGGGCAGCAACTGGAGCGAGGCAAGATGGTAAAGGATCAGTCGGTGGGGAAGGCGACTGGTGTGGCGCGTAGGAACAACATGACGACTGACGACGGAAGTGGATGGTTCGGCGGAGGCGCTCAGCAGCCGACGTGAACAAAGCGACGGCGCTAAGACGAACTGACATCAATGAGAAGTTTCGATGACTACGATGCGAAAAATGAGAGCATGGCTCCGAGACGGCCACAACTTGGACGCTCAAAAATCCGGAGCGAGTACGGCGGAGTGACCGAGTCGACGGGGAGGCGGCCGTCGACACGGGGATGATGAATAGTGGCCTAACAGATGGGCTCACCAGCCAATGATGGAACAGCAAGGAAACAACGGATGGAGGAGACAGCAACGCGTAGCAAAGTGCTGGACGCGGATGACCGACGTGTGGCGTGAATTGATGTTGACAAGGTTAAGTTATACCTATTGCTTTGTTGACATTTATCATTTTATTATGTACTTACTAAGTCTCTAAACTCCCCCTCGCTTTGTTATTATTTTTAGATGAATGTTCAAGATGGCGTACATGGGCATGAGTAGCACATTCATTTTATGTGTAATCAGTAATTCACATATCGGTTTTAGTTGTCACATTCAGACTTTAGTGGTCTGTTAAGATAGTTAGCACTAATACTAGACCTTAATAGTAATATTTAGTCGTGTGCGGAAAATGTGGTTTATAGCTATTGATGATCTAAAGTGGTGTTTATCCTTGTATTGGTGCTAGTTGCCTATCCTAGGTAACATTCTCGGATGCGAGGTTCTAAGCTTTTGTGTGTGTTGTTTAATTTCATTCTTAGCAGGAATCTCTAATAGTGAAACTATTAATGCTATGTGGAATATCTGTTGTGAGTGGTACATCGAGGAAATGTGCTGTTGAAATCTTGTAATGGCTGTTTAAAGTTTTCGTGAAGGTGAATAGTAGTAGCATTCTAGGCTCAGTGTTAAGCTGGAGTGTCACAACTGTCTAACTTGTAGTACAAATTGTTGGATATTTTGAGGGCTATTTAGTAATTTCTCATTTTGATACAAGAATAAATAGAAAAGAAAAAAGGTGGGTCCCACCAGTAGGTGGGAGACGAGGAAGAGATAAGACAGGAGATTTAGTCTCCATCCCTATTTTCTTTGCGCAAGTGGTCGAGCGGCTTTCGGGCTAGCTCTTGCAACGTGGGGAAAGCAAAAGCAAAGAAGAAAAGCAATACCAGAAGACTAAAGCTGTCATAAGATCGGAAGAGAACCGAAAACTTCTAGCGAAAACCGGTGACACGAAGAAATCGAGGACAAGCGAAAGCAAGGAAATTTATCGAATGCTAGCTGCTCTTCTCAGGTCAATTGAACAAGACTTCATCCTAAACAACAAATCGACCTCAACGAGAAGAAAGTGCAGACAAGGAGCAGTTGAAAACAGTAAAACTGAAATTGCCGAGAACAACACAGCAGGAGAGAAAAATTCCAAATAGCTTTTGATTCTTGGATTCTTTGCTCATGAGTCTTTGGATTACAGCAGAGAAACGACCTCAGAGAAGAAAACACAAAGGCCAAAGCAATTTCTAGTCGAGATATCAAGAACACAAAATTACTCTGCCTCCAAACCCTAGAAATCTGAAAAAAGGGGAAATCCAGCAATCCATTTCTCGGGGAGAACTTGGCTGTCAAAATGATTGCTCTCAGGAATAAACTAGCCAAGGGGCTTGGAGAAGATTCCTAGTTCAGAGCAACAAAGATTCAACACTACTCACACAAGAATTCATCTCAGATAAAAAACAAACAGAGAAGAACAGATACACCGCAGGCAAATCAAACAAAACAACACATAACATCAGAAATCGAAACAGATGCAAAGAGATGAATGATTGCATTAATAAAGAGTTCTACAACCATCCCATACATGATTTCACATTTTGGGCAGCGCTCACACGGAGGCAACAAGAACTAGAACAACTCTAACCAGACACACTCACGCAGACATGGGAGACAAAAGCACAACAAACTCTGCTCTCCCAACAACTCCTTAACAGAGAATGAAAAAGAGACACACAACCGCAACTGCTACTAACACAAGTGCACACCACCTCTACTATAGCCTTCCACTACCGGGTTCATATCTTGCTTTACCTAATAGCTTCAACAACTTCAGCACTTTACCCATTTGCTTCAACCGAACCCGCTTCCTCAATCCTGAGTCAATTTTACCGAATTGCCCCTCACGCTCCTTCTTGAAGCTTCCTCTTTTCTTGTTGTCCACGCCTCGCAACCACTTCGAGTCCTCGCCGTTTTCGGCATCTCCTGACCGCTTTGACCTAAGCACCGCATGTGCCTAGTCCGACCATCCCATGCCTCGCCACAACTTAGCCTCGAGGTCCTGCAACCATCACAGTCCAGAAAACATCACATAGCACTGCTCGAAACACTGTAAACAGACATTTGCATCAGTGGATAGCACATAATCATGAAATTCACAAATCAAACTCAAACTTTCTAAAACAAGTGTCAATTACTCATCACAAAACATGTGGTCACCTCCACATGATCTCTTAGATGGTCCGGGTAGGATGCCCATGGTTAGGTTAGTGTTTGGTTGGAACCTGCACTAACGATATTATTTTGTTCAAATCTTGTTTCTATTTATTGTATCAAATTCAACTTTTGAATCTACTTACAATATTTACTTCAATTCTACTTTTCGCTCAATTAATCTTATTATGCCTTCCTTTGTCAATCCTTATTTATGCATTAACTCTGTTAAACCTCCTGGTGTAACTTGTGGAGTACTTTATATGCTCATGCTGCTCAATTCATCATTTTTCAGAGAATGGCTTCGACTTCGGTGAGGATCAAAACGAATAGGCCATGTCTTACTGTCGTTTGCCTGTGGGTGGGCTCAGTGGGCTTCTTCCGCTTCGGATTTTCCTTCTGCTGCTTATATTTAAATTTTGGCTTATGTGCCGTGGATGTAAACTTTGGCCATCAAGCCTATATTCTGTTAAATAAAGTTGGTCATTATGCATGATATTTGTCTTTGTTATTCACTGTGTGCACTAGCTGATCCTGGACTAGTGCGATTAACATAGAGGGTTTCAGAGTTGTTTCTCCGAGATCTGACATTATGTAATGAAGTTAAAACTATTGAGTTAGTTATGTTCCCTTATAACTATTGAGTTTTCCATTATCATGAGGTGTTGTTACCTTGACATATGTGATAATGTTACTGATCATGTTGTTGGTTTGTAGATGAACTCATCAAGTGAAATTGATGGTTCGACAACCAAAAGAACTTATAGAGAAGGTGAAGTTGAGAAAACAAATAAGAGGATGTTACCATTTTATGATTTTGTTGCAGCAGCTGGTTACATAGGTATGTACTATTATGAGACTTATAACCATAGGTATGTACTATTATGAGACTTACCTAAACAAGAGTAAGAAGAGACAACCACTCATAACTGGATATGAATGGGTTATGGAGCAACTGAATGATGACAGAGATTGTTACAACATGTCTAGAATGAGTAGAGATATTTTTTATAGCTTGCATGATACTTTAGTCGCAAACTATGGCTTGAAATCAACTCCACAAATGAGTTCTATAGAATCTTTGGCAATGTTCTTATGAACAGTTGGTGGCCCTCAGTCAGTTAGCCAAGTCACGAATTACTTCAAGAGGTCAAGTGAAACAATCTACAGAAAATTTCATAAAGTCTTGAACTGTTTGTGCTGTTTATCTAAAGATAATATTAAACCAATAGATCTAGAGTTCAACATGGTTCATCCAAGACTTCAAGATAATCGCTTCTCTCCTCATTTCAACAATTGCACAGGTGCAATTGATGGCACGCATTTACCTATTGTTGTGCCAGCGGATGAGCAGGTTGCACATACCGGTTGCCATGGATATACATCTCAAAATGTGATGACGGTGTGTGACTTCGACTTGAGGTTCACTTTTGTTGTCGCTGGATGGCCGGGTTCAACGCATGAGACAAGGATATTCAATAATACTTTGGACAAGTATTCAAATCGGTTTCTACATCCTCCAGATGGTACTTTTGCTTATTTGAACATATAATTAATTGTTACGATGGCGTTCTCGATTTGCATCGTCAACACTTATATGTTTGTCATGTGTACGAAAATACTATCTTGTTGATGCGGGATATCCCAATCGAAAGGGCTATCTAGCTCCTTACAAAGGACAAAAGTATCATCTACCGAAATTTTGATAGGGTCGACAACCGAGTGGCAAATACGAGGTGTTCAATCATGCTCACTCCTCCCTTTCAAATGTGATTGAACGTTCATTTGGTGTACTCAAGATGAAATGGAGAATCTTGTTGGCTATGCCAAGTTATGACATGGACAAGCAAACACAAATTATTATTGCGTGTATGGCGCTTCACAACTTCATCCGAGATAGTGCTTTACGCGATGAACTTTTTGAGAGATGCGATGATGATGAAGACTATGAACTAAACACTACACACGCTGGACCATCTGGAGGCAACAGTGACAGTGGATTGGAGTGACGTGTGCCTTTCATAAAAGTATTGCTAATTCCTTGATGTCCGTAAGAGTATACACAATAGGATAATTCATATTTATATGCAATATATATGGTAGGTACATGTTACTTTTACTATAAATTGCAATGTTTGCGCGACTATTGTTAATTACAAGATTAATACATATTAATTAGAAGGGTATGTGCTTCCTTTTCATTTATACAAGCAGAAGGTACAGTATCCGGCTTGACTTTGTATCGGCTTGCACATACATCATCCGTATATTGGTCATTGCTCCATTTGTATGCTCAACAATTAATCAAAACCCTCAAGGGTAATTCAGTCTTTTTATCCTTCACCTGCATCTCAATAAGCCAACCATCTCTAAAAAGCCAAACTACCAAACAACCTGGCTTAAGCTTACAAGCACCCTGCTTATAAGCTGGTTAAGCCAAAAGGCTGGCTTTCAGCTATAAGCCAAAAAGCCTAAGTCTAAACAAACAGGGTCTATGTCACCTATGTTGTGGATGATGAATCACGAACTCTTTTAGAGGTATACATATCTCCGGATGTGGATTACTGTAAGAAGGAAGTCCATAGTAAGATGGATTCCATTATCGCAAACAAACATGGGAGGTTACGGACCTTTCATCTGGATACAAACCAAAGGGTTGCAAATGCATCTTTAAAAGAAAGCGTAGACCTGATGGTACTATAGAAAACTTCATGACCCATTTAATGGCTAAGGATTTCACACAAAAGGAAGGTGAAGACTACTTTGACACATACTCTCCTATGGCTCATTTACCCACAATTCGAGTGCATTTAGCACTAGCTACCGCATACAAACTTCAAGTGCATCAAATGGATGTAAAAACTGTTTTCCTACATGAAGAGTTGGATGATGAGATTTATATGCAACAACCCGATGGTTTTGTGGTTGAAGGGCAAGAAAAGATAGTATGTTGATTGATTAAATCCTCGTATGGTCTAAAGAAAGCTCCAAAGAAATGGTATGAGAAATTTGATAGTACTATGACCTTAGTCAGTTTTTGTGTAAATGAAGCTAATAAATGTGTCTATTATCGATTTAGTGGGGGCGAAGGTGTCATTATCTATCTATACATAGATGACATAATGCTTTTTGGGACCAACATGGATACAATCAATAAAACAAACTCTTTCCTCTCACAAAATTTTGATATGAAAGACCTACACTGCTACAAAAAAGGCTATACTGGACGGCTACATCACAGACGGTTTCTACAATTATCACAGACGGTCCATACTAACAACCGTCTGTGATATTTTCACAGACGGTTACTTATATGAACCATCTGTGATAAAGGAATACATCACAGACGGTTCATATTAATAACTGTCTGTGAAAATATCACATATGGTTGTTAATATAAACCATCTAGGATAATGCAAGACATCACATACGGTTTGTATTAATAACCGTCTATGATATTTTCACATACGGTTATTAATACGAACCCTCTGTGATATGTGCATTATCACAGACGGTTCGTATAACAAATCGTCTCTGATAATACCACGACACCGATCCGTGGCATCTCCCCCAGGATTCTGATATCACCCATCTATTCTCTCTGCATCGAATGACAGGCACCGGTTCCTCCCACCTCTCGCCCCTTATTTATTACTCCCCTCTCCCTTTCACTCTGATATAAGTTCTACCGGCTACTCCTAGCTAGTTCATCCACTCCTAGCTTATTCCTCAATGACACCGACTACTGCTGTCATCTAGCGCCTCCGTTGTGACTCCACGGTCGACTGCACAACACATACTTTGTCGTAAGAGTGTCTTATGTAGTCTCTCTGTTGTGACACAAAGGTGATGCTACCAACACCTTTCATTTTGTAACATCACAGAATTTGTGATCTTTCAAAATTTAAATTCAAATTAAATATTTCAAAGTATTTGGATCTTATTTGAATTTTTCTGAGAATTTAAAAATCAATTTCTAGAACTAAAAGAATTTTTAGTATGAAAATATAATACCAAAATAGGTTATAAATATTTTGTTTAAATCTAACCTATCTCCAGATTCCTTTGTGAATTTTTATAAAATTTTTGAAAGTTATTTGGTATTTTTCTAAGCCTTTTTGAAGCTTATAGGCTTTTCTGAAAAACAAAAATCAAAAAATCAAAATAAACTCTTCCTCCGGGCGACGCGTGGACGGCCTAGATGCGCCCACATCGCTACCATCCCGCCGCCTGTTCAAATCCGCCTTCCTCCCCTCGCTGGCCGACACGTGTGCGGGCCAGATCCGCCCACGTCGCCTCGGCTCATCTTCTGTCGTCCCCTCCCACTAAACCTTCCGGGCCGCCCGATCCTTCTCCCCAGCCACGTGCAGCAATCGCCACCGCTCACTCTCCCCTCTATTCTCTCCCACTGACTTTCGGCCCCACCTGTCATCTCCAACCTCCGTCCGTTTTCTTCGCGCGGGCGTCGCCGCCACGGCCGTTGCGCCGCAACCGCCTCCCGGCCATCTCACACCCACCCTCCTTTCCGTGCGCGCGTCACCCACCTTCTCTCCCGCACGTCCGCACCCACAAGCCCACTTTCCCCTCTCCTCGCGCCCGCTTTCCCCTTTTCCGCCCGCAACCGCCGCCCCACTCCGTCGACCAATTCGTGCGCCTCCTCCCTCGCCCCTATATAAACCCCAAGCACCCCGTTCCTCACTCCACCTCCCGCACCGTGTCCTCTCTCTCCGAGCGCCGCCACCAACTCCGACGAGAGATCGCCGTCGCCTCGGCCACCCTCGCGCCTCGCCGTCACCTCCTTCAGCTTCCCTGGGCCGCCTGCGAAGCTCGGACACCCCTCGGCCGAAGCTCCTTGCCGCCGGATCGCCGTCGCACCGGGAGACCCAGCCGCCTACGCCACCTCCTCGTCGCCGGCCACCACCGCTCACCGCCAGGCTCCGGGACATGGTGAAACCGACTTTCCCCGCTCTCCTCTCCCTCCTCCGCCCCTCACCGTTGGCCGCCGGAGCGCCGGCGACCCTCGGGTCCCGAAGGCCTCCCCGCCGGAGGAGCCGCGTCGGCAACCCAACCCCGTGGCACCCACGTGGCGCCCGGTGGCAAGCCACGTCTGTTCGGACAGCGCCACGCCGCTCGAACAGCGCCACGTCCCCCTTTGGCCGCGTGGATGCCACGTGTGAGACCACCTCAACGGACCCGACCCACGTGGCAGCCATGTCAGCGCCACATGGAAGCCATTTCAACGCCCCTGCCACCTCGGCCTTCCCTTCGGTCCGTGGACCCGGTCCATAGACTCGGGCCCACTGTCAGTTGAAAAATAATTCGGCCGAAAAAGAAATTCATTGCTGACGCAATAATTCGATTTTCCTTTACAAAAATAATTCCAAAAATCCAGTTTATTCATTTTCTCTGATTTTAAACTTCTGAGAGCTCGTTCTCCTTCATCCTAACTCTGATTGAGCCCATTCAAATTTCTAAATTCATCAAAAATTCCAAACTATCTATTTCTGCCATCCTTTAAATTTTTGAAATTTATTTGGTATTTTAAAATTCAAATTTCAAACACCTAGTTCATTTTCAAAACCTCATTTCCATCCCTAAGGAAGCATGTTGGCTATTAAGATAATTTGTCTCTTGTGGGTAAAGTTGTACAAGCTATGCAGGGTATTAAAAATATTCGAATAGCCATGCCCACGGTCAAGGGCGGGCAAGAAATGCATTCACATAGTAGATCATTTGTTTTTGGTTTTAAAGTAAAGGTTTTGGGAATCCGAAAGTGGATGGAACTCTCGGGGTTGTCCTGACGGATGGAGCCAGTGTGGGTGGATGGAACCCGTAGATTTGAACCTTGGTGGATGGACCCAGTTATCTAGTGATGGTGGATAGAACCTTCACTATAAAAATGCTTAATAGTTTCAGTCATGATAATTACTTTGTTTAAATTATTGCATTCGAAAATATTTAGTGGTATTGGAAATAAAATATTGCTTTGTGCAAAAGAACCATATAACCCCCTTTGTTAAGCCTTACATCTACTGCATTTTTCCAAAACTTACGGAGTACTTTATGTACTCACATGCTACACTTAAAAATAAATTATCAGAGGAATACGAAGCTTAGGAAGGTGACTACGACTACTTTGCGTGTGGATTCGACGAAGGATTTCCGAAGTACTAGGTTGCGCTTTCTCAGTCAATTGCTTGTGGCGTATTGATGGGTCTTTATCAAAGTTTATTTTGCTTCCGCTGTGTTTTGTTTATTTGCGAGGTCTTGAAACCTCAGTTGTAATGAATAGACCATTCGGTCTGTACTCTTTATTATTGTAATATTCATTGTTGATTATGAAATCATCACTGTTTGACTGCGTGTACTAGCTTTGATTTGGGACTAGTGCTGTAATACATAGAGGGTCCGGATTTAGAAATCCGGGTCCCGACAGAGATGGTATCAGAGCCAACTTGACTGTAGGACGTGACCTAGATTAGAATGGCAAAAACCTTAAGGATATATTTTATTAAAAAGTATATATGTAAGAAAATGTTTTCTATACCTCTGCTCTATTTATAATCACTTGTTCAAAATTTCTTTACTAATCTTTTCTATTATTTCAAACTTTTAGATGGCCGGCTCATCCTCCGTAGGTTCGTGGGATTACATCTCCCACGGCGAGATTGAGGGAGCATTTGTTGAACTTCTTCGTCAACTCATGCAGTACCTGAAGTATCGCCAATCGCCTATTTTCAGGGGCAGAAAGTCCAGATCATGGACCGAGATTCTTGGTCGATGGAGGTATTCCTGTATGCACAGGAAAGGGAATTTGATTCCCACAGATACCCTATCGAACATCCTCGGATTGATCGCTCTGACGCTATCCAGGATGCAGCCCGTTTGGCTACAGCTGACTTGTGCCAGATTCACAAGGAGATCCTGCTACAGTCGCCTTACAGCTTCTTTCCATCCACTCGAGCCGGACAGAGCTATCGCAACCCTTCGAGATCTCAGTGGACGATCCCCGACTATCGCACCAGGTGCAGCTTACTCAGGCGATGGCAGCTACATACGCTAGCGCCTTGGAGTAAATTGGACAGCTTCGGATGCTTCTTACTTCCAGCTACCAGCACTAAGACACTCTCCGTGCTCAGCTTCTTCAGTGCCAGGCAGCAGAGTTCGAGCTAGGGTGACTCAGAGCCAGACAGCAGTCTCCCGAAGACTACACGCCGTCTTCACCTGTACTAGCCGTCGTCCCCAACAACCAAGTGCCGACTCGACGCACAGGACCCCGCACCTTGCTCACAGCACGCAAGAGTGTGCAGCGCCCTAGTCCGTTACCCGACATCGACATTGCAGATTCCAGCAGAAGACACAGTGTTTCTCGTTCCCGCTCCTGCTCACGGTCAACTGCCTCCAGTCATAGCCATCCTCACTCTCGCGCATCATGCAACCGCCCCATGTGTGGTTGTAGGCAGATCCACGTGGGCAACTCTGAGGAGCACCCAGAGGAGGATCCTAAGGAGCTCATCTTCGAGGAGGACGAGTAGTTTGTTGAGTCAGTGGTATCCAAATAAATGTCTACTTCCTTAGAACATTTTTATATTGTATTTTGGTGTGCTAGATGGACTGTACCAAGCACTTGTGCACTTGTGGTACAACCATTCTCAAAATTATTTTGAATTCAAAGATAAGTTTTTCCAAATTGTTGTTTGTGTTCTCTCTTGTGTGTTGATTTGGGATGTTGTTTAGTCTCCCCTGACCTCTTACCTATGCTACTTTCCTCTTATCTTTTGCTAAACCCGGTTACCTCTTCAGATGGTGAACACAAGGAACAACACCGGCAACAGCCGTGGTGCCAATGCCAACCTGAAGGCAATGATCCAATTCCACCACCTCCTGCTCAAGCCCCTAACTTGGAACAAATGATGGCTATGCAACTGCAACTACTTCATGCTCTTGCTCAGAATCAAGTCCAGCAATCTCCACATGCACCCTTTCATGCACCGCAGTCCAAGCTAGGACAATTTATGAGAACTCGACCGCCAACCTTTACCGGTTCAGTAGATCCGATGAAGCTGATGACTGGATTAAGGATGTGGAGAGGAAACTGATTTTGGCTCAGTGCAATGATCACGAGAAAGTGTTGTACGCCGCCCATCAGCTAAAAGGGATTGTAGCTAATTGGTGGGAAAATAATTGTGCTGCTCATCAAGATGTGCAAGCCATCACTTAGGCTGAATTTGAGGAAGCTTTCCGCACTGCACATATTCCTATGGGAATAATGGAAATGAAGAAAATGGAGTTTCACAAGCTGCAGCAAGGAAACCTCAGTGTTACTGAATACCTGAATAAGTTCACCCAATTGGCCAGGTATGTACCAGAAGATGTTGCAACAGATGCAACAAAGATTTGGCATTCATGCAGGGACTTGATCCCAACCTCAATGTGCAGCTGGTGTCCAATGACTATCCAACATTTCAACATATGGTAAATAAAGCTATTATACAAGAAGATGCTCAACGCCAGTTGTATGAGATTCGGAAGAGGAAGTTCCAACCTCAACAGGGTACAAGCAGTTCTCGTCATCGTCGTAATCAACCTCACTTCAGTAGGCCCTCAGCGCCAAGTGTACCAAGGACACCATTCAGTGAACCCCACCCGATTCCACAAGCTCCACGAGCAAATAATGGGGGCCAGCCTCAACAGAACAAGACTTCAACTGCAGGAGTGCAATGCTTCAATTGCAAGAACATGGGACATTATGCCAATAATTGTCCTCAAAAGCGCCTAGCTGTGACCCCTGTTCGTTTCAACTTGGGGACTACACCAACACGAGCCCCACTTGCAGGACAAGGCCGTGGGACACCTCAAGTTCCAAGGACTCCGCAAGTGATGAATAGAGGACATGTTAATCATGTTTCTTTGAAGCGGCCGGGATGCATCCGACGTAGTTCTGGGTAAGTTTTTTGTCAACTCAGTACCTGCATCAGTATTATTCGATTCTGGAGCTTCACATTCTTTTGTTTCCAAAGGATTTGTTGAAAGATATAATTGGGATGCACGTTTGTTAAAGAACCATATGCTAGTCCAATCATCGGGAAAAGAAATGAGGACTAATACGGTTTGCCCTAGAGCAACCGTAGATATAAATGGAGTCAAATTCCTAGCGAATCTTATTACAATAGACTCCAATAGCCTAGATGTAATACTTGGTATGGATTGGTTAACCAAGTATAAAGGGCAGATAGATTGTGCCAATCGTGCCATTACTCTTACCAACTCTGAAGGAATCCAAGTAGAGTGCAAGCCGAGCATATCCTCGAGGAATGGATGTGAGTTGAACAGTTTGAAGGGAATAACTCTGGAAAAGGTGTCCATAGTAAGTGAATATCCAGATGTGTTTCCTGAAGATTTGCCAAGAATGCCACCAGATAGAGAAATTGAATTTGTTATTAACCTGGTACCTGGAACAGCTTCAATTTCCAAGAGACCCTACCGTATGTCTGCAAATGACCTAGCAGAAGTTAAGAAGCAGATTTAGGAACCGAAAGAGAAAGGTTTTGTTAGACCAAGTTCTTCGCCATGGGGAGCACCAGTACTTCTAGTGAAGAAGAAGGATGACAGTCTTCGTATGTGTGTGGACTACAGATCCTTGAATGATGTGACAATTAAGAACAAGTACCCTTTGCCCAGGATAGATGACATATTTGATCAGTTAAAAGGATCATTTGTTTTCTCCAAGATTGATCTCCGGTCGGGTTATCATCAAATGAAGATTAGACCGGAAGATATACCAAAACGACATTGCTACGTTATGGACTATATGAGTTTCTGATGATGTCTTTTGGCCTGACCAATGCTCCCGCATACTTTATGAATCTGATGAACAAAGTGTTCATGGAATATGTGGATAAGTTTATTGTCGTGTTCATTGATGATATTCTGATTTACTCCCAGAATGAGGAAGAACATGCTAAACATCTGAGGATAGTTTTAGAAAAGCTTAGAGAACATCATTTGTATGCCAAGTTTAGCGAGTGTGAGTTCTGGTTGAAGAAAGTAGCTTTCTTGGGTCATGTGATTTCTGTAGGAGGAGTGTCTGTAGATCCTGAAAAGGTAACAGATGTGCTCAATTGGACACAACCCAAATCAGTAACAGAGATCAGGAGTTTTCTGGGTTTAGCCGAATACTATCGTCGCTTCATAGAAGAATTTTCCAAGCTTGCAAAACCTCTCACTCAGTTGCTAAAGAAGGAAAAGAAGTTTGAATGGAGTAAATCTTGTGAGGACAGCTTCCAAGAACTAAAAAAGAGGTTAACTTCTGCACCAGTGCTGACACTTTCAAATATTAGGAAGGATTTTGAAGTTTTCTGTGATGCATCTAGACAAGGACTGGGATGTGTTTTGATGCAAGAAGGAAGGGTGGTAGCCTATGTTTCAAGGCAATTGCGCCCGCATGAACAAAACTATCCAACCCATGATTTAGAGCTAACTACCGTTGTGCATGCTCTAAAAATATGGAGGCATTATTTGATCAGTAATCGTTGTGAGATTTACACGGATCACAAAAGTTTGAAGTATACATTTACCCAACCTGACCTCAATCTGAGACAGCGAAGATGGCTTGAGTTAATAAAGGATTATGATGTTGAAATACATTACCATCTAGGGAAGGTTAATGTAGTAGCAGATGTCTTGAGCAGAAAAAGCTATTGCAATAGTTTGATGATTAAAGATAGACGGTGTGCACGTCATGAAGAGTTTCAGCGACTCAATTTAGAAGTAGTAGATGAAGGATTTCTAGCTACTTTGGAAGTTCAACCAACTTTAGAAGACCAGATCAAGGCAGCTCAAAGAGAGGACAATTATGTCAAAGAAATCAAAGAGAATATGAAGAAGGGTAAAGCACCAGGATTTTCAGAAGATGAAGAAGGTATCCTTTGGTTTGGGAAAAGAATTCTTGTACCCGAGAGAAAAGAAATAAAAGAGTTAATTCTGAAGGAAGCTCATGAATCTGGATATTCAATTCACCCTGGAAGTACAAAGATGTATCAAGATCTCAAAGAAAGGTACTGGTGGTCAAGTGTCAAGAGAGAAATTGCTGAATATGTAGCTTTGTGTGATGTGTGCCAGTGGGTTAAAGCTGAACATCAAAGACCTGCTGGACTTTTGCAACCTTTGCAAATACCTGAGTGGAAATGGGAAGAAATTGGTATGGATTTTATAACTGGTTTGCCAAGAACAAGGTCAGGGTATGATTCAATTTGGGTTATTATGGACCGACTAACAAAAGTCGCACATTTCATTCCAGTAAAGACCATATATTCTGGAGATAGACTTGCAGAACTATATATGTCAAAATCGTGTGTTTGCATGGAGTTTCAAAGAAGATTGTGTCAGATCAGGACCTCAATTCACTTCAAGATTTTGGCAGAAGCTGCATGAGATTTTGGGCACAAACTTAAATTTCAGTACAGCATATCATCCACAGATTGATGGTCAAACAGAAAGGGTAAATCAAATTTTGGAAGATATGTTGAGAGCCTGTGCCTTGGCAAATAAAGCTAGTTGGGATCAAAGTTTGCCCTATGCAAAGTTCTCCTATAATAATAGTTATCAATCTAGTTGCAAATGTCTCCGTTTGAATTTTTGTATGGCAGAAAGTGCAGAACACCGTTGTATTGGAAAGAAACAGGAGAAGGGCAAGTGTTTGGACCTGATGTGTTGAAGCAAGCAGAAGAGCAAGTTAAATGCGGTTCGTGACAGATGAAAGATAGCACAAACAAGACAGAAAAGCTATGCGGCCAATCGTCGAAGAGCGTTAGAATTTGTACCTGGAGATCATGTGTATCTGAAAGTTTCACCTCTTAAGGGAATGTGTCGTTTTAGCATTAGTGGGAAGCTTGCTCCGAGATTCATTGGACCATTTCCTGTTCTAGCCAAAAGGGGAGAAGTTGCTTACCAGTTGAAGCTTCCACCTCAATTGTCGAATTTGCACGACGTCTTCCATGTGTCCCAGTTAAGAAAGTGTCTCAGAATGCCAGAAGAACAAATGCCCTTAGAAGAAGTGACTTTGAAGGAAGACTTAACATATCCAAAGTATCCAGTCAAGATATTGGATGAAGCAGTGTGTCGTACAAGAAACAAGAGCATCGAATTCTGTAAAGTGCAATGGAGTAATCATTCTGAGTCTGAAGCAACTTGGGAGCGTGAGGAGGATTTGAGATCAGAGTTCCCTAACATTTTTCCCAGTCCATCCGAATCACGGGGACGAGATTCATCCTAAGGGGGGTAGGTTTGTAACATCCCAAACTTTGTGATCTTTGAAAAATTAAATTCAAATTAAATATTTCAAAGTATTTGGATCTTATTTGAATTTTTCTGAGAATTTAAAAATCAATTTCTAGAACTAAAAGAATTCTTAGTATGAAAATATAATACCAAAATAGGTTATAAATATTTTGTTTAAATCTAAACTATCTCCAGATTCCTCTGTGAATTTTTATAAAATTTTTGGAAGTTATTTGGTATTTTTCTAAGCCTTTTTGAAGCTTCTAGGCTTTTTGAAAAACAAAAATCAAAAAATCAAAATAAACCCTTCCTCCGGGCGATGCGTGGACGGCCTAGATGCACCCACGTCGCCGCCATCCCGCCGCCCTTTCAAACCCGCCTTCTTCCCCTTGCTGGGCCACACGTGTGCGGGCTAGATCCGCCCACGTCGCCTCGGCTCATCTTCTGCCGTCCCCTCCCACTAAACCTCCAGGCCACCCGATCCTTCTCCCCAGCCACGTGTAGCAATCGCCACCGCTCGCTCTCCCCTCTCTTCTCTCTCACTGACTTTCGGCCCCACCTATCATCTCCAACCTCCGTCCGTTTTCTTGGCGGGCGCCATACGGCCGTTGTTTGCCGCAACCGCCTCCCCTCCTTTCGTCGTGCGTCACCCACCTCCTCTCCCGCACGCGTCGCACCCACGCGCCCACTTTCCCTCTCCTCGCGCCCGCTTCCCCTTTGCCGCCATGCAACCGCCGCCCTACTCCGTGACCAACGCGCCGCCTCCCTCCCCTCGCCCTATATAAACCCCCACCCCCGAGCACCCCGTTCCCCACTACACCCCGCCGCCTCCTCTTCCCTCCTGGTGAGCCGAGTGCCCCCGCACCGTATCCTCTCCCTCCGAGCGCCGCCGCCAACTCCGGCGAGAGATCGCCGTCGCCTCCTTCGGCTTCCTAGCGCCGCCGCGAAGCTCGGACACCCCTCGGCCGAAGCTCCTCGCCGCCGGATCGCCGTCGCGCCGGGAGACCCGAGCCACCTCCGCCACCTCCTCGTCGCCGACCTCCACCGCTCACCGCCAGGCTCCGGGACAAGGTGAAACCGACTCCCCTCGCTCTCCTCTCCCTCCTCCGCCCCTCACCGTCGATCGCCGCCCGCCGGAGCGCCAGCGACCCTCAGGTCCCGAGCGCCTCCCGGAGGGGCGCGTCGGCAACCCAACCCTGTGGCACCCACGTGGCGCCGGTGGCAAGCCACGTCCGTTCGGACAGCGCGACGACAGCGCCACGATGCTCGGACAGCGCCACCTCCCCCTTTGGCCGCATGGATGCCATTTGTGAGACCACCTTAGCGGACGCAACCCACGTGGCAGCCATGTCAGCGCCCCTGCGACCTCGGCCTTCCCTTCAGTCCGTGGACCTGGTCCATAGACTCGGGCCCACTTTCAGTCGGCCTACCCCCTGGGCTGACGCCAGCTGACGCCATAAATCCGATTTTTCAGTTGAAAAATAATTCGGCAGAAAAAGAAATTCATTGCTGACGCAATAATTCGATTTTCCTTCAGAAAAATAATTCCAAAAATCCAGTTTATTCATTTTTTCCAATTTTAAACTTTGAGAGCATGTTCTCCTTCATCCTAACTCCGATTGAGCCCATTCAAATTTCTAATTCCAAACTATCCATTTCTACCATCCTTTTAAATTTTTGAAATTTATTTGGTATTTTAAAATTCAAATTTTAAATTTCAAACACCAGTTCATTTTCAAAACCTCAGTTCCATCCCAAATTTTCTGTGCACTTCTAAAATTCAAATTCAAACTTTGTAAAATCCCCCTAAAATCTATTCGATATTTTTTTGATATCAAATATTTTATTTCGAATAAGTTTTTTCCAGTTAAACTTCCAGATATCCATTCTCCCTCGTATTAACTCCGAATCTGTTGAAACTTTCTCCTAAATTCATATAAAATTATAAACTTCCTTTCAGTAAAATTACTATATTTTTGTACTTTTATTTGTATTTATTTATTCGTTTGTGTTATCGTTGTGCGCGTAGAACCCGACGTTGTCGAAGAATTCTCAGACCAGCAGTAAGAAGGTTAAGATATCGCACACGAAGGCAAATCTCCTTTGAACATCTTGTACCTATGTTTACCAAAATCGTTTTATTATTTTAAATTTAATGCATTCGCTATGTTACATAAAATGATAACTTCTGTTGTAAGGATAATAGTTAAACCAATAATTGTTATGCCCTCATTTGAAATTGACAACCATGTACCTTTGTCACCATAGGTTTCTCTTGTCTCAGTATTGAGATTATTATGTAATTGTTAATTTTAGAACGGTAGTAATTTGCTTAGACAAGCTAGTCGGTCAAGTATAACCCTTTGGGTGGAAAATTGATGTGAATGATTTCATCTTTTCATTTAGTGACAATAAGTATTGCTCTTGTTTTTAAACTAAAATAAAATGGTGAAAGTTATTTTAGACTTGGGTGGATGGTAAGATTGGATTGGTCCGGATTTAGCACGAGAACTTGTAAAGTGTATGTTCCACCCTAGTCAATTAAGGACCGACGCTTGTGTTTGTCCAAACTGAGCACTACCGTACAACCATATGTCTATTTAAAATGGTTATGTAATCATCACTGTTTGACTGTGTGCACTAGCTTTGATCTGGGACTAGTGCTGTAATACATAGAGGGTCCGGATTCAGAAATCCGGGTCCCGACACCTTCTCTACAAGGCACCGCGGAAGCAGCGAGCTACCAAGATGGTGCTCAAGTCAACGTCAAGGACATCCAGCTCGCGCGCTGCTAGGATCTCTCCTTCTTCCATGCTTTTGCCATAGGTTTGTAGGATAGGATGTATTCTTGCCATGTTTAAGAGTTGGGTTTATAGGATTAGGATGTGTTCTTGTCATGTTTAAGAGTTGGGTTCATAGGATTAGGATGTGTTCTTGCCATGTTTAAGAGTGCTTTTTTAGATGGGTAACCTACTCATTATCTTGTGATGCTATAATGGAGAATTCAAATGGAATGTGTCACTGTGTTTACTGCTGTGTTTACTTATTTTCAAAGGGCATAGCTAACATTATTTCTTGAGGCTAGCCAAAAGATAGAAAAAAATTTAGGTATAGAATGAACTATCACAGACGGTTTGTGTTATAAACCATGTACGAAGACTATCACAGATGGTTCTATATACCAACTATCTGTGATACTCGCCAATCACAGACGATTGGTAACTAGAACCGTCTGCGGTGTATGAGTATCACAGACGGTTTTTTGGTTCGAACCGTCTGTAATAGTTTTCTTCATAGACGTCTAGTTATAAACTGTCTGTATTGTTCTTATCACAGACGGCTCACAAACTGTCTATGATAACCCACGATTATCACTGACACATAAATTTAGGCGGTTCAGAAAACCGTCTGTGATGACAGTTCTGAACCGTCTGTGATGACCCTTTTTGTAGCAGCGCTAGGTAAAGCTGATGTTATGCTAAACATCAACTGACAAAGGGTGAGAATGAGATTATTCTTTCACAATCATATTATGTGGACAAGGTCCTAACCAGATGTTGATTCATGGACTGTAGGTCAGTAGCCACACCCTATGATCCAAATGTTAAGCTACATAAAAACACTGGACATGGAAAAGACCAACTTAAATATTCTCAAATAATTGGATCTCTAATGTATCTAACTAGTGCAATGAGACTGGACATCTCATATCTGTAAGCAGATTGAATCATTATACGGCCAATCCATGAAATGCTTATTGGATAGCACTAGAGAGGGTGCTTAGGTACCTAAAGGGGACCACAAATTTTAGAATACATTATTCTGGCTATCTGGTAGTCTTAGAAGGATTCAGTTATTTTAACTAGATCAGTGACTCGGATGACATGAAAGCTACGAGTGGCTATGTTTTTACTCTAGCAGCTGTGGCTGTTTTATGGAAGTCTTCTAAACAGCTATCCTTACATGATCCACCATGGAGGCTGAGTTGATGACACTTAACTCTACGACTGTAAAGACATAATGGATAGGAGAACTCCTTTTCTGACCAACCTATGCTGGAAAAGCTAATTCCAGCTATATTGACTTACTGCGATAACCAAACCTTTTTGGTTAAGGCTAAGAGTACAAAGGAAAACATGAAATCCTCAAAACATATAAAGAGGCGACTTAAATCGATAAGGCGTACCAGAGAGACGGGTATTATTTATGTGGAATACATTTAGTCTAAAAGAAACTTGGTAGATCCTTTCACCAAAGGAATGGAGCGAAAGGCCATGCTTGCAATGTCAAAGAGAATGGGGCTCATACCCTTGTAAAGGTCCACATTGGTGATAACCAATCCTAGTAGATCGGAGATCTAATGACCTAGGCTCTAGGACAACAAACTGCGTAGGATTAGAGAGCACATATAAGGGATCCCATTAGCTATAATGTTCTTTCTGTATGGGAGGTTAAGCTGTAGCTCTTAATGAATTTGATACCTATATGGACATCGGGAATCATCCTACATGATTTCTTGAAGAATTCACCTACTTGAGAATGATCATAAGGTCGCAATCAAAGGAAGATAAAGCTATACTTTCGTAAATACTTATGAGCTAGATACGGGGACATGACTATAACATCCCAACACGAGAGGAAAAGGGCAAGCCAACCAATATAAAATGTAACTTGGGCAAAAATTCTCACACCAAGGCATTAGATCAAGGCAAAGTCTTCCTTTGTCTATGCAGAGTTATATATAGTCCTTGTGCTAGCCTTTGGGTTCAAATCCATAAGGTACCCATCGTCAAACAATAGTATATTAAACAAGACTTTGAGCATCTTTTATCAAATTGATAAATTGGTGAGGATAGTTGGATATTTTGTGGGCTGTTTGGTAATTTCTCATTTTGAGAAAAGAAGAAATAGAAAAGAAAAAATGAGGTGGGTCCCACAAGTCGGTGGGAGAAGTGCAAGAGGTAAGGCTGAAGACATAGCCTCCGGCCCTATCTTCGTTGCGTGAGTGGTTGAGCAGTTTTCATGCTAGCTCTTGAGGCATAGGGATTTACCTGCTAGCGTGTCGGGACCCAGAGCAACAACTCCGAAACCCTCTGTGTTAATCGCACTATCCCAAGAAAAGCTAGTACACATAGTGAAAACAAAGATAAATATCATGCGTAATGACAAACTTTATTTAACTAATATGAGCCTGATGGCCAAAGTTTACAATAGCAGCGGAAGATGACAGTGGAAGATAAACAATATGTAGCAGCCCATCCAGCCTTCCCACAAGGCGAATGACTGTAGGACGTGGCCTAGTCGTAATCCTCACTGAAGTCATCGAAGGCTTTTTCTGAAAGACGGCATAAATTGAGTAACATGAGTACAAAAAGTACTCCACAAGTTACACCAGGAGGTTTAACAGAGTTAATACATGCATATGGAATATCAAAGGAAGGCAAAATATGATTAATTTGCATAAAAGGCATCATTGGAATAAATAACATGAAGTAAGTGTAAAAGCAAAATTTCTTATAGTAAGTAAAACAACATGGTAATCAAAATAAATAATGTTAGTGCAGGTCCATCCCCTACACCAACCTATCCACGGGCATTCCACCCGTACCATCTTTTCTCAAAAATAAACTCGTATGGATTCCATCCATCCAAACGGTCTTCAAAATCACTCATGGATTTCATCCATCCATAAGATTTTCAAAAACCATTTTCAAAAACAAAGTCTAATCCGTGAAAAACTTCACTCAGCTTGCCCATGACCGTGGGCACGGCTATCCAGGATAGGTTATACACTCTGCAGAGGTTGTACAGCTTTACCCACAAGATATGATAATCTCATAATGTCGGCCACTACACGCTTCCATAGTCGTGCGACTAAGAAAATCATGACAAGGCCTTTATAATGCAAAGCCTTCAACCTGGCCACGCCAACACTGAGGTTTCACCCCGGTAAGGGATCCACCAGACCGAGACCCCCTCTTGAGCCGAAGTGAGACTTCTCATGGCCTACGCCATGCTCACTTTCAACCTACAGCGAGACTCAGGTTGGGACCTGCAAATTAGTCAGCCAGGGCTGTCCCATACCAGCCTTGTGGTAGTACGATGGGCTTTGCAACAGTAGCTCACAGACCGGTCCTTTACTGACTTAGGCACCAACCACATACCCGTTGTGCCTCGCATTCAACATTGTGTCACCAAACAACAATGCATGCCAGCAAGCACCCACCACTCTAACCGTTTGTCTAAGTCTAAACCAAGTTTTTATACTTTGTTTGGAAATAATTTCATAAACATTTTTGACTCACCAAAATCAAGAATTCAGTTTTAAAGTTTATCCTTTCATGTGAAAGATTAACCCAAACCATAATCATTATAAGCATGGCTAAGCATTTCTACAAAATTTCTAGTTAATACTAATGTACCAACTAGGTTTTCAGCTATGGTGACAAGGCATATTTGTTCAATATAAAACTTGGCTATACACAAAGGAGTTGGGCATAACTAGAGTTTAAACTGAATTTAAACTAGATTGAATAAAAGTGTGCATGCATAATAGTTTCAAAAACAACATAAATAATTTAATATAATAGGAACAATATGATCAAAGGTGTAACTTGCCTTACTCGAAGACCTGGTTCGAATCATTGAAGGCGTTCTCTCCGAGATCGCCGAAATCTACGCGCGAAGAACCAAACAAATAAATTCAAATAAAATTCAAAAATTCAAAAAGAGTGTATAAATGGGTAGATTAAGAGTTTAGAAGAATTTAGAAATTTGAACGGCTCAAATCGGAGTTAAAGTGAGGAAATACGGGCTTCTGGAAGTTAAAAGGGAGAAAAAGAAAAAGACTGATTTTAGGATTTATTTTTGTACTGAAAAAGCTAATTACGACGTCAGCAGGAATTTGAATTTTCTGAAGGGATTATTTTTAAAGGAAAAAGCCGATGTGGCGGAAGTTGCTGATGTGGTTGACATGGCATGCCACGCGGCGGCCACACGCATGCCACGTGGGCAAGGACCGGCTGACGTGGCCGAGAGGACGGGGCGACGCATGGGGGCGGCGGGCTCGCGGAGCTCAAGCGCTCGGCGGCGGCCAGCGGCGGCGGCGGGTGTAGAGGAGGTGGCGCGGGCTCGGGGTGGCGAGGCGGGCGGCGGGGAGGGGGCGGCGGTGCACGGAGGAGAGAGAAGCTTGGCGGCGGCGCTTGGTGCGGCGGCTCCAATCGATGGAAGCTCCGTCCGAGGAGGGGAGGAGGGGCGGCGGGAGAAGGAGATGCGGATGGAGGCTTCCCCCGGGGGGTTTTATAGGGAAATGGGGGCGGCAGGCTCGCTGGTTTTTGCGGGGCAAACCGGCTCGACCGGTGGGAATGTGAGCGGGGGCGGCGCAATAAAGGGGCGGCGGGTGTTGCGACGAAGTAGGGTGCCCGAGAAAATGAAGCGGCGACGGCTATTAATGGCGCACGGCCGGAGGTGGAAGAAGGGTGAGGTTGAAGACAAATATGACATGTGGGGCCCGCCTGTCGGTGAGAGACAGGGGAGGAAAGGGTAGCGGACGGATTTGCGCCACGTGGCGAGAAGAAAATCTTGGCCGTTGGATGAAGTGAAGGGGTAAGTTGTAGTGGACGGTTGAGATTAGATCGGGGAGAGAGATAGATTTAATCCGGGCACGACACGTGACGATCCGAGATTAATCCGGATTTAAATTCGGATTAAATTTTCAGAAAATACCAGAATATTTAATAAACACTTAGAAAATAGTTAATAGTGTTTAAAAAATCCATAAAATTCATATAAAATTTATGGAGCTATTTTAGACTTAAGAAAAATATTTGTAATTCAAATTTGGCTATTAAATATTCTGTAAAATACCATTTTGACTTCTAAAATTGATTTTTAAATCCAACAAATTCTCAAAAATTCTACAAAATTTAGGGTAGCTTGGGAAAGCGAAACAAACTCTTTTTGGCTTTAATAAAATATTTGAAAATATATTTTGTAGCTCTAGGCTTTGGAATAAAATCCACATAACTCCAAATAAATCCCAGAAAATCCAAATAAAAGCCAAATGCTTTAAAATACTTAATTTGAAATAATATTTTTACAAACATTTACAATACCTTTTATTTAATAATAATTTTATGTTTTTAGTTCAATTACTTTTAACAAAAGCCTTTTTGAAAAGCAAAAAATGGGCAAATAAAATCTCCAAAATTTAGACAACCAAAGAACACTTGTTTTATTTTAAATTAAATTAATTATTATAAATTTTTTTACTGAAATTTTGAAATAAACAGCTGGGCTGTTACATAGCGGCGGTGGCGTAGGAGGCATTAACAGCCCGTGCACTTCGCTGTCGCCCGTTGGCTACAGCCGTGTCGGGTGCCTCACCTCTCCTCCATTTAGGTCCATCTCCTCTTCTGAGACTCACAAAAAATCATTAGTAAGTTCCCCTTGAGTGGGGTTCCTCTTCTCCGATTGGACTTCGATTTTGAGCCTTTGGGCTGTTGCGCCGCCGTGCCTATCTCGACGCTAATGATAGTAAGGTCTAGTCCATTCCTCATTGAACACTCCCTGTTCAGTTCCTTACACCATGTCTCTATTGAGGTAGCAATGAGGAAATTTGGAGGGTTGTGCCTTTGAGGATTGGATCCGACCGACTCAGGATCGATTTGGGAGAAAAGAACTTGGTTTTGGTGCTTGGTGTTCTCTAATGCTATTGGCTAGTGCACTTCTGTTGGTTTTTGTGCAGCATTTCCTGTACCTCGACTTTGCAATTTGGTGTGTCACATATTGCAAATTGGCATTGTAAATCCGACAACCTTGTCTGTCGTTCATGGCACAACGGGGCGATTGGTTTTCTGAGTCGGCCTTTCGGTGTGCCTTGTCCGGTTTACTTTTTGGTGGCTTTGAGTGCCATCTGCATCGTGAGTATTTCTGGTTTTATACATTACTTTACTAAGTGTGTTGTGCTTATTGATTTTGTTATTCTGACTAGTACGGGGAGACTTGGTTTAGTTCGGTTGTAGGCTCGGATTAATGCTCGATGATGTATTGATGTCAAATTAGATTGAATTCGACAATTGAGTATAATTTGGTCTTGAGCTAAAAGATTACTTGTTGTTTTAGTATTGAGTCATGCAATTCATGATTGTTCTGTACACATGATTTATTCGATCCTTAGTAGTTGTCCTTTGTGATTCACTATGTTCCATTCGGTTGCTTCATCTGGCTCATTGGGATTAACTGTAATTCATTTAGCTACTATATTCAGGGCACTCTATTGATTACTGTAATATCCTCTTGTCAATTGTTACAATTGCCTGTTATCGGTAGACATTGAATTACTGATTTGCATGAATTGAATATAACCAAAGTTTCAGTTTTAGCTCAAGGCCTAATTTATTTCGATGAGCACCAAGATTTCACCTTGTGCAACTCAACATCTGAGGGCAAATAAATAAATATTTAAATCTGAGCATTATGCTGATTTTGTATGTTTCCAAGTCCCAATTTTTTAGCACATTATCCTAGTTAATTGACATGAAGAGAATTCATGTTTATATGTCAATTTTGTCTTTTAATTACCGATGGAAATATGCTTTAGTTATGAATATTGTTGTTGGAATTATATCTTAATATTTACTAAAACCGCTACTATTACAGCACTACGTTTTAAACTCTGAACCAGTTCTTGCACTACATTTAAAAAGGACAGGCAACCCAAGAGTGAGCTTTAGGGTTTGCACAGCGACGTTAGGTTGGTTGACGCTCAGCGGGTACAAATTGTACAATTACGATTTTATTCTGTGCTACCAGAAATATCTCTCTCCATAGAGCCGCCACCACCGCACAACACGCTCGCGACAACTCCCCAGCTGTACTTATCCCCCCCTCCCCTCGTGTTGGCTTGTGCTCTCTCTCTCTCTGCAACCTTCCCTTCTGACCTCCGTGGTCTGCGGCAAGGATCTGTTCTTCTTCCTCCATGGTCTGCATCAGGTGATGGTGATCTCTCCTCCTCCTCCATCTTTCTAAGATTGCATGCTTGTTTTTGCTTCCAAAAGATTGTGCATGTTTCCTTTTCCAAAAGAAACCTTGGATCTTGGCCTCCTGGCCAGGCATATCCATTATCCATGTAATATTGCCTCCAAGAAGTAGTCTGTGCTGCTTGATTCAAGGGAAAAACCATGTACTTTTTTTTGCGGTTTGCTTGCCTGATTTTGTTATTGCTGTTGCTTTCCTTCTTGTCTAATCGCGCGGTTTCGGTTTGGTTCTGTTGGCGCAGGAGAAATGTAGATTTCTTGCCGGCCCGGAGTTGACTAAGATTTGGTTCTGGCGGTGACAACGAGAGAGAGCACGCCGGTGCGGTGGTCACGGCGTGGTGGCCCGCGGCGGCGAACTTGCGTGCTCCCTCCCGTTATCACTGCCATATGGTCTCGCCATTCGTCGTCCTTTCACACATGCTTTTCGCTATCGATTGGTCTTCTGCGGCAACGAGGGCAGGTACTTATTAATTCATCAGGGCATCATGTTTTTCCTTATTCAGCATCTGATTTTACCGTTTGCTGCTATTTCTGCACCTACAGATCGATTGGTTATAAGTACGCTGCTATATGTTGCCTGCGCAATGTGTATGCATACTTGTATTTATATATGTGTGCCAAATAACTGCTGATGGCATATGGTTTGGTGGTTTGACTTTTCATCAGCTTTTGCATATGCATGGTTACTAATATGTTCATCTGGAGTAGGTATTATATGCTTGTGCAATTTATGAGCGCCTTATAAGTTCTAGTTTTGGTAGGTTGCCAACCAAATATTTGTGCTGTGCTTTCGTTTCAAAGGGGTACAGTGGACCGTACATTCATCTTATGTAATTCTACCGATTTAGCAGCTCTAGACAAGCTCTACCTTCCATAGGTTGCTCATCAAATGTATGCGCTGGAGTTTCATTCGGAAGTTTTGAGTCTTGGTATATAGATCTTATTAGATGTATTTCACCATGAGTTTCAGTTAAGCTCTTGATGGTAAAGTTTACCTGTCTTCCACGGTGAGAAGAGAACTTTTTTGTCAGCATTTTATCCACACATTGATATCCGACTCATCGAATTTCTTAATCTATTGCTGTTTGCTTTAGTCTTTGATGAATGTTAGGACCACATGAAATTTAAGATTGTAAATCTCTTGAACTGGAGGCACTATCGCTCCGTGTTACTCACCCAGATAATTTTTGAAACGACTCTACAATTTCATCAATCATGATCTGTTTGGAATCGAAGGAATTTTATTGGAATAGTTCAATTCCGGTACTCTAACAGTAATTATTTTCTAACTTTCTTTATTTCGTCATTCCTGAATTAACTTTGCATCTAGGATGCATGCAGTGGCAACAGTGCACACTAAATTTGGTTTGACCCTCTTCATGGCAATGCACAGTAATTGTGTAGTACTGTTACAACAACTCTTCATTTCTATGATCATGACATACATGTTGTGGACGTGTATTGGGGCAAATATTATACTAGATGACACTCATCTAAGCAGGGTCCAGTCTCAGGACCGGCCGATGCGGGCGGCAGCGGAAAAATGTGATAGGCTACAGGCGGTGGTTGGACTGGCAGTCAGACGGTCAGATAGGGATCAGACGGGCGATTGGACCGGCATTCAGGCAGTCAGACCGGGATTAAGGCGGTCGTACCAGGATTTCGGAAAGAATTAGGAAAGTGTTTGTTATTTGGTAAAAGTCCGGATTGGCTTAACCAAAACCGGTTATCTACAGTATGTGAGTCGGATTAGGGTATTAGAATTGGAGCCGGCTTGTTCTGCCCGATATATAAGGGCATACATTGTAATCTGAAGAGGAGGAAGGAAGGCAACAAGAAACAATTTCATCCTTGAGTTTAGAGTGGCTAACCTGGCCGATGAAAATCCCAGGCGGGCGCCTGCTCCCCATTACCCTCTGCGCTCCAATCCCAATTCACAGTTCCATCTGCTTCTGCCCCTCACCAGCCACCGAAACCCTACACAAAGTTTAACCCATATCAATTTGGTATCCGAACCGACCACCACCACCCTTCCCTTGGAGGATCCAAAGATGATCCCCGTTCTGACGAAGGACATTGGAGAGATGAAACAGCAGCAAGGATAGATCAAACACCAACAAGAGTTGGACTGAGATGCTATCACACAGCTACAGCAAGGGAGTAAGGGCACTTCCTCAGGTTCCCCGACAACCGGTGGCAGGAGTTGTGTGATCGAGGAATCCACTGGTAGATGGGAAAGAAGGGAGGAGGACAGAAGAAGCACACCAAGATATCACAAGCTGGATTTTCCCACTTATGACGGGGAGGAAGATCCGTTAACATGGCTCAATCGGTGTGAAAACTTTTTTCGCGGACAGTGCACCATTGAGGAGAAAAAGGTTGGTTGGCCGCCTATCATTTAATAGGTGTTGAGCAACAATGGTATTACCAATTGGAACGAGGCGAGGGCATACTATCATTGGATCATTTCGCGGACTTCGTCAACATGCGCTTCAAACCTCCAATCCGAAGTAATCCCTTGGGAGAATTGGCGCAACTTTGGCTCATAGGAATGGTTGAGGAGTATCAACAACGGTTCTTAGCGTTACTGTGTCGCGTGGAACCGCTATCACAATCGCAGCAGGTGCAATTGTTTACGGCAGGGCTCAGGAAGCCGTTGTAGACAGATGTTGAATTGCAAAATCCAAACAACCTCCAAACGGCTATGAGCTTAGCGCGAGCATATGAGCAGAGACTTCTGGAGGATCTGGTGGGCACAAAGGGGCCAAGGTTGATGACTTTGGTTCGCAATACTTTGCCACCAGCACAACGTGCTTCCCACCCACAAATCCAGCTCACTCCATCTTCGGTCAAGCCAGTAGCAATTCCATCGATGCCTCTGGGATTCCAACCACTCCGTAGACTCGTTGGAAGCAACTGTCAGCATCCAAGCTGGTGGAGCGCCAGGCAAAAGGTCTATGTTTTAATTGTCCACAGAAATTCGAACCAGGCCACAAGTCCTCAATGAAAGGAATATTTTTGCTGGAGTTAGACGAGATGGAAGAAGGTCAGGATGAGGATTCAGTGGTGGAGATTTCGTTGCATACGTTAACAGGTATTAAGGCGGGCCGTACCATGCAGTTACAGGTGCAGATAGCAGGAACTGCTTTCCGGGCTTTGGTGGACACAGGGTCTACGCATACATTTATAGCAGATCGGGTCGTTCACTAGCTTGGTCTGCTTCTGTCTCCACGACTTGGTATGCAGGTGGCTGTGGCAAACGGAGACAAGGTGGTTTGTGCCGGATTGTGTACTGGGGTGCCATTGGTGATTGCGGAAGAAGAATTTACAGTGGACTGCTTTGCAATTCCTTTGGGTGGCTTTGATATTGTCTTAGGCGTGCAGTGGCTTAGGACCTTGGGTCCGATCGTTTGGGACTTTGAGGTACCGACGATGTCCTTTTGGCGGCTTGAACATCAAGTTCTTTGGCACGGGATTGGTGTAGCGTCCGGGGTGCCATGGACTCTTCATATTGTCGGACAAGAGCTGCTCACGAATATATTATAGGAGTACGAAGGATTGTTTGCACCACCTAGGGGGTTACCACCAGCTCGTCAATACGATCATTATATTCATCTCTTATCGAGTACAGGCACTGTGGCTGTGCGTCCTTATCGCTATCCACATTTGCTCAAAGACGAGATTGAGAGGCAGTGTGAGGAGATGTTGGCTCAGGGGGTTATTTGTGGAGCACTTCAGCCTTCTCGCCGGTACTACTGGTCAAGAAACACAACAATACATGGCATTTCTGTATGGATTATAGGGCGTTAAATGCTATCACCGTGAAGGATAAATTTCCAATTCCTGTGGTGGATGAACTTCTGGACAAGCTGAATGGGGCGAGCTATTTCACTAAGTTGGATTTACAAAGCGGGTATCATCAAGTGTGCATGCATCCGAATGATATTGAGAAGACGGCATTTCGTACTCACCAGGGGCTCTTTGAATTCTTGGTGATGTTGTTTGGCCTCACCAATGCCCCAGCTACTTTTTAGGCACTCAATGCAATCCTCAAACCATTCCTTCGGCGGTTTGTTTTGGTTTTCTTTGATGACATACTCATTTGGAGCCAACATTGTGATGTGGAGTTTGAGGTTGGCCAATGGGTTTGGTTACATTTGTACCATCGTTCAGTGACATCTCTCACCGGCCGCATTGCTCCTAAATTGGCTCCTAAATTTTATGGGCCTTTTCGGATTATTGAAAGAATTGGATCGGTGGCATATCGGTTGCAGCTGCCTGCTCTTGCCAAAATTCATGACATTTTTCATGTGGCAATGCTTAAAACCTTCTATGGGGATCCTCTGAGTGAGGTGCTAGCGCTGCCAGCACTACTACTGGCTAGGTCATACCTCAGCCCCTATTGGTTTCCCGTGCTCGCCTATTCCAGGATCGCTACGAGGTTCTCATTCAGTGGAATGGTTGTTCACCATCAGAGGCTTCATGGGTTCCACTCCATGAATTTCGTGCCTCTTACCCAGATTTCTAGCTCGACGACGAGCTGTTTCAGCAGATAGGGAAATGTTGTGGATACGTACTGGGGCAAACATTATACTATACGACACTCATCTAAGCAGGGTCAAGTCTTAGGACCGGCAGATGCAGGAGGCAACGGCAAAACATGATAGACTATAGGCGGCGATTGGACTGGGAGTCAGGCGATAAGATCGGGATCAGGCGAGCGGTCAGACCGGAATTCAGGCGATTAGACCGGGATTAAGGCGATCGGTCGGACCGGGATTTCGGAAAGAACTAGGAAAGTGTTTCTTATTTGGTAAGAGTCCTGGTTGGCTTAACCAAAACCGGTTATCTATAGTATGTGAGTTGGATTAGGGTATTAGAATTGGAGTCGGCTTGTTCTGCCCGATATATTGGCATACTTTGTAATCTGAAGAGGAAGGAAGGTAACAAGAAACAATTTCATCCTTGAGTTTAGAGTGGCTAACCTGGCCGGTGAAAATCCTGCCTGCTTCCCGTTACCCTTTGCGCTTCAATCCCAATTCGCAGTTTCATCTGCTTCCGCCCCTCACTAGCCACCGAAACCCTACACAAAGTTTAGACCATATCATACAGCTTTCAAAATTTCTTTCACCCAGCAACTACTACTGCTAGGCATGCCATCTATACTAGGCAAGAGATAAGACTCTCTTGACCTGGACAATGAAAAGCTCATGGCATTTAAATCAGTATGTACAGCTATTCACCTTTCAACTAGTTCCCTGGTAGCCAAGCAAGTTGCACGTAGGCACTAAAATATATAACCAAATTCTCGCTAAGGATTGTTGTCATCACCCTGAAACAAATCGTACAATCAAATTATCAAACTTTGCTCATATTCTATCAGTGTTTACTTCTGATAGGGTTGTTAGATTTGAAACTCTGAATTGAATTGATACTGTCCTAACAGAATTGGATCATGGACTGTGTTGTAGAATATTATATTCTACCAGAATTGGATCATGTAACGCATGTATTTGGTGTACAAATTGTAATGTTATATCTTAAATTATACTCTATGAGCCTTTATTTGCAAAGACGTAGCACAAATGAAGGGTTATTTGGTGTACAAATTGTAATGTTATATCTTAAATTGTTCTTGCTGTTGCTTTCCTTCTTGTCTAATCGCGCGGTATCGGTTTTGTTATGTTGTGCAGGAGAAGTGTAGATTTCTTGCCGGCCGGATTTGAGTAAGATTTGATTCTGGCGGTGACAACAAGAGAGAGCACGCCAGTATGGTGGTCATGGTGAGGCGGCCCGCGACGGCGTACTTGCGTGCTCCCTCCCGTTGTCACTGCCACACGACGGCGTACTTGCGTGCTCTCTCTTGTTGTCACTTCCACATGTACTTCCATATGGTCTCGCCATTCGTCCTTTCACACATGCTTTTCGCTCACTCTCTAATCTCGAGTTGTCTTCTGGGGCAACGAGGGCAGGTACTTTCTAATTCATCAGGGCTTAATGTTTTTCCTTATTCAGCATCTCATTGTATTGTTTGCTGCTATTTTGGCACCTACAGATCTATTGGTTATAAGTACGCTACTATATATTGCCTGTGCAATGTGTATGCATACTTTTATTTATATGTGACATATGGTTTGGTGGTTTGATTTTTTATCAGCTTTTGCATATGCATGGTTACTAATATGTTCATCTGGAGTAGGTATTATATGCTTGTGCAATTTAACAGTGCCTTACAAGTTCTAGTTTTGGTAGGTTGCCTACCAAATATTTGTGCTGTGCTTTCGTTTCAAAGGGAGCACAGTGGACTGTACATTCATCTTATGTAATTCTACCGGTTTAGCAGCGCTAGACAAGCTCTACCTTTCATAGGTTGCTCATCTAATGTATGCGCTGGAGTTTCATTCGGAAGTTTGAGTGTTGGTTTATAGATCTTATTAGATGTATTTCACCAAGAGTTTCAGTTAAGCTTTTGATGGTGAAGTTTTCCTTTCTTCCACGGTGAGAAGACAGCTTTTTTGTCAGTATTTTATCCACACATTGATATCCGACTCATCGAAAATCTTAATCTATTGCTGTTTGTTTCAGTCTTTGACGAATGTTAGGACCACATGAAATTTAAGATTGTAAATGTTTTGAACTGGAGGTACTATGCGCTTTGTTTGTTACTCTCTCACATAGACAAGGTTTTCCAAGGATGACAAGCATCCACGTAGCACAAAAGCTTATATGGCGTTAATGTGAACGCTAATATGAGAAGATGAAGGCCTCTGTCTCCACCCCGCTGGCTATGCCCCCATCTGTGTGTCCATCAACGCTATTTCAAAGCGTTCAAAAGTAATTTGGTTTTAATTTAGAAGGAAGCCGCGTGCTTGCTGGGTGATGGGATTCGTTACAAGGTGAATTCCTATTGCCTTCCGGTTCCATGAGACGCATATGGAGCTAATGCAACTGTTAGTAGATGTAAATGAAGAAGAAAACCAACGAAGAAGAAGGCGATAGGCCCGTCCATGTGCTCCAGATTGTGTCGGTCGCGACTGACTACTTCCTGCAGTCCCTGTTCGAGAAATATGTCGAGTCATCAAGTGGCCCCCTTCTTTATTGTTGTCATCTTTATACTGCCATGCCTCCTGGTGGATTATGCTACTCCCACTTCTCAACAAGAGAGCATGGCCCAAGACCTAATAGCGGCTATCAATGCACAAGACTATGTTGCTTACTATCGAACTTGCGAGAATAACAAAGAGAAATATTAATCATCAACAGAAATTATTAATGTGGCCAAAGAGTATTTACAAGAGTGGCAATGAATGTGTATGATTTCATTGTGTAGCTGTAGGCACATAGGCCTCCCTATTTATAAAAATCTAAATGGTAAAAGTTAATCTTTGAATAGGTGCCTCTTGTCTTCATGCAAGTCTTTTACGTGTCATGAAATGATGTGTCCTTTGTCGAAAATCTCAACTTGTCAAAAACACCATTAACCACTCTCACATGTCGAATTAAACACCCACGTGGAAAACCATATCAGTCCTGACTAGTTAATACTCTGTTTGAGGAAGCGAACGGCTATTGGTTGTAATTGACCACAGCTGGTCGTTGTTTGGATGTAACCGGTCTTCGACCAGTTATATTTATTAAAGGGGAAAACTTTCTCTTTTATGTGCTCGTATACTAGACAAGGTAGTTAGTGAACTCTAACTATATGGGCCAAGACAAGGAGTTTTATTTTGACTCATGTTGATCGAAATATTGACCTGGTCAAAAATCCTCGTCAGTAGCCAACTTGGGTTTGACAGAGAGAGTGAGAAGAGAGAATGTGAATAATAGAGAAAAAGTGGGAAAGAAGAGAGAAAGAAGGAGAAGAGCTGCCATATAAATGCCACATAAGCATTAGCGCCACATGGATACCTTGTCAGGTTTGCAAAACCTCTTTTGCACGGTTTAACCAATTCATATATCTAAATGCACGGTTTCATAGTTTAGTGATCTATATATATCCACCTCACAAGTTTGTGTACCTAAGGTACAATTTACTTAATATTATAACATTGTGATTTTAAACAAATCCACGTATATAATTTTCATGCATCTGAACTAAATATTTAAATCATTGATATCTAAAATTTAGAAGGTTTGAATGTATGTATCTTAAAACGTCATTCTTTCCTGACTAGAGGGGTAGATAGTAGTCCTTCCATTGATTTTCATAAGAAAGCACTTTTAAACAGAAATCCAACCGTAGCACTTTTGTGTCACAAAGCCTATATATAGGTACATTGATTGCTCTCAAAACTTACCATGCTTGAAATACGTGGGTGTCTTATAAAAATAAAGAGAGGGAGTAAACATGTAGCATTAATTCTGCAGCTCCCACATTGCTTGGATGAGATATGGAAGGCTAAGATTGTTTTGATACCGTAGTGAGTTGAGCACTATAGCTCATCGAGTCTGTGGTAGATGATGTATGCCGTTGACATACCAAAGCAAAAAGCGGGTCGGACTGGCCTAGGAAAAAAGAACAGTTTGCTTCAATCCTAAAATCGTTCCCAAGTCCGCCGTTAGGTCCGCTGAACCAAAACTTACAACGGTATCATGATTGCAGATGATCACGGTAGTAGGAAGTAAATTGTCAATGATCTATATTGATGTGTAGGACCTATATTTTGGTAGTGGTGTTATTTGTCGAAAGAAAAACTTAACTCGGCCCAATGTCGATCTCTGATTTGGATGTCATCATTATCGTCCAGATGGGTCGGTCCGATAAAACCCATCATAAGTAAAGAAAATTTGGCTTAGAACTATCAGAGAAAAACAAACTAGAACAAATTAATCTAGAAAAAAAAAGAAAGTAAAGAAAAAAGATTACTTTTGAAAATCAATGGGTCTCCCACCTATATGACATCGAGGAAAACAACAGGAAAGAGGGAAGAGAGGCGAGTGGCGGATTGACAGAGTTGCGGTTAGCGGCAGTCAAGGTTGTCAGAATCGTGATCCTAAATCGGATCGGAGGTTCTTTGGTAGCTAGGATCGATATAAAAACTAAGATCTTATCTGATTCTACCAAAGAAACATTTTAAAAAATCTAAAGTGTATTATAACACTACTGCATTTTTAAAACTATATCTTTTGAACTTTTCTTTACAAATTATAGAGTAAAGGTAAGATCATGTATTATTTTATGATAATTATAGTGAACATAAAGAGATAAAAGGTAAAATTTTTAATTAAAAGGAAGTATACAAGTAATTATTTATAATAAAACAATAGAACTGACAAAATCAAGTAAGATCGTATGAAAATTTTGATCATGGTCCCACAAAAGTTTAGATAGAATCGTAAGAACATTAAAATTTTACCATATTAAGATTCTACCATAGAATTAGATCAGTATGACAGAATCAAGAGGCAGTAATCCATCACTCCGGAGGCAAGGTTTCTGAGACTGCCTCGTCATGATGTCACCCTACTAGAGTGCCCTAAATTGCAATTTCTAGTCTCAAAGAAAAAGATTAAGCATCTTTTAGCTTTTAATTTCTCTCAGCAATCATTATTCATTAGACTAATAAGTTGTAGCCAAAAATTATAAACCATAGTCCAAAGGTAGTGCTCCAAATGGCTTAAAAGCCATGGCTTTTGGCTTCTATTGTAACCTTTTGGTTGCAATTGCACTATATCAGCCATTAGCTTTTCTGGGTAAAAAATTGAAAAACACCATTATATCTTTTAGGCAATGCAAAAGAATAAGGGAGAAAAACAAAAAAACAAAAAAGGCCAAAAGTTGAAATTAAGAAACCGATGTGTTCTAAGTGCCAAAAGCTAAAGCCTTTTAGAGCGGGCCAAAATAACATGACATGTGACTACTATCGTACAGTTACTCCTCTACCATGTAGACTTTTTGGCTGTACTGGTGTTGTTTCACGTTGTATTAGCAAGAATAGCATCTGTCATGTGAAATTTGCGAAAATGTCATCTGCACCGCACGGTCGCCGTGCGGGATGAATCGAGGAGCGACATGTGGCTTGTGCCGCACGGGCACCGTGCGGTGCGCTCGGTGCTGCACAACCATCGTGTGGTGGCCTCGGAGCCGCACAGCCACCGTGCGGTGGTCACTGTTCATCGTTGTTAATTTGTATTAATTTATTCCTAATTAGCGAATTCATTTAGGTGAACTGTACAAATGAAATTGTAAACATAGCAAATGAGCTCAAAAACTTATAAAATGTTTTGTGGATCCTCCCGGCATAGTGTATTTGATTGTGTAATTTTTCCATAATTTTATCCATTTCGAATTTTACTGAAAAATTCATGTAAGTATATTGTTTGTAGGAATTTTTTTAATATAGAAAATGGGCTCTAGAAATTATGAATTTTTTTAATGATGCTTACATAGTAGACTTGATTGTATAATTTTTCCATAATTTTATATTTTCTGAAGGATCCATCTGATGAGCCATGTTAATTCATGCCAATTTATTCGTAATTAGCGACATGCAGTGCTCATTTAATTCCTCATTTAATTCTCTCTGACTCCCTCTCAAGGTGCACCAAATCTGCACGGCCACTGTGCAGTGGCCATCTTTCCTACTGCTCGGCCTCCCTCCTCCGCACATCTGTCGCCTATCGCCGCCATCCCCCTTGCACGTAGTGCTGCTCCTTGAGAACACCTTCGAATTCCAGGCACCAACGCAGCAGCTAAACCTTCGCTCGGCTATAAATACCGAGCTCTCGCAGTCACTTATCGCTCATGTCAATTGTGTTTCGCTTCTCGCGCTTGTCGCTGAGAACTGAAAGAACGTAACATAATTAAATTATTTTGGAGAGTAAAGTTTAGAGCAGTCGTCATGATCATTGCAGTTTTGATTGCTTCCCCTGAAGGGCAGGTAATTGTTTGTCGGATGCCTTTGTCGTTATTACCATAGTCGTAGTTAATCAGTGTTAGTCACCTAGTCATAATTAATAAGCTTGTATTCTTAAGTAAGTAGGTCATAGTAATTGAGTCATAGTTTTTAACTATTTATAATATAGTTGTAGGTACGGTATACGTAATATATTAGTGCATGATACTTTGTAGGGATTAATCAATCATAATAAATTAGGCTTTGTTATTTTTGGTATGAACTGGTTAGTGGAAATTTACTACTTGTAGTTAATTTAGTGGTAATTAATTAGTGATAGTTAGTTTAGTAGCAATTAGTTAGGCTAAAGTAATTAGTTAATGGTAAGTAATGAAGTGGTAATGAAGCTGTGGTTTAATAGTGGTAAGAATAACGATAATGAATTGCTCATAATTAATGTTCGTAGGAGTTATCAAATTGTTGGTCATTAATAAATTATTCTTATTTAATTACATATATGTAATCGATCACTTTCATGCAATTTGTCGTCATTGTTTGTTTTAACGCGTACCACAGATCGGGTTGTTGTGGCTTTAGGTAATCTCGAATATACAAGACTTGATAGTGCTTTATGGCGATGGTCTCGTATGGGCCAGATCCAATGGGTTGGACCTATCAAAATGCCAGTACAAGGAGGTCTGGGCGGAGGGGCTCGATGCGGTGAATATTCACGAGCTTCGAAGCTGCATCATGAGGGAGTTCGTCATGGAGGCAATTAGGAAGAAACTTGTGATCGAGGGGATCACCTGCACGAATGTCGTGTGGGAGCTCGTCAAGGTGAATGGAAGCGTAGCATGGAGCCAGTACATGCAGATTACCTTCCAGCCCGAGGTGGCCATTTAGGGGATGTCGATGGTGTACGTGAATTTCATACGTAGACGTTAGGAAACCTTGATGATGTCAAGGCCTCTACAATCAGGCAACTGCAAGGCGAGATTGAAGACAGTAGAACAGAATGTGTTGTCTCAAAGGAAAGACTCACACATAATTTTATGCGAAATGAGTGGGTAGAATTATGGCTGTCGGCCCACATTGACTGCCACAAGTATCTACCGAACCAGCCTCTCGGGTTGGAGTCCGACGAGGGTATCGACCCAAGCTCGGATGGTACTGACGAGGATGCATACCAGGCTGGTGGTCCAATCGGGAGAATTGTGTCATCGAAAGTGCCCTATGTGACCTTGAGACTTGATGACATCATGATGTGTTGCCTTGTACTACAGTAAGAAGAAGGGTCCCAGTGGGCGTTTCATGCCGACACCCTCTTAGTTGGGCAACACTTCCCTAGCACGGCCGATGTACAACAAGCTATAGGACGGTATGCCTTGCCATCAGCTGTGGGTATTGAGTGCACTGGTCCAACCCAGGACATTACGTAGTGAAGTGTGTAGTCGAAGGCTACCCTAGCAAGGTCAGCGCTCAACAAGGAAAGATTTTTGCCTTGGTCTTCGCGGTCAAGACGCTGACTGACCATACTTGCGAGCTTAGCGAGCCCCTGCAGCAACATCGGAACATGACTTCTGCATATGTGGCAAGCCTCATCAGTCACCTAGTTACGGTGGATGTGTCCATCTCCCCTAAGATGCTGATGTCGGAATCAGAAGTCACCAGTTTGGTTGGCTACCCAGTCGGCTATAGCAAGGTCCAACAAGCCAAGCAGAAAGTTATCGAGTCTATGTACAGGACATACGAAGAGGCGTACATCCTTATGCCGAGATTGCTTCACGAGATTACCGAATCAAACCCCAGCACATACATAAACAAGCTTGAGAGTGAAGATACTGACGGGGGGCCTAACTGCTTCATATTAGACCAGGTGTTCCGGGCTTTGCCCAAGCCATTGGGGCTTCAAGTTCTGTCGTCCTATGCTCACGATGGACGGCACTTTCCTCACGGGAGGTACAAGGGCACCATTTTCATCGCGGTGGTGGCCGACGCAAATGATTAGCATCTCCCGGTGGCATTTGCCATTGTGGAGAGCGAGTACACATCCAGTTAGCTGTGGTTCCTGGCAAACATGAAGCGGGCAATGATCGAAGACTGACACAACATATGTCTTATCATAGACCATAATGCTGGATTGTTGGCGGCGCTCAACACCATGCAGCATGGGACAAAAGCCCTCACCAGTGGAATAACATGCAAACCCAGTGATGCA
Organism: Bonia amplexicaulis; assembly: GCA_036346245.1. Lineage (NCBI taxonomy): Eukaryota > Viridiplantae > Streptophyta > Magnoliopsida > Poales > Poaceae > Bonia > Bonia amplexicaulis. Next base: position 10,409,225 of record CM070765.1, read on the forward strand.
TGAGGTATCTTGCATCTAACTTGTTCACGTAGTTCCTCAATCAAGAAGTTGTAAAGATGTTCAAGGCATTGTGTCTATATAACCCGAGACAGAAGTTTGAGTCCATCTGGAGAGACATCAAAAGACAAACTATGAGGCATACAAGGGAGTCCACTCCGAAGATACTAGAGGGAGAGCAACCGAAGAGTGCCATAAGTTTCTTAAAGTGAATTCATCGTCACGCTCATGAATTAGAGAAATGGTCCCTTCTCTATGACACAGAAGTGCAAGGTGTAGGATTACGACGACCAACATGTCCGAGATGTACAACAGCGTCCTCAAAGACATGTGGTGCCTCCCTATCACCGCGATTGTCGAGAAGACATGGAATCACACTGATGGTTATTTTGTCAATAGAGCCATTGTAGCCAAGCGACAGATGAAAGACGGAAAGTAGTTGTAAGTCGGAAGTCGACGACCATCACTCAGGGTCGTAAGTCGGAAGCCGTCGACCATCCGTCGTGGTTGTAAGTCGGAAGCCATCCACCATCGGTCGTGGTCGTACATCGGAAGCCGTCAACCATCGCGCGTGGTCCTAAGTCGGAAGTCGTCGACCATCGCGCGTGGTCGTAAGTCGGAAGCCATCGATCCAACTCGTCGTCGTAGGTCGAAAGCCGACGACCATCACTTGGGGTCGTAAGTCAAAAGCCTTCAACCATGGCTCGTGGTCGTAAGTCGGAAGCCGATGACCATCGCTTGGGGTCGTAAGTCGGAAGCTGTCGACCATCGGTCATTGTTGTAAGTCGGAAACTATCCCACCATTGCTCGTGGTCGTAAGTCGGAAGCAGACGACCATTGGTCGTGGTCGGAAGTCTTCTACCATTGCTCGTGATCGTAAGTCAGAAGACCTCGGCCATCACACGTGGTCGTAAGTTGGAGGTTGTCAACTATCGCTTGGGGTTGTACGTCGGAAGCCATCGGCATTCGCTCGTAGTCATACATTGGAAGCCATTGACCATCGCGCACGGTCCTAAGTTAGAAGCCATTGATCACACCTCCTGGTCGTTAGTCGAAAGCCGTCGACCCTCGCTCGTGGTCGTAAGTAGATCCACAAGGGGAACAAAGTAAAGAAATCCAATAAACATAGTGTGAAAGCAAACCGGAAGCCATCTCCAAAACAAACATAATTGGTGGTCGAAAGCCAGCGTAAGCCGTCCGTAGTCGAAAACCTTCGTGATCGAGATCCATCGGAAGACAGCCGTGGTCAAAGTCCATCACGGTCGAAATCCATCGAAAGATGTCCATTGTCGAAAGCCATCCTGGTCGAAACTCATCGGAAGATGCCCATGGTCAAAAAGCCGTTGAGCATCACTCGTAGTCATAAGTCAGGAGCAGTCAACCATCGCTGGTGGTTGTAAGTTGGCAGTTGTCGACCATCGATCGTGGTCATAAATCGGGAGTCTTCGACCATGGCTCGTGGTTGTAAGTCAGAAACCGACAACCATCACTCATGGTCGTAAGTCAGAAGCCATCGACCATTAGTCATGGTCGTAAGTGGGGAGTCGTCCACCATCACTCATGGTCATAAGTCAAAAGACCTCAACCATCGCTTGGGGTCATATGTCGGAAGCCATCGGCATTCGCTCGTGGTCGTAAGTTCAAAGCCATCGATCATTGCTCGTGGTCGTAAGTCGGAAGCCGTTGATCATCGCTTGTAGTCCTAAATCGGAAGCTGTCGATCACGCCTCGTGGTCGTAAGTCAAAAGCCATCGATCACGCCTCGTTGTCGTAGGTCAGAAGCCATCGATCACGCCTCGTGGTTGTACATCGGAAGCCATCGATCATGCCTCATGGTCGTAAGTCAGAAGCTTTGATCACGCCTCGTGGTCGTAAGTCGGAAGCCATCGATCCACCTTGTTGTCATAGATTAGAAGCCATCGATCACAACTCATCGTCGTAGGTCGGAAGCAGTCGACCATCACGTGTCGTCGTAAGTTGGAAGCCCTCGACCATCGCCCATGGTCGTAAGTCGAAAGCCGTCGACCCTCGCTCATGGTCGTAAGTCGGAAGCCATTCACTATCGCTCATGATCGTAAGTCGAAAGCCATCCACATCGCTCGTGGTTGTAAGTCAGAAGACCTCGACCATCGTGTGTGGTCGTAAGTCGGAAGCCTTTGACCATCGCTCGGGGTCGTAAGTCGGATGCCATCAATCCAACTCGTCGTCATAAGTCGGAAGCCCTCGACCATCGCCCGTGGTCGTAAGTCAGAAGCCATCGACCATCGCTCGTGGTCGTAAGCCGGAAGCTGTCAACCATCGCTCGTGGTCGTAAGCTCGAGCAGCGTGATCCTGTGGTGGGCTACACCCCTTCTGATGTAATCGGGCGTGTCCTGTATCCCCTCGCACGGGACATCCGACAAGCCAGTGTAGCTGGCGATGTCAAGCGGTTGCACTGATGACAGCATCGTTGCACCTGTAGACCCTAAGGATTTGGAACCCCCCATGGAATCCTCTAATGACACAAACCAACAAAATCCAATCCAATGAGATCCTTGGTAACAATGGCTGGCTATAACCGAGTGAACCGCAAGACAAGCGATAGAGATCTGCGAATGAGCGTCAGGCGCTTGTGCCCTCGCTGTTGGTGTCACCGTCGTCGCCGTAGGGGATGAAGTCGCAAGTCTCTGACATCTTCACCATCTTCCTGGCCGCCTCCTTCTCCTTCCCCAGCGAGGAGGCGCCTGTCAACACAAGCAATTTCAACCACACTAATCCAATACAACACAAGCACACGCACGGGAGGGAGGCAGAGAGAGAGAGACTGATACGGGGTCGCCCGATCTTCTCGACGTAGGATGGATACTCACGTGAGTCTTGATGAATCGTAATGATCCTCCAATGCCAATGCAAGGGACGAACACTCTTTGATCTGCCAAAACACACTCGTGTTGATTTCGCCGATCACCAAGCGAAGATCTATCGTGCACCCAATTCCCAACGGAAAGGCTGAGATCTTGATTGAAGAAAATCACTTCTAATTCCCTATGGAACTTTGGTAGCAATGCTAAACTCGAACAAACTTTAGTAGATTCATTATTCTCAAACGTGGTCTCCCTTGCAATGGGGGTCTAACCCTCAATATATAGTTCCCTGTCCACCTCATGGCTGATCAAGAGGTCCTAAACTAACTCCAACTCATCCCTACATGTATTTGGAAACAAACTCACACAAAAGGAAAAACCTAAAATTAAGCTTCACAATATTTCGGTCATAACTTTTTATCCGTGACGAATTTGAAGGTGGGGCTGGATTCATTGTGTAGCCCTTAAAATTATCTTCCCAACGAGTACAAGAACACCTGAATCGGACTCCGTTTGTGAAAGTTATGGCCTTTTTAGTAACTTCCTATCAGGCTGTCCCGAACCGAATCTGAATTGAATCCTGAGTTGAATCCGAGTTTGAATTAGATTGAGCACGTGGGAGATACGAATTTTGCTTGAAAATCTTATCCAAAACTTGTAGTTTAAGTCCTTGTGCTCATCCTTTTTGCTCTCCCAAGTTTCACATGAATCATACCTAAGAATACATAAAATAATAGCATAATGTAGTATTCCAAGTTCATCGTCAATTAAAAGAAACTCCTTAAGAAACAAATTCTCCTGAAAATATTTAATGTGGCTCAACACTTCTTTCCAGTGAAATAATGTATTTGACTGAAAAGTGCTAAGCTTGTGCGTATCTGCATCAAAGACCTATCTAGCCATTGGAGCGAACTGTGTGATCCTGGTTGCTCTCCTCCTCCATGGATCATGTTCCCCTAAATTCACCACACCTTGAACCTCCGACCCAAAGATGCGACCGGCAGTGACGAGGCCCTTAGTGAGGTGGCGGTAGGCGACGCTCTTGGGGGAGTAGGGGGTGTTGTCGAGGACATCATGGAAGACGTGGAGCGCGGAGTCGACGCAGGAGACCTCACAGTGGGCGAGGATGAGGGTGTTATAGGAGACGACGTTGGGGATGATGTTGGAGCGGCAGAAGAAGAAGTCGAAGAGGGAGATGGCATCGTCGTAGCGCCCGACGCGGACCATGGATGTGGCGATGACGTTGTAGGTTGGTGAGGCGGACGCAGGAGGAGACAGCAGCGCGAGGCAGCAAGGGATGCGACATCAAGGTCGCTGGAGCGGATGAGGGAATGTACGTGGCTGTGGAAGCTGAGACGGGGGCGACGGGGGTGGAGGTGGTGTCAAGGAGGTGGGGAGCGTTGGGATCGTGTGGAGGAGGAGGGGAGGAGGGGTCGCGACAGAGGGCGTGGAGCGGCATGAGGAGTAAGGGCATGAGGGTGGGGGGCGGGGAAAGGGAGGGCAGTTGGGGATCACGGCGTGAGGAAGAGAAGGAACGTGCGGTCGGTTTTTGAAGGAAAGATGATATGCGATGTGAGGCTAGCAGCGAGAGTAGGAAGGAACGTCTAGATTTTTCCTAGTAAGATCGGACGGCTACGAAGAAACAAGTGAAGAATGCATCGATAACCACCAACTCACACTTTTAAAGAGTAGAGATATCCAAATTTAGCCTTAGAGTTTAAACGTAATTTGGAAAAAAGAAATAAGCGAAAAAACGAGTTGTTTGGGGAATTAGAATTAGAATAGGATTTCAAGCCAAGATAAATAGTGATTGTGTGGGAGAGGGACCGTTGCCGCGTTATTTGCTTTTATTTCCGGCGCACCGCCATCGCCCAGAATTTCATTACGTCTCTGTGCACTCAGCAGTCCCATCGTTGTTTTCCTTCGCGTCGTGTGTCTTCGTTTCCCGTGTGACGCCGTCTACCGACCGTATTCCGAGCGCACGTTGCCGAGTTTTTAGCGCTTTTAGTCTCTTTTTAGTATCATATTTACAAAAATAATAATAATTATATAGCATTTATAAAATATTACTTTTGTCATTCGGTCACCATGCGACCGTCGTGAAGAGGCGACAAGTGATGATAACGCACGGCCATGTGTGACGCCCAAAGGCCCCACAGCTACCGTGTGGCCTCTTCTCTGTCGTCCAGTCATCATCAGATGGTAGTTAATTAAGCCAACTAATTGATCAGCTTAATTAGCTGCCTTAATTAATAATTTACGTGTATTGTTTATTCGATCTTTTAATATAGCAAATAAGCTCTATAAAATTTTATATACAGCCTCTCAACGCAACGTACTTATTTGTGTTATTTTTTCATAATTTTATATGCTCTAATGTTGCTCGAAAATTCATAAGATTATATTGTTTGTAGGAGATGTTACATATAGCAAACGAGCTCAAAAAATTACAAAATTTATGTGCAATCTCCTGACATAGTCAACCTAATTGTCTATTTTTTAGGAATTTTATGAGTTCCGAATTTACCATGTTAATTCATATTAATTTAATATGAGCATCGCATGTCACTAATTATGATTAAAATATTATGAATTAACCTGGTGAATTCAGAGTACATAAAATTTCCAAAAATTAGACAATTAGATCGGCTGTGTTAGGAAGTTGCACATAAATTTTATAATTTTTGGAGCTCGTTTGTTATATGTAACAACTCGTACAAACAACATAATTGTATAAATTGTTTAGCAACATTCAGAGAAGATAAAATTATATAAAAAAATACACAATCAAGTACATTATGTCGAGAGGCTGGACATAAAATTTTATAATTTTTAGAGCTCATTTGCTATATTTAAAAAATCAACATTAAATTGATAATTAAGATAGCTAATTAAACATGCTAATTAGCCAGCTTAATTAGCTACTGTCTAGTGGTTGGGCGACAGAGGGTAGTGCCGCACGGTGGATGTATGACACCAACACATGTCGGCTCTTCACGGCTGCTGCACGATAACCGAGCGATAAAAATAACATTATTTTAAATACAACGTGGCTACTACTATTTTTACGAATACGTGGTCAAAAAGACCAAAAACGCGCGTGCGTGTTCACCGCGTCGCTGCTGGTGAGATCGGGCGGCCACGTACGGTTCGGTGACATCTGGCCGGACGGCGCCGTTTTGGGGGCTGTTGCGCGTCGCTAGCAAAGCTCGGCCGACCAGCAAGCTGGAATTTTAGTCACTGCTGCAAGGTTTGTACATTCTTCTTCACGATGGAACAGTTCTACTGAGTCACTGCGCGATTAGAAGTGATACGTCTTCTTGCTTTGTATTGTTTTGTTTTGTTTGGTTTTGAGCGGTAACCAATTGGGTTGTGGTAAATATTTGATTTCTCTCCGTTGATTATTTTTTTATTTAGAGGAGAGTTTCCAGATTAGAGAGGGGGTGATTTTCACTTATCGGGGAAAAATTGGCAAATAGATCGGATTAGTTTACTGTAACTTGTATTATTATTTTGGGGTATGTATGGTCATAATTTGGAAATTTTATCTACTAGAAAGTTATAGAGGATCTTGTTATCTTTCAGTAGAATTTTAGTTCATGTCAATTAGATGAATAAATTGTGAGTTATAAATTTTATAGTCCTACTATTTGGTAAGGTTGTCTTGTTTTGGACAGTACATATTAATATTTAGGTTAAAAATAGTAAACAAACTAATTTAGGAATTTGATAAACATGAACATTATAGATAATTTCTTAAGGTTTTTATAGAATTTAAGAACACAATATTTAGATGAGTAGATTAAAAGATCGAATTTTGGGGTGTTGTTGTCCAGTACTGGGTTGCTGTCGGACGCAGTCGTGGGAAAACATTAATTTGACTAATTTAGTGCCAAAATTTTATGAATAACTAGAAAATTATGAAAATTTTCTGTAGATTTTAAAAATATCATTTTTTAATATATTTGCACGCCTAGACTAAAGATATAAAATTGTTAAGTGCTATTGTCCAAAAGATGACAGATCTGTCTTCTGGGTTAAAACGGGGATCTAGATAATTTAATTTGAGAATTTGGCCAACTAAGAAAACGTAGAGAATTTTGTTTAGATTTCAGAATTGGCATGGTTTGCTATTTTACGATGTGGGAATTGAGAGTTATGATATTTCGTACCAAGACAACAAGAGGGACTGTCCAATAAAGGAAGAAAAAGGGTGGTTTTGAGAAGCGCGTAGGAGCATTGTCGATTACTTGATGTCTTGTATTGTTGTGTGGAATGTATTGAGAATGGATATTTCCTATAGAAGGAATAGCTTCTAGTGTGCTATCACCTCCAAATCTTTCCATCGTCGTGATTCAGAAAGAAGCAAGTGCACTGTAAAATAATAGTTGATAGTTAATAATGCTACGTGGTATTTGTTCATATTCTATTCATTATGGTATGAAATGATGATAAATGGCATTCATGACATGAAATATGCATTACGAGCCAGGGTGGATGAAAGGTCAAGCTCCATTTTAGTTTTGGTGATAATGGTAAATACCATTATGAGATTTTGGGGATAATGACAACTAAATTTAAGAGACTAACTTTATTCATTAGTTATAATATTACTTAGTCTCACATGGATAAAAAGTGAAATCATTGAGGTATGTATTCGAAATCATATTCTCATATACTAGCGCATTACTTGGATCCAAAATATAGATTGAACTCCACAGATAATTCAAAATGAATATGTAAATATGTCTTTGTTATACACATTTGTATATACACATTTAGGGGAGCTCTCTATGTTTTCTTTAATATGTATTTTTAGGATCTTTACTTTGAAATACATTCTTAAGTATATATAGCATGTGTAATTTATATATACTCATGTTCAATCAGGTTGTCATTTAACCTCTCCATTATATGTTAATGGTTGAATGATTAATGACAACCAGATAAGCAAGCTTTGCTTTGAAAGTTTATCTTAGAGTATACATTTGTTGTGTACATGTTGCATACTCACAAATCAATATTTATGTCATTGTTTATTGAGATTGTCATGAATTACTAAAAAGGGAAGATTGTAGAATCTAATCCCTCCATTATGAGTTAATGATAAAGTTTGGTAATTGATGGCAACTATTTTGTGGACTAACATATTCCATGAGTTGGATGAATAGGTTAGGTACTACAAATGAGGATGACATGTGATGATTTCATGTGTTGAAGATCATCAAGTCTAGATGGAAGATGGCTTTATGTGTTGAAGGCTATTAAGAGAAATATACATCATGAGTTGATACATGTTCAAGAGGAAATGATCATGTGTTGATCATCAAGTCAAATGAAGGTCATCGTGTGTTGATGGAATTGAAGAAAAGAATGCATCATGAGTTGATGCATATCAAGACGATGACCTAAGGCAAAGTTATGACTAGTTAGAGCTAAGAATGTGTTCCTAGTCTTTTAGCAGTCTTGGTGTTTGGTTGGAAGACTGGATTGCTAGTATAGGTTACCATACTATTAAGAGGGATCATGTCTAGTAGTTTGAGTCTCGTCATGCGTTGATAGTTCAATCTCACTTGCTCTAGCTCATCTTGGCATGCGGCTTATATTTGCAAGTGCTCATCTAGCTCATGTCTAGTAATTTGAGTCTCGTCAGGTGTTTTGCAAATATTTGAAACTCGTGTGGTGAATCCTTGCAATATGAGACTATGCATTACAAATATGTTTTGCAAGTGCTTGAAGTCCATGTTTCCATTATTTGTGATATGAGGCTTATATTTGCAAATATGTTTTGCAAAATGGTTTAAGCTTATATATAATTCTTGTAGCATGTGACTTAGGTTTACGAATGTGTTTTGCAAATGTGAGAAGTCCATGTACCAATTCTTTGTGTCATGATTTCAAAAGTGTGCAATATATTTTGCAACTTATTGGAAATCATGTTTGATCCTTGTGTGTATGATACTATAGTTTGCAAATGTGTTTTGCACAATCTGTTGAGATATTTGCACTTGTCAGGAAAATCGGAACCACCGTTGTGTGCATAGCAGCACTACTAGAGGTCGGAAGTACCGGCTCTGTGTGAGCGGTACTACTAGACCTCGGAAGTACCGACATGTGTTGCGCGGTACTACCGGATGCGAGTGGTCTGAGCGGCTCTGTGTAAGCGGCTCGTCCGGCCGTCGGAAGTACCGACTCTGTGTGAGCAGTACTACCAGAAGGCGGAAGTACCAGCGTGTGTTACGTGGTACTACCGGACTCCGGAAGCTCCGGATTTTCCTGCAGCACATTTTTTTCCAAAGCGACACCCGAGTGGTGGTCTTCTCCTCCCCGCGAAATCGATAGTTCCGTGTATGGAGCGATACTTCCGATGATCAGAAGTACCGAAGAATGAACGGCGGAACTTCCGATTTTGACTGCAATGGCTAGTTTTCTGACCGTTGGGGACGAGTGGAATTATCGGATTTTGGCCGGTGGTACTTCCGATCTCCCTGATTTTTCAAGGGTTTGGCTTCAATGGCTAGTTTTCTTGTGTGGGGTATAAATACCCCCTTGTGGCCGGTTGGAGATAATGTTAATTGACTCATTTCTATTGTCTTGAGCTAATGTGAGGATCTCCACTCAAGAATGAATGTGTTGCACTTTGTGAGCAAGAAGAGAGGATCTAGATTGCATGCGTTGCATCTAGAGGTGGTCTTTGTGTCCATTTAAGCTTGTGCATTCATTGCACGTGGTGAGAGTCAAGCGAGGGGTTTGATTTGTTACTCTTGGAGTTCGTCGACTCCTAGACAACGTTGGAGGCGTCGTGCGTGGTGATCTTCTCAAAGGTTGTGAGACCAGGCAAAGTGTGAAGGTTAGAGCTCACCTACTTGGAGCGGCAAAGAGCTACCACTAGTGGATTGAGGTGGAAGGCTTAATTCGTGGAGCCAGTCCAATTAACTTGGGCTTACCTCAACGTGGACTAGGGAAGACCGGTAAGTCTCCGAACACCACGGTAAAAGGAGACCGTGTCAATTGTGGTTTATTTTCTTGTGTTCAATTTATATTCAAGCAAATTTACATACATAGAATTAAATTGATTGTTTGTTATCTTAGGAGTGCAAATCTTGACCTAGCCTAGAATTGTTGGTGCACTTAGGTGAACTTAATTGATATAGGCGTTGTTTGTTCTAAACCAAATTGAATTAAGCTTTCGCAATTGTTTACTTGGTTTAGACAGATAGAAAAGATCTTAAATTGTTATTATGTTAGAAGAGATTTTTTAGACCGCCTATTTACCCCTCTCTAGTCGACTTCATCGATCTTACAGCAGTGAGAAAGTCAATAGCTATGAGTAGGATTATGCGACTATTCCGGCATACTCTTGAGTAAGACCTACAGAGGTAGACACTTCCACAGGATGGATGGAAAGATCTACTTCGGTAGGCACCTCCACGAGATGGAATTAGAGGGTGACATCAATAGATGTACCCTCCGCTATACCGGTATAAACTACAGAGGAGATATGAGCATTGCATTTCACTAAGAGAAATTAAGATGAGAAAAGATAATGGTGAAAAATTGAGTAAACGATAAATTGATTTTGTTGTTGATGCTATTAGTTTAATGTATACTTGCTGAGTCGTGGACTCACTCTTACTTTATTTATTGTTTTGGTGAGCGTGGAAGGCGTCATGCATGAGAGGGAGTAGCACATAGATATTTGCTCTTATCAGTTTTTCACTTCACCTAGGGATATATCACTTTTGACCATGAACATTTTAGTTTCATTCGTTGTAATAATTAGTTAATTCATGGTTTCCCTTAGTTTCTTATAGATTGTATTGTTGTTAGATGATACATTACTTAGTTCAATGTCATTTATGTCGTGGTTCGTATTAAATTAAATTTAGGACTTATTATGTTGCTGAAATTTATGTTTAATTTCATTTAGAATGTTGTCCTTGATATGTAGGTGTCATTAATACCTGCTTGTAGGTTTAAATTGATAGAAGTAATGGTTGTAGGTGATATCTTGATCTATTGTTAGGCTGTGATGTTACACGTAACTTATATTTATCCACCTTATAAATTTGTGTATCTAAGGTGCAATTTACTAAATATTATACATTATGATTTTAATTAAGCAAATCCACGTGTATAATTTTTATGTATCCAAACTAAATATTTAAATCATGTATATTAAAACGAACATTCTTGTCTGATTGGAGTATATGGTAGTCCTTCCAATTGATTTTTCATAAGAAAGCACTTTCAAACAAAAATCCAACCGAGGCACTTTTGTGTCACGAAGCCTATATATAAGTACATTGATTGTTTTCAAAACTTACCAAGTTTGAAATACGTGGGTGTCTTATAAAAATAAACAGAGGGAGTTAACATGTAGCATTAATTCTGCAGCCCCACATTGCTTGGATGAGATATGGAAGGCTAAGATTGTTTTGATACCGTAGTTGAGCACTAGCTAATCGAGTCTGTGGCAGATCCTAAGCAAAAAGCGGTTCGGACTGGCCTAGGAAAAAAGAACAGTCTGCTTCAAGCCTAACATTGTTGCCCAAGTCCGCCGTTAGGTCCGCTGAGCTGGGCTGGGCTTGTCCAGGCCGGGCCGAAATAGGGAAACTCACGGTCATTTTTTGAGGGCAGGCGAGCCTAGGGGTGCTATCAGTGGATTATATCTAAAGGCGTATATAAAACTATTCACATCATACATAAAACAATACTAATACACTTTGTATGTGGCACGGATTCATACCATGCACCCATATAGTGAATTAGTACCCACCAAAACCTATGGTTTAGATTTTCTTCCATGTATTCTGTTTAACTTATCTTATTCCGAGTGCAAGATATGACTTCCTTTTCTTCTATCCCATTGGGGCCATATAGGCAAAAATCTGAAGTGGATAGGCGTCGATCCAAACGGCTTCAGGTTCTGTCTTCTTAATTTTATCTTCTTTTTTTATTTTTTAGGTTTTTTGTTTTTTTCTTTATTCATTTACATTGTTCATAATGATATAACTTTTATTTTTTTATTATTTTAAATTTAACTACTAAGAAAAAACTAATAGTAGATAAGTGTATTTTCAGCTGTTACAATGTAAAAAAGATAGAAGCCACAGCTTATAAACTACATAGAGCATGGAATTTAGCTATAGGTGATGTCACCCTACTTTTTTAAAAATAAATTGTTTGATTTATATTAATAACTCATGGATAAAGTATCTAAGTGCTATTCTAGATGAACATGTACCATCATATCATTGAGTCGATTAATATGTTGAACTTCTTTATCTTCCTCGTTGAAAACTCTAGATCTAACAATGGTATCATGATTGCTGATGAACACGGCAATAGAAAGTAGATTGTTGATGATCTCTATTGATGTGTAGGGCCTATGAAAGCATCTACCCCTTAAAAATTGGTTTTGGTAATCAATGGCAATATTATGTTTGAGACTACCATATGTGCCAAGATGTGACAAAAGGTTTAGTCCCAAGCACAAATGACGACAGAACAATGGTGTGCAAACATGAGCAAGAATCAACTTAATTACCTGCAAGACAAAGGTGAAAATATAGCTTTTGCTTCCTTTAAATTTTGCCAGTCTCGAAGTTTCGAGAAAAAACTGGATTGGTAGGTTAGACACCGTACTATGAAGAAGGATCATGATTAATAACTTGAGAATTGATTTTGTGCCATCTTGATCAACAAATACTCATGCATGCATCTAAAATATGTTTTTAGAATCTTCTGTCAATAAAAACAGTAGTGTTGGCTTTAACATGCAGTATTACCAGTCGATGGTACTACCGCCATTGTTGATCGGTACTATAGGCCGATGGTAGTATCGGATTTTCATGAGGCATGTTTTTTTTCCAGAGAGCATGTTTTTTGGGACATTTTGGAGTTTTGGGAAATCGGTAGTACTGGCCGACCCTTGCAGAACTACCACCGAGCGGTAATACCGATTCTAGTTGTCAATAGTACTTTACCCAGGGTTTAACGGCTAGTTGATTCACATTAAATGCACCTGATATAGCTGTTGAACCGTAGATGCGGTAGTACCAGCCATACACGGCGGTACTACCGCCCCTACTAATTTTTTTAGGGATTATTCGTGAATGGTCGAATTTGTGTGTGAGGGATATAAATAACCCTCACTAACTCTTGAACAGATACATAAGACCACATTGAATATATTTAAGCTAATTGTGCATCCTCCACACCTCATTTACTTATATTATAAACATTTGAGGTAGTTGAGAGCATTGAAGTGTATTGAGTCATTTGTTGATCATTTGGTACTTGATCCTCCTCAAGCTATCATCTTGGTTTATTATTCTTGGTGTTTGCTGGCATCTAGACGACTTGGCGGAGGTTTGTGCGGTGATCTTTTTAAGAAGATTGTGAAGGGGCCCGATGCCATTTGTAATTGACTCGATGTTCGCCATCTTCGAAGTAGAGGAAGAATAACCTTAGTGGATTTGAGGTGTAGAGGCTTAATTTTTGGAGTCGGTCCAATCCATTTTGCCTTTCCTCAACGTGGATTAGTGAAGACCAGCAAGTCTTCGATGGCACGGCAAAAACATCGTATGTCTATATCGGTTACTTCTTTGTCTCTACTCTCCCGTTTTTATATTCTTAGCTATTGAAGTAAATTCAATTTATACCTTGTGAAGCTAAGATTTATATTCGGTTGAGATATACTTTTGTGGTGCCATTGAAATTTGCTTTTACATTGTTCTAAAATTTCATATAGCTCATTGCACTTAAAAATTGTTGTACTTAAGGAGCAAATTTTTAGAACCTGTTATTCACCCCCTCTAGTCGGTTATTCTTGATCCTACAACCTACATCTTGGTAGTCTGTTGTTAGTCGGAAGAAAATCAATGGAGATTTATTTATACTTAACTCGGCCCGGTGTTTATCTCAGATATGGATGTCATCATTTATTGTGCAAGTGAGTCGATCCGATAAAACCCATCACGAGTAAAGAAAATCCGGTTAAGAACTCACTGGATGAAAACATACTAGAACAAATTAATCTAGGAAAAAAGAAGAAAGTAAAGAAAATATTACTTTTGAAAATCAATGGGTCTCCCACCTATTTTGACACCGACGAGAACAAAAGGAAAGAGAGAAAAGAGGCGAGCGGTGGATCATGGACACGATGTTACCCTGCTAGAGTGCCCCAAATTGCAATTTCTGGTCTCGAAAAAAAGATTAAGTGGATTTTGGCTTTTACCTTCTCAGCAATCACTATTTATTAGACTAATAAACCGCAGTAAAAACCATAAACCATGTCCCAAAGTTAGTGCTCCAAACGGCTTAAAAGCAATGGCTTTTGACTACAATTACACTGTAACGTCTGTTAGCTTTTTCTAAGTCAAAAAAATAATAATTGAGAAAAATTGAAAACACCGCGATATCTTTTGAGACAATGCAAAGAAAAAAAACAAAAATGCCAAAACCTCGGAAAAACCGAAATTAAGAAACCGATGCGTTCCAAACATCATAAACTCAAACCGTTTAGAGCGGGCCAAAATAACGGTGGGTTTGAGAGCACTTTGGTTTTGGCTTTTTTACAGTTTGCTACAATAATATACTTTTAAACGATGTATTTTTTAAGATGAGATTTATTAGTAAAATATAGTAAAAATAATATCGGCTAAAATTATATAAGATATTTTTTTACTATCTCTCTTGTACGATCAGAATTTTAAAAATATAAACCAAAAATAAAAAACACACGCCAAAAGAACTCACCTGACTACTGCCCTACAGTTAGTGTAGTTCTCACTGCTTGCTGCTGCTGCTCTCAGGGTTACGCAGCAAAGCAGGCGTCGTTATTCACGAGGCGATTGGATAAAAAGGAAACGACCCGACCGGCGAAGCAGAAGTCAAAAAAAAACAGAGAGAAAGAAACCGCAGTACAAAAAAAACTCAGCAGCAGTGGTGCATGCGCCGTCGTGTCAAAATCACCCGTTGCCGGGTCGCAGTAAGAGGGGAGAAGTTACCTCGGGAACAAAAAAAGGACGAGCCGCAGTAAAAGTACGCCCGTGGACCCGGCGCTGCACCACCCGCTGTGCGGACACGTTTCGACCTCGGATTCGAAGAGGGCGGGATGCCACCGGCGCGTCCCTGCGCGCGGTCCACCGTGGGCGCGGGTGGGTTGCCTGTTCAACTTCAGTCCTGATGCTGAGGCTTTGCGTGGCTGAATTGGTGGGACAATGCTATGGCTAGTCATCTCTAATATTGTGTTGTTTCAGTCGATTCAAACGAGAGAAAATATTAAATCGATTTAATATATTGAAAGATGATTTTAACCAAAAAATGTGTGGAACAGGATTTTATTTAGACCATCTTCAATGTTATATTTTAGCCGGTTCAAATAAGAAGAGAGAAGACATTGAATCGATTCAATATTATAGGGTCGATTCTAAAAAAATACATAGAACCAGATTCTACTTAAGAGTCGATTCAAAGTATTAAATAATTCATATAAGCAGTAAATAACTACATAGAAGATAGTGCGGTCAAGAAAGAATATTATTATTTTGGGATTTTTTAATGTAACGTAGGTCCCAATTATTAGTAGGAATTGGTTTAATACATTGGAGAAAAATAAGCTTAGTTCTATAATACTTACATGGTATGACTTTTAATCGACATCGGTTTAATACACCAAAGATAATCTCATTCCCTTTAGCTTATTACATATGATTTTCTTCGAATAAATAAATATGATGACTTCTTACTCATTATTTCGAAGCGACTTATCATGATAGATATTGGTTCGTTTTTACAAAAGCTCATACTAAGATCAAAAACTATCAGTCGCAGCTGTAAACATCAGTTGCAACCGAAAAAAGCAACTTTAGCCAGGTAAATTTTAGTTTAAAAAGACGTATTGTTAATCTAGTACTATAAGAGAAAGCGATAAGTGAAAAGCAAAGTTAAAAAGAACCTAACCATCGCTGAGGTTGGTGAGATTAACAGGTGATGCTCCATAAACCGTCTGGACTACTCTAGCGAACTAGCGTAGAAGAAGAACCAAAGTCATGGTATTCTATTGTTGCCTTTTGTACTTCACGAAGGGAAATTGATCTTTTCATAAGTGGATGCGTGTTCAAAGGGCTTATGACGTTATTATTGCCTCCACATCAGTGGATTAGGGATTCAAAGTATTCGAAGACGAGCAAATGAAAAAAAAAGAGAGTTCATCTTCACTTGACTCGTGCCTTCATATATTGGACTAGCTAGCCGACTAGGTGATTGATTGTAGGCATGTAGCCTTGCTGGTGACAAGTTTTGGTACAATCGTCGTTCGATCCTCATAAAAAGGTCGACGGTTCTCATAGTATCAGCAATATTAACACTTGCTATTAATCGGTAGTAAGTGATGTATATATGATCCAATATTAAACATTTGGTATGATAATATGAGAACTAAATTTTAGTATTCAATATTAAACATTTGGTATGATAATATGAGAACTAAATTTTAGTATTCTAAGCCCTACAGAGCAGCGGCAGCTGCACACCGACGCACAGGGAGGCGGCATAAGGTTGAGGACGGTGGTGCTCGGTAGTGCAGCAACAGCGGCAGTGGTGCAGCGGCAGCAGCAGCAAGGGAAGGGCTCGACGGCAAATTAAAACAGTTAGAAATTAGGCCATTTAATTATGACATATTTCCTTAATTTTAAAGTATATATGATTTAGTACTATATTACTAAGACAAGGTAGGAAAGATCAATTTATATGGTAGAGTCATCACCACTCTTTGAATATGGATAGAGATGATATGTGGAGGGTTCTGTCTAGTCATACACACGCGCGCACGTGTATACGCGTATTTTCGTATGAAAATCGCGCGCCACTTGGCTAGAAACTCACTGCCTCCATTTCATTCTTCTCTGCGATTCTGTGCTTGAGTAGTGTGCTGTCTGAACCTCGTCGACATTTCTTCCCGACGTGCACCTGGAAGGAGGAAGAGCGACTATCTCCGAACCATTGCCGCAGAAAGTACCTGCACTAGGCGACAATAAGGTTTCTAGGCAGCGCTTTTGCGCGACCGCTCCTACACTGCGTCATCTACGTTCTGTACTGCGTCAAGTAAGTCGTCGCGCGCACGTACGACTTTGTTACTATACTTTTTTAGTATATTTTGAAGTATGATGAGTAGCCTGCTGTTAGTAGTAAGTTTTGCATTACTAGTTTATTGTATTTATCTCCTCATAAAGTTTGGAATTAAAATATTGCCCACATATCCAACAATCTAGAAACCTTATTGCGTATTTTGTTGCAATTCAGAAACAGCTAGTGCTTCTGATGCGTTGAAACCTGAGAGGTTTTCTGGTCAAAACTTTCGTAGATGGCAGACTAGAGACAAGTTTTGGCTCATGTCTTTGGGGCTGTGGTGGGTTATCCACCCGCAGTATCCATTTACGATTGAGCAGTTCATGCAGTTTGAAAATGCGAACAATCGCTCTTGGTCGCATTCGACTGCTACGGCGGATCGGCTCTATGATGTGTACATGAACTTCAAGTCCGCCACAGAGTTGTGGGATGCACTAGAGCACAAGTATGCAGAGGCAGAGGCAGGTCGCTGGCTCTACATATGTGAGCAAGTCCGTAATTGGACAAGCTCATGATCTCCAGCTACTAGTCGGTGAGATTGCGCACCTAGGCTGTGTGTTGCCTCCAAAGTTTGTGGCTGCGGGCATCGTTGCTAAACTCCATGCCTCTTGGCGGGATTTTGCTACTAGCTTAAAACATAAGAGTGAAGAGATTTCTGTTGAAGATCTCATTACAGCCCTCGATGTGGAAGAAAAAGCAAGAGCAAAAGATGCACCTAGCACATCTGACCAGAACAATGCAAACGTCATACAGAAAAAGATTGTTGCTAAGAAATACAAATCCAACAAACCGAACAAGACAACTAGCATTAAGAAGAAAACCGAGAAAAAGGATTTGAAGGACATCACCTGCTTTGTGTGCGGAAAAGACGGTCATATGGCGAAGGACTGTCGCTTCCGCAAGATCAGAGATGTGTGCGGAAACTATTCGACTTTAGCATGGATGAGGCTAAGTCCGTAATTGGACAAGCTCATGATCTCCAGCTACTAGTCGGTGAGATTGCGCACCTAGACTGTGCGTTGCCTCCAAAGTTTGTGGCTGCGGGCATCGTTGCTAAACTCCCCGCCTCTTGGCGGGATTTTGCTACTAGCTTAAAACATAAGAGTGAAGAGATTTCTGTTGAGGATCTCATTGCAGCCCTCGATGTTTTAGAAAAAGCAAGAGCAAAAGATGCACCTAGCACATCTGGCCAGAACAATGCAAATGTCATACAGAAAAAGACTGTTGCTAAGAAATACAAATCCAACAAACCGAACAAGACAACTAGCTTTAAGAAGAAACCAAGAAAAAGGATTTGAAGGGCATCACCTGCTTTGTGTGCGGAAAAGACGGTCATATGGCGAAGGACTGTCGCTTCCGCAAGATCAGAGATGGTGAACAGCCAAAGAAGAAGGCTGTCAACGTGATCATAGGCGAGGCCTCAACTTCAAGAGGGTATGGTAATCCACTTGTTGTCTTTTCAGCATGTCAACGTACTGAGTGGTGGGTTGATACTAATGCTAATGTTCACGTATGTTCTGATATTTTCTGGTTTTCTTCTTATCTAGCAGCAGGGGCTTCCTCCATCCTAATGGGAAACGGGTCGCATGCTTCTGTTCTTGGCGTTGGCACGGTGGATCTGAAGCTTACTTCAGGGAAGACTGTCCACTTGAAGAACATGCAGCATGCTCCTGCAATAAAGAAGAACCCCGCTAGTGGTTCTCTCTTATGCAGGGATGGTTATAAGCTAGTTTTTGAGTCAAATAAAATTGTAATGTCTAAGTTCGAAAAGTTTGTTGGTAAAGGTTATGAGAGCGGAGGCTTGTTCCGTTTAAGTATTTTAGAGTCTTGCTATATGTAGGACCGAAATGGCTACAGAGGGGGGTGTGAATGGTGCCTTTAAAAATCGCCCTACAAGTATCCACCTTACGCTTCTTCTGCAATAGCTATGGAAACTATGAAGACAGAAGATACGTGCCCACTGGAAGTAACAACAACAAGCATAAAACAGATCCAGAGAGAAACAGTCAAGAAAATCAGATTCAGAGCTGGTCTGCACACAAGCGGTAGTACCACTAAGCCAAACGGTAGTACCGGCTGCGAACTCAGTCGCTGAGCGGTAGTACCATTGAGTCGAACGGTAGTACCGGCGGGCGGTAGTACCGACCTGGAAAACCCGGTAGTACCGCACGAAGAAATCAGGCGACAGCAAAACCAGAAACTGAGAAATTCGCAATATTCTTAGATTCTTGGCATAGGAAACTTTGAAGATAGCAAGGAAATGATCTCAAAAGACTGAGCCAAGAACCAATTTCAGGATTCCTCTAGAAAATCAAAGGGGACACATGAACTCTGAGTTCTAACCCTAAAAATAGCCACGAACAGGCAGTCTGTGCACCGGATTCAAAACAGAAAAGGGTTTCTTGATTCTTCCTCTTGTTCTCGAAAATGGGATGCTCAAGTGATCTAGAGAAGATTCCTAGTTCACGGCATCAACAACCAACAACTAGAGAATCAAGAAATCAATAAAATCAACCAAGAACCGAAAAGAAGTGCGAAGTACAGAGAACATTCAGATGGCTCAAAACATCTCAAAAACGCGATTTCTCAGATTGATTAAAAGGGATGTATGATTATAAGAATTGCTACAACCAATTCATCTCAAACTATGGCCCCATATGCGATTGAGAAATCAAGAAATCAAGAACTCACCCAAGAACCAAAAAAAGCAAGGGCAGAACAACCTCTGCCCTTCTCAACTACTTCCCAAAAGAAAAAGAGATGCTCACACAACACATGGAGAGAAAAGAAACCCTAACTCTCACTATGCTCTCATGCCTACCCATCTCCTTTTATAGTGTCCACTGATGGGTTCACAAACACACTTTACCCATTAGTGCCAACAACTCTATTGCTTTATCCACTAACTCGAACCGAATCCACTTTTGCAATCTTGCGCTTTTCCCAAAATGCCCCTGCAGCACCTTCTAGGAAGCTTCCTCGTTCCTTCGTGCACGCCTCGCAACCACTTCGAGTCCGCCCCGTCTTCAGCACATACCGACCGCTCTGATCTCAGCACCACCTGTGCCTAGTCCAGTCATCCCGTGCCTCGCCACAACTCCGTCTCGATGTCCTGCAGCCATCACAGACAAAAAAACACATCACATAGCACCGCTCGAGATAATGGAATAAACATTTGCATTAGTCGCAAACTCACACACTAACCACTTGAATCAAACTCAAACTTCCAAGACACGTGTCAATTATTCATCACAAACATGGGAGGACCTCTCACATGGTCTCTCACTATAATCTGAATGCTGCAACTGGTTTAAATAAATGTGAGGCAAATATTTGGCATTCTCGTTTCTGTCATATTGGTTTTGATAGTATTGCTAGAATGACCAGATTAGATTTAATTCTAAAATGTGAAATTATCAAAGGATCAAAGTGCCAGTCATGTGTGCAAACAAAGCAACCTCGAAAACCCTTTAAGGGATTAGAGGATGAAAAGAACTTGGCACCTTTAGATCTTATTCATTCAGATTTGTGTGAAATGAATGGATTATTGACAAAAGGAGGCAAAAGATATTTTCTAACTTTTATTGATGATGCAACACGCTACTGCTATGTATATTTGCTGAAAACTAAGGATGAAGCTTTAAACTACTTTAAAACTTATAAGGCTGAGGTTGAGAACCAACTAGAAAAGAAAATGAAAAGATTAAGTTCTGATCGTGGAGGAGAGTATGTCTCTCTTGAATTCTCTCAATTCTGTTCTGAGCATGGAATAGTCCATGAATTTACACCACCATATTCGCCCCAATCAAATGGGGTGGCGAGAGGAAAAACGGACACTACAGATTTGATTAATGCCATGTTAGAGAGTGTCTTGGGTATGCCTAAGGCATGATGTGGGAAGCTATTCTAACAACTTTGGTCCTAAGCAGTAATCACTAAAAGAGTGAGATTACTCTGTATGAGGGATGGAAGGAGAAAACCTAATGTTAATTTAGTATTGGAAGTTGGGGTGATTGGCAAAGTCAATATACCATTTCGTAAAAGAAACATATATGGACCAACATCATCAATGGCAACTATATTGAGATTTTTCTAGGAACCATTCGTGAAGGTCCGAATGGTGTGGATTTGAGTAGTTTTTCGCAAATCACCGTCGTACTTCGGATGGTGAGAATGCTCGAATGGGAGATGTGCAGCATTGGCTGACCCGGAGTTTTTCATTGGACCCCGAGATGTGCAGCGTCGTCGTGCAAGGGCTTTGGAGCCGGTCTCCCACGGACATCAGATGGGAGTTGAAGACATTGGTCGACCGCTCGTGGAAATGCTTTGTGCAAGGGTGCCGCAGTGGATACGAGTGTGTGCCGCTTGTGCAACCGTGCTCACTATGCAACCGCGCAAGCTCGACGTCCGCCATTGTTCGGGAGGTGCTTGCGGCTCGGGCGGCTGCATGTTGGCGAAGATGTTGAAGTTGCTCATCATGAATATGCGGTACATGGAGGACAATTTAGTAGTCAAGCCATTGAGATGCACTCACGGCAAGCCGATGAAGGAGAGTACAATGAGGACATCTAGAGATGGACTCATGATCGAGGGCATGGGACTAAGAGGAAGCTGTAGAGAACGACGAAGAGGACAATTCCGATGAGGATGAAGTTCCTATCCCCGTGAATAGAACCGTTTAATGCGAGGGTGTTTCGCACATGATGAGCATGAATCACCATGGGAGTATCATGAGATAGAGATTTGGTTACATGCTATGTTTGTCGACAAGGAAGCCGCAAGATGCCACCAAGCTTTGGGCCCTTTCAATGCAACGGACATTTCCCAAATCAGCAAGACATCGTGAAGTCGCGAACCATTGTTCTTGGAGGGTATGTGGATATGAGACTCCGGATTGTGTCCAAGGTTGAGCCGCACTCGCATTCTAAACAATTGGCGAGGCATCATAACTCGATGTTTGGATTTATAGCCAATTTGATGTATGGGAGATAGTGGAGAAGAAAGACAGACGCATATTGTGGTAGCTATCGAGAATAAATTGAAGTACAAGATTACCTGCCAAGCAAAAGGCGTTGGAAAACGTTTTGGCACTTTCGAGGCGGCAACGACAACCTTCTCGTATGGTTAACGCCTTGCGTGAAAGGAACCGGACACATACATCGTTGTGCACAACAAGTCGTCCATAAGATGATGTGCCAAAGACTCTTTTCGAGGCTTATGCATCTTCGATCTTTGAATATTGGAAAGAGATGTCCGTAGCGAGATGAACTCTATCATGGCTAATGGGACTTGG
This sequence comes from Bonia amplexicaulis, assembly GCA_036346245.1. Taxonomy (NCBI): domain Eukaryota; kingdom Viridiplantae; phylum Streptophyta; class Magnoliopsida; order Poales; family Poaceae; genus Bonia; species Bonia amplexicaulis. Next base: position 10,431,494 of record CM070765.1, read on the forward strand.
GAGATCACAGATCGTCCTATCGGGTGTAAACCTGTAGGATGTAAGGGGTCTTTAAAAAGAAACTAAGGCCTGATGGAACTATTGAGAAATACAAGGCAAGACTTGTGGCCAAGGGTTACACCCAGAGAGAGGGAGAAGATTTCTTTGATACCTATTCTCTTATCGCCAGACTAACTACAATCAGAGAGCTCCTTGCGTTAGCATCTTTCTATGGTCTACATGTTCATCAAATGGATGTGAAGACAACTTTCCTTAATGGAGAGTTGGAGGAGAAGATCTATATGGATCAACCTGATGGTTTTGTGATTTCTGGACAGGAAAATAAGGTATGTAGATTATTAAAATCTTTGTATGGCCTAAAACAAGCACCTAAACAATGGCACGAGAAGTTTGACAAAATTTTGACATCCGCTGGCTTTGTTGTGAATGAAGATGATAAATGTGCGTATTATCGTTATGGTAGGGGTCAAGGAGTTATCTTATGTCTGTATGTAGATGACATACTTATATTTGGAACAAACACTGTCGTAATTGATCAAAAACAAGGATGGGATCACTTTAAAGCAATCCCATTATGCTGAGAAAATATTGAGCCGGTTCGGTTTTGAAAATTGTAAAGTTTCTCCAACACCCTACGATGCGAGCATTAAGTTTCGAAAGAACCAAGGGTTAGGAAAAGATCAATTAAGATATTCACAAATTATTGTGTCACTAATGTATTTAGCTGGTACTACAAGACCTGATATTTCATTTGCTATGAGTAAATTAAGTCGGTTTACTTCTAACCCAAGAGATGATCACTGGGAGGCACTTGAAAGAGTGTTGCGCTACTTGAGAGGCACAACATTTTTTGGAATACATTATACTGGACATCCTTCTGTATTAGAAGGATACAATGACTCTAATTGGATCTCTGATGCAGATGAGATTAAAGTTATAAGTGGTTATGTATTCACTTTAGTTGGTACTACAGTTTCATGGAGGTCATGCAAACAGACCATATTGACGAGGTCAACCATGGAAGCAGAACTTGTAGCACTTGACACAGCCACAGTTGAGGCTGAATGGCTGAGAGAGCTTCTATTAGACTTGTCATTGGTTGAGAAACCAATACCTATAATCCTGATGTACTGTGATAATCAAACAGTGTTGGCCAAAGTCACAAGTACAAAGGATAATATGAAGTCTTCTAGACATGTGAAGCGTAGGCTTAAATCTATCAGAAAACTGAGAAACTCCGAAGTGATTGCTGTGAACTATATTCACACTGAGAAAAATCTGCCAGACCCTTTTACAAAGGGGTTAGCATGGAAAGCGATTTCCGTTGCATCTATGAACATGGGAATGAGGCCCATTTAAGTTACATCACAATGGTAACTCATACCTTCTTGATCAGAGATCCCGTGACTTAGGCAATGGGAAAAACAAATTGATGTTATAACAAGAGAGTGCATATTTATTGTGCCCATGTCCTAATAAACAATGTACTTTCAACTGTTTGGAAGGTTGGCATAGCATAAAGCCTTAATGTATTCTGTTGTCCAAATGAGGAAAATGTATTAGCCTGCAGGAAACCTAGAAAGAATACACCTACTTGAGCTTAACTGTGTGGTCGCAGTTCACGAGAACGGGGCAATCTCTAGAAAGCTCATGAGCAGATAAGGGAGCATGACCACATAACGCTCCGTTTAGGCGTGGTTCATTGGCAGCCTAGTACTACTTGAGATTTCAAGTAAATCTAATCACGAAAAGCTGTGAGTTCAAGGCATAGTCCATTTATCAGCTGTGAGAAGATGAATCTTGTCATTCTAGGTGCAAGTTCAACCCGTACGAGACTTACACTAAAAGACTAGTATATTAACAGTACTTCAACACAATATCTTTGTCATATGTTTATTTCTTGCTTTGAAATTGGTGGGGGATTGTTAGAAATTGGCCCATTTAATTATGACTCATTTCCTTAATTCCAAAGCATACATGGTTTAGTACCATATTGCTAAGGCAAGGTGGGGAAGACCAGTTTATAAGGTGGAGTCCTCACCACTCCTTGAATATGGATAGAGATGGTATGTAGAGGGCTCTCTCTAGTCACACACACAGGCGTATACGCGTGCGCGCATATGCGCGTATTTTCGCGTGAAAATCGCGTGACTTGTGACTTGCGACGCACGACCGTGCCGTGACGTGGCGCGCCACTTGGCAGACCAAGTTTATCTCTATATTTGCTGAACTCTGCACCACTCTTTCTATGTTTGAATGAGATTCAAACGTTTGAATTTGAGGCTTTATTGGGGTTTTGATGACAGGTAGTTACTAGTGGCTAAATGGCTAGTTGAATGTGTCAGTTACCAGTGGGTAAATGGCTGCTTTAATGATGTCAGTTATCAGTCTGTCTATTTATATGCCTGGAGACGTCCAAAGTATGTGCTAGAAACTCACTGCCTCCATTTCCTTCTTCTCTACGATTCTGTGCTTGAGTACTGTGCTGTCTGAACCTCGTCGACCTTTCTTCTCGGCGTGTACCTGGAAGGAGGGAGAGCGGCTATCTCCGAACCATTGCCGCAGAGAGTACCTGCACGTGGCGGCAATAAGGTTTCTGGGCAGCGCTTTTGCGCGACCGCTCCTGCACTGCGTCATCTACGTTCTGCACCGCGTCAAGTCTGTGCGGCTTCCTGTTTTTCTTCAGGCTAACAAGTAAGTCGTTCGCGCGCATGCACGACTTTGTTACTGTACTTTGCTTGAGTATATTCTGAAGTATGATGAGTAGCCTGCTGTTAGTAGTAAGTTTTGCATCACTAATTTATTGTATTTGTCTACTCATAAAATTTGGAATTAAAATACTGCCCACATATCCAACAGAAACTACAGGCAGCGGTCCGTGGGAAAAGAGGGTGGTGCAAGGGGTAATGCCCAAGCACAGGTGATTAGGAGTTAGGTTAAGGATCTATTCTTTTTTTGCTGCAGCTTATGCGTTTTTGCTGCAGCTTATAACTTTTGGGCAGTTCGTCCGAGAGATTACAGAGTAACAGAAACTCACGTGTGGTTTTTGCCGATATAAATGAAGTCGGTATAGTATGTACTACAATTAACTAGTAGACCCTATCTTAAAAAGATACTATGTTTAAAACCTAATTACTGTAGAAAACCCGAAAAACAGCTTTTAGAAGCCGAAAAGAACATGGTCTAAATATGATTGCTAATTAGGGTTAAGATAGAAGAGATTTGCGTACTAATGATCTATTAGGCCCAATAGTAGCACTTGTTATTTAACGTTTTATTAACTAATTCACATATTTAAGTTGAGGATGTTACAACAGTATTACAAGTCATGCGTGATGCTTTCGGTGTTAGAATTTATAACCTACTAACGCAGAAACTACGCAGAAGTTTCACACACGGCGTAAATCCTACAATATGGTCTTCAGACTTCGTTTGAGAAGCACAGAAAATTGTGGTTAAAATCTTTGTTCTATGGGAAAGGGAATTTAGTGCCATGGAAGTATGAAATGGATTCAAATATTGTAGACCCGTTTAGTCAATTAAGGATTAAATCTTATGGTAATCTCTTAGATATTAATAATGTAACCATAAATCTATAATAATGTTAAACTGGTTAATTACTTAGCATTTATACGGATAAACCTTTTTTATTCGAAAATACAGAAATATACCCGCGGGAATTTTTTTTACAAAAATAGGCTGCAGTCGCCCAATGAGAGCGCGATTGCTACGTTTCACCCAACCGGGAAGCGACATTTGGTTAATATGGGAACCGTTGGGCGAATCATTTCAGTCGCCTGATCGTTAGGCGACTCAATTTCAGCCGCCCAACGGTGGGGCGACTGGAATCTCAGTCGCCCAACGGTGGAGAGACAAGGGGGGTTAAGGTAGCACAGCCGTCCGCCGCCACCTACCCACTCATTCTGCACACAGAGAAGAAACGAGAGAAGAAATGAGAGAAGAGAAAAGAAGAGTAGAGGAAGAAAGGGAGGGGAAGAATAGGAGAAGGAGAGGAGGCCAGGGTAGGAGGTGACAGAGGAAGGAGGAGTGGAAGCTATTGCATCCATTTGGATCAGGTATTTATTTTGATTATGTTGTATGTTATATGAAATGTTGGTTTTTGTAGTATAGAAATTTGTGCATAATTTATAGTATAGGAAGTTTAGTATTGTGCGATATTATTTGACATTTCGTAAAATTGAAATATATATGTAGGCCAACATCATCAATGGCAACTACATTGAGAGTGTATTATGGGAGATGTGATTTGGCATTGCAAATCGACCGGAGTTTTCATTGGACCCCGAGATGTGCGATCGTCGTGCAAGGGCTTTGGAGCCGGTCTCCCACGGACATCGATGGGAGTTGAAGACATTGGTCGACCGCCGTGGAAATGCTTTGTGCAAGGGTGCCGCGCCGTGGATACGAGTGTGTCTTTGCTTGTGCAACCGTGCTCACTACAAGCGGTGCAAGCTCGTACGTCCGCCATTGCTCTGGGAGGTGCTTGCAGCTCGGGCGGGCTGCATGTTGGCGAAGATGTTGAAGTTGCTCGGCATGAAGCCGATGCGGTACATGGAGGACAATTACAGCCGTCAAGCCATTGAGATGCAACTGGGCAAGCCGATGAAGGAGAGTACAATGAGGACATCGTGCAGTAGATGGACTCTGATGATCAGAGGGCATGGGACGAAGAGGAAACTGTAGAGAACGACGAAGAGGACAATTCCGATGAGGATGAAGTTCCTATCCCCCAGGAATAGAACCGGTTTAATGCGGAGGGTGTTTCCGCACATGATGAGCATGAATCACCATGGGAGTATCATGAGATAGAGATTTGGTTACATGCTATGTTTGCTGACAAGGAAGCGCTGCAAGATGCCATCAAGCTTTGGGCCCTTTCAATGCAACGGACATTTCGCGTCGTCAAATCAAGCCAGGAGCAGTACACTGTGAAGTGCGAGCAGCCTGATTGTTCTTGGAGGGTGCACGCACGTGGACCGAAGTATGAGACTCACTGGATTGTGTCCAAGGTTAAGCCGCACTCCTGCATTCTAAACACTGTCTTGGTGAGGCATCATAACCTGATGTTCGGATTTATAGCCAATTTGATGTATGGGGAGATAGTGGAGAAGAAAGACATGGCGGCCACGCATATTGTGGTAGCTATCGAGAATAAATTTAAGTACAAGATTAGCTACGCGTGCCAAGCAAAAGGCGTTGGAAAAACGTTTTGGCACTTTCGAGGCGGCGTACGACAACCTTTCTCGTATGGTTAACGTCTTGCAGGAAAGGAACCCGGGCACATACATCGCTGTGCACGACAAGTCGTCCATAAGTCCACCAGGATATTCGGTGTTGCAGAGAGCAATGTTTGCATTCGGTGCTAGCATCGAAGCATTCGAGCACATCTGCCGCCGATGATCTCGTTGATGGAACCTTCTTGACAGGGAAATACAAGGGGCAGATCCTGACGGCCATAGGCGTTGATAGTAACAATCAAATATTGCCGCTGGCCATTACATTTGTGGAGAGTGAGAATTATGAGAGCTGGTTGTGGTTTCTCAGACATGTGAGGGCTGGAGTTGTACGCACTCGTCCTGGTGTGTGCTTAATCCATGATCGGCATGCTGGTATTATAAAGGCTATAAGAAAACTTCAGGAAGACCCCGAGGAGCCCTTTCCTTGGCCGGACATGAGGAACCGGTAAACATGGAGGCTCCATAAGCAATACAAAAGAGTACTGTTAGTAATTTGTACCCCGGGGCGTGGGCATCGGAAGAAACGTCGCCTGCTATCGAACTGGCCTTCCACGACCTGCACAACCGCGTCCTCATTATGTCGGCATTTCGGCCATGTTGGTTGAGCACGCCGACTTGTTATCAAGCGGTAGTGTGGACCAAAGATCTCCCTCCTTTCCAAGGGAAGGTCTTCCTTCGGTGACCCATATCCGATCGGCCCCTCAGCTTCTAACATGGTATGTTTCACCACAAAAGAGAACGTTCTTCTTTTTTTGATTTGCACAGTTCTCTGCCTACAATATCATGGGACCCCAACCGTGCTATTTATACCAAACGAAAGAACTTACTGCAGTGAGCAAACCAAAAAAGAGGCCAGCTTTGCTCAGTGAGATGACAAAAGATGTCAGCTTTGCTCAGTGACAAGACAAAAGAGGCCAGCTTTGCTCAGTGACATGACAAAAGAGGCCAGCTTTGCTCAGTGAGATGACAAAAGAGACCAGCTTTGCGCAGTGACATGACAAAAGAGGCCAACTTTGCTTAGTGACATGACAAAAGAGGCCAGCTTTCCTCAGTGACATGACAAAAGAGGCCAGCTTTGCGTAGTGACATAACAAAAGAGGCCAGCTTTGCTCAGTGACATGACAAAAGAGGCCAGCTTTGCGCAGTGACATGACAAAAGATGCCAGCTTTGCTTAGTGACATGACAAAAGAGGCCAGCTTTGCTCAGTGATATGATAAAAGAGGCCAGCTTTGTGTAGTGACATGACAAAAGAGGTCAGCTTTGCTCAGTGACATGACAAAAGAGACCAGCTTTGCTCAGTGAGACAATGGACCCTATAAATTGGTGTGCATTCCATTTCGCAGGCCACACTGCACTTCCAAACCTCACACTACACCGCGCTTCCTTCACCCCACCGGGATGGACAATAAAATCAGAAGAAGCAATGAGACAAGATGGTCAATGAATGGGAGGAGACCCGTGACCTAGCACGATCAGCTGACGCCCGCGATGAGAAAATAAGGGCTATTGTGGTCCGGGTAGAACAAGCCCAGTGTGCTAAAGGGTCAGCTCCCCGAAATGAGCGGCCGCGTAGCAACAACCCTATCCCGAACTGCCCCACCGAGCGTTCGCCGCAACTTCCTCCTGAGGGGGAGACACTCCCCTTTGTTGGTGCGGGGACACTTGCAAGTTCTTCAAGTCTAAGCATCACATCAGCCTAGGTATGCGTTACTGGGGTTGCGCAAACTACTCCAGTGACTACCCCGACCAACGTTTTGACACCGCAACCTATCGGCAGCCGGTAACGACGACATGCACCATTTTCCCCTACCTTTTCTCCTTCGTAGCACGCACTAACAATCTCTCCTCTGTATTTACAGTCTCCGGAGCCCCTATGTGCCTACCGCAAATGGATCGATCTTGAGATCCACCCTGCGGACCAATGGACCCTCGACTTCGAGGAGTGGAATGTCACACGGGAGCAGGAGTTGCTGGAGGAAGAGCGTCGCAAAAACGAGCACACCCTGCGTATACAACGCGAGACGCAAGCTCATCTCGAAGCGTGCACGCGTAGGGAGCGGGAGGCTCGCGAGAGGGAGCGCGAAAGAAAGAGGGAAATGGCGGCTAAGACAAAAGAGGCCGCAGAGGATTTCAACGCCGAGATGGCAAGGAAGGAAAGTGGCCCCGGTCCACACAGTAGGTCGTACGAGCAGTTGGGTAGGTTAGTCGCATATCATACTATATGTTATGCATGTAATAAAAATGTACGCGGCATGTTACTCCCAACTGTATTATGAAGTTTATTTCTATTCAGATAAGCTTATTATCTCGTCTTTCGCATTGAATGATTCATATAGCAAGTCATTTTACAATATTAGCATATCGATTCTCTCCGTACACTAATTCTCGGTAAAATCCAAATATCACTTACCACTGTATGTATCGATCGTTCTATAGTCATTCGTTCTTAAAAAAAATTTCTCAATAATTTTTACGCACCTACAACATACAGTGAACATAAATCTTTATTATAACTACACCAGATTTTTTACATGTTTAAAACTACAAAATTGACAAAACTACAAAAACTCACGGATAGTCGGCTCCCTGTTAGGCGACTCCATTCCAGTCGCCCACCTATTGGGCGACCACCCATTGGGCGACTTCATCCAGTCGCTCAATTGGAAAGCGACTCATTGCAGTCGCCCGGGAGTACATCGATTAGCTCAAGTCGCCCCTTCATTAGGCGACGAGAGCCTATTTTTGTAAAAATATTTCCCATAGGTATATTTCTGTATTTTTGAATAAAAAAAGATTTATCCGTATAAAAATTCGTGCAAGTGGTGGATTCGTGTTTATTACACATCGGACATGGCACCTATCGAGAAGCTAATCCTCCAGAGATGAAGGAAAAAAATGAAAGAACGTAGTAAAGCATGCGATTCTTAATAGAAAATATTGCATTTTTATTGGTCAACGGAATGACGTATGCCTGTACCAATTTGACAAAGATCGACGTCGAAAAAGGAACACAGAAGATGTACAAAGTTAGTTAGCTAGCTCTGATGTATTAGCTTTCCTAACGGTTTGTGTGTGGGGCTGATAATTTTCGTTATGAGGGTGATACCTGTGGGAAATTTTCTTATCAGGGGTAGGGGTGCTCTCCTCCCACGGTAGAGATGGTAATTGTGTTCGTTTATTCGTATATCTATAGGCAAATACCCTAATAGAGCCAGATATATGATATTTTCTTTACTCATGGGTATGAAAATGGGAAACACTCTACCGTTAGGTAAACATGCACGAGCATAGGTAAGCTCCATCCGTACCTGCCCCACCCATTTACCCACGATATAGATTGACAGGTGGCACAACCATAGCAATGTCTCTAATTACTATTAACTGTTATAAACTTTTCCATATCTCTAATTGCTAGTGATTGTTATAAACTTTTTTGATAGCTATTATATTTCCTAGCAACAGCTGCTGCTTATATATACCTGTTATTAGTTCAACTCTCAAATGGTGACTCTTAGTTCGCGGGTAAACGGGCATGCCCAAGGCGATGGGTACCCACGGGCGACGGTATGGGCGAGGTTTTCACCTGTCGTCCTTCGCGGGTATGCCCGTGGGCGTAAATCAGGGTCGCGGGTACGGATATGGATGAGTACTACCCGTACCCACCGCGCCTGATTGCCATCGCTACCCCACGGAGAAGGGGGGCAGGCCCCGCTAGGCTAGTGGGGCGGGGACGGAGGTCGTCCTCTCCTATGAGGCTCTATTGGGACCCAGTAAAAATAAAATATATATTTAAATAATATTATAATTTTAAATATAGAAGATTATATTATTTTCTTACATATTTAGACTAAAACTTGAATCTATATGTTAGAATATATTTTTAAAACTATATATTGTAAAAAAATATGTCTAAATAATTATAAATTAATAAACAAAGTCATATTATTATTTTTTAAAAATATTTTAACTTTTTTAATCCTCACAGGGATCCGTGGGGTCAGGACCTATAGGGACGAGAGCGGGGGCCATGTCCCCCAGGGCGAACGGGGCCGAGGGTCGGGGCGGGCTAGCGGGGATCATGGCGGGGGCGAGGGGCCTCCCTTGGGACCCCTTGGCTCTGTTACCATCCCTATTTGTGTGTTCGAGGTTTACAAGATTACATTATAAAAAAATAAAATTGAGTTTCCCTTAAATGAAAACTTACAATTGAGATATGTTATGCATATAAATTTTTTTTACCAAAAGCCTCTTATGAAACAAATGATTAGTTTGCATCCGTGGTCTTCAAACTCATACATGGACAACGTTCATATTTTAACTTGAGTTTTGTTTAGTCTTGAATTTGTTTAGTTTTGATCTAAACAAATGTGAGAGACCATGTGAGAGGTGCTCCCATGTTGGTGATGAGTAATTGACAAGTGTGCTGAAATTCTGGAAATTAGATCAGGTCTGCTGCTCCCAGATTTTTCGGAACTACCGTAGCTTGCACTCTGATGCTGACCGGGCGGTACTTCATTGTGGAGAGCGGTACTACCGGCTGGGCGCAGACAGAACAGTCAGGGCATAGAATTTGAGTTTGGTTTGGATGGTTTGATATTTAGGGGATGTGGTTAATTCATGTTATCGAGCGGTGCTATGTGATGTGTTTCTTGTCTATGTGGCTGCAGGACGTCGAGGCGGAGTCGTGGCGAGACGCGAGGTGACCGGACTAGGCGCAGGTGGCGTTGAGGTCAGAACGGTCGGGATGTGTCGAAGACGGCGGAGACTCGAGGTGGTTGCGAGGCTTGGAAGGCAAGGAGCGCGGAAGCTTCCCGGAAGGTGCAGGAGGGGCGAAATGGTCATTTCGCGAGGTCGCTACAAGGGGCGGCTCCGTTCGGGTTTAGCCGAACGGGTTGGAGACCCGTTAGCCAAGGGCTATAAGTAGAGGTGAGAGGCTGCATGCCTCCTTGAACACATGGAAAGGATTTAGGGTTTCCTTTAGTCAAAAGAGCCTTTAGAGAGGTTGTTTTGCTTTAGACTTTAGTGGGTGAGAGTGGTTATGTGCAGCAAGGCTGCCTCCACCCCTTGTGTGTGTTCCTCCCAAGAACTATGGAGAGCTTGGTGATCTTGAGGATTTGAGAGAGGGAGAGAGTGGAGATGAGTTGAGAGTCTTGTAATCCTTCTTCTTGTTCGAATGTCCATGCGTATCGGGACTCCTTTGTACTCATCTTTTGTTTAGAAATGGAAATCTGAAGTTTCTTTTCACTCTTGTGCTCCCTGTTCCTCTTTTCTCCTTTTTGGGCGAGTTCTTGATTCTCTATTTTTCTTGTTGTTTCTTGCCTATGAGGTGTGAAATGGGTTGCTCTGTGATGGGATAGTGCCTCAAGGTCATTTGATCGAGTTTTCCCAAGAGCAAATCAAGTTTTAATCTCAGATTTGCGTTTTTGGCTCTCTTTGTTCTTCATATCTCGTTTCTAGGGTTTTTGCTCCAAACCTTGTTTCCTTCTCTATGATGGCTTGAATCTTGGCTCGTAGAGTCTTGTGACTATTGCTAAGATATCTGCAAAGTTTCGTGGCCAAAGGATCGAGTTGCAATGGAATTTTGGATTTTGGAGAACCCTCTGTATTTTCGGTATTTGTCTTCCTTCGATTCTCTAGAAATCTTGAAATTGATTTTGCCTTATCCTTCTGGAAGTGTTTCCTTGCTATCCTCAAAGTTTCCCAAGCCAAGAATCCGAGAATCTTGCGAATTTCTCAGATTTCTCTTTTTAGCGTCTTTGTTCTTGGTGCGGTACTACCGCTCGTCGAGAGGTACTACCGCTCAAAGGTACTACCGCATTTTCAACAGCGGTACTTCCGCTCAGCGGTACTAGCGCTCATATCAGCGGTACTACCGCCGCCATGTAACAGCCTGATTTTTCCTTGCTCTCGGATTTGATTTCTTTTCTTGATCTGTGTCTTCCAGTGAGTTCTTTTTCTGTGTTAGTACTTGAGGGGAGGATTTTAATTTTTCAAAGGCACCATTCACCCCCTCTGTTGCCATTTCGGTCCTACAATTGGTATCAGAGCCGGTTAGCTCTAATCCATAGATCTTAACCGGTCTCAAGAGCCATGGTGACGGACAAGTACTCGACCAAGCCGCCCGTTTTCGATGGCATCGATTACCCATTCTGGAAGAGCCGAATGGAGACATACATCCGTGCCTGTGGGTATGCCATCGGCGCAAGGTCAAGGTCGGTTTCTTGTTCTGCCGATGAGAACATCAATGCCGGAACATGGTCGATGTTGAGGCGAATGCTAAGGCAAGGAACATCATTATTCGGGGCCCGAGTCGTAGTGAGTTTGACTGCATCTCTCATCTTCCGTCCGCTTTCGATATCTGGGAGACCTCGATGCATACCATGAGGGCACCACCCAGATTAAGACAGTGAGACAGGACCAGTTCAAGCGAGATTACAACAAGTTTGAAATGCTCGCTGGTGAGTCCCTTGATGAGTGCTTTGCGCGTTTCCATAAAATTTTGAGCAATCTCTGAGCCGTCGGTCTCACATACTCCGACTCGGACAATGCTCGTCAAATGCTTTCTTTGACTCGACCTTCGTGTGCGGGAGATGAAGGTGACTACCATCAAGGACACCATCGACCTCTCGACTTTGACGCTGACGCTTGTACTCGCGCCTCAAGGCGCACGAGATCGACATTGTCTCTCGTGAAGTCGAAGTCACGATCGATGACTCTAGTCACCGATCCCGGTTAAACCGGTTTTCTGCCGATTCACTTGGTGGGTTCTCCTAGCCGCTCTCGTGGCGTGGCGATGATCGATTAGAGCGGCTAGAGGATGAACAGCTAGCCCTCCTAGCTCGGAAGTTCTCCCATGCTTACAAGAGGAGGAGGGACAGAAAGAGAGGCGGACCAGTCATCTGCTTCGAGTGTGGTGGCCCCAACCACATTCGGGCAAACTGCCCCAAACTGGAGAAGGGCAAAGCCGACTTCGGCGGTTCGAGCAAGAACGACAACATCGACAAGAACCGCAACAAGAAGACTCCAGCTCAGACGCAAGGCAAGAAGAAGTTTCGCGACTTTGGGAAGGCCAAGAAGCTTTTCCACCGCGTCATCTCCGCCTTCGACGACCTCGACCTCAGCGAGGTGGAGGGATGGAGCGACGACGACGGGACGGGTGACCAAGACCCCAAGGGCGACGACGACTTCTCCGGCATGTGCTTCATGGCCCTTTAGGGCGAACTGAGCGACAGCGAGCTCTACTCCGACTCCGACGTGGTATACCCATCTTATGACCAGCTTAATGATGCCTTTCTTAAGATAGGTAAATTTCATGCTAGATCTAGAGCTAGATGTAGCGAGTTGGAGAAGGAAGTAGATAGATTGTCACGGGAGCTTACTTCACTTATATCTGCTCCCTCTCGTGACGAATGTGATACATGACCTGCTTTGCTTGGAGATATGGAGAAGTTAAGGACTTCTTATGATAGTGTGACCTCTGAGCTTGATATACTTAAGGTGGAGAATATTAGTCTACTTGTTTGAACTAGAAATGAGTAGGATAACTCCTTCTTCATTTCTTGTTGAGACTATTTCTTACACCTCATGTGAGGCTAAGGACAATGCTTTTAGAGGTCTTTACACTATGCTTCTTGATCTGCCGAAACATGTGAAAATTGCAATAATTTGAAAATGAACTTAAAATGGGCGAGATCATAAAATTGTTGAACTACAAGCTTTTTACTTGAGCCAATTGATTCATGCTTGAATTGTCCTAAATTAATCACGAACTCAAGTGTCTTCAAGCAGTTTCAAGATATGATTGATCATGATAAGAAGTTGGCTCGGTTTGCTTCTAAGGACCTGTTAGCTCACCATGCATTAATTGTAACAAACTAAAATTTAATTTGATTGCATTGGATGAGAAATGTGAAGCTAACTAAGGACCTACTGAAGCCACCTTGTGCTTGTAGTGTGATTGTGGAGAGGGGAGAAGCCCGGGTAAGGTGTAGCGATGTGAACCAAAGAAGAAGCGTGCACAAGCCGTCTTCCTCTCGCTATTGGTTGTTCTTACGCTCCCTTACCCTCTGCTCTCCTCCCACCTTGCTCTTCTTGTGCCTCTCTTTTCGGGAGTGTCAGTACCTTATGAACACTCTTGAGAAATTTGTAGGAGGCAAGAAGAAGCTCAATCTTATTCTAGACCAATCAAAGATTTGCAAGTTTAATCAGTGTCTAGGATATGATTTTCGTAAGGATGTGAGGAAGCATCCACCTGTCGTGCTCAGATCCGTAGCCGCAGGTGTGATTGAGGTCAAGCCCAAGAACAAGAAAGTTCAATTTAAATCAGCGGGCTTTGTCCAAAGGATTTCTGACAGCAAGGTGATTTCACCTGCAGCTTCGGCCTCTCAGAAGGCCAAGCCATCTCATGCTACTTCAGCCCCTCAGAAGGCGAAGTATCAGTGCACCTTCTGTCAGAAGGATGGGAATTTGTTTGACCATTGCTTCAAGTGCGCCAAGATCGCGCGAAGAGACCGTGTTGAGTCTCTTAGGCGTATTCAGGGTCAGCCCCAGACCTTGAGTGCACCTAAGACCAACACGAGGTCTAGGCTTGCTACTGTTGGTAGCTTTGGGCGACCGAGGACTTGGTTTTTCCGAGTCTTTTTTGTCCTCGTGCTCCCTCCGGTCGTGACTTCCGCCGTCCCGAGGGTAGATCTCATTTCCCCATCGAGATGCCTACCCGCGGTGTGATCAGCATGTCGCTGGTGCGCCGACTCGCTCGTCCGTAGCAGTCGGACCCGACCAGCGACTTGTGTCTGCACACAGACCTTCTGCCTCCTTGAGTGACAGAGAGCGTAGGGTAGATAGAGGTCAGTCGTGCTTGACTACTTCATCTGCTCGACGTGTTACTCAGTATTGGGTGCGAAAATCACTCTTGATTTATCCCGATCTCGAGACTTTACTCTGTTTGACTCGGGTTCGCCGGGCGAGGAAGGGAAAGGTTGGCTCGTAGACTCCGGGTGTTCACGACACATGACCGGAGATTCCCGTTGGTTTTCTACCCTTGCCCGAGCTCCAGGTGATGAGACGATCACCTTCGGAGATGCTTCATCTGGGCGTCATCGCCAAAGGTGCAGTCTTGGCGTTAATGATTCTTTCAATTTGAAAGATGTTGCCTTGGTTAGTAAGTGCGGTATAATTTGCTTTCCGTTTCTCGACCACCGATGACGGCTTTGAGGTGAGTTTTAAGAAAACAACCGCAAAATTCTTGATTCTTGGTAGTCCGGTTTGTGGGATTTCTCGTTTTGGGAGGATCTTTCGTCTGCTGTTTTTCCGAGTCTTCGGTGACCCTCTCCGTTGTTTGCTTGCTTCTGAGTCCCGCGATCTTTCCTTCGGCATAGGAGACTTGGTCATATTGGATTTGACCATTTGACCCGAGTTAGCGCCACGATCTCATTCGTGGTCTCGCCGAAACTCAAGATGGTCAAAGATCTTGTTTGCGCTCCATGCCAAGCACGGCAAGATGGTTGCCGCTTCTCATCCTCCGGTCCACAGTTACTATGACCGATGCAGGACATTGCTCCATATGGATACGGTTGGACCGGCTCGAGTCTGATCGGCGCCAGGAGGGAAGTGGTATGTTCTTGTCGTGGTCGATGACTCTCGAGGTATTCTTGGGTGTTTTCTTGGCCTCGAAGGATGAGGCGTTTACACATTTTCGAGGTCTTTTCAGTAGGCTTTCTGTTGAGCTTCCAGGTGCCTTGCGAGCGATCCGCAGTGACAATGGCACGGAGTTCAAGAATTCCTACTTTGAGAGTTTCTGCGATGAGACAGGTGTAGAGCACCAGTTCTCTTCTCCGCACGTCCCACAACAGAATGGCATCGTGGAGAGGAAGAACCGTACCTTGGTCGAGAAGGCCAGGACGATGCTCGATGAATACTCTACACCGCGGAAGTTTTGGGCTAAGGCTATAGCTACCGCGTGCCATGTTTCAAATCAAGTTTTTCTTAGGGCACACTTGCACCGCACCTATTACGAGTTGAGATATGGGGAAAGCCCGGTGTTTCTCATTTTGTGTGTTTGGTTGCGGTGCTTTATTCTGAAGTCCAGGAACCTAGACAAGTTTGAGTCACGTTCTTGTGATGGTATCTTTCTAGGCTACTTAACTTCTTGGCGGGCTTATAGGGTGCAGGCGTGAGTCTAGCAAAATGGTAGAGACAGTGAGGTGACCTTGATGAGGCCGGTCCGGGACTAGGCCCGACATCTCGTGTTCTTTAGAGCGATCCGAGACCATCTTCGTGGATGATGAGGATGATGGAGATGAGGGTTGTCTCCACCGCACGATCGATCCATCATCCACCCCTTGAGATAGACATATCCGTAAAGCTCATCCTTCGGCGGATGATTGAGATCTTCCACCGCACCTCAAGGTGATCGACGTTTGTCATGCTCTATCGATGCATCTTGGGTAAATGCCATGCATGAAGAGCTAGAAAATTTCGAGAGAAACAAGGTGCGGTCGCTTGTTGAGCCCCATAAGGTCACAATATCATTGGGACGGAGCTAGTGGCTCTATTTGTTGAGTCATGGTTTTGAGATGGGTAAAGTGGATAAGACCTTGTTCATTCGTAGTCTTGGCAATGACCTTCCAAAGCCTTGTATGGACTCACCCAAATTTATGTCGATGACATTATCTTTGGCGGCTCTTCTCATGCTCTAGTTTCACAGTTCTCGGATGTCATGAGCACCGAGTTTGAGATGAGCATGATGGGTGAGTTGACTTTCTTCCTCGGCTTCCAAATCAAGCAGACTTGGGAGGGTACCTTCTTGCATCAAGGCAAGTACACTCGTGACCTCCTGAGGCATTTCGACATGAGTGATGGAAAGCCGGTGTCAACTCCGATGGCTTCTACGGCCACACTTGACCCAGATGAGGACGGCGAGCCAGTTGATCAAAAGGAGTTTAGGAGTATGATTGGCTCCCTCTTGTACCTCACAGCCTCGAGACCAGACATACACTTCTCCGTGTGTCTGTGTGCTCGTTTTCAGGCATCCCCTCGTATGTCTCACCGTCAGGCGGTGAAGCGCATCTTTCGGTACCTACGAGCTACCATTGACTATGGTATCTGGTACTCTTCCTCTTCTTGTCTTTCCTTGAGAGCCTATTCGGATGCGCAGACTTTCTTTGTCAGAGGATAGATCGGAAGAGCACTTCGGGCACCTGCCAATTCATTGGCACTTCTCTCGTTTCCTGGTCCTCTAGGAAGCAGTCCGGTGTTGCACAGTCCACCGCAGAGGCCGAGTACGTTGCTGCCGCTTGATTCTTGCAGCCAGTACTTGGATGGCGTCGACCTTGCGGGACTTTGAGTTAGCTATAGACAATGTTCCACTCTTTTGTGATAACATACGCAATCAACATTGCTAAGAACCCAGTGCAACATTCTCGGACCAAACATATTGATATTCGCTATCACTTCCTTAGAGACCATGTAGAGAAGGGTGACATTGTGCTCCAGTTTGTGGAGAGTGACCACCAGTTGGCTGACATTTTCACCAAGCCTTTGGATAGCTCGAGGTTTTCAGCTCTGCGGGGAGAGCTTGGGGTGGTTTGTCCTTATGGACTGTTGTGAGGGGGAGCTTGGACTTTACTGCTTTACTATATTGATTATGCTTCTGTCTCATTTCTGTTGCATTGCATTTGCGGGTGCATTGGGTTTAGTCCTTCCAGCATAGGTTAGAGTGTGTCTCTTGCTGAGTTGCTTAGATTTCTTACTCTTATCTTGTGCTTCCAGGATAGCTGTTTCTTATCTCACTAGGTTGAGCTCACTCACTTCTTGTGATCTAGCGAGGGTTGGACCACCCTCGGGTAGACAGGGTACGTGTTTGCTCTCTAGTGTGTGTTTTTCTCGACAGCTGTTGTCCTGGAGTCATATGGGGTAGATAAGAGTTAGTCTGAGTCATTAGTATTCTCTATCTTATCTATGCTTTAAGGACCGCTGCTTTTCGATTTCTTTGCCAGCTTCTCATTTTCATTGCTTTGGTTCAGGGGGAGTTCAGTTGGGAACTTCTAGAGCTTAATATTGACACAACTCAACTTGAACTAAAAGCTGTATCACATGTTGAGGGGGAGCTGGATTTTCTGCATGTCATTTTGCATTGTAATATAACTACATGGAGCCTTGATTATTATCCATTGATGACATGATAAAATGCTTTACACCTTACCATGACTTGTGCTTATTTGCTAGATTTATCATGACTTCATATGTGTAGACTAGCTTTTGCCATGATAAGTTAATTAAATTTGCTCAATTTAAACTAAAACTTGTCATGTTAGCACTCGAGATTAGTCTTTCTTGAGCTATCCTTTTATGATCCATGCCATGTCAAATAGGCTGAGTTGAGCGTTGAATCTCTATTGAGCCTTAGACTGAGCTATTTTAGTCTCTTGATGATGCATAGATTAGTACAATCATCTCAAAAGCAAAAAGATCTCTTTTGTGCGAAAAAACTGATCTCACCAATTCTTTCTCATGAGACGGCTTGCCATTGCACTAGGCATGAACTCAGGGGGGTTTTGGATGACCAAGATCATTTCCTTAAGCTTCTCGCTTGGTATGATCGCATAAGGCTTGAGATCTAGCACATGATAAAAATATTGGTTGGAAACAACCACAAGTTTCATAAGAAAATATGTCATTTGTGCTCGATTTGCTTAAGTTATAAAAGAACCAAGTACGTGAACCAATGTTTCTTTCTTGATCATATAGCACTCTATTTGGACTCAATTGTAGCTTCTTGGTTCCGCTTAGCTTATTGACATGGCTTGCATCATCCTTGGATATCTCTAGCTAGACTTTGCTCATTGATGACGTAATTTGTTCATAAATTGCACTATAATTCAGATTGTCATCTCTTTGGTTTAGCTAGCATATACATATCTTGTCATGATCTAGATAGCATTCTATTGAGTTATGGCTTGATGTAATCCTTATGGTCATTTTGGATAATTCTCATGGCTCTAAATGCATAGAATAAACAAACTTTAGTCATTTTATCCAAAATGTGTTATATTCTCTCTCTTGCATCCTTGATGTGTTTATTGCCAAAAGGGGGAGAATTTTGGAGAAAAAGTCTTTTGTGATCTTTCTAGAGCGAGATCAATTTGCTCTTTCTTAAGTTGCTCTAGTGATTCTTCTGTCGACATGGTCATTTGCTTCATTCCCTTCTATGGACCATGTTGGATTCTTCAAACCAAAACTTTTATGCCTTTTTCGGTGTTTGTCAATATACTCATCAAGGGGGAGATTGAGAGACCATGTGAGAGGTGCTCCCATGTTGATGATGAGTAATTGACAAGTGTGTTGAAATTATGGAAATTGGATCAGGTCTGCTGCTCCCAGATTTTTTGAACTACATGACTTGCACTACGGTACTACCTATTTGGCGGTACTTTCATTGTGGAGAGCGGTACTACCTTTGGTAGCAGCAGAGCAGTCAGGGCATAGAATTTGAGTTTGGTTTAGATGGTTTGATATTTAGGGGATGTGGTTAATTCATGTTATCGAGCGGTGCTATGTGATGTGTTTCTTGTCTGTGCGGCTGCAGAATGTCGAGGCGGAGTCGTGGCGAGACGCGAGGTGACCGGACTAGGCGCAGGTGGCGTTGAGGTCAGAACGGTCGGGATGTGTCGAAGACGGCGGAGACTCGAGGTGGTTGCGAGGCTTGGAAGGCAAGGAGCGCGGAAGCTTCCCGGAAGGTGCGGGAGGCGAAATGGTCATTTCGAGGTCGCACAAGTGGGAGCGGGCTCCGTTCGGGTTTAGCCGCGAACGGGTTGGAGACCCGTTAGCCAAGGGCTATAAATAGAGGTGAGAGGCTGCATGCCTCCTTGAACACATGGAAAGGATTTAGGGTTTCCTTTAGTCAAAAGAGCCTTTGGAGAGGTTGTTTTGCTTTAGGCTTTAGTGGGTGAGAGTGGTTGTGTGCAGCAAGGCTGCCTCCACCCCTTGTGTGTGTTCCTCCCAAGAACTATGGAGAGTTCTTGGTGATCTTGAGGATTTGAGAGAGGGAGAGAGTGGAGATGAGTTGAGAGTCTTGTAATCCTTCTTCTTGTTCGAATGTCCATGCGTATCGGGACTCCTTTGTACTCATCTTTTGTTTAGAAATGGAAATCTGAAGTTTCTTTTCACTCTTGTGCTCCCTGTTCCTCTTTTCTCCTTTTTGGGCGAGTTCTTGATTCTCTGTTTTTCTTGTTGTTTCTTGCCTATGAGGTGTGAAATGGGTTGCTCTGTGATGGGATAGTGCCTCAAGGTCATTTCATCGAGTTTTCCCAAGAGCAAATCAAGTTTTAATCTCGATTTGCGTTTTGGCTCTCTCTCTGTTCTTCATATCTCGTTTCTAGGGTTTTGCTCCAAACCTTGTTTCCTTCTCTATGATGGCTTGAATCTTGGCTCGTAGAGTCTTGTGACTATTGCTAAGATATCTGCAGAGTTTCGTGGCCAAAGGATCAGAGTTGGAATGGAATTTTAGATTTTTGGAGAACCCTCTGTATTTTTCGGGTATTTGTCTTCCCTTTCGATTCTCTAGAGAAATCTTGAAATTGATTCTTGCCTTATCCTTCTGGAAGTGTTTCCTTGCTATCCTCAAAGTTTCCCAAGCCAAGAATCCGAGAATCTTGCGAATTTCTCAGATTTCTCTTTTTCTGCGCGTGCTGTTCTTGGTGCGGTACTACCACTCGTCGAGAGGTACTACCACTCAAAGGTACTACCAGTATTTTCAACAGTGAGTGCTCCGCTCAGTGATACTACCGCTCATATCGTGATACTACCACTCGCAATGTAATGCCCAGATTTTTCCTTGCTCTCTGGATTTGATTTCTTTTCTTGATTTGTGTCTTCCTGTGAGTTCTTTTCTGCTGTGTGAGTACTTGAGGGGAGGATTTTAATTTTTGAAAGGCACCATTCACCCCTCTCTGTTGCCATTTCGGTCCTACAAAATAATTGAGTTTAGAGACATATTACTGCCCGCATATCATTTTCCTATCGCTTAAACTAATGAATATAAAAAATGTTACAAATGTGGGCAATAATTTAATTCCAAATTTTATGAGGAGACAAATACAATAAACTAGTGATGCAAAACTTACTACTAACACCAGGCTACTCATCACACTTCAGAATATACTCAAGAAAAATGTTGTAACAAAGTAGTGCGTCTTGAACGACTTACTTGTTAGCTGAAGAAGAAAAGAAGTCGCACGGGCTTGACGCGATCTTGAACGTAGATGGCAGTCAGGCGGTGAGCGGTCGCGCAGATGTGCTGCCTAGAAACCTTATTGCCGCCCCATGCGGTACTCTCTGCGGCAACGGTTCGAAGATAGCCGCTCTCCCTCCTTCCAGGTGCACGCCGGGAAGAATGGTCGATGAGGTTCAGACGGCACAGCACCACAGCAGAACATAAAGTAGAGGAAGAATGGAGGTGCAAAATTCTCACACTTTTCCTAGACGTCTCCAGGCCCTTTTAAGGGCGCTGCAGTTATTCACTAGTGCTCGCTGTGTTTTAAAAGCAATTATGCACCGTAAGCGATGAATTAAGAAGTGTAAATTCACTTGTAACCGCCTCATTCAAATGTTTGAATCTCATTCAAATAGAGAGAGTGGTGCAGGTTTAGCAAAAATAGAGATAGACTTGGTCTGCCAAGTGGCGCGCCGCGGCACGGTCACAAGTCACAAGTCACGTGATTTTCACGCGAAAATACGCGAATAAGCGGGCGCGTGCTTGCGCACGTGTGACTAGACAGAACAATCCTCATACCATCTCTATCCATATTCAAGAAGTAGTGAGGACTCCACCTCGTAAATCGGTCTTCCTCATATTTCCTTAGCAATATGGTACTAAACCATGCATGCTTTGAAATTAAGGAAATGTGCCATAAAAATAGGTCAATTTCTAACAAAAAATTCATACAATTAAGCAAGCTCAATAATTTATTAAACTGGAACTCTATTTGGAACACGGGAGTTTCATCTAATCCTATATGAATATATTGCTTCCAATAAAATTTCTACGAAATTTCTTGAGGAATTTCTACGTTTCAACGTGCCCTAGAATCAAAGTTTAAGGACCTAGCTAGTAGTATAACCAAACAAGTGGTCCATCCGATGCAATTTACTGAGTTAATTAGCTCTAAATTCTTAAAGAGAACAGAAGGATAATTGTAAGAACTAATAAACAACTGCGCGTATATCTCGTGTGAGCAAAATTCTATTCACAACACATATAGGTTAAGGGTTCAGAGCAAAACTTCTCTAAGCTGAACACAAAGGATGGGGCTATTTCTGGGGTAGGGCTCTAAAAAAAGTCTGAAGCTTGCTAGCTGCTTGAGTTTAGTTTGTTCAAGGTTTGATTTGAGCTTAACTTAAACTTCAAACGATTCGATCTCGAGCTTGATTTCAAGCTTGTGAGTTTCAATGAGCTGAGCCCGAATAACTCGTAAGCTTCAATGAGCCCGCCTTCACCCCTAAGTCTTTACCTTTCATATTTATTTCTATTAAGATATGTATGTTATTATGTTAAGAGTTGTGATAATTTTACTATTATCATTTGTTGAATATCGTTGCATGCTAACTCTTACTGAGCTTCTCAGTTGAGCTCGAGTTTGAGTTTTTCTTATTGTTGAAAATTGGTGCATGTTAAATTGTTAATTGTTATAGAGTTTACTCGAGCCTGCTCGAGTTTGGACAAAATCGAGTTCGAGCCTATGTTTAGCTCGGACCCCAAGTCAAGCTCCTTCGAACTCGATTCAAACTTATTACCGAGCTCGAGCTTAGAAGGCCAAACTCGTTCGAGCTCGACTCATTACGGTCCTATATCTATGTGCCAGTACCACCCGTATATCATTGGGTGGGTTCGAATAGGCTTCATGCTTTTGTTTTTCATTTTTGATATAGTAACTATCTTTCAAATGGTATGTTTTTTTAAGGTGATGTCTACAAATCGATTATATTAGATATTATATCAACTTCACTTATAATGGCCAAAATCACATATAACTATTTCTCTCTTTATACTCTTTCATAAACAGACAGAAATAAAAAATTATAAGGCACAATAAAAAGACACACCTACTGCCGTGCAAGTTTGTGGGTGGCTGCGGTGCACACTTCACTGCCCAAAAAGCCAAGGTGTACCCAAAAAGGTACACCAACCGTTTTGCGTGGTGGGGCCCGGCCATGACCCAGCTGGTCGATCCGGTGGGGCGGAAAAAATATCAAGGAAAGGACTATTTGCAAAATTGAACCAATAGAAGTTAGTACCAACAAAGAATCAATCCATCGGTTTAATAGTAAGCAAAACAAATGCAGTAGTTTACAATGAACCACACATTGTATCTTATGTATCCGTTGTTTTTAAGATGAAACACACGTGTATACATACATACATACATACATACATACATACATACATACATATGTATATGTATATGTATATGTATATGTATATGTATATGTATATATACACACTAGTTAGAGACCCGTGCGTTGTAACGGAGTCAAAAAAATAATGAGATGGAACTTACTGCCTAGCAAACTTTACACATCAAACATTGGAGAGTAAGCGACAGAGAGAGAATGGTGGCCAGAATGCGCGAGGAGATGGGAAAGTGGAGGGGATGGGTGGTAGTATCCTGAGAGAGAGAGAGGAGGAGAGAGACGAATGATCCAAATCAAATCGGATGGCTGAGAAGAGAGGAGGGAGAACGGACCAACCACTAACTCATATTTTTATAATAGTAAAGATATATGTACATATATGTATATACATATACATATACATATGTATACATATTTTTGTAATAGTAAAGATATATGTACATATATGTATATATATACATATATATGTATATATATACATATACATATACATATACATATACATATATATATATGTACATATACATATACATATATATATATATATATATATATACATATATATATATATATATATATATATATATATGTATGTACATATATATTATAACTAACGAGGCACCATGGTGTCCTCTTTGGATTGCTTTTAGATATGTGCTAGTGTGATTGAGACTATCCATACATAATTGATTTAGCATACATGATATATTATATACCATTGCACTAGCACGCATCTAAAAGCAATCCAAAGACAGGGAGGCTTAGTGCCCAGATATCATGGTGCCTCATATATATATATATATATATATATATATATATATATATATATATATATATATATATATATATATACACACACACACGTGTGTGTGTGAGTGAGAGAGAGCTTCAGGTTTCAAATTTCACTTACCAATTTTTTTCACGGGCTCCTTTTCACTCACATTTTTTCCATTTGGCCACATACAAAATTCATATAATTACATATGCACACCACTACTGTTGCTTTGAACACTACTACAAAAAACTGATCAAGACGATTCAAAAACATCATCACAGATGATTTTTAAATCGTTTATACTTATGGGTCAGTAATATCCTAAGTGCATTACACACATGTATGCATGGCGTTGCTTGCTGCTGCCCTGCCGCTGCCATTGGTAGCTTCTGTGCATGGTAGCCGATGCATGCATGTGCATTCCACTGTGGTGTGCTCTGCTACTGCTAGCAAATGCGTCTCAGACCAGAGAGAAAAGAGGGCAGGGAAGGAAGAAGAGAAAGCCAATTAGGGAAGAAACAAGAGAGGAAGGTAGAAGGGGAAGAAAAGAGGGAGACCAGGAGCAGTGCTGCTGCTGCTCCATGCCATTGAGCGCTGTCATGGCTGAGGGAGAGAGGAAGAAGAAGAGAGAGAAAGGAGGAGGAGCTCGCCATTCTCTCCATCGCTAATGTTTGGGTTTAGAGTAGCGCCGCAAGATTTTTCCATTGCAAGTTCATTGAATTAGTTTAGGGTTTAGACAATTTTAATTCATGGTTAAGGCATATCTAGCCTTGTGGTAGGTGATCATTAGCATTCTAGGTTTATTGGAACTAACAAGTTTTACACAAATTGGATCTAATCCATTTTTGGGATCTTAGAGCCCATACGTAATTATTAGATTAAAAATAGTATGAGGCCGAATTAAAATTTGAGATGCACATTAAAAATAGTATGAGGCCGAATTAAAATTTGAGATGCACTGAGAAATTGTGCATTAGGACGTTTATCTTCTTAAATTATTTTCTAGTAAGTACAAAAATACATATGAAATTTGTAAAGCTGCTGCCTGTGAGCCATGGTGATTGGACAGTACCACTGTAGTTTATTGATTAAAATTAGTAGCTGGCAAATAAAATTATGGTGATAACTAAAAAGATGTAGATTTTTTTGTATATTTTAGAAGTGGTGTCATTTACTATGTTTCGTGTTGTAGAAAAATAATTACGAAATTTTGAAGTCTGCTGTCCAAAATTTTTGTATATTTTAAAAGTGGTGTCATTTACTATGTTTCGTGTTGTAGAAAAATAATTACGAAATTTTGAAGTCTGCTGTCCAACATTGTTTCAGATTGACTTTCGAGATTGAAAATGAGGGCATAAACGACATAATAAAGAAATTTGCATAACTAGGAAAATATATAAAATTTTGTGTAGATTCCATAAAATATATTGTTTAATATGTTTGAGTTCCTGGGCTATGAGTTATGCTTGTTTGAATGCTGGAACAACAATAACAGTAAATTGGGGACAAGGGAGAGGTGTGTTTAAGCATAAAAGTATGTGATCTTATTTGTACATTATGGATGTGTATTGAGGTACTGCATCATGATTATTATCAGGTTCTAATGCTTGATTTTGGTGGTTGATTGCTGATCATCACGACTTATTAACATAAATTGTCTGTGATAGTTGCAGATATCATAGACAGTTAGTATTAAAAACCGTCTGTGATAGTTCATAGACGGTTATTAATACGAACCGTCTATGATAATTACGTATTATAGAAGGTTTGTGGTTGGACGTGTCTGGGATACGCCGCATTATTAATTAATGCTTAGCCATACCAGTTCCGACAGATCTATCTTCATTGTGCTACATTGAAGGAAGCGGCCGACTTTGGAGAGTTTGATGAAAGCATTCCGCTTGTAGATCTAGCTGCTAGTAGATTGATTTGTTCTAGCTTGGTGATTAGATGTTAGTATTTGCTTCTAATTTATATGTCTTGTAATAAAGAGAGATGATAGTTAGGTTTAGATCCAGCTTAATTGGTAGTTTGCTGCAATTTAAGAATGGGTCACTACTCCTAGTTTACTTCAACATATTGATTCTTGCTTGATATATATTGCTTTATGAATAGTACTTAGCTGGCTAGCTATAGTAGCATTAAAAATCTAATTTGAAACTAATTTGTTACATGCATAGTGTAGATGGATCGAAGCTAGATGTACGTCGAGAATCGTGTGAGTGAAGGGTATATTAATGACGTGTCTGCTTTTAGAAGAGCGGCTGAGCAGGATATGTTGAAGAATGGGATGGAATATATATATTTTTCCATGCATTGATTGCGATAATCTAAAGATGTTTACCAACTCAGCGCAGATCGAAACTCACTTGATTCGAACAAGTTTCAAAAAGGTATACATGTTAGACCAGTCATGGTGAAGAGAAGATTATACAGGAAGGTATCAAGCGAGACAATGATATGCCAGTTGTGGACTGTACTTTCGATGAGGATAGATCGTATGATGACAATCTGGATTATATGTTATGCGATACAGAAGGAAACTATAGTGAGAGAGAGTTTGATAAATTTGAGGGCTTACTGGAGGACCTGGAGAAACCACTGTTCCCAGGCTGCAAACCGCAATACACAAGGTTGTTATCTGTTCTTAAACTACTGAAATTGAAGGCAAGGAATGGTTGGTCCGACAAGAGTTTCACAGCGTTGTTAGCTCTCCTGGCGAACATCCTTCCAGAGGTAAATGTGTTGGCGAGAACCACCTACCAAGCCAAGAAGGTTTTTTGTCCATTAGGAATAGAAGTAGAAAGAATACATGCATATCCGAATGATTGTATTCTCTACCGTAAAGAGTATGCAAAATTACATGTTTGTCCGGTGTGCAAAGCATCCCGATACAAGCGTAAGAACAACTCTGATGACGACATCGTTCATCGAGGTGAAGGAAGAACTTTCTGCTAAGATGTTATGGTATATGTCTATAATTCCCTATTTGAAGTGTTTATTTGCGAACTGAAAGGATGCAACATTGCAGCGTTGGCACTCGGAGGAGCGTAAGAAAGATGGAATGATAAGACACGTTGCTAATTCTACCAAGTAGAGGAACATCGATAGGATATTTATATACTTCAGTGCAGAACCGAGGAATATAATGTTTGCGTTGAGTACAGATGGAATGAATCCTTTCAGTAACATGAGTAGCTGACATAGCATTGGCCCGTTAATGTATGCATGTACAACTTTCCTCCTTGGCTGTGTATGAAGCGGAAGTATATTTTGATATCATTACTTATCCAAGGGTCGAAGCAACCTAAGAATGATATTGATGTGTACCTAGCACCATTGGTGGAAGATTTGTGACACTGTGGAACGAATTGGTACAGGTATGGGATGCAAATAAATGAGATAGCTTCACTCTATGTGCTATATTGTTTTGCACCATCAATGATTTTTCTGCCCTTGGTAACCTATCGGGGTTGAGTACGAAAGGTGCCAAAGCCTATCCGCACTGCTTAGATTATACCGAGAGTGTGTAGTTGAACAACTCGTGCAAAACTGTATACATGTGTCACCATAGGTTCCTTCCACAGTATCACCCATACCGCAAGATAAAGAAACAATTTTACAGAAAAAAGGATGACTCGACACCAAGACCTTTTAATAGGAAAGAGGTCTATGAAATGGTCAAGGATATCGATGTTGTGCTTAGAAAGAAACGTAAGTTGAGGACCCGTAAGAAGAACATGTGGAAGAAGAGGTCGATATTTTAGGACTTGTCTTACTAGGAGCACTTAGAAGTTCGTAATTGCATCAATGTCATGCACGTAGAGAAGAATGTATGTGATAGCTTGATTGTTCTCTTACTGAACATTCGTGACAAAAAAAGGATAGTGTCAATGCACAACGTGACTTGATCGCTGTGAACATTAGGACCGAGTTAGCACCAGTAAAGACCGATAAAGGTTGGACGTACATTCCCCCAGCTTGCTATACTCCATCTAAGTCCGAGAGAACTAAACCGTGTCGGTGCTTGCATGGTATGAAAGTTCCATCCAGTTACTCTGCTTGAATGAAGAAACTTGTTTCCATGCAAGAATTAAAATTAATTGGCATGAAGTCTTATGACTGTCATGTGCTAATGACACAATTGCTTCATGTTGCAATTACAAGTATTTTGCGAAACAAGATTTGAGTGACAATTATGAGGCTATGTTATTTCTTTAATGCGATTGCTCAGATGGTCATCGATCCCGATGGACTAGATGCTTGCTGACCAAGGTGGTGACGACTCTATGCCATCTTGGGATGTATTTCCCTCCATCATTTTTGATATCATGGTCCATCTCATTGTCCACCTTATGAAAGTGATAAAGATATGCGAGCCGTATTTCTACATCATATGCACTCATTCGAGAGGTACATGTGAATTCTCAATTCCTATATATGCAATCTGTAATACCCCGGAAATTGTTTAATTAATTGTTTAATTAATAGAGAGGACTTTGTGAAATAATTAAATTTATAAGAGTTTTGAGGGTTTTATGAAAATTTAAGACAACCTGGGCCTAGGCCTTGGCCCAGGTGGGTTTTTCTTGGCCCAAGAGGGGAGGGGAGGCCACCTCTTAAAACCCTAGGCAGCCCCCACCCCTGCGCCTCCACCCTGCGCCTCCACCCAGCAGCCGCCGCCCGTGCTGCCCGGCGTCTTCTTCCCGGTGCGCCGTCGTCGTCTTCATCGTCGTCGTCTCCTCCCGGTGCGCCGTCGCCGGCGTTCGTCGCTGTACCGCGTGGATCCGGAGGAAAGAGGAGGAGATCGCGGGCGTGTTCGTCGCCGTGTTCGTCGTGTTCGTCGACGTGTTCATCGTCGTGTCGTCAAGGGTAATCCCTGGTAGTCTCTAGATTGGTTTTTAATCAAGTTAGATTCGTCGGTTTTCTGGGCTGCTGGGACGGTAGTTGTTTCTCGGCAGTTTTGATCTAGTTTCGTCGGGATTCAGGTCTGGACCCCTTCTAGAAAGTTGTAGAGGGTTTAATTATCTTTCCAGGGAGTACAAGAACACGTGATTCGAATTTGTGTAGCGAAAGTTATGAATTTTCTAGTGTTACTGTTCTGCAGATCGGGGTAGTTCTGGACAGAGTTTAGTAGATCGGTTTGTGCGACGGAAATAGTTGCGATTCAGGAGTCCTTAAAATTGAGAAAGTTGTAGATAAGTTTCTTAGCTTTCAATAGAGGTAAAGAAGTCCAGATTCCGAATTTCTGGGCGAAAGTTATGCCTGTTTTAGTGCGCTGTCCAGAGAGTCCGACGTGAATTTGGAAGCTTTAGAAAAGGGTTTGGATCGGCTAGTTAATGGCAGAATCAGAGAGTCTGCCCAACTAAGTTTTTGTAGTTAATTTAATTATCTTTCCAGAGAGTCCAAGAGCGCTTAATTGGAGTTACGTACTGAAAGTTATGATTTTGGAAGTCGGTTGTCGTGGTTGGGCAGATTTGGCGAGGGAGTTGGGGATTTAATTGAGATAAATTGTTGGGTTAATTGGGGTTGCTGTTATTTTATATCTAGAAACCCGCTACTGTCATGTTGGTAATTATTAATTAAATATTCAGGAGGAGAGCGGATTCGGGGTTGTGCCTTCTCGTGTTCTTCATTTTCTCGCGGTTGAGGCAAGTATATTTGTGATGTGAAAATCGTGTGTTTATGGATTTGTTGAATTGTTTGGATGATGGTTGAATCATGACTATTTAAATTGTGAGTATGAGTAAGTGATGAATTGAGAATGCTATTTATGTTACATTTACATTATGGCATTTATGAGATTTGTTGATGCGTAGTATGGTGAATGCTCGTTATCTTTTGATACATTCACATATATGCATCATATTGAGAATTGTTGAAGTCTTGATCATGCGGTGATCAAGCATCGAGGTCCCCACACTTGCGGAGTGTGGGCAATGGATCCCTGCACCGAGGGTGCAGGCATGGTGTGCATTGACGGATGCACACTCCGCGTCTACCGGTAAAATGCGAAAGAGATGAGAAAGAGGAGCTTTTGATCATAATGTATAGCATGAAATTCATATGTAATATGTTTAACTTGAGAGTTAATGTTCATGCTTGCATTTATTCTGATTATACTTCTTGAGTCATTGGACTCACTCTTCTTTATTGTTTTGTTGTTGTTGTTTGTTTATTTTAGGTACCTTCACGAGGTCGACATGCATGGGAATAAAGAGGATTAGTATTGTTGCACTTGCGAAATATTCACCATGGAGAAGATAGAGAACTCTAATTATTATTTGTTGATTAGTTCAAGTGGTATTTGATTATGACCTTGATTAAGATGTAATAATGGATTAGAACTTCTTCATATTGCTTCCGTGCTTTACTTAAGTTTTATAGATGTTTTCGCTTAGTAGCCAAATTACTTTGCTTGCGGTTATTCATACCTTTTGATAATATTGTTAGAACTTCATTTTTATCAATAAACAAAGGAGGCTCTGCCGAAATTTTATAGAATGCCTTAGCATAGTTTTATTATGTTGTTAGTTTGGTAGCATTTCGGGCCATTGTTTGGTGGGGTGTTCTGATTGGTATCGAGAGCGGGCTTTAGGTCCGTGGTAATTAAACTATTAAATTGACACCTTTGGTGCACGTAGGATGGGATGGGTCAAGCATTGCATTTATGCTTTTGACATGTTATATTGATGATTTACATTATGAGATAATCTTGTATGCTTATTGATAATCTTGTATGATTATGATTTGCTCCTATGACTGTTATGACTGAGAATAGTCAATGATATGATGTAGATAATCATTGTTTGTAGTATGAGGATTAGCAATGTAGCTACCTCAGGTAACTTAATTGCAGGTGTTGCGGGTGAATTTATTAGAAAAGTTGTTATTATCCTTAAGTTGATTTGACCAATTCTTGGTGATTGGAGTTAATAATTTCTTTTGAGATTGTGGTTCTTGCGGTTGAGGGTATGCAATTGGTCTCTACATTCCTTGAAGCGATTATTGTTTCTTCCGGACTCTTGAGATACTTTGCTACCGGTGCTTTTTGTTGATTTGTAAGGTTAGTTCCTTCGTGGAATTTGTCTTGTTGCGAATCATGGCTCATTGTTCGCTTGGTGTTTTCTTTTATTAATGCGAATTTTGAGTTGCAAAACTCATTGTTATGTGAAAGCTTTGGATCTATGTTTTCTCTTTACCTCGGCGTTGAAGTTTATTGTTCCTTTTCCTTTTGAAAGAGAGTGTTAAAATCCTTTATGTTGTTTTGCTATGCTTAAGTGGAAGGTGGTAGTCGTATAAACTAATTCATAAGGTTGAATTATCGAGGTTGATATGTTAGCATAGTGTATAATTAAATTTTTACTAGTATCCTTGGAAGTGTAGTTGTTTAATTTGATATTGCCTGTAATAGTTTTAGAAGAACTATGATTAAGAATTTGTTTACTCATGATAGTAACTCATGGAGTTATTGAGGTGTGTAATAAGAACCGGAATGATTATTATGATTGTTAAAATGTCTATCATGATTGGATAAATTGAATTATCTGTGTCTTTAGTAATTAATCCGACCGTTTGGAATGATTAAGTAAGGAGGTGTTAGAATATTACCTTGGTAATATTGACCCATAATATGTCTTTTATTTAGATGCTTTATGAGCATGCACAATTGCTAGTTTCATCTATCTTTACCATGCTAGATTGTTGAAATACGTATAAAGGAATAGATGAAGGTTGATGCATTGACTTGTAGAAACTTGTCTTACGAGCTGGTATCATTGAAGTTTAAAGTCATTTCCATTCTAATTTCGAATGTAAGGTAGGATACAAAATCTATGCTCATGAATGTCTTATAATTGTAAAATGGAGTTAGGATCATGAATGTTGTTATGACCGAATAATAATCAATTATTGCCAATAGTGAATAGAGTACAATCAATTGGTGCTAAGTTAGAGTTGAGCACCAATAAAGAATGGAATATATAAAATCTAGTAAGAAATTTATATTAGCATGATTTACGAGATTATCTTGTTCTAGTATCATCTTGTTTAAGAGCTTTGTTCTATTTATGTGGCTTATGCACTAGGTTCTCCTAGATCAAGTAGTTGCAACCTTACTTAGATATTAGAAACATGATGCAATGATTTCTTATGTTTCTTTTGGAAAAGTTTATGAAGGGAGTTGAGGATATGATGATGCTTGTTAAGAATGTATTATTCTGATGTTAGTATGTTGGTCCATTTGTGGTTATGATGGTAATGTTGAAGGTTCATTAAATAGAAGAATTTGAATAAATTCCTTGGTACTATTTAAATCAAAAGTTTTGATAGTGTGTATGCGATCTTTGATCTCATGATTTATGTGGTAGCTGAAATGGTTTTAAGCAAAGTGTCGTGTTGAGGATTTTAATTAGTTCTTAAAGAATTAATGTGTTGTGGTCTTCAACTCTTCTTTTGTTGGAATTGTTAAGGTGATACCAGTATTCAAAGAAGGTTGTTCTCTTTGTTAAAAGGAAAAGTTTGATAAAAGTTTTGAAGGTTGAAGTCAAGTTGTGCAATCTTTGTGAAGTGTGTTTGACTTCTTATTTTATTTGCTAAGAGTTTCGGAGCTCAAATGACAATCTTGTATTCGTATTGGTTGAGATTTGATGTTTTCGTCTCGAGGAGGCTTGCGCCTTCATTGTGGTCTTATCCTTTGTTGTCCAAGATCTTTGTTTTCTTGGTTTTGTGTTTATTGAGATGGACATTGTCTGAAATTTTCTTCTTTGCTTCTCCAAGAAAGTCTGTGAGTTTGGGTTGCAAAGACCTTTAAGATGTGTATGGCAACTGGTTGGTGTGGTTTTGTGATTAGTCGGGTGAGATTGTGGGTATCAAGATACTTGAGATTCTTGGAGTGATAAATTGTTTCGTTGAATAATTCTCGATGAGGATTTGATTTAAAGAAGATGTTGTCCTTGGGGCTAAATAGTTTTATTGTTGCAACTAGAAGAACCTAGTCGTGGTTCATGAGTGTTACGTTCATTTCTTTGGAACGTTGGAATTATTGAAAGTATGGGAATCTTGATCAATTTTATTGGAGCATCATGATGGGGTACTTTGCAAGGATTATTAGAATGATTATGATGGTGTAGTTAATGAGTTTATAATTGTGAAGAAGCCCAACCGTTGTGGGAATTATTGGGATAGTAAGGATTGTTGAATTTTGCCATGTATAACTTAGCTCGGTGAGTAACCCTCTAGGAGTTAGAATCTTTCTCGAGATAATCAAGTTGAGAATATGTTTCATATGGTTGTTAATGATTGAATATGGTTGATTGTGGAAATTTTAGTCTTTGAATTTAAGAGTCTTTGTATTAAATATATCAAGTATATGTATAGAAGCCTTAGAGATGGGAAATTTTGGTTGGTGATCTATGCTAGAACCTTGGAGGCTAATGTTATTGCGTGAGAATAGTGGAAGGAGTGGATTACGAATATTATGATGTTCCTTGATAGTATCCTTTGGATGTAGTAAATGGGTATGTGGTAGAAATTCATGTTGATTGTCCTTAAGATTTGTGGTGAAGTGTTGGTGGGTGAAAAATAACGATGAGGTGCATTGGAAATTATTCGTTAAAGTAACATGTGGGAAGATGAGTTGACTAGAGTATGTTATTATGAGAATAGTAGAGTCCCTCTACAAAAGTGTGTTGGATGCACTCGGTTTGAACATAGAGTTGATGTTGCCAATTTAAGAGAATTGAGCTAGTATGGTATGGGATAATTTGGAGCGTCGTGATTCAAGAGGAAGTTTAATAAAAAAATCGGTAGTAAAATGCTCTCGATTCTTGTTTGAGCTACGTGATGAGAGAAAAGTCTTTTGTGGTTTGAGTTGACTTTTGTTGGCTTGTGTGGTTTTTCCGGTTTAGGAAAAAAAAATGGGCAGGTTTGACATTTGAGTGATTCCCCTTTGGCGTATGTGTTGTTTGTTTGCAAACCACCTACTTGGAAGGTGGAGAGGTTCTTATGTTGAATCCTCGATTTTCTTTATGATTTGACCCTTTGGTGGGGAGTGGGTGATGCGTGATTGCAATAAGAATCCCTTATTTTCGGTTGTATTACGTGTGTGAAAGAGTGGGTTTACCTTGACCCTGTGGTGTGCCCGTGTTTAAGGGGTGCTCATTGCTAAGGTAAAGAGATCGATTGAGAATGGAAACATGAGATATATGTCTTGTGCAGATTGTGTGGGTTGGTACTAAAGGGAATGATAACCGATGTGTATTTAATCGCTTTTGTTAATTGCGAAGTTTTAGGGGTTTGTGTATCACTAGGACTACCTTGGGTTCTAGTGTGGGATACCTGCGCTTTGTATGACTCGATGTCGAGGAGAACTCGAAAGATGCGGGCGTGGGCTTCATTAAAACCGTTGACCAACAGTAAGACCGACCACCATTCAAGAATTAAAGCTACACAATTCGAAGTGTTGTGCGGGCGTAAGTTCAGCAGTGGCCTTGGTGAGTCGAATCATTGGTGCGCCTAGAGCGGTGAAAAGTTATGCGAGATGTAAGGAGCAAGGATCGGGAGGTTGGCAAACCACTTGGATCTTCAAGAACCTATGTGCGAGGTGCAAGCAATTAGAAAAAAATATTTAGTATGTCAAAGCGCTTTGGTGCATGCGAGACCGAGAGAGAAGCAACTTGGGAGTTGGAGTCTCGCATCTGTGGCGATGCCGGCGTTGTTCACGTCGGTGCTAGTTAGTTGCTAGTTGGTTGTTTTGTTTTTGTTGAGGTTGCGGTTAGAATTGGGGTCAATTCATTTAAGGGGTAGAATGTAATACCGGAAATTGTTTAATTAATTGTTTAATTAATAGAGGAGGACTTTGTGAAATAATTAAATTTATAAGAGTTTTGAGGGTTTTATGAAAATTTAAGACAACTTGGGCCTAGGCCTTGGCCGGTGGGTTTTCTTGGTCCAAGAGGGAGGGAGGCCACCTCTTAAAACCCTAGGCAGCCCCCACCCCTGCGCCTCCACCCCTGCGCCTCCACCCAGTGACCGCCGCCGTGCTGCCCGGCGTCTTCTTCCGGTGCGCCGTCGTCGTCTTCATCGTCGTCGTCTCCTCCCCGGTGCGCCGTCGCCGGCGTTCGTCGCTGTACCGCGTGGATCCGGAGGAAGAGAGGAGGAGATCGCGGCGTGTTCGTCGCCGTGTTCGTCGTGTTCGTTGGACGTGTTCGTCGTCGTGTCGTCAAGGGTAATCCCTGGTAGTCTCTAGATTGGTTTTTAATCAAGTTAGATTCGTCGGTTTTCTGGGCTCCTGGGACGGTAGTTGTTTCTCGGCAGTTTTGATCTAGTTTCGTCGGGATTCAAGTCTGGACCCCTTCTAGAAAGTTGTAGAGGGTTTCATTATCTTTCCAGGGAGTACAAGAACACGTGATTCGGATTTGTGTAGCGAAAGTTATGAATTTTCTAGTGTTACTGTTCTGCAGATCGGGGTAGTTCTGGACAGAGTTTAGTAGATTGGTTTGTGCGATGGAAATAGTTGCGATTTAGGAGTCCTTAAAATTGAGAAAGTTGTAGATAAGTTTCTTAGCTTTCAATAGAGGTAACGAAGTCCAGATTCCGAATTTCTGGGCGAAAGTTATGCCTGTTTTAGTGCGCTGTCCAGAGAGTCCGATGTGAATTTGGATGCTTTAGAAAAAGGTTTGGATCGGCTAGTTAATGGCAGAATCAGAGAGTCTGCCCAACTAAGTTTTTGTAGATAATTTAATTATCGTTCCAGAGAGTCCAAGAACGCTTAATTTGGAGTTACGTACTGAAAGTTATGATTTTTGGAAGTCGGCTGTCTGTGGTTGGGCAGATTTGGCCGAGGGGTTGGGGATTTAATTGAGATAAATTGTTGGGTTAATTGGGGTTGCTGTTATTTTATATCTAGAAACCGCTACTGTCATGTTGGTAATTATTAATTAAATATTCAGGAGGAGAGCGGATTCGGGGTTGTGCCTTCTCGTGTTCTTCATTTTCTCATGGTTGAGGCAAGTATATTTGTGATGTGAAAATCTGTGTGTTTATGGATTTGTTGAATTGTTTGGATGATGGTTGAATCATGACTGTTTAAATTGTGAGTATGAGTAAGTGATGAATTGAGAATGCTATTTATGTTACTGTTTACATTATGGCATTTATGAGATTGGTTGATCGTAGTATGGTGAATGCTCGTTATCTTTTGATACATTCACATATATGCATCATATTGAGAGTATTGAAGTCTTGATCATGCGGTGATCAAGCATCGAGTCCCCACACTTGCGGTGTGGGCAATTGATCCACTGTGCAGGAGTACAGGCATGGGTAATGCATTGACGGATGCACACTCCGCGTCTGGTAAAATCGAAAGAGATGAGAAAGAGGAGCTTTTGATCATAATGCATAGCATGAAATTCATATGTAGTATGTTTAACTTGAGAGTTAATGTTCATGCTTGCATTTGTTACGATTATACTTCGAGTCATTGGACTCACTCTTCATTGTTTTGTTGTTGTTGTTTGTTTATTTTAGGTACCTTCACGAGTCGGCATGCATGGGAATAAAGAGGATTAGTATTGTTGCACTTGCACGAAATATTCACCATGGAGAAGATAGAGAACTCTAATTATTATTTGTTGATTAGTTCAAGTGGTATTTGATTATGACCTTGATTAAGATGTAATAATGGATTAGAACTTCTTCATATTGCTTAGTGCTTTACTTAAGTTTTATAGATGTTTCGCTTAGTAGCCAAATTACTTTGCTTGCGGTTATTCATACCTTTTGATAATATTGTTAGAACTTCATTTTATCAATAAACAAAGGAGGTTCTCAATTTTATAGAATGCCTTAGCATAGTTTTATTATGTTGTTAGTTTGGTAGCATTTCAGGTTATTGTTTGGCTGGGGTGTTACACAATCGATCTCGGTCGAAGGGCAGCATCATCGAATATTATGAACCGAAGAGGTCATTGAGTTCTGCGTCGATTATATGTCTCAGGTCGAACCGATAGGTGTGCCTGTATCTCGTCACGAGGGGAGGCTAGAGGGTATCGGGGCCATCGGAAGGAAAGCAATAACTCTCGATCTAAATATGTACACTCAAGCCTATTTTACAGTCTTGCAACACATGACTAAAATGTCCCTGTATATTAAAGAGCACAAGGACATGCTACGCCAAGAGAATTCAAGCCGATCGAAGGTTTGGATCATGAGACATCACAACCATCTGTTCAACGAATGGTTGAGGATGCGATTCACTGGGAGGTCATCAAGTAAAATGCTGCAATGGCTAGCAAAAGGGCCAAAATTTACAATTATGACATGCCAAAGATATGACATTAATGGGTATACATTTTATACAACAGATCAAGACAGAAAGAGCACAGTCTAGAACTTAGGTGTCCGCATAGATGCATTTCGTGATGAGCAGTTCAGTACAGCTGATCCAAGCTCGTACTACGGGCTTGTAGAGGAGATTTGGGAGCTCGACTACATAATTTTCAAGATCCCTCTATTTCGGTGCCATTGGGTCCAACTCCCCCAGGGTGTAAAGTTCGACAAGTACGACGTCACTACTATGGACGTCGAACACGTAGGATACAAAGGTGAACCAGTCGTACTCGCGAGGCAAGTTGTTCAAGTTTTTTATGTAACCGACCTAGCAAATAAGAAGCACCACGTAGTTCTTAATGGAAAAAAGGATTGTCGGAGTTGAGAATATCATGGATAAGGAAGTGTACAATCAATTTGACGAGTTGCCTCCATTCAGTAACAACATCAGGCTTGAGGAAGAACCAAGTGATGAATCAAGCTATATACATGTCGACCATCGTGAAGGGCTTTATTTGAAAGGAAATAACCAAGTGTAATAATCCAATATAATTATAAGAAACTCAGCATGTAATTAAGGAATTATTCCATCGTAATTGATTTCGTAATTAAGAAATAATTACATCTGTGATTGTATATGCTTTCTTTTTCATAGGGCATTGCTAGAACATCAAGAGGCTACCTGAAAAATAGGATTTATTGTAGTTGAAGAAGGAACTATCACAGATGGTTCTTTAAAAGAACCGTCTATGATATATATATCATAGGTGGTTCCATTATGGAACTGTCTATGATGTGGTTTATATCACAGACGGTTCCATAATAGAACCATCTATGATACTTATATCACAGACGGTTCTTTTAAAGAACCGTATGTGATAGTTCGCACATAAGTAGTGCCCCACTAGGGTTTGCGCCCTCAACTTACTCGAGCATATCCTTTCGCCTCCTCACCTTGTGACGCCTAGCCGAATCCAACATACCACCGTCACCCTCAGCCGGATCGACAACCTCGCCATCGCCCCCAGCCGGATCCATCGTTGCCCCGCCGGATTCGTCGTCGCCCCCAACCGGATCCGCCGTCGGCCCTCCTCCGTCACCCCCAGCCAGTTCGACTGCCTCTTCTCCCTATTGCCTCTAGCTCCAGCCGAATGTATGAATTTGCTTCATCTTTTTACTTCAACATCTTTTCTATCGCACTAGCAATCATAGGATAAATCTATATGTTCATTGTGGTTACAAGCAAAGGAGAAGATGTTATTGTTTTGATGCTATATAATATGAGCATAAATCTTGAAGTAAAAATTAGATGAAAACAAGGGCTGGCATGAAGTGCTAATATGAGCATAAAAATTAAATGATGCTTCAAGTCTAGAATATAAGTTGTTACAAAAGATCTACATTAGTTAATGTTCGTCTTGTAGTTGTTGAGAAATACATGTCCCCTCTTCCGACTCTCCTCTCCTTACTTCTATGGGTGGGCTGCTGGTTCAAGTAAAAAAGGCATGAAACACTATGAGTCGGAGTAGTAGATGTATAAGAGGAACATTACAACACTATACACTTGAGCTTCAAAAGGGTTGAAGCAAATTAATTTTCTTCAGCCCTTTTCAAGACCAAGTGTTCGATGTTTTAATGTTCATCTTGTAGTTGTTGAGAAATACATGCCAAGAAATGAAATATCAAGGGAATGAATTTAGACGTAAATTGTTGGAGCTATTGTTTCTAAATGAGTTGGAGTTCTTAGAGACAACCTTAAGAGAGGGTCGTGCTATTGCTACAAGATCTATTTGGAGTATGAAGAAAATCATACTCTAGTGTTTCAGGTTCTATGAAGTTGTTCATGGTTGTTACCTCTTCTTCCTTGTCATGCTGCCCAAAGGTTATTTTATGCCTAAGGCAATAACTAAGCCTAGCACGCAGCATGATGAGGAGGAAGAGCCTCGCCATGACCAACTTCATAGAACCTAAGACACTAGTGTGTGTCATTAACTTCATACTAGAGTGTTGC
The DNA here is from genome assembly GCA_036346245.1 of Bonia amplexicaulis. Classification (NCBI taxonomy): domain Eukaryota; kingdom Viridiplantae; phylum Streptophyta; class Magnoliopsida; order Poales; family Poaceae; genus Bonia; species Bonia amplexicaulis. The sequence continues at coordinate 10,470,280 of CM070765.1, forward strand.
AAAGAGATCTTTTAGCAATAATATACGTTGTCGAATGTTCTTATTTCTTGTAAGATCAACCATCTGCTAATGTTTATGCTCACAGCTCACTGTAATTAGTTTTTTCTTATAAGAGAGATGTCGTCATCATCGATGTCACCAAATGGGTCTGATGCTCTGAAGACTAGGGTAACTAAGCATGGTAGATGAGTATCTAAAAGACCAGCGGGGCGAATGACCATCACATAGGTCTCTCCGAATGGAGTCCCTCTGCAATTGCAGAAAGCAGCTGCAGCATTTTAGACTACCTGCGGGATAATTGGAAGGCAACGGGTCCCTATCACCACTGCAAACTAGAAAGGTTTGATAGAAGATGAGAGAGAAGTGTTGTGGATGGAAATTTCAAATATGTTCGAGATCCTAGTAGAAGTCCAGGAACTCGTGAATATCATGTGCCTCTCACGATGGGAAAAGCGTGGAAGGCCTTCAAGAGCCCGCTTGTCACACAGTACATGACCAAGGATAGCACGCCCTAAACGAGGTATCCTTTCGTGTCATCGAAATATGGGAGGCCTTTGTGCTGATGAAGACGACGATCGAACTTCATCAGGAAAGTGTAGCACACAAGGCTCTCTAGGCATAAAACACACACCCCTACAGACTTGGCATCACTGGGTACACGGGTAAAATCCCGCAATTGAGGATGGAGGATAAGGTCATAATCCGATTAGAGGCCTCCCTACCATTTGTCGGGATCACAAACAAGCGCGCCCAAAACTGGTTAAGAGCGAGGTCATCAACCACCACTACTACAAATAGTATTATCACCAACGGTTCAAAACCGACATCATAGACGGTTCCTGAACCATCTGCGTTTATGTGTCAGTGATAATAGGTGGTTATCACAGATAGCTCCCACACCGTCTGTGATAACTTACAATACAGACGTTTTTTCAGAAAAAACGTCTCTGATACTCAACTACCACGGACGGTTTTTTACAACAACCATTGTGATATTCGACTATCATAGACCATATCACAGACGGTTAATAACAAAAATTGTCTGTGATATGGTTCATATCACGGATGGTTCGGTGTTTGAAACCGTTTGGGATGTATATCACAGATGGTTTGGAACACCGAACCGTCTGTGATAGCTATTTCAACAGCGATTTTATTTTCTCTTTTTTGGCTAGCCTCGGGATATACTAGCCATGCACTCTAAAAACAAGCAAGATCACGTATATAGCACAGGACAATCATTACATAAATCACACAGATGAATGCAACAACACCAGCAGATCACATATATAGCATGACAATCGTTACACAGATCTCACAAATGAATTAAATTGAATGAATTGTTTAATTAATCACAATTGAGTGATTACAATTGAATCCAATGTTTCAACATCTAATTATCACCATTGCTGGGGTGGAACTCTCCAGCCTTGTTTATGACCTCTGCTAGCAAGAATTGGGAGATGTTTCCACTAATTTCGACAAGTTTATCAAGATCATATGTACTTTCGTCGAAGTCCACCCGCTGTCGCTAGGAGCAATGTTAAGTCATTAATTAGCATGTGTGTATATATATACATATATATAATCATAAAATAATAATTATTGAAAGGTTGACAAACCTCTGGATCATTCATCTTAGTGTCCATGATTTCCTTCATATGGCGGCAAACATAGAATACACATACGTTGCCCTGTAGCTGTTGGTGGCACTGCAAAAATAGAATTACATACATAGGTATTGTCAATTCTAGAGGCATTGTAATAAAGTGTGATATAGGATTGTTATGTTGTAGCGGGTACCAGAAATCGTGTCCTGTGTCGCAGCGTGTCACTAGATTCGTTGTGTCTCCCTCCTAAGGAAACATAAGCGGTAAATGACTACGTGATTCTAAAAAGTCAGCCTCTGCCATTGCAAATGAAGGAAAAATTAAAATAGAGTTATGTTTGGAGGAAATGAGTTTACCTGTTAATTGTTTATTGCACACGAGTGAAGTCGTGGTTGCTCCTAAATAGGAAATCAAGGTATATTATATTGCCCCACTTTAGTACAATAACAATCAAAATCTAGTGAGACCTAGTTATGTGTGTCGCTATAGTGATTAATCCTAAGTTCATGTTGCATGTAAAGTACAAATGAAACTTGTGTGGCAGCTAGTGAAGCACTTACCCTTGGTTGAAGGGTAACATGATGTACTCCTTGTCACTGTGAGCAATCAATCCCCTCGTTATGTAATCTTGGACGAATGATGCATTTTCATTTATGGATTGCTCAAAGACCAAGTGTGGGTCGAGGAAACCCATCGGTTGTCACCGTCGCCAGACTTGTTGGATCATGTATCTATACATAAGGAAAGAGTAATGACATTTATCGGTATGACGTGAATGTAGAACTTTATTATACAGTACACTTATAGTGTCCAGCATTGTAGAAGTGAGGCGTCGAGTTCGTCGAGATTGAATAGTAAGAATAAGGATTCAAATGTCACGATGAAGTAGCCCGAGTTGTGGAGGAAATGCGCCTCCTGTATCTCACAGTGAATCCACTTTGCCAGCTTGGCTTCATATTGGACCTCTGCATGTACCAAGTATGCAATGTATTACAAACCAGACCAAGTCAGGGTAAATGTGACTCAGGGACGGATGAGTCAAGGGCGATGTCCCTCTTGTGCCACTGGATGAATGTGTGGACGACATCCCCTAATGTCATAATCTCTTCGTTTGGAGGCTTCTCAAGAGGGACGGTCTTGAATACACTTAGTTGTTTCCTTTTAAATAAAGCCCTTCACGATGATCGACACACATATAGCTTGCTTCATCGCCTTGTTCTTCCTCGAGCCCGATGTCGTCTCTAAATGCATGCAACTCATCAAATTGATTGTACTCTTCCTCATCCACAACATTCTCAACTCCGACAATCCTTCTTTTTCCCTGAAGAACTACATGGCGCTTCATATTTGCCGGGTCGGTTACATAAAATTCTTGAACAACTTGCCTCACGAGTACGAATGGTTCGTCTTCGTATCCTACACATTCGAGGTCCACGGTAGTGACACTGTACTTGTCGACCTTTACACCCCGTTGGAGTTGGACTCAACGGCACCGACATAGAGGAATCTTGAAAATTACGTAGTCAAGCTCTCAAATCTCCTCTACAAGCCCGTAGTACGATCTTGGGCCAGTGGTACTGACGTGCGCATCATAGACATCTGTGCTCTTTCTATCCTGATATGTTGTATAAAATGTGTAGCCATTAATGTCGTATCCTTGCCATGTCACAATTGTAAATTTTGGCCCTTTTACAACCATTGTAGTATTTCACTTGACGACCTCCTAGTTAATCGTACCTTCAACCATTTGTTGAACTGATGGCTTTGTCGTCTCGTGATCCGAAACTCTGACTGACCTGCATTCTCTTGGCGTAGGATGTCCATGTGCTCTTCAATATATGGGGTCACTTCAGTCATGTGTTGTAAAACCGCGAAATGGGCTTGAGCATATGTATCTCGATCTGGAGTTATTGCCTTCATTCCGATTGTCCCGATACCCTCTAGCCTCCCCTCGTGACGAGATAGAGGTACACCTATCGATTCGACCTGAGCCATGTAGCCAATGCAGAATTCAATGACCTCTTCCGTTGTATAACCTTCGATGATGCTACCCTCCGGTCAAGATTGATTACGTACATAGGACTTGAGAATTCCCATGTATAGAAACACGGGGCCATATATCTTTATCTCTTTCACAAGGTGGACAATGAGATGGACCATGATATCAAAAAAGAACGGAGGGAAATACATCTCTAGATGACATAGAGTTGTCACCATCTTAGTCTGTAAAGCATCTAGTCTATCGGGATCGATAATCTTCTGAGTAATTGCGTTAAAGAAATAACATAGCCAATTAATTTTGTTCGGTAAAATACTTCTAATTGCAACAGGTAGCATTTGTGTCATTAGCACATGACAGTCATGAGGCTTCATGCCAATTAATTTCAAATGTTCCATGGAAACAAGTTTCTTCATGTTGGTGGAGTGACCGGACGGAACTTCACACCATGTAACGACTGGCATAGTTGAGTTCTCTTGGACTTAGACAGAGTGTACCAAGCTGGGGGAAGGTACGTCCGGCCTTTATCGGTCTCTATCGGTGCTAACTCGGTCCTGATGTTCATAGCGACCAAGTCACACATTGCGTTGACACCATCATTTGTTTTATCAGGAATGTTCAGTAAGAGACCAATCAAACTGTCGCATACATTCTTCTCTACGTGCATGAAATCGATGCAATTACGAACTTCTAAGTGCTCCCAATAAGGCTGTAATACCCCGGAAATTGTTTAATTAATTGTTTAATTAATAGAGAGAGGGACTTTTGTGAAATAATTAAATTTATAAGAGTTTTGAGGGGTTTTATGAAAATTTAAGACAACTGGGCCTAGGCCTTGGCTCGGTGGGTTTTCTTGGCCCAAGAGGGAGGGAGGCCACCTCTTAAAACCCTAGGCCCCCACCCTGCGCCTCCACCCCTGCGCCTCCACCCCGGCCCGCCGCCCCGTCTGCCCGGCGTCTTCTTCGGTCTTGCGTCGTCGTCTTCATCGTCGTCGTCTCCTCTCCGGTGCGCCGTCGCCGGCGTTAAATCATGTCTGCGTGGATCCGGAGTAAAGAGAGGAGGAGATAGCGGGCGTGTTCGTCGCCGTGTTCGTCGGCGTGTTCGTCGTCGTGTCGTCAAGGGTAATCCCGGTAGTCTCTAGATTGGTTTTAATCGAGTTAGATTAAATCGGTTTTTGGGCTGCTGGGACAGTAGTTGTTTCTCGGCGGTTTTGATCTAGTTTCGTCGGGATTCAGGTCTGGACCCTTCTAGAAAGTTGTAGAGGGTTTGATTATCTTTCGGGGGTACAAGAACACATTATTGGATCTGTGTAGCAAAAGTTATGAATTTTCTAGTGCGACTGTTCTGCAGATCGGGTAGTTCTGGACAGAGTTTAGTAGATCGGTTTGTGCGACAGAAATAGTGGCGATTCAGGAGTCCTTCAAATTGGGAAAGTTGTAGATAAGTTTCTTAGCTTTCAATAGAGGTAAAGAAGTCCGGATTCTGAGTTTCTGGGTGAAAGTTATGACTGTTTTAGTGCGCTGTCCAGAGAGTCCGACGTGAATATTGATGCTTTAGAAAAGGGTTTGGATCGGCTAGTTAATGGCAGAATCAGAGAGTCCCCAACTAAGTTTTTGTAGATAATTTAATTAGCTTTCCAGAGAGTCTAAGAACGCTTAATTTGGAGTTATGTACTGAAAGTTATGATTTTGGAAGTCGGCTGTCTGTGGTTGGGCAGATTTGGCCGAGGGAGTTGGGGATTTAATTGAGATAAATTGTTGGGTTAATTGGGGTTGCTGATATTTTGTATCTAGAAACCCGTTACTGTTATGTTAGTAATTATTAATTAAATATTCAGGAGGAGAGCGGATTCGGGGTTGTGCCTTCTCGCGTTCTTCATTTTCTCGGTTGAGGCAAGTATATTTGTGATGTGAAAATCTGTGTGTTTATGGATTTGTTGAATTGTTTGGATGATGGTTGAATCATGATTGTTTAAATTGTGAGTATGAGTAAGTGATGAATTGAGAATGCTATTTATGTTACTGTTTACATTATGGCATTTATGAGATTGGTTGATCGTAGTATGGTGAATGCTCGTTATCTTTTGATACATTCACATATATGCATCATATTGAGAATTGTTGAAGTCTTGATCATACGGTGATCAAGCATCGAGGTCCCCACACTTGCGGTGTGGGCAATTGGTCCCATGCAGAGGTACAGGCATGGAGTGTGCATTGACGGATGCACACCGCGTCACGTAAAATGCGAAAGAGATGAGAAAGAGGAGCTTTTGATCATAATGCATAGCATGAAATTCATATGTAATATGTTTAACTTGAGAGTTAATGTTCATGCTTGCATTTGTTTCTGATTATACTTGCGAGTCATTGGACTCACTCTTCATTGTTTTGTTGTTGTTGTTTGTTTATTTTAGGTACCTTCACGAGGTCAAGATGCATGGGAATAAAGAGGATTAGTATTGTTGCACTTGCGAAATATTCACCATGGAGAAGATAGAGAACTCTAATTATTATTTGTTGATTAGTTCAAGTGGTATTTGATTATGACCTTCAGATTAAGATGTAATAATGGATTAGAACTTCTTTATATTGCTTCGTGCTTTACTTAAGTTTTATAGATGTTTCTGCTTAGTAGCCAAATTACTTTGCTTTGCGGTTATTCATACCTTTTGATAATATTGTTAGAACTTCATTTTATCAATAAACAAAGGAGGCTCTGCGAAATTTTATAGAATGCCTTAACATAGTTTTATTATGTTGTTAGTTTGGTAGCATTTCAGGCCATTGTTTGGCTGGGGTGTTACAAAGGCAAGTCCCAAAATATTGACCTCTTCTTCCACATGTTCTTCCGACAGGTCCTCAATTTACGTCCATTTCCAAGCATAATATCGATATCCTTGACCATATCATACACCTCTTTCCCACTAAAGGGCCTTGGTACTGAGTCATCCTCTTTTTTCCGTCAAATTATTTTTTCATCTTGCGGTATGGGTGATACTTTGGAAGGAATCTACGGTGACACATGTACACAGTTTTGCGTGAGTTGTTCAACCACACACTCTCGGTATAATCTAAGCAGTGTGGATAGGGTTTGGCTGCTTTTGTACTCAACCCTGACATGTTACCAAGGGTAGGAAAATCATTAATGGTGCAGAACAACATGACACATAGAGTGAAGTTCTCTCGTTTGTCCACATCCCATACATGCACCCCTTCGTTCTATAGTATTGCAAGATCTTTCATCAATGGTGCTAGGTACACATCAATATCGTTCCCAGGTTGCTTCGGCCCTTAGATAAGTATTGACATCAAAATATACTTCCGCTTCATACACAGCCAAGGAGGAAGGTTGTACATGCACAGAGTCACGGGCCAGGTGCTCTGTCTGATGCTCATGTTACCAAAAGGATTCATTCCATCTGTACTCAACCCAAACCTTATATTCCTCGGTTCCACACCGAAATCTAGAAATATCGATGTTCCTCCACTGGGCAGAATCAGCAACGTGTCTTATTATTCTGTCTTTCTTACGCTGCTCCCACTGCCAACACATCAATCTTTCATCCCTACAGTTTGCAAATAAACACTTCAAATGGGGAATTACAAGAAGATACCACACAACTTAGCAGGAGGTCCTTGCTTCACCTCGATGCCCTTCCCATTGTCGGGGTCATGTTTACGCTTGTATCAGGATGCCTTGCACACTGGACATACATGTAAGCTAGCATACTCTTTACGATACAAGATACAATCATTCAGACATGCACGTATTCTTTCTACGTCTATTCCCATGGACAAAAAATCTTTTTGGCTTGGTAGGTGGTTCTCGGCAACACATTTCCCTTTGGAAGCATGTCTGCTAGGAGACCTAACAATGCCGTGAAACTCTTGTCGGACCAACCATTACTTGCCTACAATTTCAGCAGTTCTAGAACGGATGACAACCTCATGTATTGCGACTTGCAGCCCGAGAGCAAAGGTTTGTCCGAGTCCTCCATCAAGCCCTTGAATTTACCAAACTCTCTCTCACTATAGTTCCCTTCTGCATCACGTAGCATCTGATCCAGATTGTCATCCTGCGACCTATCCTCAATATCGAAAGCACAGTCCACAACTCGCATATCGTTGTCTCTCTCGATGATGTCATAACTACCTTCTTGTGTACTCTTCACTTCAGTGTGACTGGTCCAACATTTGTACTCTTTTCTAAAACTCATTCGAATCAAGTGAGCTTCGATCTGCGCTGAGTTGCTAAACATTTTTTAGATTATCACAATCAATGCATGGACAGTATATATATTCCATCCCCTTTTTCAACATATCTAGCTCGGCCGCTCTTCTAAAAGAAGACATGCCATTAATGTACTCTTCACTCACACGGTTCTCAACGTACATCCAACTTCGGTCCATCTACGCTACACATGTAATAAATGAGTGTCAAAACGATTATTAGAGCTACTATATATAGCAAATCAGACTAGCTATATTTACACATGACATCTATATTATGTAGGTAGCTAGCTAGCCACGCATTTATGATACAATAATATTAAGAAAGAATATATTGAAGTGAATTACGAGTACTTACCCATTCTGAAATTGAGCAAAGTAACATTATCTGTCTAAACCTAGCTAGCTAGATCTAAACAAAAACCTATCTATCATCTCTTTCAATTACAAAGCACATAAGTTATTAGAAGCAATTGAGTACTAACCTCTAATCACTAAGAAGACGTATATAGATCTACAAGCGAAATATTTTCACCAAACTTCCCAAAGATGGCCGCCTCACCCCACCGATGCAGCGCAATGATGACAGATCTGTGTCGAGACCAAGTATGCCCAGTATTTAACAGCGCAGATTATCCCAGACAGTTCCAACCACAAATTGTCTGTGATACCAATATATCACAGACCGTTAGTATTAATAACCGTTTGTGATAATTCACAATACGGTTTGTGATGTCCGTCTGTGATAATTCATACAAATTGTCTGTGATGTCCGCAATATCACAGACGGTTTGTTACAAGAACCATCTGTCATGTCCAGAATATCAGAGACGGTTTTTTATATGAACCGTCTGTGATGTCCGCAACTTTCACAGACGGTTCTTAACACGAATCGTCTATGATGTTTCACTTATCACAGACGGTTCGTGTTAATAACCGTCTGTGAAAATATCACAGACGGTTGCTGGTATAAACCGTCTGTGATAGTTTAAGCATAGACGGTTCCGTATGAACCGTCTGTGATGTAGCCGTCCAGTATAGCCTCTTTTGTTGTAGTGCACGTTTTTAAGCATCACCTCTTTAAAAAAACCCCACAGACGAGAAAGTGTCCCAACGTCTGGTGAGATATGTTAATAGGTCCATAACTTTATGGGGTCTAGAATAACATGATTGCCTCTTGCAGCAAACATTGACTACCGACTCTTCCGAAGGCTCTAGCGATCAGGGGAGAGGATACCATCCACGACCCTAGAAAACAAGGAGCACCCAGGTCGCACGCGAGGCCTAGGGGTTTACATATCTTGGAGGCACAGATTTCCAAACAACTCCAAGGCATATAGGAGTAGGATGAGATCTAAGGCCGAGCACGAAGAATGTATAAAATGGGATTTTGATGCAAAACTTGAGGACATGACTCCACCTCAAGCTCCTCTTCAGAAAGCTAGTGCATCTGCTCTCGTGAAGGCGACACTGAAAATGTATCACAAGCGAGCCGAATCAAAGAAGATTAAGGTGCCTCCCGAGGAATGAAAGTTCATGCTCGGAGTGTCTTTGGTCCACGAGTCACAATTACCTATCCTTGGATTGGTTTGCAGGACTTTTGTAATATCCCGAACGTCGTTACGGCGAAAGTTTTTTAAAACAATCGCGAAGTCGCCGGGATCCACATTACCCTGGGATGCTACTAAAACTGCTCTACAACTAGCCAATTTACAAGATAAATTAAACTGGCAATAATTACTAAATAATATAGTATAAGCGGAAGCATAAACAACTAAGGAATAACAGGATAGTGATAGCAATTCAATATTCTAAACATCCTCCAACATTTTAATCTAAAACATAGTTCACAAATTTAACATTATTAAGATAATGTAAACAAAGCTATGCAAAGGTCTAGAATCCTTTCAACTTTATTACAGCATAAAAATATGATTCACGTGCATCGGTGTGGTGCGCTCTACCCTTCCATGCATGCTCAAAGTCCACACAGTAGGAAGGGAAACAAGGGTGAGATAAAATCTCGTGAAACAAATTGTTTAACGAGCTATTCAAACTACAAACAATCATACATCATCATTTATAATTCCATACAATAGATTGACATATGAATGTCCACAATTATTAATCACCACGAACTTCCATTAATCATACTTCTTTAATTTCAGATTTAATTGACATATGAATGCAGTCATTTTATCCACAATTAAATGCAAATGAAACATTTAATCTTTCATAAACTACAATAGATTAATCATCCACATTTAATCTTCCACAAATAACAATGTTATATCCTCAACCTCAAATTACCATCAACGACGGTAAAGCATTAGCAAATAAATCTTGTTTGACTACTTTAAAACATCAACCACTATCACCACCAAAGACAATAAAACATGTGTAATGATCATCTCACTACTTTAATAATTCTCACATCCACAATTGCTATCAACAATTACTACATGAGGAAAGAATCTCATACCACAATCACAATCCTTTCCAAACATAAGGGACGAATCTCATTCCTCGACCACATCCACAATCTTCATATCACAAATAGCTCACATGAGCCAATTCCACATTACAACTAGAAAGTTATATATTCTACAAAATAACTTCTCCACAATATATTGCATATGTATGCAAATGATCTTTCCACAATACAATGCATATGAATGCTTTCATGTTATACTCCACATCACTCTTGCCAGGGCAGGAATTGCAATGCATCATATTACAGCAATATACGATGCTTCCCGTGGGCGAAGAGGTGCATCGTATTACGGTAATATACGATGCTGTACCGGTACGATCGCGGCTAAGTGCGGCGACATCCACATAATTCATCCACAAGGAGCATTATCATGCTCTCAACATATCCACATCCACCACATGTTATTTTCATGTCCATATTATAACATTAAGCAAGAATTTCACATGTCTACTAGCATAATATCAACATATCAATGGATAAATATTTGCTACCATCTCCACAATTAAAATATTATGCAATCATGGCATCATGTATCAAATTAAGATAATAATGTAAATTGGAAGTAGAACGAATAACAAGTTAAACGGTAGCAACCACCGATACGTTCACTTACCTCAATCTGATGAAGCGAAGTAAAATCAAGAGCGCTCAGGGACAAAACCACCTGTCCAAAAGACAACTCTCAGCATACAACCATAACATACAAACATGACTAAAATAATTAAGACGCCGCTAGAACTCCGAACCCGCACAAACTCTTCTCCGCTCGACAATTCAGTAAATTACCCTCTGCAGCAGCGCTGCTTCACAATTTCGTATCTTTAAAAATAATGGTCCAAATACAGCAAATGATACCTCTCTGGATTCATGACTTAAAAACCTACGATTTTCATGAAGAACACATATTTTTATTTTGATCACAGCTAGGGGTAATTTAATGCCCAAATCAGAGGAAGAACTCTATTCTGGCAGATTGGACAGCAATGTTCAATCATGTCCCAGCAATACTACAGGGGTCCAAAAATTATGAAATTTCTACATATTACCTTCGGTCTGTGCCAATCTGCTCGCCTAACGAACAGTAGTATTCCCGACCCCGTAACTCCTAGATCCCACGGCCAAAAATTCTGAAAAAATTACAGTAGACGCGTATAGAAGTCCTCTACAACTTTCCTTTTGGGAGAGTCCGCAGAAAAATTCATTTACTAGGTCAAATCCACGAGGACAGACGCACTACACGAATCAATCTACAGGCAGACAACAGCTAATCTCTAATCGAGCAATTAATCTATTAACTACCATCCAAATCCATGCCAAGAACCCTAATTATTCTGAAAAACGGAGGGTTTAGGATTAAAAAAAATTACCTAGAGGATCTCTTGGGATCACTCCTCTTCTTTCATCCTCTTCGTCTCCTCCTTCTCTTCTCCTTCCTTCTCTTCCCTTTCTTCTCCTTCCTTCTTGTTTTCACCTAGCACCAAGGGACAAGGGGGGTGGTGGCTGTGGGAAAGAGGGAGGGGGGCTGTGGCTGGGGGAAAAGGGGGAGGTGGATTAGGGTTTTTTAGTGGGTGGGGTGGAGGGGTGCGGCCACCCCTTGGGCCTTCGGCCCAAGGCGGTCGGCCCACTCTCCAGGAAGCCCACTCAGAGATTTTTATTTAATTATTAATTTATTTTATTCATTTTACAATGTTCTACAATTTATATTTTTCCTTCCGTGATTTACCGAAAAATTGGCTACTTCACGATTGTTTTAAAAACTTACGCCGTAACGACATTCGGGATATTACATTCTCCCAACCTACAAAGGATTTGTCCTCTAATCTCGCTCCTCAACCCACGAGACAAAGAACAATCAAGGAAAGAACAACCAAAGAATAGAGCACCCCAAGGATAGAACATTACAAGGGAACAGCAACAACGGGTTTTCACCCGCCTCGAAGAACTCGGGACCTTCTTCTACATTTGAACTTCAAACTCCCACGTCACCTACTGCTCGGACTGATTCGTTAAGAGGGCCTCCACATCAACTCTGACGAGTCCACGACACGCGCCGGACAACGCCGAGCACCCGTAACTCTTCTGTCGGCTCTGAGCAATCAACAGATCCTACCATTCTCCCAAAGCTATCAAGCCACTATCTAATACCATCCTCCTTCTTAAAAATTTTCCCTCTATTTATTATAATCGGGATAATACATTGTACCCTTTTTAAAGAATTCAGCCACAGATTCCACTCATAACATTACTTGAAACATAAACATAATTGTTACAAATGTAACACAACCACAAGAAGAATGAAGCATTCTCAAGCAACACACTAGCAACCAGCTTTCCTTCAAAGGACCACGATCCAAATCAAAGGATTCACAACAAAACCATTCACACTCTCCAAATAGACATTTGGAGAATCCACACTGCACAAGTCAAGAGTGAAAATCACTCGACAGACCAAAATAATCATTTTCTTTTCCTAATTGGAAAAGAATACACCACAACATATAACAACTCAATTTGCAGATAACCTCTACCAAAAACACACAGTTTAAACAAGAATCAAGAGAGCATATTACTGCTTGAGATATTATTAATTTTCCAATCCAATCCCTTTGAAAAAATTTAACTTCCTTGAACCAAGGATTTCCAAATCATCGCCCAACACACCAACTCATGCCACAATCATTTGTCCACACGAAAGGAACACCCTTTTGCGTGAGTCGGGTCATCGGCTTGGCGTTGATAGAGAAATCATGCACAAAGCGCCGATAGTAACCGGCAAGTCCAAGAAAACTCGGATCTCTGACACATTGGTTGGCCTTCGCCACTTCACCATTCTGCCACGTTATTCGGATCCACTGTAGTACCATGCTAACTGATGGTATGACCAAGAAATCCAACCTCGGACAGCCAGAAAGCACACTTCTTCAGCTTTGCATAAAACTTATTCCTTCGAAGGGCATCAAGGACCAAACTGAGATGCAACTCATGATCTTTCTCCGTCTTAGAATAAATCAGAATATCATCGATGAAAACCACCACAAAAGAATCCAGGTACTCATGGAGCATCCTGTTCATGGCTTCCATAAAGACAGCAGGGGCATTTGTTAGTCCAAAATACATAACAACAAACTCAAAATGCCCATACCTTGTACTAAAAGCTGTCTTCTCTATATCCTCCTCTCTGATCCGCAGTTGATGATAACCAGACTGCAAATCAATCTTGAAGAATACCTTGGCACCCCTTAGCTGATCGAAGAGATCTTCAATACGAGGCAGTGGATACTTGTTCTTGATCGTCACTTGATTAAGTGCTCGATAATCCACACAAAGCCTCCTGGTGCCATCATTCTTACCCACAAATAAGACCGGAGTGACCCAAGGCAGCGTGTTCGATCCGATAAACCCTTAGCTAGGAGTTCATCTAATCGCTTCTTCAACTCCACCGCCCACGGGTGCCATCCGATACGGGGACTTATAAATAGGCCGCGTACCTGGGACGAGGTCTATGCGGAAATCTGGTTCCCGTTCTGGTGGCAGACCTGGAAGCTCAAGGAAAACATCTGGGTACCTGCAAGCCAAAGGTATATCCTCTAGCCTCAAAACAGCCTCGTGTCCCTCAATCATGGCCCACAGAAGACCTGACTTCTGCATTCACCGATTGGGGAACAACTGGCACAGCAACGAGAGAGAGTACTTCGGGGCACTCCCTTGGAAGACAACTTTGCGTCCAAATGGAGACTACAAGTGACCGTCTTCTAGAAACAAGAGATAACAGCTTGATACTGCGCGAGCCAATCCATGCCAAGGATCACATCGAAAGCCTCCAGGGGTATAACCACCAAGTTTGCCACGAACTCCTCATCTGCTAGAACCACCACGCAACCAGGGCAAACACGGGCACTGGAGATGAGCCCTCCGGGAGAACTAACAACCACAGCTCTCCCAACAAACTGCACGGACAGCCCTGCCCGCTGAACAAAAACCTCCGAGACAAAAGAGAAACTAGCCCCGGAATCGAAAAGTACAGAAGCATCAACATAATCAACAGATAAGGTACCTGTCACCACGTCTCCACGATCCCTGCCATCCGACGCTGGCATGGCATACGCCGCAGGAACAGCTGGAGAAGAAGAACCTCCCGCGCCGTAGAAGAAGCATGATGCTGGACCTAGTATACTCCAGGCGAAGGCGCCGGGACGAGCGACGAAGGTGCTGAAGGCTCCGGCAAGTACCGCGGTGCAGGGACCGCGGGCAAGAACTGCGAGGTAGGAGCCGCAGCCATCATGTGCACGGTGCCGTCAGGACGAGTCCAGCCTGTTGAAGCTGAAGGCGCTAACTCCCACTGCAGCTTCCCCTTGGGATTCTGCCTGCACACCACATCCTTGTGGCTATTACCACAAATAGAACACTGTCCGCTTCAAGTGCAGTCGGCCTGACGATGCGGATCTCCACACCGAAAACACACCAAGCCTAGCCGGGCCGCGGGCACACTGATCAGAAAGCTCCCTTGGTGAGAGCCGATCGCCCGCACTACCACCGTAGCGCTGGTGGCGACGACCCTTCCTCTTCTTGTGCACAGGGCCTCCAGAAAAGCCCTTCCTCTCGATATGGCTTCGAGGTGGGTCTCCTCCAGTGGCCATGCGGATATCATCTATGTAAGCCTACTGCATCTCGATCCCCGAAGCCTGCTCCACCAAGGTACGAAAATCCGTGATCGGAAAAGCACCTAGCAGGTGACGGATCAAAAGTTTGAGCCCGCGGTGGGCGCGGCCTTCTCCACATCATCCCGCGCCACATGCGGGACGGCGGACTATCCGGTTGAAGCCCACCTCATACTCGCCACGATAACTTATCTTGCAGTACCTACTCAGATCGATCTTCATCTTGTCCGAAAGGTCTCGGTAGAACCTCCTCTCGAACTGCCGAACGAACTCCACCCACGACAGCGCTCCATGTGCAGCTGTGCGAGCAGTCTGCACTCCCTTCCACCAGATCTGAGCCTCTCCCTTCAGAAGTTGTGCCGCGTAGCTCACCCGATCGGAAGCAACCACTTCGAATGCCTCCATCTTGTCCACCACATAGGACAGCCGGTTGTGGCCTGAACAGGAGGGGCTGCACCGCTAAAGCTGTCCAGCCTCAAATCTACCCACTCACGAAGCGAGAGGCCGCTAACTGCTGCAACTGACTCAACCTCAGGCACCGAATCAGCACGAACACCAGGGGCCAACTGCCCCTGCCTCAACGCACTCGACTCTTGCTGCATGGCCCTCACAGTGGCCAACAGCTCCTCCTGACTACCACCCTCTGGCTGAGTAACCTCAGCCTCCTTGACCGCTGGCTGCACTACTGGCGTAGCTGCATAGCCACGGCTACTACGCCTAGGCGGCATCCTCAGCCACCATAATCCACATTCAAGCAAGAACAATCAACAAGCCAAAAAGGCACAAGCAATAATGCAATACATTCAGCAGGGTATATGCAAAATAAACAAACCCTTCCCCAACCTACATGTGCAAGTGTGTCAATTTAATTATTTAATTACCACTGACCTAAAGCCCGCTCTGATACCAACTGTAACACCCCAGGACCCATATTACCCTGGGATGCTACTATTGCTGCTCTACAACTAGCCAATTTACAAGATAACATAAACTGGCAACAATTATTAAACAAGATAACACAAGACATTATAAGCGGAAGCAAAAACAACTAAGGAATAAACAGAATAGCAATAACAATTTAATATTCATAATCAACTCCAACATAATAACCAAAGGTATGGTTCCAAATTAAACATTAATAAGATGAATCATTCATCAACAACATAGCTAAACAAAGACTAGAGTGTGGTGCTGCAATGTGGTGCTGCTCTACCCTTCCCAATGCATGCTCAAAGTCCACCTGTAGGGAGGGGGAAACAAGGGTGAGATAAAAATCTCAGCAAGCAAATAGTTTAACAAGCTATTCAAACTACGAACAAATAAACATCATCATTTAATTCATACATTCACAACCACAATTCGTGTCCACAATTAATAAACCACCACTACCTTCCATGAATCATACATCTTCAATTTTCAGATTTTAATGGCATATGAATGCTGTCATTTAAATATCAATTAAATGCATATGAATGCTTCATGCTATGCTCCACATCACTCTTGCCAGGGCAGGAATTGCAATGCATCGTATTACGGCAATATACAATGCTTCTGTGGGCGAAGAGGTGCATCGTATTACGGCAATATATGATGTTGTACCGGTACGGTCGCGGCTAAGTGCGGCGACATCCACATATGCAAATGACATGATATGACATGAATGATATGATAATTCATTAATCAAATTCATCCACAAGGAGTATTATCATGCTCTCAACATATCCACATCCACCACATGTTATTTTCATGTCCACATTATAACATTAAGCAAGAATTCCACATGTCTACTAGCATAATATCAACATATCAATGGATAAATATTTTTAAAGATACGGAATTGTTAAGCAACACTGCTGCAGAGGGTAATTTGCTGAATTGTTGAGCGGAGCGGAGTTTGTGCGGGTTCGGGGTTCTAGCGACGTCTTTAATTATTTTAGTCGTGTTTGTATGCTGTGGCTGTATGCTGAGAGTTGCCTTTTGGACAGGTGGTCTTGTCCCTAAGCGCTCTTGATTTTACTTCACTTCGTCGGATTGAGACAAGTGAACGTAGCGGTGGTTGCTACCGTTTAACTTGTTATTCCTTCTACTTGCAATTTACATTATTATCGTAATTTGATACATTATGCCATGATTGCATGATATTTTAATTGTGGAGATGGTAGGAAGTATTGATCAATTGATATGTTGATAAACTGCTAGTAGTCATGTGGAATTTTTGCTTAATGTGCAAATGTGGAATTTGAAAATAAATATGTTATGAGCATGATAATGCTCCTTTGAGGATGGATTAATGCGATTATTGATTATCTTATCATTCATACTATATCATGTCATTTGCATATGTGGATGTCGCCGCACCTAGCCGCGACCGTACCGGTACATCATTGTATATTGCCGTAATACGATGCACCTCTTTTCCCGCGGGAAGCATCGTATATTGTCGTAATACGATGCACCTCAATTCCTGCCCTGGAAAGAGTGATGTGGAGCATAGCATGAAAGCATTCATATGCATTGCATTGTGGAAAGATTCATTTGCATACATATGCAATATATTGTAATGATGTTATTTTGTGGAATATACAACTTTCTAGTTGTAATGTGGAATTGGCTCGTGTGAGCTATTTGTGGTATGAAGATTGTGGATGTGGTCGTGGAATGGGATTCGTCCCTTGTGTATGGTAAGGGTTGTGATTGTGGCATGAGATTCTTTCATCATGTAGTAATTGTTGATAGCAATTGTGGATGTGAGAATTATTAAAGTAGTGAGATGATCATTACATATGTTTTATTGTCTTTGGTGTTGATAGTGGTTGATGTTTTAAAGTAGTCAAACAAGATTTATTTACAAATGTTTTACCGTCATTTATGGTAATTTGAGGTTGAGGATATAAACATTGTCAATTGTGGAAGATTAAATATTGACGATTAATCTATTGTGGTTTGTGGAAGATTAAATGTTCCAATTGCATTTAATTGTGGATAAAATGACTGCATTTATATGCCAATTAAATCTAAAATTGTAGAAGTATGATTCATGGAAGTTTGTGGTGGTTTAATAATTGTGGACATGAATTGTAGTTGTGATTGTATGGAATTATAAATGATGATGTATAATTATTTGTAGTTTGAATAGCTCATTAAGCAGTTTCCTTCTTTGAGATTTTATCTCACCCTTGTTTCCCCCTCCTACAGGTGCACTTTGAACATGCATGGGAAGGGTAGAGCGGCACCACACTGATGCACGTGAATCATATTTTTATACTATAATAAAGTCGAAAGGATTCTAGACCTTTGCATAGCTTTGTTTACATTATCTTAATAATGTTAAATTTGTGAACTATATTTTAGATTAAATTGTTGGAGGATGCTTTGAATATTGAATTGCTATCACTATCCTGTTATTCCTTAGTTGTTTATGCTTCCGCTTATACTATCTTGTTTAGTAATTGTTGCCATTTTAATTTGTCTTGTAAATTGGCTAGTTGTAGAGTGGTTTTAGTAGCATCCCAGGGTAATGTGGGTCATGGGGTGTTACAACTTTGTATACCTGGTACATGCAGCGGACCAACATGAAGCCAAACTAGCACAATGGATTCACCATGAGATACATGGAGGCACATTTCCTCCATGACTCAGGCTACTTCGGCATGACCTTTGAATACTTATTCTTACTATTCAATCTCGACAAACTCAATGCCTCACTTCTACGATGATGGACACTGTAAGTGTACTATACAATCAAGTTCTACATTCACGTAACACCGATAAATATCATAACTCATTGCTTATGTATAGATCCATGATCCAACAAGTCCGACAACAGTGAGAACTGTTGGGTTTCCTCGACCCACACTTGGTCTCTGAACAATCAATCAATGATAATGGATCTTTCGTCCAAGATTACATAACAAGGGGTTGCTTGCTTACAGTGACAAAGACTATATCATGGTACCCTTCAACCCGTGTGCAACAAACAATTGATAGGTAAACTTATTTCCTCCATACAAAACTATGTTGTAGTCTTCTCTTCGTTTGCAGTGGCTAAGGCTAACTTTTTGGAATCACGTAGGTGGTTCAGCGCTTACGTTGCCCAGGGAGGGAGATACAAGGAATCCATCACCACACTGCGACACAGGACGCGATTTCTGATACCTGCTACAACACAACAATCCAATATCATACTTCATAATAATGCCTCTAGAACTGACATACCTGTGTATGCAATTCTATTTTTGCAGTACCACTAGCAGCTACAGGGCAACGTATGTGGATTCTACGTTTGCTGCCATATGGAGGACATCATGGCCTCTAAGACAAATGATCCAGAGGTTTATCAACTTGCCAATAATTATTCTGTGATTATCAATATATATATATATATATATATATATATATATGCTAATAACTTTAACACTCCTAGCGACATCGCGTGTAATTCTACGAAAGTACATTCGATTTTGGTAAACTTGCCAAAATTCAAGGAAAGCTCTCCTAATTCTTGAAAGCGGAGGTCATAAACAAAACTGGATAGTTCTACCCCAACGATGATTAGATGTTGAAACATTTTATATAAGTGTAATCACTCAATTGTGCTTAATCAAATAATTCATTCAAATGTACATAGTTTAGTTGTTTAATTCATTTGTGAGATATTTGTAATGATTGTCGTGTGATATATATATATATGATCTGTTTGCTTATTTTCAGAGGGTGTGACTAGCATTTCTTTAGGCTACCCGAAAAATAGGAAATAATATAGATATTCAAATAGCTATTACAAAAGTTTTTGGTATTAGCCGTCTGTGATACGTAAGATATCACAAATGGCTATATCCAAGAACCGTCTGTAATATATGACATATCATAGATGATTTTTTTCGAAAAACCATCTATGATACTTGATATATCACAGACGGCTATATTAAAGAACCATCTGTGATACTTGATATATCACAAACGGTTTTTACGAAATATCGTCTGTGTTGTAATTATTACAGATGGTTTGAGAGCCATTTGTGATAACCACCTATTATAACAGACACATAAATTCAGATAGTTCAGGAATCATCTATGATGACCCTTTCTGTCGTAGTGATCAGTGATACATCACAAACGATTTTTGTAATGACCTACTTATCATAGACGGGTTGTGAAAAAGAAATATTATCAGAGTTGAGAATGTAGTGGATGAGGAAGAGTACAATCAATTTGACGAGTTGTCTCCACTCAGAGATGGCATCAGGCCCGAGGAAGAAAGCCAGTGAGGAAGCTAGCTATATGCATGTCGATCATCGTGAAGCACTATTTTTTAAAAGGAAATAGCCAAGTGGAATTTTGAGTTGTAATTCACTTCGAGATGTAAATCACTTTTAGTTATAATTCACTTATCTGTCATTTATCTGTAATCTGCTCACGTGTTTTCAGAGGACATGGCTAGCATTTACTGAGGCTAGCCAAAAACAAAAAAAATTAGGTATACAAAGAACTATCATAGACATTTTCTAACACAAAATCTTCCATGATTCATAGACCATCACAGATAGTTTTTTCTATTAGCCATCTGTGATATATCGGACATCACAGATGATTATTTTTAAAACCATCTGTGTTGTGACTTATCATAGACGGCTTGGTTTGGGAGCCATCTGTGATAATATTCTTCTATATATATAAACATATAGAGGGAAAACCTTACTCACTACTCCTATGCACACTTAGGTTTTCCTCAACACACATGCGCCTTCGTAGCTTCCTTCACCGTCAGATCCGGGCCTGCTCAGCTTCCTTCGTTGCCTCCCTCCAGTGCTCTCCACCATCTTTGGGTTAGTCCACCTCCCTCCAGCTCTCTCCATGTTAGTGCGCCGCCTCCCTCTAGCTCTCTTTGCCGCCTTTGGCCTCCAGCTCTCTCCACCACCTCTGGCCTTAGCTTCTTTTAGTTATTTCTTCACATGCTATGACGAGCATCTAGGAGGCATCTCATTCACTGAAGTCACTTCTACAAGCTTGCTAGATCCTTTAGAGGCTTGTGTGAGTTTTGTATCATGCTCAAAACGTTTTGATGCTGGTGTGAGTTATAATTCACTTTGAGTTGTAAATCATTTTGAGTTATAATTTACTTATCTGTAATCTGTTTGCTTATTTTTAGATGGCATGACTAGCATTTCCTAAGGCTAGCCGAAATTTTTTTTAACTGTACAAAGAAATATCACTGACGGTTTCTAACACAAAACCATCTGTGATACATAGACCATCACATATGGTTTTTGTATTAGATGTTTGTGATATGTCAGTTATCATATATGGTTATTTTTAAAAATTGTCTGTGTTGTGACTTATCACAGACAGTTTGGGAGCCATCTGTGATAACCACCGTTATCACTGACGCAATAAATCAAACGATTCAGAAACTATTTTTGATGAGGGTTACGAACCGTTTGTGGTGACTTCATGTGTGGTTGTGGCTATTGTTGTTTTTATGTTTGTAGATTACTTACCATGCTGATTTTATGGTTACTCTTCCTTACTATGATGCCTACGTGATGATGAATTAAATGATGATGATGATAAATGATTGATGTCAAGAGAACCATTGCAATTGCAAATGAGCATTCATGATGGAAAGAAGTGACCTGCATGGGCCTCTACATCCTACTTTGTGTGGACGACC
This sequence comes from Bonia amplexicaulis, assembly GCA_036346245.1. Lineage (NCBI taxonomy): Eukaryota > Viridiplantae > Streptophyta > Magnoliopsida > Poales > Poaceae > Bonia > Bonia amplexicaulis. The sequence goes on from CM070765.1 coordinate 10,491,943, forward strand.
AACGAAAATGGGAAGAGTAAGACCTACTTTGGTAGGCACTCAACGGGAGTGGAGATGAGATCCCCGTATGAAAAAGGATGGAGAGAGGACGGGCTTGAGATCCCCGTAGGAAAGAGGGCGGGCTTGACTGGACAGTGACATGTGCTATATTCCGCTATACCGATATAAGCAAAAGAGATGATGAGACATGTGCATTGTATTGCATCATTAATGAAAAGAAAATATGAAATAGATTCATGTATAATAGCATGGTTATGTTACGTAGTGTTGACATGGTTAAGTTATATTTGTCGCTTTGTTGATATTTATCGTTTCATTATATACTTGCTGAATCTCTGAACTCCCCCTTGTTTTTGTTGTTGCTTTTAGATGAATGTTGAAGACGACATGCATGGGCAGGAGTAGCACATTCATTTCACGTGTAATCAGTAATTCACATATCGCTTTTAGTTGTCACATTCAGACTAGTGGTCTGCTAACGTAGTTAGTACTAATACTGGGCCTTAATAGTAATATTTAGTCATGTATAGAAAATTTGGTTTATAGCTATTGATGATCTAAAGCGGTTGTTTATCCTTATATTGATGCTAGTTGCTTATGCTAGGTAACGTTCACTACTACAGAAAAGTTCATCACAGACGGTTTGGAAACCTCACCACAGACGGTTTCTTGAACCATCTGTGCTTATGAGTCACTAATACCATACGCGTATTACAGACGATTTTTAAACTGTCTATGATAGCCCTTATCACAGACAATTCTTAATTAAAACCATATGTGATAATAGTTATCACAGGCTATTCTTACTATGATCTGTCTATGATAGTCTATAATCACAAACGGTTCTAGTTAATAACTATCTGTGATTGCGTTCTCGCGATATCAAAAATAGGCCTCCTTCAGTTATCAACATTCTCTAATTGCGCTATAAAACAACGCAATCAGATAATACAGATGAATCAAAACAGGCCTATTTATGATTTGGCGACATATCTTTAGTGGCTCGTTGTTTAGGTTGTAGGTCCTCTTGTTTTGTTGCTTTGGTATGCCGTGGTCATAGGCTGTGGTCGTATGTCGTGGTCATAGACACACAGTCGTAATTCGTGGTTGTATGCGCCTAATCTTTATCCTGCAATAAAATATGAATTTCAACAAGGGCCGAAACCCTAACCATCCATCAATCATCACAAGAACTTATTAAGGCATCAATAATTAATTTTCATATGCACGAGCATTAAGATTTACATGGCCGAAACCTAACCATCCAACAATTTCGTAATTTCATATCCAATTATCAAGGAAGAGGGGAGGGGTGGGGGATACATCACGGGCGATGAAGGAGAGGCCCACGGCGGCAGCATCGCTGATGTGTCACAATGGTGACACTGCACAAATTATCTTATGACAAGAGTGCCTTATGCAGTGAACCATGGTGTCACAACCGGAGGCGAAGGAACTTGGGGAGGTAGTCAACCGAGCCTTCTATTTTTAAGAAAAAATTTGTCAGGAGAAGTGGAGAAAAAGTGAGAAGAGAGAAGAGGAGATGAGGAGAAGAGGAGTGGAAGAGGAGCAGTGAGAAGAGAAGAGGAGATAAGGAGAAGAATAGCCAAGCCTTCTATTTTAAAGAGCAAATCCAGCGAAATGAGTGAAAAATTCAAATTCGGCGAGAGCTGGTAAATTGAAATATTATCACAGACAGTTCTCGATAAAGAACCATATGTGATAAGTAGGTCATCACAGACGGTTTTTGTTTCGAACCGTCTGCGATGTCTGTGATAAGTACATATATCACAGACGGTTTTTGCTCTAAACAGTCTGTGATGTATCACAGACGGTTCGAAATAAAAACTATATGTGATAAGTAGGTTATCACATATGGTTCTTTCCATCGTGGTGAATTTAGACGGTCCATCTTGTAAAACTATCTGTGATAACTTTATCACTGACAGTTTGTGTTGAACCGTCTGTAATGAGGTGTCCAGGATGATCCTTTTTGTAGTAGTGGTTCTCGGACACGAGATTCTCTGGTTCTCTTGTGAGTAGTACATCGAGGAAATGTGTTACTGAAATCTTGTAATAGCTGTTTAAAGTTTTGGTGAAAGTGAATAGTAGTAGCATTCTAGGCTTAGTGTTAGGCTTGAGTGCTACAACGATGTCTAAATGGTAGTACAAACCTGAGTACATTTGAATTTTGAACCAGTACTTGCACTACATTTAAAAAGGACAGCCAACCCGAGTTTTAGGGTTTGCATAGCGACGTTAGGTTTGTTGAAGCTTAGTGGGTACAAATTGTACAATAACGATTTTATTCAGCACAGGAGCTTACTGTGCTACCAGTAAATCTCTCTCTCCATAGAGCCGCCACCACCGCACAACGCACTCGCGACAACTCGCCAGGCGCCAGCTGTACTTATCCCCCCAAGGCTTGTGGTTGCTTCTGTTCTTGTTGGCTTGTGCTGTCTGTAACCTTCCCTTCTGATCTCCGTGGTCTGCGGCAAGGATCTGTTCTTCTTCCTCCACGGTCTGCATCAGGTGATGGTGATCTCTCCTCCTCCCCATCTTTCTAAGATTGCATGCTGGTTTTTGCTTCCAAAAGATTGTGCTTCTTTCCTTTTCCAAAAGAAACCTTGGATCTTGGCGTCCTGGCCATGCATATCCATTATCCATGTAATATTGCCTCCAAGAAGTAGTCTGTGCCGCTTGATTCAAAGGAAAAACCATGTACGTTTTTTTTTTTTTTGCGGTTTGCTTGCCTGATTTTGTTATTGCTGTTGCTTTCGTTCTTGTCTAATCGCGCGGTTTCGGTTTGGTTCTGTTGGTGCAAGAGAAGTGTAGATTTCTTGCCAGGCTGGAGATGAGTAAGATTTGGTTCTGGCGGTGACAACGAGAGAGAGCACGCCGGTGCGGTGGTCACGGCGAGGCGGCCCGCGGCGGCGTACTTGCGTGTTCCCTCCCGTTGTCACTGCCATATGGTCTCGCCATTCGTCGTCCTTTCACACATGCTTTTCGCTATCGATTGGTCTTCTGCGGCAACGAGGGCAGGTACTTACTAATTCATCAGGGCTTAATGTTTTTCCTTATTCAGCATCTGATTGTATGGTTTGCTGCTATTTTTGAACCTACAGATCGATTGGTTATAAGTACGCTACTATATGTTGCCTGCGCAATGTGTATGCATACTTGTATTTATATGTGTGTGCCAAATAACTGCTGATGGCATATGGTTTGGTGGTTTGATTTTTCATCAGCTTTTGCATATGCATGGTTACTAATATGTTCATCTGGAGTAGGTATTATATGCTTGTGCAATTTATCAGCGCCTTGTAAGTTCTAGTTTTGGTAGGTTGCCAACCAAATATTTCTGCTGTGCTTTCGTTTCAAAGGGAGTACAGTGGACTGTACATTCATCTTATGTAATTCTACCGGTTTAGCAGCGCTAGACAAGCTCTACCTTCCATAGGTTGCTCAACAAATGTATGCGCTGGAGTTTCATTCGGAAGTTTTGAGTCTTGGTTTATAGATCTTATTAGATGTATTTCACCATGAGTTTCAGTTAAGCTCTTGATGGTAAAGTTTTCTTCCACGGTGAGAAGAGAACTTTTTGTCAGCATTTTATCCACACATTGATATCCGACTCATCGAATTTCTTAATCTATTGCTGTTTGCTTTAGTCTTTGATGAATGTTAGGACCACATGAAATTTAAGATTGTAAATCTCTTGAACTGGAGGTACTATGCGCTCCGTGTTGCTCGCTCAGATAATTTTTGAAACAACTCTATACATTTCATCAATCATGATCTGTTTGAAATCGAAAGAATTTTATTGGAATAGTTCAATTCCGGTACTATAACAGTAATTATTTTCTAACGTTCTTTATTTCGTCATTCTTGAACCAACTTTGCATCTAGGATGTATGCAGTAGCAACAGTGCACACTAAATTTGGTTTGACCCTCTTCATGGCAATGCACAGTACTTGTGTGGCACTGTTACAATAACTCTTCCTTTCTATGATCATGACATGCAGCTTTCAAAATTTCTTTCACCCCGCAACTACTACTACTAGCCATGCCATCTATACTAGGCAAGATATAAGACTCTCGACCTGGACAATGAAAAGCTCATGGCATTTAAATTAGTATGTACAGCTATAAGCTATTCACCTTTCAACTAGTTCCCTGGAGCCAAGCAAGTTACACGTAGGCACTAAAATATATAACCAAATTCTCGCTAAGGATTGTTGCCATCACCTGAAACAAATCGTACAATCAAATTATCAAACTTGCTCATATTCTACTAGTGTTTACTTCTGATAAGGTTGTTAGAATTGAAACTCTGAATTGAATTGATATTGTCCTAACAGAATTGGATCATGGACTGTGTCGTAGAATATTAGATTCTACCAGATGGATCATGTAACGCATGTATTTGGTGTACAAATTGTAATGTTATATCTTAAATTATACTCTATGAGCCTTTATTTGCAAAGATATTGAAGAACAAATGAAAGATTATTAGTCATTTTGTTGTTTGTATGAATAATAGTTACAAATAGGGATAAAGCATGGAACTTATGAATTAAAAGGACATATCATAAATAACTATTTATATAATTATTTTTTAGGATCAGGTATCAGATTGGACCGTATGTAAATTTAGATTGTGATCCTACAATATTTTTATTTAATCCTAGCCATCTTAAGACTGTAGAATTGAGTATTTCCATCCAAAGTCTAAAGTAGGATCATAGAATTAGGGGACTCAAATACTCAAATTGAGATTCTAACAACCATGCTCCTGATCAACCTTTAAACCAAACAAGCAAATAAGAGGGGTAAACATGGGAATTATTGGCCCCTTCTATTCGGCTTATGGCTTCTCTCAAACAAACAATATGATGGCTTCTCCGCGCACCGTTTCAAAGCGGCTTATCAGGACAATATTTTTTAATCGACTTATCGGTATTTGGTTCGTTCATACAAGTGCTCGCACTAGAGCTAAAAACATAACCAACAGCTGAAAAGAACCCACCCATCATTTACCATATGGGTTGTTGTAGGGGCAAATTGACTTATCGTGAGTGCCTTGCTAGTATGTTGTGCCTTTTGCTTTGACCAACTCTTAAAATCTTGGTGGAAATCAAATTCTTCCTTCCCCTTCCGATTTGATTTTCAATTTTTTTAAATGATAGCAATGTATCAAGTAAAACCCACCTTTAGGGTGCAACCGGTGCAACCTAGTCGGTTGGGGCGCAAATCAATAATTTTTTTAAAAAAATTGATGTTGTACTTCTCAATTTACTTTACTTAAATATAAAATTTAATGTTCAAATTCATTCTGTGTTAAGAGTAACAAAAATAGGAAAATTCTGACAGATAAATCGAAAGGAAAAGAAAAAAAAAGAAAAATAGTACTATTCATAGAAAACTTATATTTTCTATTTCTTCTAACACACTCTGAGTTTGAAGTTGAAATTGTAAAGAGTGCTACAACACTAAATGCATAGACTACATCATCATTTTTTTTTGGGAATTTTCATGTTGACGTGGTGACTCAACAACCAACCGGGTTGCACCCTATGTTTTATATTGTGTCAGCATTTTTTTAGATAAAAACATGACTTTTTGATTAAATGTTTCTGAGTGAATTTCAAGCTCTAACTTCTAAACGAACCTGGTTGACGAGGGACTAAACATCTAGTTAATTCAATATTTCATTATCTGGTTCAATTGTAGGCCAAACTACTGCATCAAAGCCCAGCCTTAAGACTGATTTCGTTTGGCCCACTGATAAGACCAACTTCTTGCTAGTGGTAAATCAAGCAAGTGATATTTTTTAGGTCAAAGGGACCATCAGATTAGGACCATATGCTTCTGAAAGGGCTGATTAATGGTGTAAGGTCTATTATGCTTATTTAACTGGCAGTGTGTTGTTTCATGATTGAATTTTTGACTAGGCGCATCGACCAATGATCTAGGTTTGCACAGGGTGAGGTTAGTAAGTATTGTCTTCGAGCAATTTTATTTGGAAATTTATGAAAGATCAGTCTGAGATGCCATTCATATTTTACTTAATTTATACTAGTCCCCTGTTACGAAAGTAGGGCATTGTACAATTTCTGCAGTCAAACCTTTTTTAATTTTGACTATTAATATGTAAAAGTGCATCAAGCTTGGTCACATGAATTTGGTATTGACAAATTCAAATATACTTCCATAACATATATTTTTGTGATTAATATTCAAAGTGACCTAAATTTAGTGACGGAGTTCAACTTATATAAGCAAACTCCAAATTAACTCTTTTTGGTTGAAAGGACAGCAACCAGCAATGGGGCGGGTGAGGTTGTTGGCAACTAAAAGTGAGTGGTGAGGGAGCTTATATTAATAGTGAATTTTCAGGGTTTATATCATATATATATGGTATGTCATATGGCAAATAATTTGTGGCCCCCAACGAGTATTTGCTGACGGAGATTCTGCTACATCCATACATAAAAAGTGAAAACTTGCATGCTGATCTAAAAGAACATGGATATTGTTTTTCCCGTGATCCTACTTACATAAAAGGGAGCATAATGCGTGATTACATGGCTGAGTCTACCATGGAGATAGGACCAACAAAATAGACAACTAGGTGTTCGTTGGCTCACTGCTGTTACTACCACTGTACACTCTTAGGGCCTGTTTGGAGGAGCTTTAGATTCTGAGTAGCTAGCTAGTCTGAGTAGCTAGCTGGAGATTCTGAGTAGTGGATAGTCCGAGTAGCAGTGGTCCGAGTAGCTAGCATGTTTGGCATCCTAGATTCTAGCTGTGCAGCTGGTATCCTGATAGATGTATTGACTGAAATACCCTTAGGTAAGTTGATGTCTTAATTATGTATTGATAGAAGAGATATTCATACTGTAAATTTATAGTACTTAGTTCAAACATTGAAAAATTAATATTAAAATTTCATAACAATAAATTTGATTCCAAATCATAATTTTAAATATTAATATAGATAACTAACATGTCTCTATACAAAAGGAACGTACTCTCCTTCCTATCATATCGATATCTCACCGTATAAAACAAACATAGCATTCACTGTGTCAAGTACAAAAGTCAATTTGAATCTGAGTAACTGCAACAATACTAGTAGTACACATATATCTCAACTTCACATACATCCGAATCGAGAAAGAGCTAATGCGAGTTAGACATATGGCATCAATTTGAGAAATTCAATTAACTCCTTCATACCAGAGAAAATACAATAGAAACATAATAGAACCATAGCTACAAATTTGCAACATAGAAATCGATAACTTGAATGTCCGATACAGTGAAATATGGTATCTCAAATTTGTATGACTACATAAACAACACAGATGGTAGGCAATGACATGCTACAAATATATGATATGCTTTCGTGCATCGCTCCAGTCGACAAGAACATATTCAATCAGGTGATCTTCCTCTGCTTGAGCTCTCTACTCTCCCTGAGATCAGCCTTCAAAACATTTTTCTTCAACAGGTAAGCACCCAAACTGGCAACCTAAATGAAATTATGAAAAAAAAACAAAGAAAGAAAAATTAGAGTGTATAGCACAACAGCGACAATTAGAGTGTATAGCACAACAGCGACCTATGCCTTGCTCATCAAACATATGTTTGCATATTCAAAGTTCACATACCCCACATACCTTGAGGAAACTGTGTTCCACCACCAGGAAACCTGAACACATTACCCTCATAGTGCACCCAATTTTGGATAGCCTTTTCAACTGTAGTGCCCTCAAAATTCAGATTTGGTAGAACCACACATTTGAACTGGAACGAGCAGCAGAGTGATATCCATATCTTACAATCTCACATACAAAACATCATCTTTTTTGTCGTGATTCTTATTTACAAATTCGACATTCCACAAGGTATGCACGAGCTCATGTTATTTACCTACTAATTATACATGAAACTAGGAAAGATAGTACCATTTTTACCTTCCCTTGTGCGAATGGAGCTAAGAATGACCGACGGTGTGGAGGAGAGGCGGGAGGAGGAGTAGGCGGGGGGCGGCGCCGGAGGAGCTAAGAATGGCCGACGGTGGGGAGGAGAGAGGTGTGGGGCGGTGGATGCAGGGGGCGGCGGGGAGGGAGGCGGGAGGCGGGGGGGAGGGGGAGGAGGGGAGGGGGTGGGCGGGGGGGAGGAGAGGCGTGGGGCGTCGGTGGATCCGGGGCGGCGGATCCGGGGTGGGCGGGGAGGAGGAGGAGAGAGGCGGGGGTTGGAAGGGCGGCGGGAGGAGGGGCGGGGTGGGCGGCGGGGAGGGACGAGGGGGGAGGGCGGGGGGATCGGGAGGAACCAAAGGGGGACCTGGGGAATGCGAGGGGCAGGGGGCGGGGGTTTTATTTAGTGGCATTTACGGGTAATTAGCTTCAAATCTAAGGGTATTAGTCAGAGAATCGTGAGAAGCTCGGTTATGCAGCTTCTTGATTCTAGTACAATTGCAGACTTCAGTTTTGATTCTCGAAGCTAGCCTAAAATCGGACTGTTTGGGGAGCTTTTGGCTACTAGAAGTAGCTAGCTGGCCTAGAATCCAAAACAAACAGGGCCTTATTCTGTTTTCTGTTCTCGCCTGCGACCCATATAGTCTGTCATGATCATACTGTTTGATCAACGTACAATCAACATTGACCAACTAGTATTTTTTCAGTTTAATAGAGTAATTATGTACCTTAATGTATCGTGTGTGTGTGTGTGTGTGTGTGTGTGTATATATGTTGCCTTTCTTTCTTCTTTTTGTTTTTTTGAAGGGAGAATAGTAGGTTCTTCCTTTTGTTGTTATTTGGATGTATAATCCATCAACTAATCTTTAATTTGACGCTGAAAGCTGGAACTGGAACAAGTGAATTGCTAAACCACAATATAAGCACGCCGACTTAACCCTAAGGCATTGGATATGCTTCATTTATTTGATATAACAAGGATTCAACATTTGCTCTCTCACTGCACATGGATACGAAAAAACTTTGATTTGAAGGGTTTTCTGTGAAACCATTGTTTGCTGACATTTCTCTTGGCAAAGATAAACTTAGATCTTGTGTACTCCACAGGCACGAGGTTATTCTGTAACATCCAGGGAGAACTTTTTGGTTTCAAAATAATTTCACCTGGCAACGAATGGGATGAAATTTCATTCCAAAATTCGGATGAGATATTCGAACACATTTGAATTTTTTTACCAAAATTTGGCCAACATTTGTAGCCAGGTCCAAATTCAAGTGAAAACAAATTTATTTGACCAGATTGGTTTTATTTCGGAGGGTACCGAAATGGATAAAAAAGAAAGAAATTTTGCCGAAATTTTGAACCCTGGTAACATCCCACCCACGATCATACAGCAGCCCAATTGTACAGTTGGCAACACAAGGTGAAAAATATGGACAGTTGAAAGATTGTAGGTAGATTTATGCTGCCTATCTGGCGATTGTACGGTAACATGTAGGGGAACCTGTTCCTTGTATGTTGCTTAGGATATGGCCTTTGACCCCTTTTTCGAGCACTGCTCAAAATTATGTGTTACCCATGTGATTGCTAACTTAGTACTCATGCATAGAAGCAATCAAGAATATAATATGATGCAGTCATTCAGTTATTTGCTGTCCACATGGATCGAGTAGGTGTTGATTGAAAACCAACCTTTTTTTGCCCAATTGATGTTGATGCATACACATCAATTTTGTACAAATGTACAGTCCTCTAGCTCTTGAATAGTCTATTTAGACACAGGGGGGAAATAATAAAATACAGATTTAACAACAGATTCCAGCCGATGAAGAAATTAAGGAACAAAGTGGGTTGAGCGGCTAACATAAAAAATAAGGAAATGGTAAAGGAAGGGGGAAATGGTTCCTTCCGTGGCATGGTCATTTCTCATCTAAAATGGGAAAGTAGAGTGACATGAAACACTCCATGTAACTTTTCTTGACATGTGTCATATCTATGGAACGACCCAAGGGAGTAGATTGCTTTAATTTCTAGTTACATGGGAAGATGATGTCATGCAATGCTGAAGGTTGGGGGTGTTAATAGTATCTAAAGTTTTGATTTTACATTTACTGATGATGGAAAATATATGAGATTTTTTTTTTGAAAAGGCAGCAGCAGGAGCATATATGAGATTTACTGAATGCACAACAGATAATCATGGAGAAATATGAATTTCTTTGTATTGGAGTTAAGGGAATACATCAAAGGAGAACCACCTTAGAATAGGAGATTTGAGGTATAGAAATATTGTTCACTCAATAAAGATCCAGAAATACTGAACCTCTTTTCCATGAATTACTATGTTTTTCGGCTGCAAGTCCATGGGGTCTATACTTCTCTTCCTTGTTTTTTCTGCAGTTCGTTCCCCTCTTTAATTTGTATTTTTCTGGAGAATTTCTTTGCTTGGGTTTGTATGTTTAGATGGTTCTCCACTCTCCGGTACTTGCTTTCCTTTTGCTTTCTCTGTTAATTTACTAGAATGTGTGTTCTATTGTTACTTGCTATCATTTGGTTACACTTTGTTGTAGTCCATCTGTTGACTACTGTTTGATCCATACATATGCATTGCATATCATATTCTTTAAAATGAAAAGAGAAAAAGAAAACCTATGGATCACATTTTAAGTTGCTTTCAAAGTGAAATATTATAGGTAGGTAGTTACTCTTTAGAAAGTTATCCAAAACAACAATGGGATAAGTTTCATTTATGCCAAGGCCCTTGTGAGCTATTTTGAATTATAGTCCATCAATGAATGTTTTCTTTTTGTTCTATAGACATTCATCTGTTATGCTCAAAAGACTTAAAATTTGTTGTTTTATTTTGATCAGGCAGTTCCTTAGAACAGCAGTGAGTTTGACATGGCTCTAAAATGGAACAGATGGTATTGGTTAATTTTATCTTGGCGTATATGTTCTATTTCTTTTGATCCGACTTGCACTGCTCCTTATAAACTGGAACAAAAAATTCAAAGACATTAACCGCAGTGCTCAGGTTGTATGATTGCCAGTGCCTTCCACATTTTGTTTAAGATCTGTAATTTGACTATTGAAATAATGATTTCCTTAGTTATTTTCATTGTTTCAAGGCTTGTGATGAAACCTTTGTCGCATTTCTTGCTATACACCATGCATGAATTTTTCTACGCAGTGGTAGCATGCACAAATTCATGGAATTATTCTATGATCAGTTCGGTTGGAATATCAGTTAAGAGTCTGTTACTAGTAATTCATTACAAAAATTTGTGCTTAATTATGATGATTAAATGCAGTTCAGTGTATTTTAAGATCCAATGAAGCAAATAATATAAAAAAACTCTGAAGTTGGCCTTATTGTATGGATATGTATATAACATTAGTCTAAAACATTTATTTACATGAAAGTAGCGTAAACAAAATAATTCTCAATACCAAGAACATATATTTACATGAAGAAGTCCCGTATGTCTTTTCCATGCATGCTTGCAGAAGTGAATAACAATCAGACATGCATTCCCATGTTAATGACAGTTTATACAAATGGCAGTGGCAAACAAGGTAGGGAAATCAGGAAATATGACCAGCATTGTCATGAACGCTCTTATAGTATTTGATTTTAGATTATTGTGGCACCAATCTAGGACGCCAAGCCAGCAGGTGCGTTCTTTTCTTGGTTTTTGTTGCTATTTGTGTTGGATCTTGGACGTCTAGTACATGCAGGCTTGCTTGGAGGGAGCCTTGGGTCAAATGAAACACAGTAGCATGGCAAGGTCCCGGCTGCCGCTGAATCATCCCTTATGCCAGTATTTACTGTGTATTGATTTGCGGTACCGTTGACAATCATCCCTCCAGCATGGGTCTGGAACTGTCACTATGCATCGGAGCACCTAATTTTACAGAATGGCGTTGTTCCACAAATGTTGCTAGGTTCCACTCACCCTTTCATGCATCTGTGCTGTTCATGTACCAGTTTCTATTAAGCAACCGGAATTCTGCTACCCTGGAGCCTGCGTATTTTGGGAATTCAAACCGAAATTTGAAATTTTGAAATCAATCAAAAGCAAAACAATCTTAAAATGCGTATTCAATTTCTGAGCCCAGTTTTTCTAATTCAAATACAAATTTGACCTCAAAAATAGAAATCCGAAGGCAAAAGCTAATCTCCAAAATCCTGCTGTTCTCCTCTTTCTCCCCCTCTCTGCAGTTTGGCCTATGTCTTTTCTTCCCTCCACCTCCTCCCTCTGTTCTGCACGAGCCGACCAGGCCCCAGCTCCGCCGCCCCCGTGCGCCAAGCACGCTGGGCAGCGCCTGCACCCGCCGCACCGCCCGGCCGACTTGCCCTGCAGCGCAATAGTGCCAAGCCACCCTCCACTGTTGATGTGCAGCGCCACGCCACGTTCCCCAAGCTGCGCCGCCTCCTCCTTCCTCTTACTTCCCGCTTTCCTTCTTGAACAGAGCCGCCTCACCCCGTGCCCACCCTAGCCGCCGCTTCTCCTCGCCGTTCGGGCTGCTCCGGAGGCCCATGCCCAAAAGCGCTCATGTCAGAACGTGTTCCCGGGCATCATCTTCGCGCCTTCCGGTTTAATTGAAAATCCACGCGCGGAGCTCGCCGGAACGTCGTTCTCCCCTCCACTACGGACGAACCGCGCCACCAACGTTGCCATTTCTTCTCCGGAGCTTCTCCCATCGATTCCTTCTTTCTGGAGCTCCACCTCGGTGCCCCGAAGCTTCCCCAACCATCGCTTGGGCTTCCCCCTACCCCAGGTCGCCGGCACCACGACCCTCGCTGCGCCGCCTCGAGCTCACGCCGCCGGCCTTCTCCAATGCCTCCCCGCCTTCACGGAACGCATGGTATGCATCCTTGCACCCTACTCGTGCCTGTGGTCCCCTCTTTTCCTATCCCCTCCCTCTCCGTCGCCTCCGCCTCCAGCCGCCGGGTGCCTCCCTGGCTCACCGTGGCGCCGCCCCAACTGCCTGCCGCCGCCTCCCTGCCCTGCCCCCGCCCCGCCCCGGCAACCATTTTTCGGGTTGGCAGCCACAGCCGCCCACCGGCGACGAGCCCCCTCCCCGCATGCTCTGTTTCAGCCGCCCCTGGCTCCTCTGTTATGGCCCAACAGTGGCTCCCCATTTATTTTTGGTGTGGCCCTTCCCTCTGTCCCTCTCCTTAGTGCATGACTTGTGGCCCAACTAGTTAATGGCACCTAGTCCATGTATGTCACTTGTATTCTTTCAACATATGGATAAATTTTGTATTTCATGTTTAAGAAATATTCAAGTGAGCAATCTAATGAAGCATGATTTATAAATAAAAATAAGAATAATTAATACAAGATTAAGCCATGCAATAATAATAGACATTATTTATGCATCTTTAAAAAAATCATGACACTCCTTTTTGTAATAAAGCTTAAAAAAGTAAGGTAAACCATTTGAATTTTAAATTCTCTAATAATTATCTATAAATAATGAGATTGTAAAATTAAAAATTTCCTTGTGCATGATTAAGAGATTCTCAAACATACTTGGGGAAATCATTAATATTTATCTCGTTTCCAAATTACTAATCAAGGACTTTGTGTAGATGACAATCCAATTAAAGGAAAGGTTATAAACCAATATGTCTCTTCCACTTAAATTAAAGTTTGCAATTTAAATTGAAGGTCTGATCTTGCCTAAAATAATAATTGTCGTATCTTTATCCCTGGATTTAAATCACCAATGTAATTAAAATAATCAATATACCCATAATTCAAGGTGCAACTTCATCAAGAGAATCCTGCTATTTTATAACTCATCTTTCTAATAAATCGCAAACCGTTAGTCATTCATGACAATCTTACTAATCAGCAAAATAACAATTGGTTAAATAACAAACCCTTCATATTGATTTGCCAGAAATTATGAACTCTAAGATTTCTTGATAAATTAAACATATGCACTTCGCATCCTAATCTCTAAATATTAACTCTCGTCAATAATATCCAATTCCCCGAGTGAACTCCCTTATCTAACCCCTACTCATGGAACTTCTTAACAAATATAAAGTAATAAAAGAAGTCATTAAAGATCAAGCTATGGTCTCCCCAATCAGCAATATCTTTCCATCTTCAAATCCAGAGCAGAATATTTTTGTGAATGCTCCTTCGACCTCGATCCTCCTTCTAACTCTTTCCCGGCAAAGTTTCTTCATCGTTTCCTCCTTTCGCTCAAACTTAGTTTGACATTACTAAGCATCCCGCAATTCACTAACTCTTCTCTTATATCCTCAACCATAGTAAAACTTAATTAAGCTTAATTTAATTTATTTGGACTTTTGAAGATCTTTGGATTTATTTGGTTTTTCGATCGTTTAGAAGTTGAAATTTTGAAGAACCGACAAGTTTGACTAGGATCGAGATTCGGATAAAGACAAGGACCAAGAATTCAAGACCACTGGCTGTGAAGGATTTGAGCAAAATCAAGACCGAAGTAAGTTGAGCAAGGCAAATCATTATTTTGATCATATTGAGCCTACGTTTTATGCAAATTTATATTCATTTAAATTATCAAATTGTATGCTATTATTTATTATGCAAATGTACGTTAAACTTAAGGTTAGATACATACCTACTTGACATTATAATATTGCTATACCATCCTTTGGACACTTAACCACATAATCCTTGTCACCCTAGATACTGGTAACTTTGCTAGCCGTAGGTCATACTTAAGCTTCATGCTAGTCTTGCGTAAGTACAAGGGCATTAACTCGCCCTAATCATCATCTTGTAAAACATGAAATTGGTATTGGACAATCACTGGAGGGAAGTGACTAATATATTGGTCTAAAGTATTTTATGCCTCTCAAAACCCTAAATGTAGCACAAAAAATTGATTTTTACTATAATACCTAGCTAAATAATTTGTATCCATCGGTCAATTGCACCATTGGAGTATAAGCCATCGTGGACATGGGTGTGGCGCCGTGTGGCGGAGGAGGTCTAGGTGTGGTGAATGTAACTATCCTCAGATGAAACCTTAGCGAGTGTAACTTACACTGGGAGATGCATTGTAAAGGCTTGGGATGATCTGATCTTCCTAATTCACATGTCCAAGCAAATATATGGGACACAACAAGATTGATTATCTCTTGTGGTAAAATATACAATCTCTGCAAAGTATAAATTGTTTGAACAGTCGTGCCCACGGTCAAGGGCGGGTATGAGAACTTACTCGAGTTAGTGTCTATTTCAAAAACCTTTGAGGGTGGGATGAAAAATTTGTCAAGTGGATGTAACACTGAATTTGAATTGCGCTGGGTGGATGTAACTCAGTGTTTATTAACGGGTGGATGCAGCCTTGGTAACAAAACTAGTATTTAGTGGATAAAACCATATTCCGTAACAAATGGATAAAACTTGCACTACTATTATCATTTCACACTCTTAACCCTTAAAAACATGATTTAGTAAAAATGCCAGGTCTTAGGATTTTTTGATAATTGTATCTCAAAATAATTACGTTTTCACAAATAAAAGAACCTCGAGCCTCCCTTGACAGCTTTGCATCTATTATTATTGCATTATGTGTGATGGCTTACTAAGTACCGTTGTATTCATTCTTACTCAGTTACCATTATTCAGTCAGTAAGAAGGATAAAGTCAAGTCCTGCGATCATCTAAAGGAAATCGACAAATATGGAAGACTATGAGGCTAAGAACTAGGTCGTAAACCCCAGTTGGCTGCCTGTGGGTGAGTCCTAAGGATCTCACCTGTGTGAAGTTCCGTTTCCACTGCTGCATTTAAATGATTCGGCTTGACTGGCCTATGAGTAAGTATTACTGTATTATCTATGCTTTCGTATAATATGTATTTGGTATATAGTAATGTATTTATGAGCATTATCTACTTATTCAAGGAATAGTATGATAGAATCATAAAAGATTTCATATTGATAAAATCTGGGTCCTACACAGAACATCTAACATATCTCGATTCAAGCTTCTTCATGTTATATGCTACTTGGTAAATCAGGATTTGTAGCCAATGCAATTTAAGATATGCATCAATGGGCCTGTTCTTTTCCTCCGAAGCCGGCGGCTTTTGGCTTTTGCTACAGTACCTAACTTTCAAACGGAGTATTTTCTCAAGAATGGTCTGTAAAACGATCTACACATTAAAAGCCCAACAGTACCATCCAAAATCGCAAGTGAGTAGTAATTCTACCAAAATTCAAAAATTCCACCAAAAGCCATAAGCCGCAAAAAAAAACAGCCCATTAATATCTGCTCAAGTGAGCTTAAGCTTTTAGTTTCTACCTTCTTTGTTTCACCTTTTTTTGCCCTTTTGCTTTTTTGTGCTTTTCTGTATTTTCTTATTTTTTTCGTATTCCTTTGTATTATCCGTGATGATGTAATCTTTTTTATTTTTTTATTTTTTAAATTTAATTAGGCTGAGAAAGTTTCCAACAGCTACAGGCCTACAGTCAAAAAAAACTTAAGCACTACCTACTGACGACGCACGGTGATACAAGGCAGTGAAGCCACTAGCTGCAATAAAATACAGTTCAGCTTGTACTGGTGCTACAACAACAGATTACATAACGAGCGGATTGATCCAACAAGTCCGGCGACGGTGACAACCGGTGGGTTTCCTCGACCCACACTTGGTCTCTGAGCAATCCATCAATGAAAACGCATCCTTCATCCAAGATTACATAACGAGCGAATTGATTGCTCACAGTGACAAGGAGTACATCATGGTACCCTTCAACCAAGGGTAAATGCTTCACTAGTTGCCACATAAATTTTATTTGTACTTTATACGTAACATGAGTTTAGGATTAATCACTATGGCGACAAACATGACTAGATCTCACTGGATTCTGATTGTGATTGTACCAAAATGGAGTAAGGTAATATACCTTGATTTCCTACTTAGGAGCAACCATGACTTCACTCGTGTGCAGCAAACAATTGACAGGTAAACTCATTTCCTCCATACATAACTCTATTATAATCTTTACTTCATTTGTAATGGCCGAGGCTAAATTTTTTGGAATCACATAGGTCGTTTACTGCTTATGTTGCCCAGGGAGGAGACACAAGGAATCCAGCATCACACTGCGACATAGGACGCGATTTTCGGTACCCGCTATAACACACCAATGCTACATCACACTTTGTTATAATGCCTCTAGAATTGACAATACCTATGTATGTAATTCTATTTTTACAGTGCCACCAACAGCTACAGGGCAACGTATGTGGATTCTACGTTTACCGCCATATGAAGGAAATCATGGATGCTAAGACGAATGATCTAGAGGTTTATCAACCTTCCAATAATTATTATTTTCTGATTATATATATGTATTTATACACACACATACTAATTAATGACTTAACATTGCTCCTATCGACAGCGTGTAGATTTCGACGAAAGTGCATTTGATCTTGATAAACTCGTTGAACTTCGAGGAAACCTCTCTCAATTCTTACTAGCAGAGGTTATAAACAAGACTGGAGAGTTCCACCCCGGCAATGGTGATTAGATGTTGAAGCATTGGATTTAATTATAATCACTCAAATGTGCTTAATCAAATAATTCATTCAATTTAATTGATTTGTGACATCTGTGTAACGATTGTCATGCTATATATGTGATCTGCTTGTGTTGTTTCATTCATCTGTGTGATTTATGTAATAAGTGTCTTGTGCTATATATATGTGATCTTGCTTGCATTCAGAGGACATGGCAAGCATATCCTGAGCTAGCCGAAAAAGAGAAAACAACATCGTTGTTGAAATAGTTATCACAGACGCTTCGGTGTTTCAAACCGTTTGTGATATATATCCTAAACGGTTTAAACATCGAACCATATGTGATATGCATGATATCACAGACGGTTTTTGTTATTAACCGTCTATGATATGGTTCATATAACATGCAGTTAATAACAAAAACCGTTTGTGATATCGTGCATATAACAAAGGGTTAATACAAAAAATCGTCTGTGATAGTCGAGTATCACAAACGGTTTTTGTAAAAAACCGTCTGTGTTGTAAGTTATCATAGACGGTGTGGGAACCGTCTGTGATAACCAGCTATTATCACTGACATATAAACGCAGACGGTTCAGAAACCGTCTATAATGACGGTTTTGAACCGTCTGTGATAACATTGTCTGTAGTAGTGTAAAGAGAAGTTGAGATATGGGTACGAGCATTATATTGCATCAGTGAAAATAAAGAGATGTTCAGAAATGATTAAGATTATGGTTACATGGTTAATGTGAATGACATGAGGGGATATATGTTTGATATGCTTATGATCATCTATATTACTTCAATGTTAAGAATGAGTTAATGAATTTTGAATTAATTAAGATGGTGATACATATATATTGATGTTTACTGTTTTATTATGTATTTATTGAGTCTTTGGATCCTTACTTATGTTGTTGTTTTAGGTGATGGATAAAGGCGATATGTATGAAAAGGGAGTAGCACATAAACAGTTCATGCACCGGTATTGACTCACTTACTATATCTAGATGATAGTCATTCATTAATAGTAATTTAGTTCATGCAAGCAAAATTTGCTTAAACACCATTTAAAGTAGCACAAGGCATGGAACAAAAAGAGTATCAAGACAAGGCAGGAAAAGAAACAGAGAGAAATACATCACAGATCCATGATCACACGCACTATGTGGCAGCCTAATTAATTAGGGGTAACGCTTATCTAGGACCGGCACATTGTGCTCCTTGTGAGCAGCCAGTGAGGCCATTGCAAACTCAAACTGCTCGATGGTGAGGTTGGAGAGGGAGAGCAGCTCCCTCGCCCCCTCCAACCCCTTGAGGCTTGAAATGTCGCTTGACCCGTCCAGGCCAATGTGTGCCACGTGCTGCACATCTGTGGGGAACCCAATCTCTATGTTCATGTCCATCTCCTCGTCACCGTCGCCGTCCTTGTACATCTCAAAGATGTGGGACA
The DNA here is from genome assembly GCA_036346245.1 of Bonia amplexicaulis. Taxonomy (NCBI): domain Eukaryota; kingdom Viridiplantae; phylum Streptophyta; class Magnoliopsida; order Poales; family Poaceae; genus Bonia; species Bonia amplexicaulis. The sequence goes on from CM070765.1 coordinate 10,510,925, forward strand.
AGCTCTTGAAGCTCTTGATGAGCTTCCTGATCCCGGCGAGGAAGTCGCGCCTCGCCGCCTGGTTCTCCTGGTCAGCGCTCTTCTCCTTCCCAATGGCCACTTCTCCGTCTCGTGTTGCACCTATGCGCTCGTCGAAAGATAAAAATCAAGCCAATGTAGAAATGAATGTGTGAAAGAATATATAGAACCTCACAACATTTAGATCCTATTCTTTTGAGCTACGACTATGGTTTTTATTTACACTTTTTTCGACGATAAAGACGCCGACATAAACAGCACACACGATTTTAACTTGGAAAATCGTTTGAAAAATCTGTTTTAAGAAATCGTTCTATTTGTTTAGACATTTCAAAAAACTAAAAACTAAAAGGCCAAAAGAACAAAGCCTTAGAGTCTGTTCTTTTAGACTACGATTTATTAGTTTAATAAACAATAGTTGTTAAGAGAAGTTAAAAGATAAAGGACGCTGAAAACTAAAAAAGAATATGATCTTAGCACGTCCTGAATGCACATTGTGTCTAATCCTACCTGTCAGTCGGTCTTACGAGTAGCCAAACTGTGTTTCATATACCACGTTCGGTGCATATGCATGGATTGCAACAAGAAGAATCGGTCTATACGCAAGAAGAAGAAGAAGCATTTACTTGGAATTGGAGCATCATTGTTTGATGCAGCTTGTGCTTCCAGCTCCTTGGACTCTTTCTCACTGATTGGTGTCATCCTTGGCTGTGGAAAATGAGGAGGCGAGGCAGCAGGAGGGAGTGCTGTGAGTGCCTCAGTTTGGCCGCTCGTAGTGTTATGTAGAGAGAGAGAGAGAGAGAGAGAGAGAGAGAGAGAGAGAGAGAGAGGTGTAGAGTGCAAGGGAAGGCAGTCAAAGAATGGAGGTGGTTATGGTGGTTATATGGATGTAAAGGTGAGGTAGCTGCACCACATGAGTTAGTTCTAATCGCCTCACGGGTGGTGGCCTTGCCTTCCTCGCAAGCCTACTCGGTGCCGAGTACGGATTGAACACCTGTCATGTGACGATTGGCACGTCTCTGATAGTGCACGCATTCCGATGCGCGTGTTTTTAGTGTTGCTATCGCAAGAAATTCTTTTGAGCCAAAATTAGCTGCATTCTTTCTGTTTAACAAGTATTAGGTTGGTTGAATCAAAATCTTATGAGAATATATGTCATGGAAATAACTTTATCACTAGTTTTCTAACATTTTGTTAACAAATAATACAGCAAGGATCATGTTAGAATGGTTCAAAATTAAACACTTCATTTAGCTTACTGATTGAACAAAGATCGGATAAATCAGTAGACAATAGTCCCAAGAGGGCATCACAATTCACACATTGGAATCCACGCATGTGATTGATGTTTTGTGTCCCCAAAATGGGCCACTTTCATTTTAAATAAAAGGTCCCTTTTTTCCTTTCGGGTTAATCCACCTGTTTTTTCTTCTTTATTTTGCAAGCTTTTGGTGCCACACTAACCAAGAGAAGAGGCCAAGAGGGTAAGTATTCTAAGTTTTTTAAAAGAGAAAATTAGCCAGGAATTATTACTTGATTGCCTTCGCATTCAAGTTAACCATCTATATGCTCTCGAGTGCGATCGGTTATTAGTGATTACTTGTAATATGTATAACAATATTTTCGTAGCTGGTGGTCACGAATCTTAGCTCATGAAGATGGATTGAGTAACTCAGGAACTCTTAACATCTTAACAAATTTCAGCTCATGCCTACATTTGCTGAGTTGCATCCTGCATTTGCAGAATACAAAGGGATGCAATCAATTTCTTTTTTTATGTCTACAATATGATGTTTGATGATCAACATAATCCAAGCTCCTGATTCTAAAAAAGAAAAAGGTCTCCTATTGCTAAGTATTGGTTGATACAAGTAACAAAATTTGAGGTGACCCGGGTACCTACGTGGTAAGCTTGATCACATCTTTAAGCTGGGGAAGTATGGGAGCATCGGACGGACAGGATGCACCGGACACACACACTGTCGGGTAAAGAGGAAGTAGTGGTTCATTGCGTGATCTTGCACCTCAACAAAGCGATGCTGATTTACTAGGTTCTAACACCAAGCAAGAACAAGAACGAAAAGGTGAGCTTTGCTACATCTCACGATCATACTACTTCGTTGATGTTCATCCAAAGAGTGATGTTACCATACATGAACTCACCGAGAAACCATGACGGAAGGACTTTATTACAACCTCTCCCAGATATGGCGAGTTGGGGACCCCGGTGCCCACCAGTGCAAATATGCATGCGAACTTGCGGTGATCATAACTCCCAAGACAAATTTGGCATTCAATTGACATCTGATGCTATGGCATTCGTGCAGAATGTCCTGGGTACAAAATAGTACTAGCAACACCCACAGTGAAAGCCAAAGCAAATACCAGGCCCAGCTTAATAAGTTCCAAATGGTACATTGATGGTTTGAACTCTTTTCAATTTTGTTACTACAGCTGAAGGAAAAAGAGATTACAAGAGAGAGAAGAATGGTAACAGAACAACCTTTTCTACGCGAAGAACCGTGAACAGCACAGCGTATAAGTTATATTTCGGATAAGCGAAAATCATCAATGCTTTGAACGAGGCAGCTTCTACATATAGACTGAAGTAAAGCAGCACGGCCTAGTACAATTTCATTCTGTTAGGACTGGACTGTACATGAATTGCAAGTCGTAGCTCTAGAGGTGCTCAACGAATTGATTTACTTCGTTTATTCCTTTGTTCAACAGGAGGTGAGACAGTCAAAGGCTATCATCCCAGAGGAAGGAGCTGCTGATGCCTTTCATCACAGCGGCGGGTAGAAGTACGACGACAGAGAAAACCCTAGGAAGAGAACGCCTCCGATTGTTGCAACAGTCCGTTGTGAAATCTTGGATGCCAACATGCTCCCTCCTACAACTGCGAGAGACGTGCAGACAGTGTGCCCCAATGATGCTCCAACTGCTACTCCAACTGCATTCTTGTGGGTTGCAAGCTGCATGGTAACAGCAAAGTAAGAACTAGTAAGATAGGCACATTCAACTTTGTATATAATATCGTAGCTCCAGAAAATGGAATATATGACACAGTGGTCAACAAAACAGAAGCCTAGATATATCAACAAGAGATTTGGGTGCTTATAGTTATATAAGCATATTATATTGCAAACAGAAAAGCATAGTGCTAGTGGATATATTAGCCTACCGCGATCGTTGCTATTTGGCTTCGGTCGCCCCATTCGGCTAAAAAGGTTAAGATGAAAGCCTGCAACCAGAACAAAGAGAGTTAGATTTCAAGGTGTCTCGTGAGAAGTTGGATATAACAGAGAATCAATCAACAAAAGAATATTCGATACTCAAAACAAACATAACATGAAAACATTGACAAGTGTAATAGACATTGATTCGTGAAAAAGGAACCATAATTGAACAGGATAATGAAGAAAGGATTTCAAGAGTTAAGGCGAAGACAGGATCCAACATAAGTACCGACTGACTGTTGCATATGCAGTGCGAGGAATTTCACATGTTTTCATAAGGAAACAAAATCTGACCTCCAAAAAGATGGGTGTACAAAATCTTGCAAATAACCGGCGAATCGTTGATTTTCCTTGACCTGACTCAAGCTTCTCTTCCACCTGCTCATACACGTATGTACATCATTACTCAACAAAACACCAAAAGATCTGCAGTCCTTTTCAAAGCATATAGTTTAAGAGCAGTCAACCAGTCAATCTGCACTTCAATAAACCATACACTTAAACAATCATGCAATTTAATAAAACTCTTTTTCATGTGCTCGTTTTTGTCAATAATTATTCATTACCAGTTCAGCTCTCAAAAAAAAAAAGTTTCAGTTACTATTAGTCTATTAGACATTTTAGCATATCTACATTTGCTGGTTTTGAAGGAGTCCATGTACCATGGCAATCAGCAGTGCACTTGTCATTCTTTCTTTCTTTTTTAACAAAGTTCACTAGTAATTCAAGATTCCAAATGGTAAACATCGATGGGATCTATAGTTAATGCATTACAGACTAGAATGTAGGAACAAACACCAAAATGGTAGTCAAGTTAAATAACATTTTCTGCCTAGAATACAATGTTTAGCAAGAGGTCAAGGCATGAAACACTACAAAATGAGCTGCAAGATGACAAAACCAAGCGAAGAGTATATAAAAGAAGAGCACATACTTCTTCCATTTCTTTCTTCTGAGATCCCTTCGGGTCGGACTTCCAAGCAATGTACAACAACCGTAGTCCAAAGAACAAGTACAAAACTAGCAGGAAAACAAAGGAGTAGATAGATTATGGGCAAAGAGAGGGAAATATCAATGTGGTAAATTATTTCATAAGCAGACTATGCCAAGTATGCATTATGTATATATATCTGAGCAGGAATGGTTAAAAATGTGATGAATCTAGAATAATTTGAGTTGTGTAGTGTAATGCAAGACTATATTCCTCATTTCCCAATAGTATTCAAGAAAATATAGCCGATTTTTCTTATTGAGGATGATGTAGGACATTTGCATAATGATTAAAACCAGAGATATAATAGCCTATTTTGTAACTTTATTTTAATTTTTTTCAGCAAAAATGATTGCAAAACTGTCAGCATGACAACTGCAGATAAGGAAGACATGCACAACTTGCATACTTCTGAAACAAACATCAGAAATTCAAGATATAAAGAAAGTACCTGTAGCAGCACTATTAGTGTGCTTCCTTGATATCAAGTTGGGCACTATTCTACCGAGTCCAGTTGACAGTACCTTGAGAACAAATACATATATTAGCAACATAGACAAGCCTTTGTAACATCTGCTAGACTACAAAAACTAAACAGCTAGCATACAGGAAACTAAACACGAATATCAACACCGCAAGTATATGGGCCATGCACATAGCACATATTAAAAGTATGGACAGTGCAAACCTCAAAATAAAGAAGATAGCATCATATAATTCATTTCTGAACCTACATGTACTAAGGGTAAAATATAAACAATTCGCTCTAACAAACTACGAGATCAGCAGAATCGCAAAATTCACTCTGTTCCTTCCGCTGTTGCATGAGGTCCTCCATAGTTGCATTTCTGTTGTGTAAGGTATAAGCAATTTGAATCTGTCAAAGACATGCATCAATCTCAAGGAGCTCACCGTCATCACGTAGAGTGCCGAGAGTGCACCGGACAGCACAATTGACTTGGGGTGCCGCATCGCCATTAACGCCGCAATGATAAAAGTCTCATCTCCAATCTACACCACGAAAAGCAAAAATCCAATCCAAGCATCAATTCCGTCCTCATGGAAACTGCATTGCCGCGCAAGCAGACCCTGCTTCGGTGCAGCAAATGCACAAGCCATTGTGCCTGTGCCCCGCCACTACCGGTCATGATAAGGCCGCATATCCAAATCTCGCAGCCGTCAATGGCAAGACACACGAACAGCTCGACGGCTGCAGCTACACCGAAGCCATTTCCAAACCCAAACACCCTATTTCCAAGTATTAAGCAATACCTCACTGACTAAGATCATGGACAGGCTCGCGAAGAGCGCGTCGAACAGCCCGGGCCCGACCTCGTCGAGGGCCACCCCATGGTCTCCGTCAACCACCGCGTCCTTCTTCAGACCGTGCAAGAAGCCCTAACAACCGCACCGACAACCATCAAAGATCGCAAATTCGGTACCGAAATCACACCTTTGACCGCTAATTGAGCCAGATTCCTCACCCCAGCACGGCGCCCCAGCGAGATCCCCGAATCCGCCGACTCGTTGTCCGCCGCGCCCGCCTAAAGAAAAGTAAAATCTTTTTAACAATCTTTGCACGGAAATTTTCCAAGATACAACGGAATCAAACGGGATTTCTGCTCAAAGATCCGAACTTTGACAGGTCCTTACCACGGCCGCGGCGAACGCGAGGAGGGCGAAGAGGAGGAGAAATCTAGGGTTCGGATCCATTTGGGGATCTCGCGAACCCTGGGCCTGTGGACTTGGGAAGATGAGATTGTGTGGGAGGTGGGCCTCCTTCCTACAATCACTCCTTTTCTTTCCTTTGCGTGGAAATTTAAAAGCTGCGAGAGAGGGATTAACAGGCACGGAGGAGGATCGGGTTGTGGAAGGGAAGAACAACAATGAACGTTTGCTTGAGTAATTTTTACTAGGAAGAATTGATGATTTGTCTTATTTTTATTAAAATGGTAAGTAATATTTTATTAATATGTAAGTCTTGATTTTGCATATCAGTGAAATATCATAAAATATTTTATTAAATAATAAAAAATAGCATAAACCATCAAATCTCCCTTTTTACTGGCTTTTCTATCTTTTTGTTTTGTCTCGTAGTTTCGGCCGGTTAGTGGGCATTTACTCAAACGAGTCTTCGTCAGTGCTTAGGGCTCTTTTGCAGATAGCTTCTGACTGTGGCGTATAGTTTGTAGTAGAAATTTTTGAATTTTAGATGTTTATAATAGAGATTACGGAGAGAGATACTCGCTTACGATTTTGGTTGATACAGATATTGGACTTTTAACATGTAGTACATTTAACTTGTAGACCCCGTCAGGTACTGTAGCAAAAGCCAAAAGTCGCTTTTAAAAGTATGTTCTTTAAGGCTGTAGTTTATGATTTTTGGCTGAAAATTTTGAATTTTAGTTGTTTGCGATAGAGATTATGAAGAGAAATACTCGCTTGCGATTGTAGATGGTATAGATGTTAGGCTTTTAACGTGTACTACAATTAACTTGTAGACTCTGTCTTGAAAAAAATACTCCGTTTGAAAGTTAGGTACTGTAGCAAAAGTCAAAAGTCGGTTTCAAAAGCTAAAAAACAGGCCCAAAAGCTATTAAAGAACAGACCCTATATTTACCGGTCAGCTTTTAACATAATGATTTGTTATTTATAGAAATCACTGTAGAAGTTATTTTAAGCAGAATTACTTTTTAACATGAGTGTCACTTACTTTCTTAATCTCTTTTGTAATCAGATAAAAACCAAAAACTACAACCAAAAGATACAATACTTTTAAACAAAATCTAAGACATGTGGCTAATTTAATTATATATTGCTTATCTAGTCAAGAAGAAGACTCCTAGAAATGTATAAAAAGACAGGGTCTTTTATTGTACACACACCATCTGACCTAAGCATTTAGAGCTACTTTTAAAACCACTCCCGGTGTCGCTACTTTTGTGTGTGATTGTACGTCGGTAATGTGATCATAACTCTAACAGGTCCAATCTTTTTTCTTTTGAAAATTGGTTGGTCCAATCTTGGAATTTGTCATCAATCTGCCATCGTTACTGTGCTATTACCCCACTATCAATATTATATTTTAAACAAGAAGACGGCAAGAAAATGCATGCACGCAAAGAAACACTCTGACACTGCGCTCCATTTGACATTCCCACGGATTATACTAATCTTGTTGAGTGAAAATGCTTTAGGATACTTTTTTGTTTAATGCATGCTTTTTTAAACCACGTTGCAAATAGGTATTATTATGTTCCAAATAATATGAGAAGATATACAAGTTGTCTTAAAAAGAAATTAGATTCTGTTAACATTATATTTGGGAAAACTCCTGATTCCGCACATGCGTCGGATGGTGTTTTCCTCCGCATGGTTGATGTGACCGTACATACATCTCGCGTGGGGTATTGCTATCCACACGATACATAACGTCTCACGCCCACCCTACTTAGTCAAAGTTGCTATGTATCTTTTACCTTTGCCCATGCATAAGTTATCAGACAAAAGTCAAAGGGAATAAAAATTAAAGACGAGGGCACATGCATCATGTCCTCTACAGATGAGAATCTAATGACTATCACAAGAAGAATGTACTACAGTACTCCAATACCAAATTTGCTTTTCGAAATTATCTTGATTTTGCTCTTAAACTTATACTGAATTTGCTTTTTAAACTTAACCTGAATTTGCTTTTTTAATTTTATATTGATTTACTCTTAGAATTATCCTGAGCTTTGTTTTCGAAAATATATTAAATTTTGCTCTCGAAATTATGTTGTTTTTGCTCTAAAACTTATCTCAAATTTTGCCCTATGAATTATTCTGATTTGCTCTTAAACTTATATCAATTTACTCTAAACACTATCCTAAATTTGTTTTGTTTTTTGCTTACTGTGCAAGTGGGTCTTAGTGGTGCGATGAAGGTGCACGTTGGATGGAAAGCACCTGCAAGAGAAACGTGTCTTTGAGCTATTTTACCGTTTAGGTCTTTTATGATGTATGTGTGCGGAACGGTTAATGGACATGCGGCCGGTCTAAGTAGCATCCTTATATTTGATATGCCAAACAGAGGACTAGATTTTTTTTTTCGTAGCGGCTTTCCTACAACGGTTTTGACCATACCGGAAAGCACGACACAGCCCGCAAAGTCGCAAACTGACAAACCGACTAATGGCATGATAAAAGTCGCAAACTGACAAACCGACTAATGGCATGTTATCATGCTCTCCTAGGATAACAATACTTGAATACAATATTTCATACTGGTTTTCTACTTCTTTTCCATCGTGGAGGCTTTTTGATATCTGATATCACCTAGTTGAAAATTGTCTTAAGTGTGGATTGGGTGACAATACGTAACATCTAAAAATTTTCAAATTTTGAGGAAAATAAAATTTTAAGACTTTAATTGTTTTGGTGATTTCAATTTTTAAAAATCTATTTTCTAATTTTTAAAATTAAAAGGTAATTTATTTATATTCCTAAAAATATTAATTTAAAGCCTAGCATATTAAATTATGCATCTGAAATTTTCTAAGTTCATTGGTATTTTTGGAGCTTATCTTAATTTCCAAAGTATTTTCAAAATCACATATCTATTTCTTATTTCGAATCTCTGGTTGGGTTGAATCCTTACCGGCCCATCTTTCTCCTCTCTCCCTCGACCCAGCTTAGCCTGCCTTCGCTGAAAACCTAACGAGTTGTGGCCCATTCCTCCGCTACCATGTGGCCCGATCCGCCATCATCGGATGGCGGCGCCGCTCGCCGCCGCCTCAACCGTGCCATCTATGCTACCCGAGGCAATAAAAAGCCCCAGGGATCATCGCTTCGTGTGCCTCACGATCCGTTGCACCCGATGCCCTAGCTGCCATCGTGGGAGATACCACCATTTGCCGCTTTCGTGGTCGTCTTCCTCACGTTCGATTGTGTTCGGCCACCCCGAAACCTCGCCGTCGCGTTCCTCGTCGAATTGGAGAGCTACTCTTCAATTCTTTCATGTCACATTGTGTTCCATATCCTAATCTATCTTATCATATGCTCAATTTTATTTGTCCACCACTATGCGCGAGTCCGTCTTCTTTGCCTCCAACGGAGTGCCCTCGCCATCAAAATTCTTCGCCTCCAGTGAGACCCCGCCTCCGCCATCTTGCCCCTAGCTTCGTCTCATTGCGTTATGCCTCATGCGTGTGCCATCTTTGTTGGATGAGCCCTGTAGCTATGTGTAATATCCCGAATGTCGTTACGGATAAGATTTTAAATCAATGCGAAATCGTCGGTTTTCAGAATCGCGGAAGGGAAAATATAAATTGTAGAACATTGTAAAATGAATTAAATAAATTAAAATAATTAATTTAAATATTTTGGGCTGTCCGGAGGGTGGGCCATTGTTTTGGGCAGTCACCAAATGAGGCCCTGCACTTCTTCCAAACCCTAGCACCTCTTTATAAACCCTCCTTGGCCCCTCCCTCTTTTCCACCCCAAACCAGCCTCCACCACCCTTGGCGCCCCTTCTCCCCTTGCTGCTGCCATGGTTCCAAGGAAGAAAAGAAAGGGAAGAGAGGAAGGAGAAGGAGAAGGAGAAGGAGAAGGAGGAGAAGGAGAAGAAGGAGAAGAAGAAGAGGAGGAAAAATTGGGAAAAATTTCTTCATCTAGGTAATCCATCCCAATCCTGTGTTTATTGGTTTTATCAGGGTTCTTGGCACGATATTCATGGATAGATATTAGATCAATCACCCGATTAGAATTTTGCATGGATTGGTTTTAGATCTATTCGCAGCGCCGATTGTCTCTCAGTTTTGGGCTAGAAATAGATTTTTCCTGAGGGTCTCCCAAAAAGGAAAAGTGTAGAGGACGTCCAGATCTAGCTACTTTATTTTTTTCAATTTGTTTCACCAAGGGATCTGGGAGATGCGGGGTCGCCAAACTCGCTGATTTGCAGGCGGCCAGATCTGCGCAGCCGACGGTAAACCGTAGTTTAAAATTAGAAAACGATTTTTCCTGCGGGTCTTCCCAAAAGGAAAGTTGTATATTACTTCCATATCTACCTCCTTTATTTTTTTTCAAAATTTTATACCACGGGATCTAGGAGAAACAGTGACGGAATTAACGCTGTCCGGCAGGCAGTCGGGTTGTTACAGACCGACTGTAATTCGGTGTTTAAAAATAGTAGATGATTTTTATGGCCTTGGCCGTAGTTGGGAAAAATGTAGATAATTTAGAGATCTAGCTCCTGTAAAATTTTGGTAATCTTTAGACCTCTGTGCTGTCGGGGCTGCGCATTTGAATGCGGCTGCCCAAATCTGCAGAGCAGAGCATGTCCTCTGTTTTGGGCATTTAATTACTCCTAGCTATGATTAAAATAAAAATAGGTGTTCTCCATGAAAAATGTAGATATTTAAGTCATGGAACCAGAGAGGTATTATTTGCTTTTTTTCGATGCATATAATTAAAGATACAAAATTAAGAAGCAGCTCTGCTGCAGAGGCTAGAATGCAGATTTTGAGCGGAGAGGAGTTTTCGGGTTCGGTCTCTAGCGTTGATTTATGTTTTATGTCGTGTTTGTATGCTGTGATAGAGTGCTGAGAGGTGTCTTATGGACAGGTGGTCTTGTCCCTTAGCGCCCTTGACTTTTGTTGTTCGTCGCTTCATCGGATTGAGGCAAGTAAGCGAAGCGGTGGTTGCTACCGTTTAACTTTGTTGTTCATATTACATTCCGTTTACATTATTATCATAATTTGATACAATTGCCATGATTGCATGATATTTTAATTGTGAAATTCTTGCTTAATGTTAATATGTTGATCATGAAATTAGTATGTGGTGGATGTGATTATGTTGAGAGCATGATAATGCTCCTTGCGGATGAACTAATGTGATTAATGAATTTTCATATCATTCAATCATTCATGTCATATCATGTCCTTTGTATGTGGATGTCGCCGCTTATAGCCGCGACCGTGCAATCACAGTCGTATATTGCCGTGTACGACGCACCTCTTCGCCCATGGAAGCATTCGTATATTCTTTGAAATACGATGCATCGCACTTCCCGCCTCGGCAAGAGTAATGTGGAGCATAGCATGAGCATTCATATGCATTCATATGCATTGCATTGTGGAATGATCATTTGCATACATATGCAATATAACGTGGTGAAGTTATTTTGTGGAATGTACAACTTTATAGTTGTAATGTGGAATTGGCTCTTGTGAGCTATTGATGAAATGAAGGTTGTGGTTGTGGTCCTGGAATGTGGTTCGTCCCTTGTGTGATTGTGATGGTGGCTTGAAACTCTTTTCTCTTGTTTTAATTGTTTTTAGTAATTGTGGATATGAGAAGTAATATAGTATTGAAGTAAGTCATGCATATGTTTTATTGCCTTTGGTAGTGGTAGTGGTTGAGGATTTAAAGTAGTCAATCATGAATTAATTGTTAATGTTTTACCGTCATTGATAGTGAATTGAGGTCGTGAATATATCGTTGTTAATTATAGAAGATTAAAATGTTGTTGATTAATCTATTGTGGCTTGTGGAGGAATAAATGTTTCTTTTGCATTTAATACGGTATAAAGCGATTGCATTCATATGCTAATTAAATCTGAAATTTAAGAGGTATGATTCATGAAAGTTTATGGTGGTTTAATATTTATGAACATAAATTGTAATTGTGGATGTATGAAATTATAATGATGATGTTTAAATTGCTTGTAGTTTGAATAACTTGTTAAACAGTTTGCTTGTCGAGATTTTTATCTCACTCTTGCTTCCCCTCCCTGTGTGGACTTTGAGCATGCATTGGGAAGGGTAGAGCGACACAAGACCGATGCACTTGTATTATAAACTTAATGCTGAAATAAAGTTGGAAGAATTCTAGTCTTTGCTTAGTTATCATATTGATGTATGTTTCAACTTATTAATGTTATTTTGGAACCGTCCCTTTGGTTATTATGTTTAAGTTGATTATGAATATTAATTTGCTCTTGTTATTCGTTATTTATTAGTTGTTTACGCCCGCTTATACTATCTTGCTTAGTCTTGTTGCTAGTTTATTTTATTTTTATAGATTGACTAGTCAGAGTAGTATTAGTGGCATCCTGGGCATTGTGAGTCCTGGGTGTTACGATTAATATCGAGCGGGCTTTAGGTCCGTGGTAATTAAACTATTAAATTGACACACTTGCACAGTAGGATGGGATGGGTCAAGCATTGTATTTATGCTTTTGACATGTTGCAATAATGATTTATGTTATGAGATGATCTTGTATGATTATGATTTGCTCTGTGATTATTATGAGTGAGAATTGTTAATGATATTATGTAGATATTGTTTTTGCTGCCTTGGCTTTTGCCAGTTATACCACTGTTTGTAGCATGGGGATTAGCGATGAAGTTATCTCAGGTAACTTAATTGCAGATGTTGTGAGTGAGTTTCTTTAGAAACATTGTTATCTTCCTTAAGTGGATTCTGACCGATTCTTGCCTTATTGCAGTAATGAATTTCTCTTGAGTTTGTGGTTCATTGCAGTTGTTGTTTTGCAATTGGTCTCTACCTGTTCCTTGAAACAATTATTGTTTCTTTTCGGAACATTTGAGACACTTTTGCTCCTTGTGAATATTGTTGATTTGTAAGGATGTTCCCTTCAGAAGTTTTGCCTTGTTGTGAATCGTGACTCTTTGGTTCGCTTGGTATTTTTATTAAAGAAGGATTTATGTTGCAAACTCATTAATATGTTAAAACATTGGATCTATGTATTTCTTTTAGATTATTTCGAGTGTTGAAGTTTATTTTCACTCCTCTCTGAGGGAGAGTGTTAAAACCCTTCATGGTGTATTGCTATTCTTAAGTGAAAAGTGGTAATCATATAAACTAATTCATAAGGTATGAATTACCAAGTTGAGATGTTAGCATGCTGCATAATTAATTTTAATTAGCATCCTCGGAGGTGTAGTTTATTAATTTGATATTGCCTTGTAATAGTTTCTTGAAGAACTATGATTAAGAATTTGTCTATTTGTGATTAGAACTCATGGAGTTATTGAGGAGTGTGCAAAAGAATTGCAATGATTATTATGATTGCTTAAATTTCTATCATGATTGGATAAATTGAATTATTTTGTCTCTAGTAATTAATCTGACTGTTTGGAATCATTACGTAAGGAGGTGTTGGAATATTGCCTTGGTGATATTAACCTTTAACCTGTCATTTATTTAGATACTTTATGAGCATGTACAATTGCTAGATTCATCTATCTTTCACCATGCTTAATTGTTGAAATATGTATAAAGAAATAGATGAAGGTCGATGTATTAACTTGTAGAATCTTGTCTTGCAAATATGGTATTATTGAAGATTAGAGTTATTCCGTTCTAATTTCTGAACGTAAGGAGAAATATTGAATCTATGTTCATAATTGTTTTATGATTGTAAATAGAGTTAGATCATGAATGTTGTTATGATAAAATAATAATCAACTATTTCAAGTAATGCCTAGAGTACAATCAATGTGTGCTAAATTAGAGATGAGCATCAATAAGAATTGAATGTATGAAATTTGATGAGAGATTTATACTAGCATATTTTGTGAGATTGCCATGTTCTAGCATCATCTTGTTTAAGAGCTTTGCTTTAATATGGTGGCTTATGCACGAGAATTTCCTAGATTAAATAGTCGCAATCTTATCTAGATAATAGAAACATGATGAAGTGATTCCTTGTATTTCTTTTGGAAAAGTTTATGACATGATTAGTGGATATGATGATGCTGGTTAAGAATGTATTATTCTGATGTTAGTATGATGGTTAGTAGGTGGTTGTGATGATAATGTTGAATGTTCTATAAATAAAAGAATTTGATAACTTCCATGGTACTATTTAAATCAAAAGTTTTGATATTTGCGTGCGCGATCTTTTGATCTTATGGCTTATGTGGTAGCTGAAATTGTTTTAAGCAAAGTGTCGTGTTGAGAGGTTTTATTAGTTCTTAAAAAGAATTAATGCGTTGCAGTCTTCAAATCTCTTTTGTTGGATCTATCAAGGTAATACCGTAATCAAAGAAGGTTGTTCTCTTTGTTAAAAGAAAAGTTTGGTAAAAGTATTGGAGGTTGAAGTCAAGTTGTGTGTTTCTTTTTGAGATGTATTTGACTTCTTATTCTCGCCACATAAGAGTTACTTGAGCTCAAATGGCAATATATTCGCCGCATAAGAGCTTCTTGAGCTCGAATGGCAATACTGTATTCTTATTTGTTGAGATTTGGTTTTTCTTCTTGAGGAGGCATGTGCCTTCAGCTGTGATCTTATCTTTTGTTGTCCAAGATTTATTGCTATTTCTTCTAGTCTTGTGTTTATTGCGGATGGTAACATTTTCCTTTGTGCTGGAATTTACTTCTTTCGCCTCTCTAAGAAAGGGGTAATTAATTTAGGTCGCAAAGTATTTTAAGAGGTGTATGGCATCTAGTGAATGTGTTGGGCGATGATTTGTAAATCCTTGGTTCAAGGAAGTTAAATTTTCAAAGGGAATGGATTGAAAAGTTAATAATATCTCGAGCAGGAATATGCTCTCTTGATTCTTGTGTGAACTGTGTGTTATGGCAGAAGTCATCTGCAAAACTGAGTTGTTATATGTTGTGGTGTGTTCTTTTCCAGTTAGGAAAAGAAAATGATTGAATTGGTTTGTCGAGTGATTTTCACTCTTGGCTTGTGTAGTGTGGATTCTCCAAATGTCTATTTAGAGAGTGTGAATGGTTTTGTTGTAAATGATTTTATTTTGGACCGTGGTCCTTTGAAGGAAAGCTGGTTGCTAGTGTGTTGCTTGAGAATACTTCATTCTTGTTGTGGTTGTGTTACATTTGTAACAGTTATTGTTTGTGCTTCAAGAAATGTTATGAGTGGAATGTGTGGTTGAATTCTTTAAAAGGTGTACAATATATTATCCCGATTATAATAAATAAAGAAAAATATTTTAATAAGAAGGATGGTATTAGTTAGTGGTTTGTTAGTTGTGGCGGAGAATTTTTGTGAGAACGGCAGGATCTGTTGGCCGCTTAGAGCCGACAAAAGAATTGCGGGTGCTCGGCGTTGGCACACGCATGTCGTGGACTCATCGGAGTCGATGTGGATGCCCTCTTGACAAATCAGTCTGAGCAGGAGGTGACGTGGAGTTTGAAGTTCAAATGTCGAAAAAGGACCCGAGTTCTTCGAGGCGGGTGAGAACCCGTAGTTGTTGTTCCCTCGTGATGTTCTATCCTTGGGATGCTCTATTCTTTGGTTGTTCTTTCCTTGATTTTTTTTTTGTCTCGTGGGTTGAGGAGCAAGATTCGAGGACGAATCCTTTTTAGGTGGGGAGAATGTAATATCCCGAATGTCGTTACGGCATAAGATTTTAAATCAATCGCGAAATCGTCGGTTTTTCGGTAAATCGCGGGAAGGGAAAAATATAAATTGTAGAACATTGTAAAATGAATTAAATAAATTAAAATAATTAATTTAAATATTTTGGGCTGTCCGGAGGGTGGGCCATTGTTTGGGGGTCACCCAAATGAGGGCCGCACTTCTTCCAAACCCTAGCACCCTCTTTATAAACCCCTCCTGGCCCCTCCTCTTTTCCACCCCAAACCAGCCTCCACCACCCCTTGGGCGCCCCCCCTTCTCCCCCCTTGCTGCTGCCATGGTTCCAAGGAAGAAAAGAAAGGGAAGAGAGGAAGGAGAAGGAGAAGGAGAAGGAGAAGGAGGAGAAGGAGAAGAAGGAGAAGAAGAAGAGGAGGAAAAATTGGGAAAAATTTCTTCATCTAGGTAATCCATCCCAATCCTGTGTTTATTGGTTTTATCAGGGTTCTTGGCACGATATTCATGGATAGATATTAGATCAATCACCCGATTAGAATTTTGCCGCGGATTGGTTTTAGATCTATTCGCGCAGCGCCGATTGTCTCTCAGTTTTGGGCTAGAAATAGATTTTTCCTGAGGGTCTCCCAAAAAGGAAAAGTGTAGAGGACGTCCAGATCTAGCTACTTTATTTTTTTCAATTTGTTTCACCAAGGGATCTGGGAGATGCGGGGTCGCCAAACTCGCTGATTTGCAGGCGGCCAGATCTGCGCAGCCGACGGTAAACCGTAGTTTAAAATTAGAAAACGATTTTCCTGCGGGTCTTCCCAAAAGGAAAGTTGTATATTACTTCCATATCTACCTCCTTTATTTTTTTTCAAAATTTTATACCACGGGATCTAGGAGAAACAGTGACGGAATTAACGCTGTCCGGCAGGCAGTCGGGTTGTTACAGACCGACTGTAATTCGGTGTTTAAAATAGTAGATGATTTTATGGCCTTGGCCGTAGTTGGGAAAAATGTAGATAATTTAGAGATCTAGCTCCTGTAAAATTTTGGTAATCTTTAGACCTCTGTGCTGTCGGGGCTGCGCATTTGAATGCGGCTGCCCAAATCTGCAGAGCAGAGCATGTCCTCTGTTTTGGGCATTTAATTACTCCTAGCTATGATTAAAATAAAAATAGGTGTTCTCCATGAAAAATGTAGATATTTAAGTCATGGAACCAGAGAGGTATTATTTGCTTTTTTTCGATGCATATAATTAAAGATACAAAATTAAGAAGCAGCTCTGCTGCAGAGGCTAGAATGCAGATTTTGAGCGGAGAGGAGTTTTCGCGGGTTCGGGTCTCTAGCGTTGATTTATGTTTTTATGTCGTGTTTGTATGCTGTGATAGAGTGCTGAGAGGTGTCTTATGGACAGGTGGTCTTGTCCCTTAGCGCCCTTGACTTTTGTTGTTCGTCGCTTCATCGGATTGAGGCAAGTAAACGTAGCGGTGGTTGCTACCGCTTAACCCGTTGTTCATATTACATTCCGTTTACATTATTATCATAATTTGATACAATTGCCATGATTGCATGATATTTTAATTGTGAAATTCTTGCTTAATGTTAATATGTTGATCATGAAATTAGTATGTGGTGGATGTGATTATGTTGAGAGCATGATAATGCTCCTTGCGGATGAACTAATGTGATTAATGAATTTTCATATCATTCAATCATTCATGTCATATCATGTCCTTTGTATGTGGATGTCGCCGCTTATAGCCGCGACCGTGCCAGACTGCGTCGTATATTGCCGTGTCGACGCACCTCTTCGCCCATGGGAAGCATTCGTATATTGTCGAAATACGATGCATCGCACTTCCCGCCTCGGCAAGAGTAATGTGGAGCATAGCATGAGCATTCATATGCATTCATATGCATTGCATTGTGGAATGATCATTTGCATACATATGCAATATAACGTGGTGAAGTTATTTTGTGGAATGTACAACTTTATAGTTGTAATGTGGAATTGGCTCTTGTGAGCTATTGATGAAATGAAGGTTGTGGTTGTGGTCCGGAATGTGGTTCGTCCCTTGTGTGATTGTGATGGTGGCTTGAAACTCTTTTCTCTTGTTTTAATTGTTTTAGTAATTGTGGATATGAGAAGTAATATAGTATTGAAGTAAGTCATGCATATGTTTTATTGCCTTTGGTAGTGGTAGTGGTTGAGGATTTAAAGTAGTCAATCATGAATTAATTGTTAATGTTTTACCGTCATTGATAGTGAATTGAGGTCGTGAATATATCGTTGTTAATTATAGAAGATTAAAATGTTGTTGATTAATCTATTGTGGCTTGTGGAGGAATAAATGTTTCTTTTGCATTTAATACGGTATAAACCGATTGCATTCATATGCTAATTAAATCTGAAATTTAAGAGGTATGATTCATGAAAGTTTATGGTGGTTTAATATTTATGAACATAAATTGTAATTGTGGATGTATACGGGTGTTACACTATGTCACCCCGTCAAGCCCTACTCCATCGTGTCCTATCGCCATCGCGTTCATGCTACCAGTGACCATTGGTCACTATGCCGAGACCCCAGGAACCGAACACGCGTTCCCCAGATCCAAG
The DNA here is from genome assembly GCA_036346245.1 of Bonia amplexicaulis. Classification (NCBI taxonomy): domain Eukaryota; kingdom Viridiplantae; phylum Streptophyta; class Magnoliopsida; order Poales; family Poaceae; genus Bonia; species Bonia amplexicaulis. The sequence continues at coordinate 10,529,123 of CM070765.1, forward strand.
CCAAGGCTATCTTCATCATTGTGTTGTCAACCCGAGCCAGCACCGCCACCAACCTCATTGTTGACAACCTTGCCGGCCACCTTCGCCCAATCCGAGTTATTGAATGGTTTTGTTGTGGTTCCGTAATCACATGATACCTTCACTTCGCGGCCAACTACTGTTGTTCACCATCGCCATCGTCGAGCCATCATCACCATTAAGCTGTCCACCTCAGCCACCGCGTCACCTAGCCCGTAAGAGCCTCGTGGCATCCACGTATGTGCCACATCAGTGTCGTCGTCCCCATCAGCAACACACGTGGCACACCCAAGCCCAAACCCTAGATCCAATCTCCCTAGACTTAGTTTACCATGAACCAAGCCTAAGTCATGTGGGACCCCACTTGCCAAAGCACTATTCCGTAGAACCAATTCAGCGTGAACCGTAAACCTGATCTATGGACCCAGTCCATAGTAGATCCACATGTCAGGATCTTGGATTTTTCTGAAAATCCAAAAAAAGAAAGATTCCTATAATATTCCCTGGGTCCCACGTGGCATCTTTTGTAACCTCTTTCCTCTATTATTTTCCCAAATTTTCCAACCCAAAGCCACTTCTGAAAGCATGTTCCCCCTCATACAACCTTTGATTGAGCTCGTTGTCGTCTCTAAAATCATCTAAATTTGAGCTCTATCGTCCAGTATTATACTTATTATTTATGTAGTTAATTTGGTCTCTGTTTTTTATTTTTTTGTATCTGCTTTTCTCTCTCGCATAGATGTTTTCGATCTGGAGTAGTGCCAGGCCATCGAAGATCAAGATTCAGTAGCACTAGAGCAAGCTCTTGTCACACATATGTTTTCAATGCTTACTTTGTGTTTAACTAAACCTTGCATGCTATTTTATATAAAACGTATTTATGGATTTAATGCCTATTTAGTCATTGATCCACCTTGACTAGTTGTATGCCATTAATCCTTGTAACCTTAGGTTGGGCAATTATTCTAGTTGGATATTAATAGTACCAACGTGGATTGGTTTAGCACTACTTACCATGCTTGGGTATACTAGGGAGTCACTTTTTGAAAAAACACTTATTAACCTTCATTAATGAACACTCGAGTGCGTGGAACATTGATGTGGTGTTTCAGTATTGAATCAATGGGAGTCTTGCCTGGCATGATTAATGTCTGAACCTTGTGCGTGATTGAACTGAGTCTTACCGTACAACTATATGTCAGGTATGGAATAAACCTGACTAAATAATTTACTAAGTTTTAGCTCTAGCACAACCAGTTTGAGTTCGAGAGGATGAACGACCGTATGGTTGAAAGATCAAGCTCCATTTAAGTTGATTTTGGTGTTGATGACAAATACCATTATGGGGTTTTACAAATACTATTATAATATTTTGGTGATAATGACAAATGTATATATAAGAATAATATGTTTGTTTAAGGTTATTAATGCTTAGTCTCATTTGAATGAAAATATGAAATCATTGAGAAATGCATTTGATATCTTTCTTTTAATCTTGCTGCATTTTTTACATTCAAATATATGATTAAATGATAAATCTTTCATGGGACCAATATGTTTGTGCAAGTATATTATTGCTTAGTCTCATTTGGATGGAAACATGAATTCAAAGAGGTATGCATTTGAAATCACACTTTCTCATATATTAATGCATTCTTTAGATCCAAAATATAGATTGAACTCCTCGATTAGTTCAAAATGAATATGTGCATATGTCTTCATTATATACACTTGTGTGCACATATTTAGGGGGGCTCTTTCTATGTTTTCGAGTTGCATGAGTATTGATACATGCTTCTTTTAATATGCATATTTAGGATTTTTACTTTGAAACACATCCGTTGAGTATATATAGCTTGTGTAGTTTACATATACTCATGTGCAATCGGGTTGTTATCTAACTTCTCTATTATGTGTTAATGGTTGCATGATCAATGACTACTGGATAAGTAAGCTTTGTTTAAAGCTTAGCTTAGAGTATACAATTGTTGTGTACAAGTGAAGACCATCATGTGTTGATAGAGTTGATATAAAAAGATACATCATGAATTGATGCATATCAAGACGATGACTTAAGGAAGATGTATGACTAGCTAGGGCTAAGAATATGTTCCTAGTCTTTTACCGGTCTTGGTGTTTGGTTGAAAGATCGAATTGCTAGTATAGGTTTATCGTACTATTAAGAGGGTCTTGTCTAGTAGTTTGAGTCTCATCATGTGTTCATAGCTTAATCTCACCTCGTATAGCTCATCTTGGCATGAGGCTTGCATTTACGAATGTGTTTTGCAAATGATTGAAGCTCATGTGTTGAATCCTTGCAACATGGTACTATGCATTGTAAATATGTTTTGCAAGTACTTGAAGTCCATGTTTCCATTATTTGTGATACGAGGCTTATATTTATAAATATGTTTTGCAAATGGTTGAAGATCATATATAATTCTTGTAGCATGTGACTTAGGTTTGTGAATGTGTTTTGCAAATGTGAGAAGTCCATGTACCAGTTCTTTGTGTCATGATTTCAAAAGTATGCAAATGTGTTTTGCAGTCTGTTGGAAATCATGTTTGATCCTTGTGTGCATAATATTGTAGTTTGCAAATGTGTTTTGTAAAATCTGTTGAGATATCTGCACTGTCAGAAAAATCAAAACTACCGCAATATGCGTAGCGGTACTACCGGAGGTCAGAAGTATCGGCTTTGTGTGAGTGATACTACCGGACATCGAAAGTATCGGCACATGTTGTGCAGTACTACTGGATGTGAGTGATCCAAGCGGCTCGTCTGGCCGCCGGAAGTACCGGCTCTGTGTGAGCAGTACTACCAGAATGCGGAAATACCGGCATGTGTTGCGCGGTACTACCAGACGTCGGAAACTCCGGATTTTCCTACGGAACCTTTTTCCAGAGCACCAACTCTCGGCCTCAGTTCAAGCGGAGTACCACGCCGACTTTGGGGAACTTCCGAACATCGGAACTATCGAAATTTGTACGGTGGTAGTTCCGCGCCGACTTTAAAAGGCTAGCTCAAAAGCTCAGACATAGCCGTTACTGTCGCATCAGAACAGGTGCAGAAGTACTAGCTTTGGCCTACAGTACTTCCGCTTGCCCTGATTTTTCAGGGATTTGGCTCCAACGGCTAGTTTTCTTATGTGGGGTATAAATACCCCCTTATGGCCAGTTGGAGAAGTGGTTGCTTAACTCATTTCTATTGTTTTGAGCTAGAGTGAGGTTATCTACTCAATTGTGCATTTGTTGCACTTTGTGAGAGAGGAGAAGGGATCTAGAGTGCATGTGTTGTTTCTAGAGGTAGATTTAGTGTCCAATTGAGTTTGTGCATTCGTTGCACGTTGTGGGAGTCAAGCGAGGGGCTTGACTTGTTACTCTTGGAGTTTGCCGACCCCTAGACAGTGTTGGTGGCGTCGTGCGTGGTGATCTTCTCAAAGAAGGTTGTGAGAAGACCCGGCGAAGTGTGAAGGTTGGAGCTCACCTACCCGGAGCGGGAAAGAGCTACCACTAGTGGATTTGAGGTGGAAAACTTAATTCGTGGAGCCGGTTCAATTCGTTTGGGCTAACCTCAACGTGGACTTAGGGAGACTGGCAAGTCTCCGAACACCACGGTAAAAAGAGACCGTATCAATTGTGGTTTGTTTCCTTTGTGCTCAATTTATATTCAAGAAATTTACATTCATAGAATTAAATTGATTTCTTGTCATCCTAGGAATGCAAACATTGACCTAGGCTAGAATTATTGGTGCACTTAGACGAACTTACTTGATTTAGGCGCTATTTGTACTAAACCAACTTGAATTTAGCTTCCACTGGTTTACTTGGTTTAGGCAAATAGAAAAGGTCTTGAATTGATATTAATAATTTGAAAAGAATTTTTAGACTACCTATTCACCTCCTCTCTACTCGGCCTCCTCGATCTTACAATGGTAGATTTAGCCATGGTGTAGGTTTTCTTCCATAGTCAGTCTTAGTCCAGGGTGGACGGCCTCTAGTTTTAGCCTGTGCTGAAGGTTTAGTTTCACCGTCGGGCTAGTGTTAGGGAAGTATTATAAAGTTGATTATATTATGTGGGTAAAGCTATACAACATCTGTAGAGTGTAAAATTATTCGAATAGCCATGCTCCCAGTCATGAGTAATACTCGTGGATTTCACGCGAGTGTTATATTTTGAACCTTGGTAGATGATTTTGAGCAATAAGCTTTGACTGGTTGGTACCAGTGGCTAGATGGAATCTGTAGATGGGCATAGAGTGATGCCTCGTTGGTTTATTTATTTCATATGCCATTTACTTGTCAGTTAATATATGTTTTAATTTATGCTTTGTAATCTATTTATTGTATTTCAATGCAAGTTTTTACTATATGCAAAATAAACCATATTAGCCATCCTTTGGAATAAGTTTGCATTATATAATTTCATTTGTACTTCATGTACTTATCCTTGCTATATACAATGCTACTTAGTTGGTAGAGATCAAGGTCACGTCACCACTAATGAGTTGTTCCATGAGTACCTTAAAGGCTGCGAAAATTAGGTCACACATATGGATAAGCTACATTTGAAGTTATCATTATTTTTCCACCACAGTATTTCTTCAGTTAAGCCCTACACTACCGCAGAAATGTTCATCACAGATGGTTCAAAATCGTCATCATAGACGGTTTCTGAATCGTCTAAATTTATGTGTCTGTGATAACAAGTGGCTATCACAGACGGCTTTCAAACCGTATGTGATAAGTTACAACACAAATGATTTTTCAAATCAACCGTATATGATATGTCACATATCATAGATGGTCTTAAAAATAACTATCTATGATATCTGACATATCACAGATGGCTAATACCAAAAATCATTTGTGATATGCTAGATATCAGAGACGGTTTTAAACATAGCTATCGCTAGGAGTGTTAAAGTCATTAAATAGAATAAGCGCACGCCCCTAATCGACCCAACCAACCAGCCGCTCCACCATCCCACCACATGGACAGTTACTAATGTTTATTAATTATAATAAATTTACTATTGTATGTACATCAAGTTATCATTTGTAATTCATAAAGTTACTTACATTTATCATCCGTAATTCATGAAGTTACTGCCGTGTGTAAGTGAAGTTACTGCCAACATGCGTGTATTGAGAGGAGAGAGAAACATGCATGTCAATAGCAAATAACTCGTACAAAAAGTTACTGCCGTGTGTGAGTGAAGTTACTGCCAAACACATGTAGAGTTACTGTCCGTTGTAATACTATAAAACTGGTAGTAACTCTATATGTATTTGATAGTAACTTCAGTCATACACGATAGATATGACACAAATTTCACAGCGTTAAAACATATTCAACATTGATATTGTTTTGTTAAGCTCGTAATTTCGAATACAACGGTGTAAATGGATCGCATATTGGACTTTTGATGAAAGAGTTATTATATTTTTTAGATTGTAAACAAGATAAAAAATCACAAGTCAAGTGCATTTATTCTCTTCTCTCTCCTGCTGCATGCATACATGCAAATCAAGTTACTATCTTCTGAACATAAAGTTATCATCGGTAATTCATCAAGTTACTTATATTTGCAAAGTTACTATCTCATGCATCAACCGAATTATGCACCAACCGCACTAGGAATATAGCTAACGACCCGTGCGTAGAGTGCGCACACACGCTCGTTAGCGTAGCTATATGTGTGTGTGTGTATACATACATATATATACGGTTGCACTATTCAGCATGTAGGTCCTCTTCTTAGCTTCCTGGTCCGTGGTGATAAATTTGGTAGTAACTTTGTATAGCATTGCAATGTGAAAGTTACCATCAGACAAACATGAAATTATTGTCACCAGTTAGGCCAAAAAAAAATTTGTGAGCCAAAAGTTATCACTCTTGTAATAGAAAGTTATCATCTATTATATGTGAAGTTATCATTAGCTACTTACTGCGACTGGTACAAAAAAAAGCATGAATTTTGTAGTGTCAAAATATATTCAACATGTATCTTGTTTTATTAAGCTCGTAATTTCAAACACATTGGCACAAACGGGTCGTAGATCAGACTTTTCGTAAAAGAGTTATTGTATTTTTAGCTTGTAAACAAGATAAAAAAATCCCCACATCAAATATACTTATTCTCTTCTCTCTCCTGCTGCATATATGCATGTTTCTCTCTCCTACTGAGTGTGAGAACTATAAGTAACTTCATAAATTACAGGTGATAACTTGATGTGCATATGATAGTAACTTCTAATGAGCGTGAGAACTATAAGTAACTTTATGAACTACAGGTGATAACTTGATGTGCATACGATAATAACTTCTAATGTGTGTGAGAACAGTAAGTAACTTCATGAATTACCGATGATAACTTGATGTGCATACGATAGTAACTTGACCATACGTAGCAAACACTTCCGCTTCATTGTTAAATGTTTGTGTGGGGATGGTGGGGCGATTAACAGATTTCGTATCGAGTAGCTCGGAGGGTAGCGCGCTTATTGTGCGTATGTGTGTGTGTAGGAGAAGAGGTTTCTCCACATACTATCTGCACCATTTATTCTCGGCTTGAGATGTGTCTTATATATATATATATATATATATATATATATATATATATATATATATATATATATATATATATATATATATATATATATATATATATATATGGGAACATATCCATGCTAAAGCTCATTTGGGTGCTAACATGTGAACTTCGTTTGTGGACCATCGGATGTACCTCAAACGGCACGGATCTTTGAAGGTGGAAGCGCCCAATCCACTTATACATTTTTGCAAAACAAACCCTACCGGTTCGCTCTCTTTTTTCCAGCCCCTGCCGTTTCCCTCAGCCTCCCTCGATCTTATCCGCTCCTCGCCGCAATCTCTCCCAATCCGCTCCCCTCCCTCTCCCCTCTCGCCGCACTCCTCCTTCGGCTCCCTCCCCGGTGGCTCCCTCCTCGGCCCCCAGTGCCGCCCTCCGGCCCTCGGTGGCTCCCTCCTCGGCCCCCAGTGCCGCCCTCGCCCCCGGCGCCGCTCCACCTTCTCGCCCCCGCGCCGCCTCTGCCGACGGTGCCGCATCCCTCCACCACTGCCGACGCTGCCGCCTCCCTCCACCACTGCCGACGCCGCCTCCCTCCACCACCGCCGACGGTGGAGCGGCGCCGACCACCTTCCAGACCCAACTAGGGCTTGGGCCGACGGTGCGGCCTCCCTCCACCACCACCGCCCTCCTCCCGGGACCCGGTGCCGCCCGTCCTTTCCCCGCCTCCCAGAGCCGCGACGCGCCCCTCCACCACCGCCCTCCTCCCAAGCTGCAGAGGAACAACTCGGAAGGGAACCATGAGCAGGCGACCTAGTGCTTGTTTTTGTTTACTCCAATTTTTGTTTATTGTGTATGCTCTTTTGAATGTATCAATGTGTTTGTTGATGAACCTTTGGGAGACACGAGATTCAACATGAGAATGAGTTTGTTTGTTGAATGAATCGAGAATTTGCATTCAACACAGGAAACCCGAGATTCGGTTGTTTGTTAATGAATTTGCGATTAATGATGTGTCTTGATTTGATCGGATGTTGAGAATGTTGTGTGTAGAACCTAAGAAACCTAAGTGCCTGGGATTGAATGAAAATGACTACTGTTTTTTTAGATTGATGAACCAGCAGACATGCTATCTTCAGTTTGTGTGTGTTTACCAGTTTACAAATAGCTGAAACCATATATGAACTCAGAGCTGAAATCGGGCATGTATGCTATCTTGCTTGCACTCGATGATGTATCGGTGCATGCTATCTTTAGTGTGAAATCATAGTGAACTCGAGCTGAAATTTCAATGATGTATCAGTTTACAAAAAGCATTTCAGTGATGTATCAGTTTACAAAAAGCATTTCAGTGATGTATCAGTTTACAAAAAGCTGAAATCAGAGCCAAAATTCTTCAATGTGCATGCTATATTCTGGTGGCAACTGTAGCACTATCTGCAAATAGTTGAAGGGCTGCTAGCACTATCTGCAAAAGAGTAGTCCAAGGGCTCAATCAGAGAATTGAAGAATCAAAGAGTAGTTGAAGGGCTGTTAGAAAATTACACCTACAGATTGGATAGATTTTGAACCAAACATACCTACTCTGCTTTGAAGCTCATGTCATCCTCAAAGGGCAATTACGGCTGTCATGGTACACAATCTCCTTGCATGACCTACACAAGCGTGGCACCTTTGTTTTGTTCTCAATATTGTCATTTTCTTACGCTTGGCTTTATTCTCTTGCATCTACCCTTAGAGTTAACATCGTTTGGTGGCTTTATGCTGACTTCCTTAGGGATGGGACAACCTACAAATGCTTCAATCTCTTCAGCCTTACTTACCACATTCTCAGGAATCAGAGGAGTCACTTCTTCCTAAATTTGACAAAGCGATCACTAAGAAATTTTAAGCCATCATCATTCCTCTAGCACGGTGAATTAATTCCTCCATGTTCATACGTATGTCTGATGCCAACTTGTCTTTAGCTATTTCTATTGCACTCATCGGTTTTTCTTGTAACAAATTGCCTTTTCCATCAAAGACATCCTCCTTAGTTACCATTTTGGTCCACCTCTTCAACACAAATGGACTTGGTAGCTCCTTAAGTGATGGACTTTGCAACACACGAACAATATGGCGACAAGGGATTCCAAATGACTCGAAGAACATACAAGAGCATTTGGCATCTTTTGTTGTAAGGTTCTGATACTTCTCTTACCTTGTTTGAGCCATCACTAACTATTGAGATTTTGTACTCTCCTACGGTTTCCATGTTCTCCACATTACAATGCTCCGAGCAAAGCACACACTTCTTTACGAAAGTGAGTGAACACGTGACGTGAAGACCTCACTTCCATGCTTCTATATTAACCAAGTAGTCTTCAACACAGGCATTGTGTGCAACGTGGCATTGTCAGCTTCCAACTCATTATGACGTTGTTCTTCCACTGCATTAACAAATCTGATCCAAAACTCCACCAAATTATTTTTGAATCCAATAAACCGATTGAAGAAAGAGTTAGAACTCTCTGACCTAGAAGTGGTTCTAAGAATTCCAGCCAAGAATATATCTTTGAAGTAGCGGTACCCATGATGCGGATTCGGTAACGAGTAGCCAACCACTCATTGGATTCCAAACCAAAATCAGAAATAATGGAAGAAAACTGTTCCTCAAATTCCTCTGGAGTTTCTGAGGCCCATACACATGAGTTAACACGTTGGTACAATATAGGGTTTTCTCTCAAATGTGGTGGTACCTTCATTGGAAGCTTTTGCAAAATGTGCCACATGCATAACCTATGCATACTAGTAGGGAAGATAGTGGAAATTGCAGTCTTCATTCCAGTATCTTCATCAGTTATGATGAGCCTAGGTGCAACTCCTCCCATTGCTTTCAAAAATGTACGAAACAACCATATATATGTCTCAGTCTTCTCATTACTTAGTAGTGCAGCCCCAAGTAAGATACATGCCTTATGGTGATTTACTCCAGTGAATGGTGTGAAGATCATGTTATAATGATTGGTGTTATATGTAGAATCAAATGACACAAGATCTCCAAAATGGACATAATTTTTCCGACATGTACTATCCGCCCAAAATGCATGTACCAATCTGCCCTTATCATCAACAACATAATCAAAGTAGAATGAATGATTTATGTCATTCTTCTTACTAAGGTTATCAATAAACATCTGAGCATCCGATGACTTAATACAACTTCTCAACTCTTTATGATAATTCTGCAAGTCTCTCCTCGTGCATCCTACATTCTCAAATCCTCCCTCACTAATACGGAGATATCTATATGCCCCGCTTGTGCCGATGCCTCCTTTATGACATGTGATTAATGTACGCTTGGCCTTCTCATTTACTTTTCTATTAGACCTTATCAGCTGTTGTTTGCTAGGTGATACCAACTCATGTGTATGAGATTCAATAAATGTTTCCACCCTAAACTTATTGTCGACGGTGTGTTTGATGACTAGAATTGCCTCACATCCACACCTACTTAGCTTTCTAACATATTTCCTTTTCTTTGACTCAGTGTTATTGTCCTTACCTTTCTCGGATCGAAACCTTGTCTAGAACACATCCATCGCTTCCATCTTATGACACCATTGATAACAGTATGTGGACCAACACGGACTCCAAATCCTTTGAATGTGCATATGTCTTGTAGAATTCCTCATGACTTCCAAGTCATCAAAACCATCCTTCATATGGCTTCATAGTTGCGTCAACACAAGGTGTATAAGAAGAACCTGCAATGCAAAGATTAAGTGTGAAGCATGATGGATTGACATATGGAGTAAAATACATGCATACAACATGATACTTACTACAAATGGAGTGATGCTCTTTTCTGGGTACCACAATGAATTAGCGGTAGGAGATGAACTAATTTGAGCGATAGATTGTGTATCATGATTTTCTTCTCTTGGAAATTCCAATGCCACGCTCTCATCGGCCATAGATTCCATGCCTCCTACAACGCTCTCATCGGCCATATATTCCATGAGATCAATCTTGGGAACCACAACCATGCATGCATAATTTATTGTCAAGAAAACATATCTGAGAGAATACAGGACATAAATACGTATCAGAGAATACATGACATAAAATACAGGATCGAAAGAATATGTGTTGTACACGAATCAAGCGATGGATGAATTCGAAGAACGTGATCGATTTGTGGACGGGGAGGCGAGGGCCGTGGCGCGCTGGCAAGCCAGCGTGAGCAGGCGGCCATGCACATGTGAGCAATGCGCGTGCGCGGAGCAGGCGAGCGCGACGGAGAACAGAGCGGCACAGGCAGGCGGCGAGGGAGACTAGGCGTCGCGCGTGAGCGGCAGATCAGGCGGGAGGTCAAGCGTCACGCGGGAGGTCAAGCGTCGTATCCTTGCACGCGCGACGGGGAGGCTGAGGGAAACGGCAGGGGCTGGAAAAAAGAGAGCGAACCGGTAGGGTTTGTTTTGCAAAAATGTATAAGTGGATTGGGTGCTTCCACCTTCAAAGATCCGAGCCGTTTGAGGTACATCAGATGGTCCACAAATGGAGTTCACATGTTAGCACCCAAATGAGCTTTAGCATGGATATGTTCCTATATATATATATATATATATATATATATATATATATATATATATATATATATATATTCTCTTCTCTTTTCATTTTTCCTCCCACTTGAAATCCCGATTGGACATGCCCTGACCCCGAGCTCCTCCCTCCCGCCCGAGATCCTCCTCCTCCCCGCCTCCTCGAGCTAAATCGGCCTCCCTCCGCCCCGAGCTCCTCCCTCCCACCCCTAAGATCCTCCTCCGCCCCATCCCCTAGGCACTAGATCCGACCTCCTCGCCCCCGAGCCGAGCCCTCCCCCGAGCTCTTCCCAACGGCCCCTCGGGCGATCCGCCTCCCTCCGGCCTGGCTCCTCCCTCCCGCCCGAGATACTCCTCCTCCCAACCCCTCGGTGCGGATCCGGCCTCCCGTTGCCCCGAGCACCTCCCTCCCGCCCGAGCTCCTTCCTCCTCCTAGGCCCCTTGGAACCGGATCGCCTCCCACCGCCCTGAGCTCCTCCCTCCGCCCCGAGATCCTCCTCCTCCTCGCCCCCTCGGCGCGGATCCGACCTCCCGCCACCCCGAGCTCCTCCCTCCCGCCCTAAGCTCCTCCCTCTTCCCTGCACCCCTCGGAGCCAGACTGGCCTCCCTGCTGCCCTCGAGCTCCACCCTCCCGCCCCCGAGATCCACCCGGCGTCACGATCACGCCGCCCCTCCGACCACGGCGCCACGACCATGACTTTTTGACCACGGTGCCTCGACCATGACTTTTTGACCACGGCGCCATAACCACAACACCACGACCACGCCCCTGAGATCCTCCAACCACGACATCACGACCACATCAATTCGACCATGGCGCCACGACTATGACTCTTCGATCACGGCGCCACGACCACAACTCTTCGAATATAGTAGAAGTACAAATCTGGCCTGTGACTATTTACCATGTTGATGGCACATAATGCAAGAGGGGAGAGAGGAAATTCATACGTGGCACAAATCTCAAAGAATAAATGAAGGGTAGAGATAGGACATGGAGGAATTTTTTACGAATAATCTATTTTTATTTGAAATTATAGAGATATACCTGCAGCAACATTTTTACATAAATAGGCTCCAGTCGCCCAACGAGTGTGACTAGAGCCAATCGTCCAATGGCCAGGCGACACGTAGGCAATCCGCCGGCCATTGGACGAATAATTGCTTCGCCCGACCATTGGGGGACTGGAGCTCCAGTTGCCCAATGGGCGGGCGACTAGCGGGGTTAAAAGCACGAGCGCTCGGCCGCCGTATCCCACCACGTGACAAAAGAAATCACTCTGCCGAGTAGAGGAGAAGAAGAAAAGAGAGAAGAGAAAATGAGAGGAGAGGAAGAGGAGGAGAAGGGGGAGAGGAGAGGAAGGAGGAGGGGGAGGGAAGGAGAGGAAGCGAGGAGGGGAGGAGAGAAGAGAAAGAACTAAATCTAGGTAATTCTTTTTTATTTGCAATGTTGTATTTGTAGTATATTTTTTATTTACTGTTAGTGTTAGTAAAAATTGTAGATGTAGATATAAATTGTTCAATTTTTGGTATAGAAAATTTAGTTAATATAGTTATAGGAAATTAGCAGGTGTAGAAGCGGAGAGGAGAGGAAGAACCAACAATACGTTTTTTTGTATCTGCAATGTTGTATATGATTGTTAGTGTTAGTAGAAAATTGTAGATGTAGATAGAAATAGTTAAATTTTTTGTATACAAAATTTAGTTAATGTAGTTTTATGAAATTAGCAAGCGTAGAAGCGGAGAGGATAGGAAGAAGCAACAGTCCGTATTTTTTTGTATCTGCAATGTTGTATATGATTGTTAGTGCTAGTAGAAAATTGTATGTGTAGATATAAATAGTTCAATTTTTGGTATACAAAATTTAGTTAATGTAGTTTTATGAAATTAGCCACCGAAGAAGTGTGTGGTTGTATATAAATTAGCGAACATAGTTTTACAAAATTAGCATCGTTAGCAAATTGGCAAGCTTACAAAATTGCAGTTGTAGAAAATTCAGCCACCGTAACGTACAAATGAATCGTCCGTAAAAATTTGTAAGTATTACAAAATTCAGTAAATCTTTATGTTCAAATTTAATAATTTGGTACATAAAAAATAATAATACGTGATATTTATGGTTAAATACAAATGAATGTAATGTCGGTAGTACATTGGAGAATTGTTGTAAAAACAGATAGGAAGCTCTTAGTACGAGGTTATTTTAGTGGGTTACAACATGCAAACGATCGGTGAAATGTGAATTGCAGAATGTCGGTACTTTGGTATTGTGCGATGCAATTTGACATGTTGCAAAATTAAAACATATGCAGGTAGACATCAGCAATGCCAATACCCACTACATTGAGAGTGTATTATGGTGCTGGAACCATTCGTGAAGGTCCGAATGGCGTGGATTTGAGCGGTTTTCCACTAACCACTCTAGTACATCCGGAATGCGAGAATGCGAGAATCTCATATGTGATGCTTTGGCTGACCCAGAGTTTTTCGTTGGACCCCGAGGTGCGGAGGTCACCCACGAGGAGTCATTGAGCGCTTGGCATCATATGGAGGCCTGGGGTGGACGTGTCATAGCCCTGCTGTCCTGCACGAGGCTACTGGCATTCTCCACGCCCACGCCCAGTGCACAGACGGTTCGTCCATCGGTGTCGCCCCGACCGGCATGGCACCAGTCCGGAGGTTCTACTTGGGCACGTCCTGCACCACATCACCTAGATGAGGCTGGGGAGGTCTGCCTGGGGACGACCTCGTACACCGCCAGGGTAGCAGTTCGCGTGTCCTACATACATGTTCGGCTTCCCCACGCAGGGGGTGTACTCCGCACCATACATCCCTCCTCCAAACGCGATGGCACCAACTGAGGGTACGCTTCGCCTCTTCTCAGTTTCATCCCAATGCTTTATTTTACGAACTAATGATATTTGCATTACAGGTCCTCTCTTCCCTGAGCAGGGATTGGGGGTCTCCCCGGGCCTGGAGGATCCGGACCAGTACTTTTTGGACTGGCCCGGGCAGGCGTCAGGCTCTGCACCTCGGGCCACACCACCAGAGGTTCTCTCAGGGAGTGCCCTCACCGATGCACCGGAGGGCACACAGGTGGTAGTGCAGCCCACTCCACCAGTTCAGGGGCGGGTGCGACAGTCTCCTGATCATCTTACGTTGTCCAGGCATTGTCACCCGTTGCAGCGGAGGATGGCCAAGCGGATCTGTACGGGAGGACACGGACGCGAAGACGGAGGGGCCCAGGGTAGCGACGGAGGGGCTGGGGATGCTGTTGGGGGACAATAGTGCTGACTGTACACTTTTTGTTAATGTATTCTTTACGTTTGTTATTTACGTAGTGATGTTTACATTACTTTGCCAAGCTTACTTGTAGTTCTCATTGCCTTCTTGACACCCGGAAGAAACGAATACAGAACTGCATTGATGGTAACTGCAGCAATGTACGAACCACTAATTACATGCTTAACGACATTGTAAATTATTGCGAACAACAGTCTTGAGAACAACGGCACAACCATACACATCATTGCCTACAGGTCGAAGGAGCCTCATGGTATCCACATTGAATATTGCTGGGGGCCACCTCGGACGTGGCTGGCCGTCGTTGTACTGGCAAGCGCATATACAACTAGGGTTCGCGCAGCATCATCTTTAGTCGTAAGAACTCCCTATGTTGATGATCTCCTCGTTGCCCCTCTCACGCTCCATCTACTGACGGAGGTCATCGTTCTGCTCTTCAAGACTCTCAATCCGTGCCTCCAATCAGCGATTCGCTCCCACAACGTATGCACGTAGATCGCAACATACCATTCATGGGGAGGATCAATCCATTGCACGAAGTCACATTTATCCATCTGGTACAGAGGAACGTTAACATTGAAACTCTATTAGTAGTACAACAAAATAAACGAGTGTGAACTTGTATCCCGGAGTATGGGCATCGAAAGAAACATCGACCGCCATCCGTATGGCCTTCTGTCACCTGCACCACCGCGTCCTACATGTGTTTGCATTTCGGACACACTGGCTGAGCGCACCTATTTGGCAACAAGCGGTACGTAGCACCGAACTCCTCCTTTCTTTCGAGCGAAAGGTCCTCCTTTGGTGACCCATGATCGATTAGCCTCTCGGCGTTTGTCATATTGGCTTACTCTATGACGGAGAAGATAGTTGTTCCAACCAGCAGTGCCTCATTCATTTATTTTATAGTGTAGGACCGGATATGACAACAGAGGGGGGGTGAATGGTGCCTTTAAAAACCGCCCCTAAAATTATTCAATTAAAGAGATCTTCTCCGATAGCAAATATTTGAAGCTACTGAAAAATCTGAACAGAGAATAACTGAAACCAGCAATCACTGTAGCATCTACCGAAAAAATTGAATTGCTACTAACTGACTGCAGCCGGAGAAGAAGTATCTGCGTAGGGAAATCTGCCGAGAACTGAACCTATACTGCTGCTGCCGAAGGATAAATGCAGACTGAAACAGAGCAAGAAACTGCAGGGAGAATCAGCAAGGAACAGTAAATATATGCAGCCCAAAACTGAGAAGAAGTGCAGAGAAAAACAGCCGGATTTAGGAGATCAGAAATCTGCACACAAAACCGAAACAGGACTCCAAATCAGTCAATCTGCAGTGAGGAATCACTCAAAAACTGCTGGCTGAATCACTTACTCAAAGCCTAACTGAAAATAGTGAAGTTCTGAAAATGACGAAGTCACTGCTAGCTAATATGAAAACTGAGACAAGGAATGATAAAGTGTTGTTCTCTTCATGCCAAAAGGATGTGACTTCAAGGAGAATATCCAGTATAAACCAAGAGAAGAAAACTGCAATCAAAAACGGCAAGAAGATTGAAAAACCAATAGTTACTCTAGCTGCCGAAACCAAGCTAAAACTGAATACAGAAAAGATGCTAAGTGATTGCTGTACTTCTTAAGGCAGAACTGGCAGGGAATCAAACAAAAAGAGTAAGAAAACAAAACCTGAACTGGAGATTGAAATAACAAAAATTGTAGCTGCTACCAACAATTGGCTTCACAAAAATTCAGAGATGCTGACTTGAAACTACTGCCAAATACAGAGTGAAGACATCACATTTAGATGCTGCAGCCGAAAGCACTCACTGTAGAAACCGAAAACAGGAAGAAGTATTTCGGCAGAACAGGAAATGAGACTGATGCAGCGGCTGTACAGCACACTGAACCAACAGATTGACAAGCAAATAAAAGATGAAAAGAGTAGTGAAACCCTGCTGCCGAAAATAGGAAATCAGAGAGAACTGCAGACTAGACCTGAAACTGCACAGAAATATTAGTGCTGCTGCCTAAAACAGAGAGAGGAAAGAAAACTAGAGCAGCAGCCAGAACTCATTGAAATTGATTAGTAAATGATGTTCTCCTCTAGTCAAAACAACAAAAACTTGATCTATATAGCGTTAAGACCTTAGGAATCAAAGAAAATACACCAGGAAATCAAGAATTCAGAATTGACCCTAAAAACTGAAAACTTATCTTCTCCCTCTCATCAAACAAGAACTTCACTCATACAAACTTGAAGAGAAGAGAGACACCAAGAACAGGGGAGAGGAGAACTCTCTGGGACATGCCCTCACGCAGGACACACACAGCAAGAGCTCAGAACCACTTCCTGCCCCTGCTACCAACTCATAACAACTAAAGCCTATAAAGCAAAACAACCCTCAAAGCCTCTTTTGACTTGGCTAACCCTAATTCTCTCTAGAAGGCCCCTGGTGGAGATGCAGCCCTTCCACTCCTTTTATAGCCTTGGTTAACGGGTCTCCGCCCCGTTACGCCCGCTAAGTCCAACGGCGCCCGCTCCCGCTTTTGCAGTTTTGCGAAATTCCCGATTCACCCCTCCTGCACCTTCCGGGAAGCTTCCGCGCTTCTCGCCTCGCACGCCTCGCAAACACCTCGAGTCCACGTCGTCTTCGACACATCCCGACCGTTCTGACCTCAGCACCACCTGCGCCTAGTCCGGTCCACCGTGTCTCGCCACGACTCCGCCTCGACGTCCTGCAGTCACACAGACAAGGAACACGTCAAATAGCACCGCTCGATACATGAAAGCGTAAATAGATATCAAACCTGTCGAGTCATCAGAATATGCAACCTAAACCCATACGACTAGGTTCGACCAAGTCCGACCGAGCCCGTTACGCCACGAAACGTCTAGGTCCGAACAAACTGACTCAAACTCGACTTTTCGTAAACCGTGTCAATTACTCATCATACACAACGGGATGACCTCCACATGGTCTCTCAATCTCCCCCTTGATGAGTATATTGACAAACCCAGAAAAAGTATGAAGTTGAGTTTGAAGAGTCTAACATGTTCCATAAGAACAAGAATGAAGCTAATGACCATGTCGACAGAAGGAGCAAAAGAAAGAACAATTTTTCCTCAAAGCTCCCAAAGTGGCTTTTTCTACCACTATTCTCCCCCTTTTGGCAATAAACGCATCAAGAATGCAAAAGAGAGAATAAGTCATGATGATGGATGAAATGGCTGAAGTTTGTTTATTCTAACCATTTAGAGCCATGAGAATTATCCATAATGACCATAATGTATTACACCAAGCCATAACTCAATGAGCGCTATCTAGATCATGACGGGATATGTATAAGCTAGCTAGAAGCAATTAGATGACAATCTGAATTTTAGTGCATTTATGAGCATGTCAAGTCATCAATGAGCAAAGTCTAGCTAGAGACATCTAAGGATGATGCAAGCCATGTCAATCAAGCTAAGCGGAACCAAGAATCTAATATTGAGTCCAAATAGAGTGTTACATACTCAAGAGTGAAACAATGGTTCAAGTACTTGATTCTTTTAATAGCTTTAAGCAAATTGAGCACAAACGACATTTTTCAACCAATACTTTTATCATGTGCTAGATCTCAAGCCATGCTGCGACTACTCCAAGCAAGACGCTTAAGAATATAGTCTAGGTCATCCAAAACTCCCCCCAAGTTCATGCCTAGTGCAATGGCAAGCCGTCTCGTGAGAAAGAATTGGTGAGATCGGTTTTTCGCACAAAAGAGATCTTTTGCTTTTTGACAAGTTGTACTAACTCATGTTACATCAAGAGTTTAAGACAGCTCATTCTAAGGCTCAAAAGAGATTCAGCGCTCAACTCAGCCTATTTGACATGGCATGAATCATAAAAGGACAGCTCAAGAAAGACTAAACTCGAGTGACAATCATGACAAGTTTTTAGTTTAAATTGAGCAAGTTTTAATTAACTCATCATGGCAAAAGCTAGTCTACACATATGAAGTCATGATAAATGTAGCAGATAAGCACAAGTCATGGCAGGGTGTAAAGCATTGTAAGCATGTCATAACCGATAATAATCAAGGCTCAAATGTAGTTATAATGCGAGAATGACATGCGTAAAATCCAGCTCCCCTCAACATGTGATGCAACTTTTAGTTCAAGTTGAGTTATGTCAATATTAAGCTCGTAAGCTCCCAAATGAACTCCCTTGAACCAAAGCGGTAAAACGAGAAGCTGGCAAAGAAAACAGGCAGTCCTTAAAGCATAGATAAGATATAGAGGATACTATGGTTCAGACTGACTCTCATCTACCCTACATGACTCCAGGACTAATAGTGTGGTAAAACACACACTAGAGAGCAAACACGCACTGCCACATCTGCAGAAGGTGGCCCGACTCTCGCTAGATCGCAAGAAGTGAGTGAGCTCAATCTAGTGAGATAAAAACGACTAATAGAGTATCAGGAAAGCATAAGATAAGAGTAAGAAGTCTAAGCAACTAGACAAAAGAACCACTCTAACCTATCTTTGGAAGGACTAAACCCAATGCACCCATATGCAATGCAATCGAAAGGAGTAAGAGCATAATAAATATAGTAAAGCGAAGCACACGCCCCCCCTCACACAGTCCATAAGGACAAACCACCCCAAGCTCTCCCATGGTGAATGTTGATGATATGCCCTAGAGGCAACATGGAGATGTTGAATATATCACATACTATGTTTATGATACATTGCTTTGTTCCTTGAAATAGACATTATCATTATTGATCAATGAGTATGTGACTTATTCATGAGACTCTTAATGCCAAAATGTTGCTATTTCTAAATGATCCCGATTATATTTCATATGAGGAACAAATATGATTCAAAGATCAAGATATGTATTGATTGATGATCATGTCTCATGGATCATGGTATGGAGATACCAAATCAATAATATGGACATGTGTTAGTGAACATATGTTGGATAGACCGCCATGAGACAACGCAGAGATTCCATGTGTCATCGTTGGTCTCAAGTAGTGTTTATGTGGAATCCTTAGACTTGAGATCATCATGGTTCCCAAAGATGCGTAGTAGCTTACTTTGGGACTACTAAACACTACTCCGAATCGGGTAGTCATAAAAGTAGTCTTTGGGTTTGCCATGAAACATGTAGTGGGATGTGAATGATCAAGATAGAATTTGCCCCTCCTTATGGGAGAGATATCTCGGCCCCTCGATGTAATGGATTATGAAAGTGCATGGCCATGCCAAGGTGATTGAGGAGTCAATCACGAGTTTATAATCCATCACGGAATCGAGAGAGTGATTGAGCTATTAAGAGGATGACACAGGTCTCGCCTTGAGCTTAATCTATATCGTGAGACAAAGGGATTAGTACATGAGAACATTACAGGTTCAGCCGATATGATCTTTACGTATACTTTGGGGTTAATATGTCTTGCTAGAGGCCGCTATTAATGTGGTGACCGGAAGGTGTTTACGGTCGCGACCAAGTATACGTGAACCTCTGGTCGCACACTTAACGGGTTGGAACACTAATTCGAATGTGATTGGATATGGGCTCAATTCGGATAGAGATCCGGATAGACTCCTATTGGGCCTCGGTCCACGAGGCCCAAGTGAGGAGGTCTATATATATGGAGGCGAGGGGCTGAGGGAACGCACCTGATAATCCCGAGCTAATCCGTAGCCGCCACCTCCAGAGCCAAACCCTAGCCGCTCGCGAGTGCTGGTACACTCGCGATCGGCGTTCCATTCCGGACGTGTGGATACCGGTGAGGCGCTCGTCATGGCGTTGATCGGCATCAACAACCTCTGATTGGATCCGCTCGTGGTGTGGTTGATCGCGTGGAGGAGGCGATCGGTTCGGGACGATCGACTACTTCCACTACTACTTGACAGCGTGGTTGGATCGGCTTCTCCAACTCTTCTTCACATTTGCTGCTGGCGTCTAGTGGTAACGATCTATGATCCCTCCTTAAGCATGATGTTCTTGTGTGCGCGGTAGAAAAATTTTGTTTTCTGCTCTCGTAGCCTGTGGGAATGATGTGAATGGTATGGCAATAGATGCATATGTGATGCATGTGTGTTTTGGCTACTGTGTCGTATTAATCACAGTAGGGTTGAGGTCGTTCTTTAATTGTATAACGACTGCGTGTCGACTTGTGATGCTTGAGCTCCTCATGTAATTCATTTGCTACCTATTAGTTGTAATAGTTTAGTTCTTTGCTATGGAGGCTTCAAGCATGATGACAAAGAGGACAAGAAGTGTGGCGAAGAATATCACCGTGGAACCATGGCGATGGCGACCACTACGATACAAAATGCCATACCATTCACGGTATAATGTGATTATATGCATGTGATGTTTATTTCTTGTCATACTATTCTTTCATGCCATACCAACTAAGGGTTAGTTTTTCATGATAGAATAGCTTCTCTCAAGAAAAAATTAAGAATTTGTTTTGATGCCCTTCCAATTCTTTGCCTATAAGAATCATGATCATTGTTTGGTAGGTGCCAAAGCGAGTACCATCAACTATCTTGATCTAATAGGGTGGATGTCGGACATCCACATGCATAGTATTGGTTTACTTGACAAGGCTATCAAATTAGATTTGGGCCTTGGGGCATGGTGTTGGGAGCGGGGCATTGGATGCCACCCAACAAACAAGAGTCACATAAGATGTGATTAGCAAGTGTTGCTTACCTCGTCACTAAGTTTCTAGCGGTAATGCCAAAGCTCACTAGAACTTAGATGAACATGGATCTTGACCACTATATGTCGTTAGAGGAAGACGATTACAAAACATATAGTGGGAGTATCTTTGTTAAATTGTTTAATGGAAGATCAAACATGAACATAGTGCTAAACTTTGCATATTCTTTGTTGTAGATCATGTCAACTAATGCCGCATCCAGTTCTTTTAATTTGCGATCTATTCTTGAGAAAGAAAAACTCAATGGAACAAACTTTTGGATTGGTATCGCAACACGAGAATTGTTGTCAAGCAAGAGCGCAAGGAGCATGTCCTTGAGTCTCCTTATCCCGATGACTTGCACGATAATGCTACCGTGGTGCACGGAAAGCTTATGAGAAGCAAGCGAATGATTACCTTGATGTGAGTCGTCTCATGCTTGCCACAATGTCCTCTCGAGCTTGAAGCAATATGAGAACACAGATGCCTACAATATCATTGTGGGGTTGCGTGGTATGTTTGAGAACCAAGCAAGGGTGAGAGGTTCAACACTTCAAAGTCCTTGTTTGCGTGCGAGCTTCTTGAAGGGAATCCGTCGACCCTCATGTGATTAAGATGATTGGCTACATTGAGAGTCCGAAAAGCTTGGTTTTCCCTTAGCCAAGAGTTGGCTCGATGTGATTCTTGATCGCTCCCTCGAGCTTTGAGCCATTCATTCGAACTATCACATGAACAACATGGACAAGACCTTGGGTGAGTTGCATGGGATGCTAAAATCACCGAGGAAAGCATTAAGAAAAGCGACCATCATGTGATGATGATGCGAAAGGCAAGGGCAAGCCCTATGTAAAGAAAGCGCGGTCAAAAGAAAGTTAGCTCCCAATGAGATCGCGAGCGGTTCTAAGGCCAAGCAAGTCAAGAAGGGCCTCGCTCGATGCAGATTGCTACATGTAAGCAATCGGGACATTGGAAAAGGCGCGCCCAAAGTACTTGGAGGATCTTGAGAAAAGAAGGAAGTACGACTTCCGCTCGGTATAAATGTTATAGAAATCAATCTTGCTACTTCATCTATCGATTCTTGGGTATTTGATACCGGATCGGTTGCTCACATTTGCAAATCGTTGGGGGCTAAGAAGAAGTAGAAGTTTGAGGAGGAGCGAAGTGGATCTTCGCGTTGGCAATGGAGCAAAAGTTGTGCGGTGGCTATTGGCACCATGCCATTGTCTTTACCTTCGTGATTAGTTTTGGAATTGAATAATTGTTATTGTGTTCCATCTCTTTCCAAGAACATTATTTACGCTTCATGTTTACAAGCGAAGGTTATGACTTTAGATCTGTGAACAATGGTTGTTCTCTTTATTTCAAAGATATGTTCTATTGTCATACTCCATTGGTGAATGGGTTATATGTTCTTACTCTTGAAGAGTCATCGGTCTATAACATTAATACAAAGAGGTAACGATCGAATGATTTGAATCCCACGTTTATTTGGCATCGCCGCTTAGGTCACATAAATGAGAAACGCATGGAGAAGCTCCATAGAGATGGTATTCGCACTCATTTGATTTTGAATCATTTGAGACATGCGAATCTTGTTTACTTGGCAAGATGACAAAAGCACCTTTCACCGGTCAAGGTGAACGGGCAAGTGACTTATTGGCACTCGTACATTCGATGTATGTGGACCAATGAGCTCAACGACAGAGGTGGTTTCGATGCTTCATAACTTTTATCGATGACTTTAGTAGATATGGATATATCTACCGATGAAGCATAAGTCCGAATCCTTTGAAAAGTTCAAAGAATTCCAAAATGAAGTGCAAAATCATTTAGGCAAGACAATCAAGTTTCTACGATCGATCGTGGAGGCGAGTATTTGAGCCATGAGTTTGGTAATCATCGAAGGATTGTGGAATTGTTCCACAATTGACTCACTTGGAACACCTCAATGGAATGGGGTATTCGAACGGAGAAATCGCACCTTATTAGATATGGTGCGCCCATGATGAGCCACAGTGATCTTAGTTGTCTTTTTGGGGTGCGCTCTTGAAGCACCGCTTTCACACTAAGCGAGTTCCATCAAAATCGAGAGAAAAGACACCATATGAGATGTGGACGGGACAACGTCCTAGCTTGTCTTTTCTTAAGATTTGGGGATGTGAGACTTATGTAAACGTTTACAATCGATAAGCTCGGTCCTAAATCGATAAATGCTTCTTTATCGGGTATCCTAAGGAAACAAAAGGATATTACTTCTATAATCAAGAAGAAGGCAAAGTGTTTGTCGCAAGATGGTGTCTTCTTAGAGAAAGAGTTTCTCTCAAGAAGGGATAGTGGGAGCATGGTGCAACTTGAAGAAATTCGAGAAACACCGAAAGCGTTTGACTCCTCTGAACCACAGCAGGATGAACAAGCTGTTGAAGAACCTGTTGTAGACACACCGCACCACGAGGTCAAAGAGGTCACGTCGTGCACCGAGAGGTACATGTTCTTGACTACTCAACAACGGGACATATTGTTGTTAGACAACGATGAGCCTAAGACCTATGAAGAAGCGATGATGGGACCAGACTACGAGAAATGGCTTGAAGCCATGAGATCCGAAATTGAATCCATGCACGTAATCAAGTTTGGAACTTGGTTGATCCACCGATGGTGTTAAAACCATTGAGTGCAAATGGGTTTTCAAGAAAAGATAGACATAGATGGAAATGTTCACATCTATAAAGCGCGATTGGTGGCCAAAGGTTTCAAACAAATTCAAGGTGTTGATTATGATGAAACTTTTTCGCCGTCGCAATGCTAAAGTCTATTCGGATCATTCTAGCGATTCACGCTTATTTCGACTATGAAATATGGCAAATGGATGTCAAAACAGCTTTCCTTAATGGAAATCGAGTGAGGATGTATACATGACATGACCCACAGGTTTTGTCGATCCAATCGACTAGAAAGATATGCAAGTGCAAAGATCCATTTATGGATTAAAGCGAGCATCTCGAGTTGGAACATTCGTTTTGATGAAGTAATCAAAGGGTTTGGTTTCATCAAGAATGAAGAAGAGCCTTGTGTTTACAAAAGGCTAGTGGGAGCGCACTCGTGTTTACGGTCTTATATGTGGACGACATATTATTGATCGGAAATGACATTCCTATGCTCGAATCATAAGTCTTCATTGAAAAGTAGTTTCTCTATGAAAGACTTAGGAGGCGACATATATTCTGAGCATCAAGATCTATAGAGATAGATCAAAAGGTCGATTGGATTAAGCCAAGATACGTACATTGACAAGGTGTTGAAAAGGTTCAACATGCAGATTCCAAGAAAGGCTTCCTACCTATGTCACATGGTATAAATCTTAGCAAGAATCGGTGTCCTAGTACACCGATGAGCGGGATAAAATGAATGCGATTCCATATGCTTGACTATTGGATCCATTATGTATGCCATGCTTTGTACCGTCCGGATGTCTCGTATGCTTTAAGTGCTACGAGTAGATACCGGTCGAGATCCGGTGAAAGTCACGGATTACCGTAAAGAACATCTTGAAGTACTTGAGAAGAACTAAAGATGTGTTCCTCGTCTATGGGGTGAGGAAGAGCTCGTTGTAAATGGTTACACCGATGCTAGCTTCCAAACCGACAAAGATGATTTTAGATCGCAATCTGGATTTGTGTTACTCGCTGAATGGCGGTGCGGTGGTGGAAGAGTTCCAAGCAAGAGGCGGTTCTTGATTCTACAATGTGGTTTAGTACATAGCGGCTTCAAGGCGCTAAAGAGGTCGTTTGGATCAAGAAATTTGTTTGAGCTTGGTGTGATGGCTAGTGCCTCCACCCAATGGACCTCTCTTGTGACAACGGTGGAGCCATTCGCAAGCCAAGGAGCCTAGATCGCACTGTAAGTCCAAGCACATTATCCGCGAGATTGTGAGAGAGGCGATGTTAAGATATGCAAAGTACACACGGTTTGAACATTGCGGATCCGTTGACAAAGCCGCTTCCCACCAAAGCATGAGGCTCACACTAGGGCAATGGGTATTAGATACCTACATGGTTGACTCTAGTGCAAGTGGGAGGCTGTTGGTGATATGCCCTAGAGGCAACATGGAGATGTTGAATATATCACATACTATGTTTATGATACATTGCTTTGTTCCTTGAAATAGACATTATCATTATTGATCAATGAGTATGTGACTTATTCATGAGACTCTTAATGCCAAAATGTTGCTATTTCTAAATGATCCACGATTATATTTCATATGAGGAACAAATATGATTCAAAGATCAACATATGTATTGATTGATGATCATGTCTCATGGATCATGGTATGGAGATACCAAATCAATAATATGGACATGTGTTAGTGAACATATGTTGGATAGACCCGCCATGAGACACCGCAGAGATTCCATGTGTCATCGTTGGTCTCAAGTAGTGTTTATGTGGAATCCTTAGACTTGAGATCATCATGGTTCCCAACATGCGTAGTAGCTTACTTTGGGACTACTAAACACTACTCCGTGGCGGGTAGTCATAAAAGTAGTCTTTGGGTTTGCCATGAAACATGTAGTGGGATGTGAATGATCAAGATAGAATTTGCCCCTCCTTATGGAGAGATATCTCGGGCCCCTCGATGTAATGGATTATGAAAGTGCATGGCCATGCCAAGGTGATTGAGGAGTCAATCACGAGTTTATAATCCATCACGGAATCGAGAGAGTGATTGAGCTATTAAGAGGATGACACGGTCTCGCCTTGAGCTTAATCTATATCGTGAGACAAAGGGATTAGTACATGAGAACATTACGAGTTCACCGATATGATCTTTACGTATACTTTGGGGTTAATATGTCTTGCTAGAGGCCGCTATTAATGGGGTGACGGAAAGGTGTTTCGGTCGCGACCAAGTATACGTGAACCTCTGTGGTCGCACACTTAGCGGGTTGGAACACTAATTGAATGTGATTCGGATATGGGCTCAATTCGGATAGAGATCCGGATAGACTCCTATTGGGCCTCGGTCCACGAGGCCCAAGTGAGGAGTCTATATATATGGAGGCGAGGGCCGAGGGCGCACCGATAATCCCGAGCTAATCCGTAGCCGCCACCTCGAGCCAAACCCTAGCCGCTCATGAGTCTTTGGTACACTCGCGATCGGCGTTCCCACCGGACGTGTGGATACTGGGTGGGCGCCGCCGTCGCGGCGTTGATCGGCATCAACAACCTCTGATTGGATCGCTCGTGGTGTGGTTGATCGCGTGGAGGAGACGATCGGTTCGGGACGATCGACTACTTCCACTACTACTTCGACGCGGCGTGGTTGGATCGGCTTCTCCAACTCTTCTTCATTGCACTGGCGTCTAGTGGTAACGATCTATGATCCTCCTTAAGCATGATGTTCTTGTGCGCGGTAGAAAAATTTTGTTTTCGCTCTCGTAGCCTACTCGCGATCCATTAGTGAAAACCTTGAGCCATCCAAAGGCTTGGTGAAGATGTCGACCAAGCGGTGGTTACCCTCCACAAACCGGAGCACGATGTCACCCTTCTCCACATGGTCTCGAGGAAGTGGCGAATGTCGATATGCTTGGTCCGAGAATGTTGCCGGGTTCTTAGCAATGTTAATTGCGAAGTGTTATCACAAAGGGTGGAACAACATCGATAACTAATCCAAAGTCCCGCAGGTCGAGACCATCCAAAGCGGTTGGCTATAGCAACTGGGCTGCGACGCGTACTCGGCCTCTGCGGTGGATCGTGCAACACCGGACCGCTTCCTCGAGGACCGGAAGCGAGAGAAGTGCCAATGAATTGGCGGTGCCGAAGTGCTCTTCTGTCTATCCTCTGACCAAGCAAAGTGCGCATCCGAGTAGGCTCTCGGGGAAAGACATGATGAGGAAGAGTACCGGATACCATAGTCAATGGTAGCTCGAAGGTACCGAAGGATGCGCTTCACCTTTGGCGGTGAGATACACGAGGAGAAGCTCAAACCGAGCACAAAGACACAGAGAAGTGTATGTCCGGTCTCGAGGCGTGAGGTACAAGAGGAACCAATCATACTTGATACTCCTTTTGATCGGTGGCTCATAGTCTTCATCGGGTCGAGTGGAATTGATGTAGCCATAGGGTGGACACGGCTTCCCATCACTCATATCGAGCGCTTGGGAGGTCTCGAGTGTACTTGCCTCGATGCAAGAAGGTACCCTCCAGTGCTTAATTTGGAAGCCAAGGAAGAAACTCAACTCGCTCATCATGCTCATCTCAAATTCGAGCTTATGACATCGGGCGGGAAGCGAGAGCATGCGAGGGCCGCCAAAGATGATGTCATCCACATAAACCGACGACAGAAAGTCGGTGCCTGGCCGGCGGATGAACAAGGTCTTGTCGACTTTACCCATTTCGAAACCATGACTCAACAGATGGGACTTAAGCCTCTCATACAGGCCACAGGGGCTGCTAAATCCATACAAAGCTTTGGAAAGCTCAGTAGACATGGTTGGGTATTTGGGGTTTTCGAAACCAGGAGGTCTGTCTCACATAGACTTCTTCCTCAATGAAGCCATTGAGAAAGGCACTCTTGACGTCCATCGGTAAAGCTTGAAACCTTTAGAAGTCGCAAAGGCAAGCGAAATTCTAATGGCTTCAAGGCGAGCTACGAGGGCAAAGGTCTCCTCGAAATCCGGACCCTCAACACAGGAGTACCCTGCAACCGAGTCTAGCCTTGTTTCGAATGACTACCCCATCCTCACTTTGCTTGTTCTTGAACACCCATTTGGTTCCAATGATATTGTGATCTCGAGGGGGCTCAACAAGCGTCCAGACCTTGTTTCTTTCGAAGCTCTCTAATTCTTCATGCATGGCATTTATCCAAGACTCGTCGGAGAGAGCATGACAAACATCTTTAGGCTCAAAGGAAGCTACGAAGGCAGAGTGGAGACAGAAAAGTGACACGCGGACTTGGGCGTGTGACTCGCTCAAATAGGTCTCCAATCATACGCTCGGAAGGATGAGATTTTGGATGTGTCTTGGAGGTCCGGATGAGATGAAGAAGTGACCTCTACCTCGTGATCGGCGGGGTAGGAGCAGAGCCACTAGCTCGGAGGAGGCGGATGGCATGGGCTGATCGCCTTGAGGTGCGGTGGAAGAAGGCACCTCAAGGGGTGGATGAGGGACTGGATCAGGTAGACAACCCTCGTCTCCATCGTCCTCATCATCCACGAAGATGGTCTCGGACTGCTCTAAAGAACCTGAGATATCGGGCCTAGTCCGGGGTGGCCTCGTCGAAGGTCACCTCACTGTGTTTCTACCATTTTACTAGACTCGGTTCCGGACCCTATAAGCCGCGAAGAAGTCGAGTAGCCTAGAAAGATCCCATCACAAGAGCGTGACTCAAACTTATCTAGGTTCCCGGACTTCAAGATAAAGCACTTGCAACCAAACACACGAAAATGAGAGGCGGGCTTTCGCCCATATCTCGGCTCATAAGAAGTGCGGTGCAAGTGTGCCCTGAGAAAAACTCTGTTCGAAACATGGCACGAGGTGGCTATAGCTTCAGCCCAAAACTTCCGCGGTGTAGAGTATTCATCGAGCATCATCCTGGCCATCTCGACCAAGGTACGGTTCTTCCTCTCCACAATGCCATTCTGCGAGGGACGTATGAAGAAGAGAGGCGGTGCTCTACACTGTCTCACCACGAAACTCTCAAAGTGCAATTCTTGAACTCCGTGCCATTGTCACTGCGGATCGCTCGTAAGGCACACGGAAGCTCAGCAGAAAGCCTCTTGAAAAGACCTCGGGAAATATGTAAGCGTCTCATCCTTCGAGGCCAAGAAAACACCCAAGAATACCTCGAAGTCATCGACTACGACAAGAGCATACCACTTCCTCCTGCTTGGCGCACTCGAGTGGTCCAACCGTATCCATATGGAGCGGTGTCCGGTGCATCGGTCATAGTGCTGTGATCGGAGGATGAGAAGCGGCAACCATCTTGCCGCGTCGACATGGAGCGCAGAACAAGATCTTTGACCATCTTGAGTTTCGGAGACCACGAATGAGATCGTGGCCGCTAACTCGAGTCAAATGGTCAAATCCAATATGGCCAAGTCTCCTATGCCGGGAGGAAAGGTCGCGGGACTCGAAGCAACCAAACAGGAGAGGATCACGGAAGACTCAATAAAATCAGCACGAAAGATCCTCCCATAACGAGAAATCCATAAACCGGACTACAGAAGAATCAACAATTTTGCGGCGTTTTCTTAAAACTTACCTCGAAACCGTCATCGATGGTGAGAAACCGAAGAAAATTGTAATGCGGTTTACTCACCAATGCAACATCTTTTAAAACAAATGAGTCATTAACGCACGGTACCTTTGGTGATGATGCGTCCGACGAAGAGTCTCCAAAAGTGATAGTCTCATCACCGAGCACGGCAAGGGAAGAAAACCAGCGGAATCTCCGGTCATGTGTCGTGAACACCGAGTCTACAAGCCAAACCTTTCCTTCCCCGCCGTGAACCTCATCGAATCGAATAGAGATCGATGTCGCTCGTTCACCCTCAAGGGCCATGAAGCACATCCCGGAGAAGTCATTGTCGCCCTTGGGGTCTTGGTCACCGGTCCGTCGTCGTCGCTCCATCCCTCCACCTCGGTGAGGTCGAGGTCGTCAGCGGCGAGCAGCGGTGGAAGAGCTTCTTGGCCTTCCCAAGGTCGCGGAACTTCTTCTTTCCCGGGGCCGGTGCTGAGGGCTTCGAGTTGCGGTTCTTGTCGATGTAGTCGTTCTTGCCCGAACCGCCGAAGTCACCTTTACCCTTCCCAAGCTTGGGACGGTTGCTCGGATGTGGTTGGGGCCACCACACTCGAAACAAATCACGGGTCCTCTTTTCCTTCCATCCTCCTCCCTTTGTAAGCATGGGAGAATCTCCGTGCGAGGAGGGCTAGCTGCTCATCCATAAGTCGCTCTGTCGATCATCGGTTATGTCACGAGAGCGGCGAGGAGAATCGCAAGATGGCTCGGAAGAAGTGGATCGAGCGGGGTCGGTGACTAGTGCCATCGGCGAGACTTCGACCGACGAGAGACTATGTCAATCTCGTGAGTCTTGAGGCGCGAGTAAAGCGCATCAAGAGTCAAGGTCGAGAGGTCCGTGGTGTCCTTGATGGTAGTCACCTTCATCTCCCAAACCCTAAGATCGAGTCGAGAAAGAATTTGACGGCGTTATCCGAGTCGGAGTATGTGAGACCGACGGCTCGGAGGTTGCTCAAAATCTTATGAAAGCGAGAAAAGCACTCGTCAAGGACTCACCGGCAAGCATCTCGAATTTCTTGTATTCTCGCTGAACCGGTCTTGTCGAACCGTCTTGATCTGGGTGGTGCCCTCATGGTATGCATCGAGGGTCAACTAGATGTCGTAGGCGGACGACAGGTGAGAGATGCGATCGAACTTGCTTCTACTCAACCCCTGAATGATGATGTTCCTTGCCTTAGCATTCGCCTCAACATCAGCCATATTCACGGCATTGATGTTCTCATCGGCACGAACAACAACCGAATCTTCACCTTCCGCGGATGGCATACCCCGAGCACGGATGTAAGTTTCCATTCGGCTTTTAGGAAGGGTAATCCAGCCATCGAAGATAGGCGGCTTGGTGGAATACTTGTCTGTCGCCATGGCTCTTGAAACCGGTTAAAGATCTATCAAAGAAGAGCTAACCGGCTCTGATACCAATTGTAGGACCGAATTGGCGACAGAGGGGGGGTGAATGTCGTTCTCTTTAAAATCGTCCCCGAGAATTCGGAAAAATTAATTCAGCTAAAAACTTGAACGCATGCGATACTAAAAAATCCAGCATAAATCAGAGAGTAATCAGTAAAAATTTCAGCTGAACATATTGTCGTTTGATCTACATGCAAAATCCTCAAAGATCAACAAAGAAAAATGAAGAGCTTAAAACCTGCAGTCGTTGAGTACACAGAAATTCGAGACTTGATGAAAACACGAACATAAAGATCAAGTAGCAAAACAAAGATGTTGTCTTGAAAGTGCGAAAATGAGCGGATGCTAAACCGAGAAGCGCAATGGTTTTCTGCTGTAGAAAAAGCGAGCTTGATCAATAACTATTTTCGATTAAAGGCAGGAAATGAAAAGAAAAAGCGATCACTGTTGTTGATCTATCCGAATCTTTGTAACTTGTTTGGTCGACAACAACAAAGAAGATATAAAACCAAGCTTCGACAGAGAGATCTTCTTGGCTGCAGATTGCTCACCCAAAAATGAAAACATTAACTTGGCCAAAACATGCAGAGAACAGAGGACTACGGAGGAATCAAAGCAATCGAGCTGCAAAGACACGCAATCGAAAATCTTGATGGCTTCACAAGGTGGAAACTAAAGAGTTCAGATACTACAAGTATACAGATAGTAATCTGCGCAGAGATTTGATGGAGCTGACAAAACTGAACACAAGCGGCTGAAAACAGAGAGAGGAAATTCAGAGCAAAAGACAGACTGAAAACTGCATAAAAACTGTAGCTCAAAACTGCAGTATCTTTTTGCTGAAAGTTGACAACAGAGAGTGTTCTACCGTAGGCTTCAAAGCGATGAGCGAATCTTTGAAAGCTGCGATGGCGAAGTTAAAAGCGACAAAGAGAGCAGCAACTTCGTCCAAAACAGAAAACTGCGAAGGAAGTAGCAGGCTGCAGAATTAACCGAAATCTGAAAAATGCTACAGTCAAACCGAAAACCTACAGAGTACTCCCAGAAATCAAATTCCTCTCAAATCCATGATCCTTTGGAAATGAAATTTTGTAGATATGTTAGCAATAGCCATGGGATAATCCAGATCAAATCTTATTCCATTTCTTCAACGGAAACAAGAAATCATCAAAACCCTAGAAATGAAAATGTGAACAGTGAAAAACAGAGGAATCATCAACATGGAATCTTTGGATTTTTAATTGAACTCTAGGAAGTTTCTTTAACCAAAGGGGCTCAAAGAGTCATTCCATCACTTGAGCAATCCGTTTTGCATCCTCTGAGCAAGAAAACAACTCCAAATCACAAAAGTCAAGAAAACAAACAGAGGAGAAACAATAGCGATAAACAGAACACATGAGAATGAGAAATCAGATTTCCATTCCATAAGCAAAAGGATTACATAAGAGAATCACTCAACAACCTTCCTCTCCATCTCTCAAGAACACATGGAACAAGAACAAGGAAGGAGGAGGACAAGAACAGGGGAGGAGAAGAGGACACCCTCCCTACACGCACGGGAGACAGGGGACAAGCAGGGAGCACCCAAAACAGAGGCTCAACAGACTCCTGCTGCTTCTACCAACCCATACCAACTAAAGCTTAAAAGGATAACCACTTCTCAAAGTGCCTTTTGACTCTAGCTAACCCTAATTCTCTCAAGTGGCCTAAGGGGTATGCAGCCCTTCCACTCCTTTTATAGCCTTGGCTAACGGGTCTCCGCCCGTTCGCCCGCTATGTCCAACAGCGCCGCTCCGTTTTGCGGTTTTGCGAAATTCCGTTCGCCCCTCCCGCACCTTAGGGAAGCTTCCGCTCCTTGCCTTGCGCCTCGCAACCACCTCGAGTCCACGTCGTCTTCGACACATCACGACCGTTCTGACCTCAACGCCATCTGCGCCTAGTCCGGTACCCTCGTGTCTCGCCACGACTCCGCCTCGACGTCCTGCAGTCACACAGACAAGAAACACGTCAAATAGCACTGCTCGATACATGAAAGCGTAAATAGAGATCAAACCTGTCGAGTCATCAGAATATGCAACCTAAACCCAAACGACTAGGTTCGACCAAGTCCGACCGAGCCCGTTACGCCGCGCAACGTCTAGGTCCGAACCAACCAACTCAAACTCGACTTTTCGTAAAACGATGTCAATTACTCATCATACACAACGGGATGACCTCCACATGGTCTCTCACTTGCGCATTTACCACAATGCCTCTGCTGCACCTTCTAGGAAGCTTCCTCGTTTCTTGTCGTCCAAGCCTCGCAACCACCTCGAGTCCTCACCGTCTGGTCAACTCGTGCCTCGCCACGACTCCGCCTCAAAGTCCTGCAGCCATCACAGACAAGAAAACACATCACATAGCACCGCTCGAGATAATGGAATAAACATTTGCATTAGTCGCAAACTCACGCACGAACCACTCAAATCAAACTCGAACTTTCTGAATATATGTCAATTACTCATCACAAACATGGGAGCACCTCCACATGGTCTCTCAAGAATTGTCTGTGATAATTATGTAGCATAGACGGTTTGTGGTTGGACGTGTCTGGAATATGCCGTATTATTAAATGCCTAGTCAGCGGGGTCCCGACAGATCTGTCTTCATTGCGCTGCATTGTAGGAGGCGGCCGGCTTTGGGGAGTTTGGTGAAAGCATACCACTTGTAGATTGATTTATTTTTAGTGATTAGAGGTTAGCATTTGCTTCTAATTATATACCTTGTATAAAGAGATATGATAGCTAGCTTTAGATCTAACTTAATTGGTAGTTTGCTCTAATTTAAGAATGGGTCACTACTCGTAGTTTACTTCAATATATTCTTGCTTGATATATATATTGCTTCATAAATAGTACGTAGCTTACTCGTTCGAGATTCCATAAGAAGTTTAGGTACTCGTGCGACGATAGGCGCTCCTCGTGATGGAAAAAGCGTCAAAGACCTTCACGAGCACGCTTGTCATGCAGTACATGACCAAGGATTGCATGCTCTTCATGTGGTATCCTTTCTTGTGGCGAGAAAAATGGGAGGCATTTGTGTGAATGAAGAAAATGACCGGATTTCAATAGCAAAGTGCGGTGCACAAGGCTCTCCAGGCACAAAACACTCACCTTCATAGACTCGGCACCGCTGAGTACATGGGTAAAATCTCACAATGGAGGATGCAGGATGAGGTCGCAATCCGATCGAAGGCCTCCTCACCATTTGCTGGGATCACAAACGAGTGCACCCAAAACTGTTTAAAAGAGAGGTCATCAACCACGTCTTCGGGTGTCTCCTCTTTCAAAAACCCCACAGACGAGGAAGTATCCGAACGTCTGGTAAGATATGTTAAACTATCTAGTTGTTAGTAGGTCCATAACTTCATAGGGTCCAAAATAACATGTTTGCCTCTTGTAGCAAACATAGACTACCAAATCTTCCTAAAGCTCATTCGAAGCAGTCAGGGAGAAGGATATACTATCCACAACCCTGGGAAACAAAGAGTACCCAGGTCGCACGCGGTGCCTAGGGGTTACGTACCTTAGAGGCATGGATTCCCAAACGACACTGAGACGTATTGGAGTAGGAATAGATCCAAGGCCGAACGCGAGGAGTAAATGTAACAGGACTTCATGCACAACATGAGGAAGAGCTATCTGCCTCACTTCAAGAGAAGATAACTGCTTCACTTCGAGGAGAGAGATTTATTGAGGGAAGAACCGAGAGAAGTCCGCAACCACTCGCAAGTCACCTTTGCTATTGCGGTACCCAATCCCCCTCGATGTCGGAGTAGCTATGTGTTCACACCACTTGCTAACATAGCGACACCCACTTACCTATCGAGGACATCTAAGTAATGTACATCTCTAGAATGCTATATAGATAGACCTGATGGACTCCTTAGCTCATCATGTATCATTATGTAGAAGCCCATACAATGCATCCTTAGAGTCAGGCTTGTTGGCTTCATTCCCGTTGACGCTGGGCAGGGGATGGCGTTTTCATGCATGCCAAGGGCGCAGGTGCACGGTGCCCAGCTAGGGACCAGTTTCGCGAAGGTCTAGGTGGACATGATTAATGATGTTTTCAGAATCGTTACACTTGAGAAGCCCCAAATGAAGAGATCATGATACTAGGCGATGTCGTCTACATATTTGTCCAGTGGCTCAAGAGGGACATCGCCCTAGACCCTTTCGTGCCACAATCTCCACACGACCATGCCTATCAAACAAAACCCTCTATGACTCCACCTCAAGCTCCGCTTTAGGAGGCCATCGCATTGGCTCCCGCGGAGATGACATTGAAGATGTATTGCAAGCGAGATGCTAAGGCCCAATCAAAGAATATTAAGACGCCTCCAAAGCCCTGGAAGTACAAGCTTAGAGTGTTGTTGGTCCCCGAGTCACAATTACCTAGCCTTGGATTGGTTTGCAGCATTTTACATGTCTGGTACGTGCAAAGGTCCAACAAGAAGCCAAACAGGCAAAGTGAATTCACCGTGAGATACACAGAGGCATATTTCCTCCATAATTCGGGCTACTTCGCTGTGACCTTCAAGACTTATTCGTACTATTTAACATCGACGAACACGATGCTAGACACTGTAAGTGTGGTATACAAACACGTTCTACATTCACATAATACTGATAAATGTCATAACTTATTGCTTATATATAGATCCACGATCGAACAAGTCGAGCAACGGTGAGAACCGATCGGTTTCCTCGAGCCATACTTGGTCTTTAGGCAATCCATCAAGGAAAATGCATCATTCGTCGAAGATTACATAACGATGGGATTGCTTGCTCAGAGTGACAAGGACTATATCCTGGTACCCTTTAACCATGGGTAAATGCTTCACTAGGTGCCATACAAGTTTTATTTGTACTTTATACGTAACATAAACTTAGAATTAATCATTATGGCCATATACATGACTAGGTCTCACTGGATTCTGATTGTGATTGTATCAAAGTGGAGCAAGGTAATATACTTTGATTCCTTACTTAGGAACAACCATGACTTCACCTATGCACAACAAACAATTGACAGGTAAACTCATTTTATCCATACATAACTCTATTGTAGACTTCCATTCATTTGTAATGACTGAGGCTAACTTTTTAGAATCACATAGATCGTTTAACACTTACTTTGCCCGGGGAGACACACAAGTAATCCAGCGCCACAATGCGATACAGGACGCAATTTTCGGTACCCGTTACAACACAACAATCCTATATTACACTTCATAATAATGCCTCTAGAACTGACAATACCTATGTATGTAATTCTATTTTACTATGCCACTAATGTATGTAATTATATTTTTACAGTGCCACTAGCAGCTACAGGGCAACATATGTGGATTCTACGTTTGAAGACATTCAGGAAATCATGGGCACTAAGACGAAAGATCTAGAGATTTGTCAACCTGCCAATATTTATTTCATGATTATCAATATATATGTATATAGATTCATATGTATACATATACACATATATACATATACATATACATATACACATATACATACACACACACACACATATATATATAGTATAAATAACAAGGGCAATGGTGTCTGGGCACCAAGCCTCCTTGCCTTTGGATTGCTTTTAGATACATGCTAGTGTGATTGAGACTTTCCATCCATGATTAAGACTTTTCATCCATGAATGATTTAGCATGCATGATATATTATATACCATTGCACTAGCACGTATCTAAAAGCAATCCAAAGATAGAGAGGCTTGGTGCCCAGACACCATGGTGCTCCATTTCAGTGTCCTATACACACACACATATGGACATATATACATGTACACACACACACACACACACATATATATATATATATATATACATATAAACATATACATACACACACATGTACATGTACATGTACATATACATATGCATATGCACATACACATACACATACACATACACATACACATACACATACACATACAGGACTTGGAGTTTGTTCACATATGTGGATCTCCATATCCAATTTTTTTGTATGAATAATCTATTTTTTATTCGAAATTATAGAAATATATCTGCGTCATCATTTTTTACACAAATAGGCTCCAGTTGTCCAACGGCGGAGGGTGGGGGGACTGGAGCCAATCGCCCAACGGCCAAGCGACACGCTTCCAGTCGCCCGACCTTTGGGCGACTGAAACCAGTCGACTAACCATTGGGCGATTATTTCCAGTCACCCAACGGAGGGGCGGCTGGATGTGAGAGTCGCCCACCTAGAGGGCGACTTCGAACTGGCCCCTGTGAATTTTGCAGAATTTGTGAATTTTGTAAATTATAACTGGAAGATAATCTACTGGATTTGTAATAAACGTTTATGATTGTTGGATGTTGTAGGTGCGTAAAAAAATTTGTGAAATTTTTGTAAGAACGATTGACCTTAGAACGATCGGTATGTACAACGATAAGTGATATTGTGATGTTACTGTAAATTCATATACGGAGAAAAACTGGTATGTTAATATTATTGGATTACTTGATATGTGA
Organism: Bonia amplexicaulis; assembly: GCA_036346245.1. Taxonomy (NCBI): domain Eukaryota; kingdom Viridiplantae; phylum Streptophyta; class Magnoliopsida; order Poales; family Poaceae; genus Bonia; species Bonia amplexicaulis. Next base: position 10,566,554 of record CM070765.1, read on the forward strand.
ATAATTGAATGCGAAAAGATGAGGAAATAAGCTTGATTGAATTTAAATAGACTTCATAATACAGTTGGGAGTAATATGCCGCGTAGTTTTTGATTACATGCATAACATATAGCATCATGTGCGACTAACCCACCCAACTACTCGTACGTCCTACTGTGTGGACCGGTGCCATTTTTCCTTCCTTGCCAGCTTGGCATTGAACTCCTCGACGACTTCCTTTGCCTTGGTCGTCATTTCCATCTTTCTCTCGCGAGCCTCCCGCTCCCTACGCATACACGCCTCGAGATGAGCTTTCATCTTGTGTTGTATACGCAGGGTTTGCTTTCTTGTGGCGCTCCTCCTCCCGGATCTCGGATGGCCTTGCGACATTCCACTCCTAGAAGTCAGGGCCCACTGGTCCTCTGGGTGGATCTCAAGATCGATCCATTTGCAGTAGCCACATAGGGGTTCCAGGGACTGTGAATACAGGGGAGAGGTTGTTAGTGCATACTGTGAAGGAGAAATGGTAGGGAGAAAACGGTGCACATGGTCCTTACCGCCCGCCGATAGGTTGTGCTGTCTCGACGCTGGTCGGGGTACTCATTGGAGTAGTTTGAGTAACCCCAGTAACGCATACCTAGGCTGAGGCGGTGCACATAGTCCTTACCGCCTGCCGATAGGTTGTGTTGTCTCGACTTGAAGAACTTGCACGTGTCCTGGCACCAACAAAGGGGGGCGTCTCCCCTCTGGTGGGAATTGCGGCGAACGCTCGGTAGGAACGTTTGGGATGGGGTTATTTCTACGGGCACGTCATTGTGGGGAGTTCACCTCATAGCACGTTGGGCTTGTTTTGCTCGGGCCGTAGCAGCCCTCACTTATTCATCGCGGGCAACAGCTGACCGTACAAGGTCGCGGGTCTCCTCCCATTGCTTCATCATCTTGTCCCATTGCTTCTGCTGCCTTTTGTCCATCGCGGTGTGGTGAATGAAGCGCCGATGTAATGTGGGGTTTGGTTGCGTAGTGTTGTTTGAGAAATCTCTTCACCCTCATTTTATAGGGTCCCTTGTTCTATGTGGTCCCGTCACTGCGCAAAGCTACCAAGTGTGCAAAGCTGGTAAATCTGGGCCGTGAGGTCTTGTCGCTGAGGAAAGCTGGAAAGCTGGCTTGTTTGGTTATGTCGGTGCGCAAAGCTAGCACGTGTGGTCTTCTCACTACGCAAAGCTCGCACATGCTATCATGTCACTGCGAAAATCTGGGCCGTCATGTCATGTCACTGAGCAAAGCTGGCCCATGATGTCATGTCACTGTGGAAAAGCGGCCTGCGGTCATGTCATTGCAAGCAGCAAAGCGGTGCGGTCTTCTCCTCGCGAAACCGCACGCCCCGTCATATCCCTACGAATAGCTGGGCCGTCATGTCATGTCACTGAGCAAAGCTGGCCCGTGCGGTCATGTCGCTGCATAAAGGTGGCGTGTGCGGTCTTCTCATGCTTATAGCTAGCGTGTGTACTATTGTCGCTGGTGAAAGCTGGCGTGTGTAGTCTTGTCCCTGCTCAAAGCTGGCGTGTGTAGTCTTATCGCAGTTACACTATATGAGAGACCATGTGGAGGTCATCCCGTTGTGTATGATGAGTAATTGACATCGGTTTACGAAAAGTCGAGTTTGAGTCAGTTTGTTCGGACCTAGACGTTTCGTGGCGTAACGGGCTCGGTCGGACTTGGTCGAACCTAGTCGTATGGGTTTAGGTTGCATATTCGATGACTCGGCTGGGTTTGATATCTATTTACGCTTTCATGTATCGGCGGTGCTATTTGGCGTGTTTCTTGTCCGTGTGACCGCAGGGCGCCGAGGCGGAGTCGTGGCGAGACACGGTGGGCCGGACTAGGCGCAGTGGCGCCGAGGTCGAACGGTCGGGATGTGTCGAAGACGACGTGGACTCGAGGTGTTTGCGAGGCGCGAGGCGCAGAAGCGGAAGTTTCCGGAAGGTGCGGGGGGGCGAATCGAATTTCGCAAAACCGCAAAAGCGGGAGCGGGCGCGTTGGACTTAGCGGGCGTGAAGGGGTGAGACCCGTTAACCAAGGCTATAAAAGGAGTGGAAGGGCTGCATCTCCACCAGGGCCTTCTAGAGAGAATTAGGGTTAGCCAAGTCAAAAGAGGCTTTGAGGGTTGTTTTGCTTTATAGGCTTTAGTTGTTATGAGTTGGTAGGAGGGGCAGGAAGTGGTTCTGAGCTCTTGCTGTGTGTGTCCTGCGTGAGGGCATGTCCCAGAGAGTTCTCCTCTCCCCTGTTCTTGGTGTCTCTCTTCTCTTCAAGTTTGTATGAGTGAAGTTCTTGTTTGATGAGAGGGAGAAGATAAGTTTTCAGTTTTTAGGGTCAATTCTGAATTCTTGATTTCCTGGTGTATTTTCTTTGATTCCTAAGGTCTTAACGCTATATAGATCAAGTTTTTGTTGTTTTGACTAGAGGAGAACATCATTTACTAATCAATTTCAATGAGTTCTGGCTGCTGCTCTAGTTTTCTTTCCTCTCTCTGTTTTAGGCAGCAGCACTAATATTTCTGTGCAGTTTCAGGTCTAGTCTGCAGTTCTCTCTGATTTCCTATTTTCGGCAGCAGGGTTTCACTACTCTTTTCATCTTTTATTTGCTTGTCAATCTGTTGGTTCAGTGTGCTGTACAGCCGCTGCATCAGTCTCATTTCCTGTTCTGCCGAAATACTTCTTCCTGTTTTCGGTTTCTACAGTGAGTGCTTTCGGCTGCAGCATCTAAATGTGTTGTCTTCACTCTGTATTTGGCAGTAGTTTCAAGTCAGCATCTCTGAATTTTTGTGAAGCCAATTGTTGGTAGCAGCTACAATTTTCGTTATTTCAATCTCCAGTTCAGATTTTGTTTTCTTACTCTTTTTGTTTGATTCCCTGCCAGTTCTGCCTTAAGAAGTATAGCAATCACTTAGCATCTTTTCTGTATTCAGTTTTAGCTTGGTTTCGGCAGCTACAGTAACTATTGGTTTTTCAATCTTCTTGCCGTTTTTTTATTGCAGTTTTCTTCTCTTGGTTTATACTGGATATTCTCCTTGAAGTCACATCCTTTTGGCATGAAGAGAACAACACTTTATCATTCCTTGTCTCAGTTTTCATATTAGCTAGCAGTGACTTCGTCATTTTCAGAACTTCACTATTTTCAGTTAGGCTTTGAGTAAGTGATTCGGCCAGCAGTTTTTTGAGTGATTCCTCACTGCAGATTGACTGATTTGGAGTCCTGTTTCGGTTTTGTGTGCAGATTTCTGATCTCCTAAATCTGGCTATTTTTCTCTGCACTTCTTCTCAGTTTTGGGCTGCATATATTTACTGTTCCTTGCTGATTCTCCCTGCAGTTTCTTGCTCTGTTTCAGTCTGCATTTATCCTTCGGCAGCAGCAGTATAGGTTCAGTTCTCGGCAGATTTCCCTGCGCAGATACTTCTTCTCCGGCTGCAGTCAGTTAGTAGCAATTCAATTTTTTCGGTAGATGCTACAGTGATTGCTGGTTTCAGTTATTCTCTGTTCAGATTTTTCAGTAGCTTCAAATATTTGCTATCGGAGAAGATCTCTTTAATTGAATAATTTTAGGGGCGGTTTTTAAAGGCACCATTCACCCCCCCTCTGTTGCCATATCCGGTCCTACAATTGGTATCAAAGCCGGTTAGCTCTTTTCTATAGATCTTAACCGGTCTGCGAGCCATGGCGACAGACAAGTATTCCACCAAGCCGCCCATCTTCGATGGTCTGGATTACCCCTTCTGGAAAAGCCGAATGGAAACTTACATCCAGGCTCAGGGGTATGCCATCTGGCGGAATGTGAAGATTCAGTTTGTTGTTCCTGCCGATGAGAACATCAATGTCGGGAATATGGCTGATGTTGAGGCGAATGCAAAGGCAAGGAACATCATCATTCAGGGTTTGAGCAGAAGCGAGTTCGATCGTATCTCTCACCGTCGTCCGCCTCGACATCCGGGTGACCCTCAATGCATACCATGAGGGCACCACCGGATCAAGACGGTTCGACAGACCGGTTCAAGTGTGAATACATGAAATTCGAGATGCTTTGCCGGAGAGTCCCTTGACGAGTGCTTTTGCGTTTTCACAAAATTTTGAGCAACCTTCGAGCCGTCGGTCTCACATACTCCGACTCGGATAACGCCGACAAATCTTTTCTGCACTTGATCTTCGGGTTTGGGAGATGAAGGTGACTACCATCAAGGACACCACGGACCTCTCGACCCTGACTCTTGACGCGCTTTACTCGCGCCTCAAGACTCACGAGATTGACATAGTCTCTCGTCGGTCGAAGTCACAGTCGATGGCGCTAGTCACCGATCCCGCTTCTGGATCTTCTTCTGCTGAGCCTTTGTGCGGATTCTCCCTCGCTGCTCTCTGTGACATAACTGATGATCAGTTAGAGCAGCTTGCGGATGAACAGCTAGCCCTCCTAGCACGGAGATTTTCTCATGCTTACAAGAGGAGGAGGGATGGAAAAAGAGGAGGACCGGTGATTTGTTTCGAGTGTGGTGGCCCCAACCACATCCGAGCAAGCGTCCCAAGCTTGGGAAGGGTAAAGGTGACTTGGTTCGGGCAAGAACGACTACACCGACAAGAACCGCAACTTAAAGCCCTCAAGACCGGTCCAAGGCAAGAGGAAGTTCGCAACTTTGGGAAGGCGAAGAAGCTCTTCCACGCGTCCTCTCACTGCTGATGACCTCGACCTCGGCGAGGTGGAGGGATGGAGCGACGACGACGGGACGGGTGATCAAGAACCCAAAGGCGGCGACTTCTCGGCATGTGCTTCATGGCCCTTGAGGGCGAATCGAGCGACAATGAATGTACTCGACTCGACGAGGTATTTCCTTCCTACGACCAACTTAATGAAGCTTTTCTTAAACTAGGAGGATTTCATGCTAGAGCTAAAACTAGGTGTAGCGAGTTGGAGAAGGAAGTAGATAGATTGTCTCTAGAGATTATTGCTCTTACATCCGCTCCCACAAATAATGATTGTGATACTTGCGTGCTATCTTGGGTGACATGGAGAAACTAAGGATCTCGCATGATAATGTGTCCTCGAGCTTGATATTGTTAAGGTGGAGAATGTTAGTCCGCTTGCTGAATTAGAATTGAGTAGGATGATGTTACCCTACTTACTCACCGATGAGACTATTTCTCCCACCTCATGTGAGGATAAGGACCTTTGCTAGAGGACCTTATGCCATGCTACTTGATCCGCCTCAATCTTGTGGAACTTGCAATAATCTGAAGATGAACCTAAAACGGGCAGATCATAAAATTGCTGAGTTACAAGCTTTTGTACTTGAGCCTATTGCTTCATGTGTAAATTGTCCTAAATTAACCTTTGAGCTTGAATCGGTTTCTAAGCAATTTCAAGAAATGGTTGATCATAACAAGAAAATGGCTCAATTTGCTTCTAAGGATCCGTTAGCTCACCATGCAATAGTTGTAATAAACTAAAATCGAATTGATTGCATTGGATGAAAATGTGTGAAGCTAACTAAGGACCTTCTAGAAAATCACATCCTTCTTGTGCTTTACGTCAGGTCAAGTATTGCAAAAGGATAAGGACATGGTAGAGACGTTTAGGAAGAGTTACGAGAACCTATTGGCTAGGATTAGGGCTGCCCCCTGTGTGTCCTGCGAAGCCCTCAAGGTTGAGGTGGCCGTGCATAAGGAGAAATATGCACGTGCTATTCGCTCTTCTGCTATTGGTTCTTCTCCTTCCTCTCCTCCTGCTGTCTCTTCTTCTTCTCCTTGCTCCTCTTGCACCTCTCTCTTTCGGGAGTGTCAGTACCACATGAACACTCTCGAGAAATTTGTAGGAGGCAAGAAGAATCTCAATCTTATTCTAGACCAATCAAAGATTTACAAGTTCAAGCAGGGTCTAGGATATGATCTCCGTGAGGATGTGAGGAAACATCCACCGTCGCGCTCGGACCGTGAGTCGCAGGTGTGATTGAGGTCAAGCCAAGAACAAGAAAGTTCAATTTAAATCGGTGGGCTTTGTCCAAGGTTTCGACGACAAGGTGATTTCACTGCAGCTTGCTCCTCGAGGCGGTATCATTGCACCTTCATCCGAAGGATGGACATTTATTTGACCATTGTTTCAAGCGCCAAGATCGCGCGTAGAGGCCGTGTTGCAGCTCTTAGGCGTATTGTGGTCGCCCTGGACCTTGAGTGCACCTAAGACCAACACGAGGTCTAGGCTTACTCTTGTTGGTAGCTTTGGGCAAGATCGAGGACTTGGTTCTTCCGAGTTTTCTCGTTTTCGTCCTCATGCTCCCTCCGGTCGTGACTTCCGCCGTCCCGAGGGTAGATCTCGCTTCCATCGAGATAGCTACCCGCGGCATGATCGGCGTCTTTGCGGTGCTCCGACTCGCTCTCCCGTAGCGATCGGACCGAGCAATGCCTTCAAGTCTCGCACATAGACCTTCCGCTCTTTGAGCGACGAGAGAGTAGGGTAGTTAGAGGTCGATCGTGTGTGACTACTTCTTCTTTCGACGTGTGACTCAAGATTGGGTGCCAAAATCTATGTTGATTTATCCCAAGATCGAGACTTTGCTCTCTTGTTGACTCGGGTTCGCCAAGGCGTGGAAGGAAAGGTTTGGCTTGTAGACTCGGGTGTTCACGACACATGACCAGGAGATTCACGTTGGTTTTCTTCCTTGCCGTGCTCCGGTGATGAGACTATCACCTTTAGAGACTCTTCGTCGGGCGGCGTCATTGCCAAAATACCGTGCGCATTAATGACTCATTTGTTTTAAAAGATGTTGCCTTGGTGAGTAAAGCGCATTACAATTTGCTTTGGTTTCTCGACACCGATGACGGTTTCGAGGTAAGTTTTAAAAAACGCGCAAAATTGTTGATTCTTGAGTAGTCCGGTTTGCGGGATTTCTCGTTATGGGAGGATCTTTCGTGCTGATTTTATTGAGTCTTCGGTGATCCTCTCCGGTGTTTGGTTGCTACGAGTCCCGCGACCTTTCCTTCGGCATAGGAGACTTGGTCATATTGGATTTGACCATTTGACTCGAGTTAGGCCACGATCTCATTCGTGGTGCCGAAACTCAAGATGGTCAAAGATCTTGTTTGCGCTCCATGCCTAACGCGGCAAGATGGTTGCCGCTTCTCATCCTCAGGTCCACAATTACTATGACCGATGCAAGACATTGCTCCATATGGATACGGTTGGACCGGCTGAGTGCGACAACAGGGAGGAAGTGGTATGTTCTTGTCATAGTCGATGACTCTCGAGGTATTCTTGGGTGTTTTCTTAGCCTCGAAGGATGAGGCGTTTACACATTTCGAGGTCTTTTCGGTGAGGCTTTCTGTTGAGCTTAGGGTGCCTTACGAGCGATCCGCAGTGACAATGGCACGGAGTTCAAGAATTCCTACTTTGAGAGCTTCGTGATGAGACATGTGTAGAGCACCGGTTCTCTTCTCCATCGTCCCCAGCAGAATGGCGTTGTGGAGGAAGAACCGTACCTTAGTCGAGATGGCGGGCGATGCTTGATGAATACTCTACACCGCGGAAGTTTTGGGTGAGGCTATAGCTCTGCGTGCCATGTCTCAAATCGAGTTTTTACGAGGGCACACTTGCACCGCACTTCTTATGAGTGAGATACAGGCGAAAGCCTAGCGTCTCTCATTTTCGAGTATTTGGTTGCAAATGTTTTATCTTGAAGTCCGGGAACCTAGATAAGTTTGAGTCACGGTCTTGTGATGGAATCTTTCTAGGCTACTCGACTTCTTGGCGAACTTTAGGGTGCAGGCTGCGAGTCTAGTAAAATGGTAGAAACATGTGAGGTAACCTTGATGAGGCGGTCCGAGGACTAGGCCCGATATCTCGAGTTCTTTAGAGCGCCTGAGACCATCTTTGTGGATGATGAGGGCGATGGAGATGAGGGTTGTCTACCCGATCCGGTCCCTCATCCACCCCTTGAGGTGCCATCTTCCACCGCACCTCCAGGCGATCGACCCATGCCTTCGCTTCTTACCGAGTGGGCTCTGCTCCTATCTCGTCGACTCACGGTAGAGGCCACCTCTTCATCTCATCTTGGACCTCCTAGACACATCCGAAATCTCATCCTTACGGCGATTATTGGAGACCTTTTGAGCGAGTCACTGCGTCAAATCAGTACATCACTTTTCTGTCTCCATTCTCGCCTTTGTTGCCTCCTTGAGCCCAAAGGCGTTTGTCATGCTTTATCGACGAGTCTTGGATCAATGCAATGCATGAGGAGTCGGAAAGTTTGAAAGAAACAAGGTGCGGACGCTTGTTGAGCTCCTCGATATCACAATATCATTGGAACCAAATGGGTGTTCAAGAACAAGCAAAGTGAGGATGGGGTAGTCATTGAAACAAGGCTAGGCTGGTTGCAGCAGGGTACTCCTGTGTTGAGGTGCGGATTTCGAGGAGACCTTTGCCCAGTAGCTCATCTTGAAGCCATTAGAATTTCGCTTGCCTTTGCGCCTTCTAAAGGTTTCAAGCTTTACCGATGGACGTCAAGAGTGCCTTTCTCAATGGCTTCATTGAGGAAGAAGTCTATGTGAGACGACCTCACGGTTTGAAAACCCCAAATACCCAAACCATGTCTCTGAGCTTTCCAAAGCTTTGTATGGACTTAAGCAGCCCCAGTGGCACGGTATGAGAGGCTTAAGTCCTATCTGTTGAGTCATGGTTTGAAATGGGTAAAGTCGACAAGACCTTGTTCATCCGCCCGGCTAAACCGACTTTCTGCTCGTCCAGTTATGTGGATGACATCATCTTTAGCGGCTCCTCGCATGCTCGTTTCCCGCCCGATGTCATGAGCTCGAATTTGAGATGAGCATGATGGGCGAGTTGAGTTTCTTCCTTGGCTTCCAAATTAAGCGAGACTCGGAGGTACCTTCTTGCATCGGGCAAGTACACTCGAGACCTCAAGCGCTTGATATGAGTGATGGGAAGCGGTGTCCACTCCTATGGCTACATCAATTCCACTCGACCCGGATGAAGACGGCGAGCCATCGATCAAAAGGAGTATCGAAGTATGATTGGTTCCCTCTTGTACCTCACGCCTCGAGACCGGACATACACTTCTCTGTGTGTCTTTGTGCTCGGTTTCGAGCTTCACCTCGCGTATCTCACCGCGATCGGTGAAGCGCATCGCCAGTACCTTCGAGCTACCATTAACTATGGTATCGGTACTCTTCCTCATCCCTGCCTTTCCCTAAGAGCCTACGGATGATGCGACTTTCTCGGGTCAGAGGATAGACAGAAGAGCACTCGGCACTGCCAATTCATTGGCACTTCTCTCGCTTCTGGTCCTCGAGGAAGCGGTCCGGTGTTACGCCCACCGCAGAGGCCCGACGTTCTTTGCGACCAATTGTCGTAGCCAAGTGCTGGATGGTCTCGACCTGCGGGACTTTGGGTTAGTTATCGACGGTGTTCCACTCCTTTGTGATAACACTTACGCAATTAACATTGCTAAGAACCCAGTGCAGCATTCTCGGACCAAGCATATCGACATTCGCTTTCACTTCCTTAGAGACCATGTGGAGAAGGGTGACATCGTGCTCCAGTTTGTGGAGGGTGACCACCGGTTGGTGACATCTTCACCAAGCCTTTGGATGGCTCGAGGTTTTCGCGCTCTGGGAGAGCTTGGGGTGGTTTATCCTTATGGTGTTGTGAGGGGAGCTTGTGCTTTATCGCTTTCTTGTACTTATTATGCTCTTACTCCTTTCTGATTGCATTGCATATGGGTGCATTGGGTTTAGTCCTTCCAGCATAGGTTAGAGTGGTTCTTTTGTCTAGTTACTTAGACTTCTTACTCTTATCTTATGCTTTCAGGATGCTCTATTAGCTGTTTCTTATCTCACTAGATTGAGCTCACTCACTTCTTGCGATCTAGCGAGGGTCGGGCCACCTTCGGGTAGACAGGGTACGTGTTTGCTCTCTAGTGTGTGTTTTACCTGATCACTATTAGTCACTGAGTCATATGGGGTAGATGAGAGTCGATCGAGCCATAATATTCTCTATATCTTATCTATGCTTTAAGGACTGCCTGTTTTCTTTGCCAGCTTCTCGTTTTTATTGCTTTGGTTCAGGGGGAGTACATTTGGGAGCTTCTGGAATGTAATATTGACTTAACTCAACTTGAACTAAAAGTTGCATCACATGTTGAGGGGGAGCTGGATTTTTCTGCATTACTTTCTACATTGAGCCTTGATTATTATCCGATTATGACATGCTTACGATGCTTTACATCTTGCCATGATTTATGCTCATTTGCTAGATTCATCATGACTTCATATGTGTAGACTAGCTTTTGCCATGATGAGTTAATTAAATTTGCTCAATTTGAACTAAAACTTGTCATGTTAGCATTTGAGATTAGTCTCTCTTGAGCTATCCTTTTATGATTCATGCCATGTCAAATAGGCTAGGTTGAGCGTTGAATCTCTATTTTGAGCCTTAGATTGAGCTGTTCTAGCTTCTTGATGATGCATATATTAGTACAACTTGTCAAAAAGCAAAAAGATCTCTTTTGTGCGAAAAAACTGATCTCATCAATTCTTTCTCATGAGACGGCTTGCCATTGCACTAGGCATGAACTCGGGGAGTTTTGGATGACCTAGACTATCTTCTTAAGCTTCTTGCTTGGAGTAGTGAGAATGGCTTGAGATCTAGCACATGGTACAAATATTGGTTGAAAACAACCATAAGTTCCAAAAGAAAAATGTCATTTGTGCTCAATTTGCTTGAGCTATCAAAAGAATCAAGTACTTGAACCATTGTTTCACTCTTGAGTATATAACACTCTATTTGGACTCGATATTAGATTCTTGGTTCCGCTTAGCTTGATTGACATGGCTTGCATCATCCTTGGATGTCTCTAGCTAGACTTTGCTTATTGATGACTTGACATGCTCATAAATGCACTAAAATTCAGATTGTCATCTAATTGCTTCTAGCTAGCTTATACATATCTGTCATGATCTAGATAGCCAGTTCATTGAGTTATGGCTTGGTGTAATACATTATGGTCATTATGGATAATTCTCATGGCTCTAAATGCTTAGAATAAACAAACTTCAGTCATTTCATCCATCTTCACGACTTATTCTCTCTTTTGCTTTCTTGATGTGTTTATTGCCAAAAGGGGGAGAATAGATTAAAAAAAAGTCTTTTGGGAATCTAGAGCTTGGAGAACAATTTACTCTTTCTTGAGTTGCTCTAGTGATTCCTTCTGTCGACATGGTCGTGAGTTTCAATTCTTTCTTTGGACCATGTTGGACTCTTCAAACTCAACTTCTTGCTTTTTCGGATTTGTCAATATACTCATCAAGGGGAGATTGAGAGACCATGTGGAGGTCATCCGTTGTGTATGATGAGTAATTGACATCGTTTCTAAAAGTCGAGTTTGAGTCGGTTGGTTCGGACCTAGGCGTTGCGGCGTAGCGGCTCGATCGGACTTGGTCGAACCTAGTCGTTTGGGTTTAGGTTGCATATTCTGATGACTCGACAGGTTTGATCTCTATTTACGCTTTCATGTATCGGCGGTGCTATTTGGCGTGTTTCTTGTCCGTGTGTGCAGGGCGCCGAGGCGAGTCGTGGCGAGACACGAGGGTACCGGACTAGGCGCGGTGGCGCCGAGGTCGAGCGGTCGTGATGTGTCAAAGGCGGCGTGGACTCGAGGTGGTTGCAGGCGTGTGAGGCAAGGGGCGGAAGCTTCCGGAAGGTGCGGGGAGGCGAACGGAATTTCAAAACCGCAAAAGCGGAGCGGGCGCGTTGGACATAGCGGGCGTAACGGGACGGAGACCCGTTAGCCAAGGCTATAAAAGAAGTGGAAGGGCTGCATACCCCTTAGGCCACTTGAGAGAGAATTAGGGTTAGCTAGAGTCAAAAGGCACTTTGAGAAGTGGTTATCCTTTTAAGCTTTAGTTGGTATGGGTTGGTAGAAGCGGCGAGTCTGTTGAGCCTCTGTTTTGGGTGCTCCCTGCTTGTCCCCTGTCTCCCGTGCGTGTAGGGAGGGTGTCCTCTTCTCCTCCCCTGTTCTTGTCCTCCTCCTTCCTTGTTCTTGTTCCATGTGTTCTTGAGAGATGGAGAGGAAGGTTGTTGAGTGATTCTCTTATGTAATCCTTTTGCTTATGGAATGGAAATCTGGATTTCTCATTCTCATGTGTTCTGTTTATCGCTATTGTTTCTCCTCTGTTTGTTTTCTTGACTTTTGTGATTTGGAGTTGTTTTCTTGCTCAGAGGATGCAAAACGGATTGCTCAAGTGATGGAATGACTCTTTGAGCCCTTTGGTTAAAGAAACTTCCTAGAGTTCAATTAAAATCCAAAGATTCCATGTTGATGATTCCTCTGTTTTTCACTGTTCACATTTTCATTTCTAGGGTTTTGATGATTTATTGTTTCCGTTGAAGAAATGGAATAAGATTTGATCTGGATTATCCCATGGCTATTGCTAACATATCTACAAAATTTCATTTCCAAAGGATCATGGATTTGAGAGGAATTTGATTTCTGGGAGTACTCTGTAGGTTTTCGGTTTGACTGTAGCATTTTTCAGATTTCGGTTAAGTCTGCAGCCTGCTACTTCCTTGCATTTCTGTTTGGACGAAGTTCTTGCTCTCTTTGTCGATTTTAACTTGATTCACTGCAGTCTTCGACATTAAATCTCGCTTTGAAGCCTACGGTAGAACACTCTCTGTTGTCAACTTTCAGCAAAAAGATACTGCAGTTTTGAGCTACGCTTTTATGCGTTTCGATCATCTTTTGCTCAATTTCTCTCTCTGTTTTCAGCCGCTTGTGTTCGATTTTGTCGTCACCCATCAAATCTCTGCGCAGATTACTATCTGTATACTTGTAGTATCTGAACTCTTTTAGTTTCCCTGTCTTGTGAAGCCATCAGTATTTTCAGATTGCAGGTGCTGCAGTTTTCTGATTGCTTTGATTCCTCCGTAGTCCTCTGTTCTCTGCATGTTTTGGCCAAGTTAATGTTTTCATTTTGGGTGAGCAATCTGCACCAAAGAAGATCTCTCTGTCAAGAAGCTTGGTTTTATATCTTGCTGTTGTTGTCTGACCAAACAAGTTACAGCATTCGGATAGATCAACAGTGCGATCGGTTTTTGGTTTCATTTCGTCTTTAAGCGAAAATAGTTCTTGTCTTCAAGCTCGCTTTTTCGGCAGCAGGAAAACCATTGCAGTTCTCGGTTTAGCATCTGCTCATTTTCTGCACTTTCAGTACAACATCTTTGTTTTGCTACTTCAGTCTTTAAGTTCAGGTTTTCGGCTGAAGTCTGAATTTCCTGTGTACTCAACAGCCTGCAGGTTTTAAGCTCTTCATTTTTTCTTTTATTGATCTTTGAGGATTTTGCATGTAGATCAAACGACAATATTTTCGGTGAAATTTTCTTGATTACTCTCGATTTATCTTTGGATTTTTAGTATCGCATGCGTTCAAGTTTTTAGCTGAATTAATTTTTCCGAATTCTCGGAGACGATTTTAAAGAGAACGACATTCACCCCCCTCTGTCGCCAATTCGGTCCTACAGCAAGGCTGCAAAGCGGAAGCGGATTCTGTTTGAGTTAATGGGTAAAGCAAGGAGTTGTTGGAGCTAATGGGTAAAGTGTGCTTGTAAACCCATTAGTGGAGACTATAAAAGGAGAGAGGTAGGCATGAGAGGAAAGCAGTAGTTAGGGTTTTGCTTTGTGCTTTATCTTCTTTCTTCTTTCTGTTGTAGAGTTGTTGAGGAGAGCAGTGTCTATTTTCCTTTTGTCTCTGTGAGCAGAGGAGAGTGGAGATGGGTGGCTGAGTTCTTGCCCTCTCTTTTTCTTGCGTGTGTTTATCTCTTCTTGGAAGCTTGTAGTGAGATGGCTGTGGAAAACACTATGTAATCATCCATCTGTTTGTATCAATCTGAGAAATCAAGTTTTTGGGATGTTTTGATTTTTCAGTTCATTCTTTGTCTCTCTGCGTTTTTGCTCTTCTTTGCAATTCTTTGTTGATTTCTTAATTCTCTAACTGCTGAATGTTTATGCTTTGAACTGGGAATACTCTCAAGGTCACTTGATCATTCCATTTTCGAAAGCATCAAGCAGAATCAAAAGGTCTTTTCCTCTCCTAAATTTGGCGTAGCATTTCCTGTCTTTTGTATTTCTAGGGTTAGAAGTTAGGGAAGCGTGTCTGTGATTCCCCAGGTGGAAACTTGAAATTGGAGTGTGGTTTATTCTTCTGAGACTATCTTCTTGCTAATTTCAAAGTTTCGTAAGCCAAGAATCCAAGAATCATAAGTATTTTGGATTTTGCCACTTCCTACTGCGTTCTTCCTATAAAATCAAGATTTCCAAGTTCTATTTGATCTTTGTCTGCAATTTCTTTTCAATAAGGTCAATATAATCTCCTCTCCTTTTTCCTCTCCTTCTCTCCTCCTCCGTCTCCTTTTCTCCCTCTCCTCTCCTTCTGTCGCTTTTGTTCACCGCGGATCGGCGGTCTCGGCTGCTCGGCTACGCGATCCTTTTATCTTCGCTTCCAGTCGCCCAACCTTTCGACGACTGAAAGCGCAGTTGTCCGAACGTTCGGCGACTGCAATAATTCGCTCAACGGCCAGCGGGTTGCTTGCTTGTTGCGTGGCTATTAAGCGATAGGCTCCAGTCGCCCAACGATTAGGCGACTGGAGCCTATTTTTGTAAAAACTTTTCGTATGAATATATTTCTGTTATTTCGAATAAAAATATATTATTAATAAAAAAATTCTAGAGACTGCTCAGGAGAGATGGAGCCTGCTCATTATATATCTATCCATGAGATATCAATAAAAAAAAGTTGTGGTTACTACACTCGTGTCTCCTTTTATTTTTATGTTATTGTTCGTCGGCAACATGATGATCGCAACACGGACAAATAGCCTTCTTGTCTGTTTTCGTGGTGAGATAGAGTGCACGTGGGTGATGTTCTCCAGATCAGGCCGAATTTCGTCCGGAACTTCTTTCGTGAATGGGCCGAATTTCGTCCGGAACTTCACAGTTCATTTCTTTACCAGGCAAACCTACTTAAATGGCCATAGCTAATTTGAAGACACGAACCTGATCGGTTTAGATAGCTACTAATTTTTCCTCTCAAAATATACTAACTTATTCCTCTAAAAATATACTAATTTATTACTATAAAGGAAGCTACCAATGTATTCCTCTAAAAGAAGCTGCTCGATTATTTCCATTTTGTTCATGCAGCAATATTGCGTTTTGCTCATAGCTATAACACACTGGCAGTTACTCAAGAATCGAAACAAGATATACCTAGCAATATGCTAATGCTTTCACTCATAAAAATACCATGTGAACTTTATAAAGAAAATGACATTACCTAGGGCCAGATTTAGCGTATTGAGGTAAGCACGGTGCTCACAAACGACCCACGTGTCCCTTAGTCTTCGATTAGACCAAACATGATCAAGGCCTAGCTTCGTCACTAACTCAACTGCCGTATAATATGACTCGCAAGTCTGCTCGCTCATCTCGAGACATTACCGAATTTAGCACTGTTACATATGATATTTATAAAACTAACAATATATAAATCGTATTTACAAAAATAACGCTTCTGTCGTTCGGTGGACGGTCGGTAACGCCGGCGAGGCGACACGTGGTGAAGCCACTGGCGGCAGGCGCCTGTCGCCCCGTCAGCAGACGGCAGGCAGCCTGTCGTCTGGTGAGGGACGCCAGGTGATTAAACTGGGTGATTAGCTGGATTAATTATCTGCCTAATTTTTTTGTATTTAGTGTTTGTTTGATTTTTAAATATATCAAATGAGCTTAAAAATTATGTACAGCTTTCCGACACAACGTATCTCACAGTGTAATTTTTTGGTAATTTTATCCATTGTGAATGTTGCTCAAAAATCATAAAATTTCGATATTTATACGAGTTTTTACATATAGCAAACAAACTCCAAAAATTACGAAATTTTATGTGAAGCATCCCGACACAGTCATAGTTACTGTGTAGTTTTTTGAAAATTTTATACATTTTGAATACTTGTACAAGTAAAAATAATTATAGTAGTACAAAAAATACATCATACTGGATGCAATATGGCTCACCCATCTGAGCCATTGTTACCTTCTTGCCGTGTCTGCCTCTCCGTACGTGGCCTTGTATTCCGTTAAGCACAAGCATGTCCCGTAGGGTACGTTAGTCAGTCCAGAGGTTGTGTCTGGGGTCGGAGGACGTATGGAGACCGTTCTCTTTGCTCAGTGGCCAGCGGTGGTCCAGCAGATTCAGGTACAGTAGGCTGGGTCCGGTAAGGGTAGAAGTCCTCCAGTTGAGATATGCCGAACTGCGAGTCGCCCGCAATAATGTCGTGAACGAAGGACTCTAGAAATATCCCTCGTGGTGCGAAGGAGTTCTCATCTTGACCATACGACGTGGTAACAAAGCTGGAGGAGCTCTGCTCACTGAAGTGTCTAAACCATGGGTATGCTGTGAACGCTGAGCTCTGCCCTGCGTATGTTGCAAACCCTGGCACCGTGTAGTGCTCTCTAGAAGCATCTGGGAGGCCCGTGTCATCATTGGTGGACTCATCGTCACCCACACATTGAATTGGAGGCTGCAAGATGAAATGATATTAGTCACAATAAATATTCTGAATGTACAATGGGAATCTCATACCTCCCGAATGTGCAGTGAAGATGAACAGCGGAGAGCGGTAGTCTATGCAGGTGGTGCGGACGTCAAAAGTGATGCATCTCAACAACGGACCTATGGTGGGAGAACGTCATGATGTTAGTGGAATGCAAAGCCTAATAGGAAAACAAAATGTAGATTTGTATATAAGTTACCTCCTTGTCGGTTTGGCGCACGGATGATCGGCGGTTAGTACTATGACGCTAGGCTGACTCAGTAGATTACGATGGCCAGCCGTACTCGATAGGTCGCGATGACCTGGTGGGTGAGCATGGTGCCCCCACTGGGTGGCTTATGTGAGCAGTGTGATCCATGGAACGGCCGCAGCTTAGGTTGTGCACTATTTTTTTGACCTCCTTTAGGATGAATTTCATAGTCTTCTGCATGGCCGGTGGTGTCTCTAAGCTGCTGATGGCGGCCTCCGACGCGCTTGCGATACGCTGCGCCTGCTCCAACTGAAGTGCCATATGAAACAGATTCAGTAACGACCAGTATGAATTTTTTGAATAAAACAATAAGATATTTGAATTGTCTTACGCTGTCATGCCACCACGAAGCGTTGTGGGGATCGATCGAGCGTTGCAGACTTTCCTCATGCGTGATCTGCTCGGGGCGATCTGCTAGAGAAATGGAGAGTCTACTGCGTGACCGGGGTACGTACCACTCCAGATACTCGTCGTACGCTTGGACGTCGCACGAACGCTACTCCATGATAACATCGAGGTGCGCCCTGTCCGTCTATGCCGTCATCCACTATTGCTGCAGTGCCCGCCAATATGTACCATACCGACCAACCCTTGATTGTTTACAGTTCCAGAATCATTGACGTTACATAGCAAGACATACCAATTTTGAGCTATGCACTAGCTTTTCGAAGTAATGAGCTACGCACTCCTAATTTTGAGCGATGACCATGACAATGAGCTTCTGCAGTGGATAGAATGTAGAACCGTTAAGTGGAGAGGGATGTTGTTGTGTTTTGGGGGATAGCAATAACTCTACTTCTTAAGTTGCGTTTTCTATGCGTTGTAGCATTGTCTGAGAGGTACCTTTTGGATAGGTGGTTTTGCTCCTGAACGCTGCGTGATTTCTTCGCTTCGCTGGTAGAGGCAAGTAAATATAGCGGATGTGCTACCGTTTAACTCGTTATTCTTACTACTTGCAATCTACATGATTCTCGTAATTTGAAATATTATGTCATGGTTGCATGTTTTCTAAATGAGGTTGTGGTAGCAATTATTGATCAATTGACATGCTTTGGAAAAATTGCTCGTAGTCATATGTTTATTTGTTTAATGTGCTAAATACGGGATATGAAAATAAATAGTGGTGGATATGTGGTTGTGGATATGTTGATGAGCATGTTGATGCTCCTTTGAGGTCAGAATTCATGTGATTTATGATTATCATATCATTCATAACATGTCATGACATTTGCATTGTGGATGTCGCCGCATTTATCGCGACCGTATCAGTACAGTATCGTACATTGCTGTAGTACGATGCACACTGTTATCCTGTTGGAAAAGGGTGCAGTGGAGCATAGCATGATAGCATTCATATGCATTTAATTGTGGATGGAATGACTGCATTCATATGCCAACTGATTATAAAATTTATGAGGTATGACCTGTGAAAGTCTGTGGTGGTTAAACGATTGTGGAGATGAATTGTGGTTGTGGTTGTATGGAAATATAAATGATGATGTATAATTGTTTATAGTTTGAATAGCCTGTTAAACAGTTTGCTTGGTGAGATTTTTATCTCACCCTTGTTTTCCCCTACAGGTGGTCATTGAGCATGCATGGGAAGGGTAGAGCGGCACCACATTGATGCACTTGGATTCATAGATTTATGCTGTAATAAAGACGAAGGGATTCTAGTCTTTTGCCTAGCTATCTCGTCAATGATTACTTCATCTTAATAGGGTTAAATTTGTGAACTATTCTTTTGGTTAATATGTTGGAGGTTGATTTTAATTATTGAATTGTAATCACTATCCCGTTTCCCTTAGTTGATTATGCTTCCACTTATCCTATCTTGTTTAGGAATTGTTGGTAGTTTATTTTATCTTGTAATTTAACTAGTTGTAGAGTGATTTTAGTGACATCCCAGGGTAATATGGGTCTTGGGGTGTTACATGTGATGATCAATAATGATAATGTCTATTTCAAGGAACAAAGCAAAGGCATCATAAACATAGTATGTGATATATTCAACATCTCCATGTTGCCTCTAGGGCATATCACCAACATATGGGTCCTGGGGTGTTACATGTGATGAGCGACTGAGATGAACAATGACGAACTACGAGAGATTCATATTTATGGCCGAGCAAAAAGTGAACCCGGTGCGCTCACCCCGTAGATTGAGCACCCATTGTCACGAGCAGCACTTCGGATGAGAGGGGACGCCATGGTAACACTGACAAATATGCAAAGAGAGAGCGAGCGAGGGGGACAACATGGATATAACAACATTAGTGCGAACGAGGGGGGCGAGGGGCATGACACACACAAAGTGACAATTGTGCGAACCAGATAGCAGAAAAGAAAATATAGCACAATTGGCCGACACATGCGCAAAGCACACACGTCAGCCACTTCAAAAGATACCTAAGCATAATTAAATTCATGATTAAATTAACTTGAATAAACGTGGTAAATTTGGACCACATAAAATTTCCAAAAAATTACACAATAAATATGACTGTGTCGGAAGGCTTCACATAAAATTTCATAATTTTTGGAGCTCGTTTGTTATATGTAAAAACTTGTACAAACATCAAAATTGTATGAATTTTTGAGCAACATTCACATCGGATAAAATTACCCAAAAATTGCACTGCGAAGTACGTTGAATCGGGAGGCTGCACATAATTTTCGTTAATTTTTGAACTCATTTATATATTTAAAAATTCGAACAAACACTAAACACTAAAAATTAAGGCAGTAATTGTGGCTTAATCACTGTCGCCCCCCCTTGATGACATCTTGTCGCCGTCGTCTGTGGCCGGCAGCGCGCCGCCGTGGCCTTACCACGTGTTGCCTTGCCGGCGCTGCTGCCCGCCCACTGGACTGCAGAAATGCCATTTTTGCATATACGGTGTGCATACGGCTAGTTTTGTAAATATCGTACGCAACAGTGCCAAATCCGGCTTTGTCTCCTCTATCTCAAGATTAGTCATGTACGTGTTTGTCCCTATCATATGGTTGCGTACTTTTCGGCTGTAGGCTGGTGGATTATCACTGCGGTTGATGATTTTTTGTCCTAACATGAGCGTTTGTGCGAACGAATCAAATACTAATTAAAGCACTTCGAAAAGATTGTCCCGGTAAGCCATATCGAAACGGCGGCGAAGAAAAACAGAATCTATATCATCGCATGGGTCACTACATTTCGTTGTTTTTACACACAAAAACATGCTTAGTCTCCGTTTAATTCAACTTTTTATGGTTCCCGTTCTTTTGGGCTACGACTTAGGGCTTTGGATTGTGACTACTAAGTCTGATGAATACTACTGTCTGATAAAAACGAAGCCAAAAGTCGGCTACAAAGCTAGTTGAAAAGAACATGACCTTTAGCTTTTAGATGAAATACGATTGTAGCAGCTATTAGTTTTTTCTGAAGCATTCAATTAAAAGAAAAAAGAGAAAAACAATGAAAAAACTATTATATCTCTACGGACAATGTAAAGAAAAAACTACAATAAAAAGCTAATGTATTTTAAATGCTTTTTTGTTTCTAAAAACTAGAATTCATAAGATAAAAACTGTTCAGAACGATCCATCATGCGATACGACGCGTGCGCCTGAAAATTTTTAAAAGAGAGATTAGTTACTACTAGACTTGAATTTAGACAGGATCAAAGCAAAGCAAAGCAAACACTGCTCGTTGTCAACCCCGGATCCCCCCGCGATCCCGCGACGCCCCCAGAGTCAAACCCGTTTCAGAATTTCAACTCCCCAAAAAAGAAAAGCAAAGCCCACCACCACCACAATGCTCGCGGGGCCCACCGGTCATTAAACTCCCGCAATAAAGACCTCGTCCCGCGGCTAAGCTCACACCGACCCGCATTTACCCGCCTCCCCAACCACGCGGCCACGCGCCCGGGCCCCGCCTGTCCTGTCCCCTCGCGCCGAGAGCAAGCGAGTGCCCCGGTGGCACGTGCCCGTCGCAAGCAGGTGCCTATTGCGCCCCGACACGTGTCCAGTCACCGCCGTCCTTCCTACTACCGCGCGCCTGATCCTCCGCTGCGCTCGCACCGCCTTGGTCGGCACTCGCTTATGGCTGACAGGTGGGCCGAGCAAAGGTGGGACCCTGGAGTCAGTGTTAGGAGGACGGGCGTCGGTGGGAGGGGCTGGGTGCCGGTGGGCCCCGTCTGGCACGCGCGAGGAGGAGGGGGTGGGTGGGTCCCACGGCCTTTGACGCGCCACGGCGCCAGGTAGCTGCGTTCCCACCTCGGCCGCCGCCTTGGGCGTTTCCTGGGCGTTGATGGATGATCGGACGGATGTGGAGAGCCTGCAGAACGGGACGGGACGCGTGAGCGTGCAACGGTCGTTGGCTTCCGTTGCGGCACCGGGTGGTTACTGTTTTTGTATTCCATGGTTTTTTGTGCTCTGCTACAGGCACACGCAGCATGCCAAGTGCGTAGAAAACAATTAGTTGTTCTCTTATTCTTTAAGAAAACCCTTTTAGGTCGCTACCAAATCCGTAGAAAATCAGTGACGGCTGGTACAAGCATGTTTTTAAAGCCCGATTGCAATGCACAAGCTGCAAAACAAATAATTCAATTCTCATATAAATTGAAAAAAATCAGTGTTTTCAACGGGACGTGGTGGAGCTTGGGCCCAAGGTCAGAGCGGACCTAAGGTTCTATTTAGTATTGTGATGGATCATGATAATCTCGTTTGATTGAACCTCTTTTAAATACTTGGATGTTTAGCTAGCTGTTTTTTCTTAATAGAGTTGCAAATAAATATTGCATTCTAAAACGTACAAGATGAAATATGAGAGGATAATAATTAGACAACATAATTTATCTAACTTTAATTTAATTTGTCAAACAGAGTAGTAGACTTTTCACAATTTCTTTTTCACAGCAAATTAAAAAATAAGCAAACCACAGCATTGCGTAGCGTAGCAACCGTAAAACTGGGCCTAAATGATGCATGAATTAGGCAATCTAGATGGGGCCATTTTGAAGCTTAATCATTAAAATGCTCTAAATATGAGCTTGATTGATATGGCTGTGGTTTATAGTTTTTTGCTGAATTTTTAAATTTTAGCTGATTACGACAGAGATTATGAAAAGAAATACTCGCTTGTGATTTTGGTTGATACAGATATTGAGTTTTTAACATATACTATAATTAACTTATAGACACTGTCTTGAAAAATACTCCGTTTAAAAATTAAATACTAAAATAAAAGTTAAAAGTCACAAGCTAATAAAGAATAGACCCAATATTGCTTTTTCCTGCTAAATTGAACAACCGTTGGGGGTCCCACTGCCCACCTCTTGGCCCAATGAAGCAAGGCGCCTTGTTCTGTTAAGGTTCGAGTTCGGGAGTGGTCGAAGAGTTAACGGTATGGTTTATTTTCTCCATCAGTTTCGTTGCAACGAGATTAAAATAGTGGAATATTTGTTTATACATATACAAGCTTTTGTATATATACAAATTATAACTGTCAAGATGCCGAAAAGAATTCAATTGGCAACATTACAATACAACAAACATAAATTCTCTAAAATGTAATGCATGTGGGGTTATGCGCTTCTTTTTTCAGATGCAAATGTGTATTTTTCCCCTTATAGCATCACTTAGTGATTGGCTTGAGAATGACTGAAAGTTTTGTGAATGGATTGACCTCAATATTTGTGCCCTGCTAGCTCAATGGATGGTCGTAGGAAAACCTCGGAATGTGTTACTAGTATTTCACAAAAATCTTTTACAATATTCACGTACCACTCTAGCTTCTTTTTTAAGCAATCAAGGGAATATCCGAATATGATCCAAGGACTAATTACATTGTCATCTTCCATATTGTGGTGGCTGTCATTACAATACTCTATACAGATAAATGTTCTCCACATTCTTGTCACAGTGTTTTAATATTTTTTCTAATGTTTCTCTTAACCAGGCTAATTTCTATTTTTTTTGACCCCTATAGCTCATTTGGATTTATTTTGTGTCTTGTGGCTTATTTTTCACTGTTTGGCACTGTGACTGAGTTATTTTGTACTGTAGCTACTAGTGGCTTTTTGGCGTAATTAAATTTAAAGAAAATAAAATGGATAAAGACATGTTAGCCCGTCACGGACAATGCAAAGAAATATGAGGAAAAAAGAAAAGCAAAAACCCCCAAAAAGCCGAAAGCCAGAAAAAGACAAAATTAAGAAATTAGAAGCCAACTTTCAAACAGAGTATTTTTATCAAGACGGGGTCTACAAGTTAATTGTAGTACACATAAAAAACCTAACATCTGTACTAGCCAAAATCACAAGCGAGTATCTCTTTCTCCATAATCCCTGTCACGAACAGCCCAAAATTCAAAAAATTCAGTTAAAAACTATCAGCCACACCCATAAACTTAAAAAAAGAACAGATTGTTAACGTCTTTTTGCATAGTACGGCACCTGTCATTAATAGTATATAGATAGTTGATGTTCTGTTGTGAAGTATATTCGCTTTGGGAACAACCATTATGGGGTCAATCCACAGTTTTAGAATAGATTATGGAAGCTATGACCATAAGTCGTACTTAAAAGAACAGATCCAAGAGTATCACTAGGTGCACTGCACCGGAAAGAATATGGTCAGTTTGTTACGTTACAAGTAGCCGGTAACTCCAATGCAAGTTTCCGTATGATATTTTATCTTTTCGAGAAAGAGGTTCGGCATTACATACTACTAAGTGGACAAACTAAGGTACAATTCAGCCTACACAAATACTTGATGCTGCCCCATCCGAAAGACAAGGAAAATTTGGTTTGATTTTTACATCCAAACTTTAGCATGCATGCAGCTAAAATTGGACAATCCTAGTTGAATTATCCATAAAAGTTGCAAAGCGAGCAGCTGCCAAATATATCCCTTTGAAATGAATTGATGGCCATGGTATTGGCCATACCCAGTTTTTGTCTAGTTGATTGTGACAGGGCTACAAACAAGATAGACATAATTATCCACAAAAAACTATAAATTGCAACACTAAAAACTGCATAGTTGCACATATATCATGATGAAAACTTGAACACCTATGAAGATTTAAGGCTACTCCAAAATCTTAATTATAACACAATAACCTAGGACACTACACACAATTGCAATGACAGAAATTCCCAAAAATGTACCACTTTTTGACAAATTTACAGCCGTTTCAAGAAATAGAACTAGAATGTGTAGTCATGAGTGGTGTTGCATATATACCCACCATGGTGCCATACCGAAGATAAAAGTCATTTTGATCAGTTCCTTTTGTGATGTGACATCTCCATTGACTTGCATGATATCTTTGGAGATCACTGGCTCTCAACATCTTCTATCAATTACTAACCACTAGACAGAAACAAGTAGGAAGTAATTATAAAAGCGTGAACATAACTGAAAAACAAAAAGGGAAGATATTCACATTCAAGTAAACAATATACGCGCAAACATCTCAAGCTGGCTCAGGGGTGTTCTTTTCCTCCGGCCGTGACTTTTGGCTTTCTTCTGATCCTAACTTTTAAATGGAGTATTTTTTCAAGACAGAGTTAAACGAATCAGATTCGCCAAAATCACAAGTGAGGCGATCAGAAGACAAAATTCAAAATTTTTAAAAGCCATAAGCCTGTGAAAAGAACAGGCCCTAGAATTAGTGGGCGATTTCTTTTTAAAAGCCTCCAACTGCATTGACCTTATTTTAGAAGTTCCATCATATTCCGTCCTTTTATTTCTATTTGGTATTTTTAAATTAAAATTTTAATATTTGCAATCCCTCTTCTTAAAAAGTTATGAATACCTTTTTCTGGCACAGTGTTTTCTAACTATTTATTGAAGAACTTTATTCATCATCAAATTATGCAAAGAACTATATCTATATTTGCATTGTAGGTTTACACATGATTTTCTACTACTTAGTTATTTTTGTATCTATATATGTATCAAATCATCATAATATTAATATTTTGTTGTCATTTTAATCTTTATTATGACACATTATTGCCTCACTGAAGTGAAATTAATAAACTATTAGACTTGCAATGAAATCATCATTAGTAAAATAGCAAGAAATGAGATAAAGTTTTATAAATTTAAAACAGAAAAATGTCATTACCAAGTCATTTCATTAACAGAGAAAGCTGGGGGTTAGCATTTGTTTATATGTTTATTTTATTCTACAACTAATTGTAGTATCTCTGCTCCTAAATATCCAAATTACTCGTTCTACTTTCAAACTAAAACTGGTTTAAGTTCCAAAAGCAACACTTCAGTGGGGCAAAATAATACATGTGGTGATGGCTAGACATGGGTTGGAGTTGAGCTATAGCACCATTTAGGGAAAAACATCTATTGAAGGCTAGTGAGGTTATAGATTTGTTTTATATTTGATATTTTGCATTACTTTTTAGGAAAATTTAAGAATTTGCAACTGTAAAGAGGTACATTTTATGATTTGCCACTATATTGTCTTATTGGCACGTGGTACTAGGACCCATCTGTGAACCAGATAACTGGCTCAACTGTTCGTAACTCAGTACAATTTTGTTGTTTGATCAACTTTTCTAAAAAATAAAAACATTTATATTAACGCCAAATCAATATACAAATATGCTATTAAAACCTTGAAGAGTATTTCGGACCTCTCAGCCTTCATCCATAGCCCAACAGGTAGCCAGCTTAACAAAAAAAACTCTCTTCTTTTGGGCTTATGCTTGTGCTTAGGCTTAGACTTTTATTTCTATAGTAATTCGCTGTTAAATGGTACGTTTTTAAGGTGAAGTATACAGGTAAATTGTAGTACAAACTGTACCAAATTTAGTTGTATCGGCCAAAATCACATGCGACTATTTTTCTCTGCGTACTGTCTCTCACGAACAGACCAGAATTCAAAAGTCATAACCATAAACTATAAACTCAACCCAAAAGAACCCACCCATAGATTGCCAAACGACCTTGTTGACAAAACTCTAGTTACTTTGCAGGGCAGTCAACTAGAAGCTGGCAATTTGAAAAAGCTACAGCCCACCCCCTCCTCCCATCGGGTCTTTATATGCTAGTAAAAACAGAAGTGCGTAATTGTAACATCAACATGCTCTTCTCCCCTAAACATACTTTCTCCCTCCCTTAGCCATATTTGAGACAGGAAAAGTAGTGACTATAAAAACGCGGCGCTCCAAACAACCAGCATTGTTCACTGCCAAAATATGTGAGATTGATACAACACACTTTATTGACATCTCAATCACTCTTTATTGTCTTTTCGGATCCAACAATCCCAATTCCCACATATGTTTCTTTTTTAAAGAATTCATAGACAAGCACCCGGTAGAGGGCCTATTCTTTTCGATCGAAACTAGCGACTTTTGACTTTTGCTATAGTACTAACTTTCAAATGAGATATTTTCTCAAGACGGAGTCTATAAATTAATTGTAGTACATCTTAAAAAGCCTAACATCTGTATAAACCAAAATCGCAAGCGAGTATCTCTCTCCATAATCTCTGTCACAAACAGCTAAAATTCAAAATTTTCAACTAAAAGTTATAAGCTGCAGCCGCGCCAAACAGGCCCAGAGTTGTATCTAATGTTTAATAGTGGCAATATTCCATATAACCTATTTTGTGTGCGGGTGGGAACCCTTTACACTACCAAATAAAAAGGCAGAGGGTGCACGGTTGTAAACCCATTATGCTTTCCCCTCTCCTTGTCAGTATCTCACATGAAAATAATGCAACAATAGCTAGAAAAGGTGACACTTCGGGCAACCATTATCGTGAACGGAAGTAATATCCAAGATTGTTACAATGCACATTATTAATACCCCAACCACCTGTAGCACCGTTTTCTGATCCAACAAATCCATACTTTTTTTGGAAAATTCCCAACAGCTCATCCCTAGATTTGTATCTATACTATGAGTGGCATCACACGGACCCTATTTCGAGTGTAAGCTGGCGGAAACTTTTCGCCATTCTAAATGAAAAGTCAGAGACGCACAGCTGTAACACTATAGGTATGTTCTTTTGGTGCGGTTTATGAGTTTTGGTTGAAAATTTTGAATTTTGGCTATTTACGACATAGATTGTGGAGAGAGATACTCGCTTGCGATTTTAGTTGATATAAATATTAGGTTTTTAACGTATACCATAATTAACTTGTTGATTTCATCTTAAAAAAATACTCTATTTAAAAATTAGTTGCTATAGCAAAAATTAAAAACCGTTTTTAAAACCGTACGCTTTACCGTCTCTAGGCCATATCTAAGACGGAAAATTACGGTGGTAGTTGGATAACGTGACGCTCTAAGATACCCGCCACGTCACTTAGTGAACGGGATCACTACCAATGCCACGTGTCAGAGACACGCCAGTCTAGCGCCCTGCGGCGCGTGTACACTGGCGGGGTGCTCGTAGGCGCAGGCCCGGTTGACTGGGTGCGTGGGTGGTTCGGTAATTGGCGCAAGGGGAGCGCGCGGGGGACGGGGTGGCGAAAGAAAGCGGGGCGAGAGCGGAGGGGGAACAAAACGACTGGCTGTCCGAACGGGGACGCCTCGTTCCGCTCATTCCCCTTCCCCCTCGTCTCTCTCTCTCTCGCTCATACGTGCGCGTGACTTCTCCTGCGCGAGCGCGCGCGGCACCGACCGACCAATCGCCGGCGGGGTTGGGGGCAATCTGATGCAGGTGCGGCCGTGATGGCGGCTCCGTCCGCCAGCGGGGAGGGGTCGTCCTCCTCGGCCGCCGCTGCCGCCGCGACGATCGGGCCCCACGGGGTCGACGAAGGTGAGCACTCCCCTTGCTCCTCCTCGTTTTGCTCGTCCTCCTTGCTTGTGGCTAGGGTTTGCTCGCGCGCGCGCGCGCGTGCTTGTGTGCTGTTGGGGAGTGGGCGCGGGGTAGCTTCGATTGGATTGGTGTAGTCGTGGTGAGGTTCGAGGTTTCGATTGGGGGAAACGGGTTACGCAGCTGCGGTGCTAAGGTTTGGATCGCGTGCGCGAGCGCGCGTGTAATAATCGAGCAATGCTGACTGCACTGTGGTGTCGGTCACTGTGTGGGGTTTCGGTTAATTTTGATGCGGGGCAGCGTTCGAGCCCACTGCGGTCTCCCTGTTGGTGCGTGTCCGATAAAGCAGCGATTCAGTGAGAATATATGCGCTTGGGCTCTTACAGCAGATTACATGCCGGAATTGAGCGATGCGCCCGGTGGGAAAGGCGAGTCCGCTGAGCGGAGTTGATATACTGGAGCCTTCAGAATTCCTTTGATTAAGTCGCTCTCGCAATGCTGGTATGTTTTGTGCGAAGGATTTGTATATGGCGAGTTCTATGTGGGTTTTTTTTGCACGTTTCTTGGATCCCTGATGGGTTTATCCTGGGGTGGTTCTGTGTGGACAGTGAAAATCACAATCGGGAAAGATATCCATTTTTGGAAGATAGGGATGGTGTTTTGGTGGGATTATTTGGTTTTAGAAAGAATCATGTGGGGTGGTGGCATGCTGATTACAGTTCATTTCCAAGCCAGACAATGCTGCTTCAATTGTGGACTAAGTTGTCTCATTTGGTTCGTGTAAGAGATGGTACCAGGGAATTGTGTGTTGATTTGATTTAATTTGGGTATGGTATTCAGGTTGGGTGGGGGTTGTGGTTTGGTAATATTTCCAATATGGGCAAGGAATTGGAGTTATTTATCGGATAGAAAGGTCGTATTGTGAAAAGGAGCTCTTTGAGGCACAGAGACATGTGGGTTTGCCTTGATTTTGGGCCTTCAATTTTTTTTTCTGTCACCCTTGCGATTGTTGTCAAAGGGTTTGAGGATGGGCTTTTTTATCTGTTGTCAGATATCTTTTAGATAGATGGATTTTGTTTAGGTAATTATGACGTGAATTTCAGAATTGGTGTAGATAAAGGCCTCTGGAGGATAGGATATCCTGTTTAGTGAGATTTTTTGGTTTGAAAAGAGAGACTGGTATTCCTGTAAAAAAAGATTGATGGGTGAGGTGATGAACTGACTGCAGTTTGACTTATGGGACAATGCAGGGAGAGATATTGTACTTCAGTTTTGGAAGATAGGTGGGAATATTGGTAGGATAGCTTGTTTGCTAGTATTTTTTTGCTGCAACTTACATTTCTGCTGCCTCTGAGGACGGTGACCATACTCTTGCTTGACTTTTACTTTCCTGAGCTAGATGGCACACAAAAGAATACATTAGAAGTTGTTTATCAATGTGACAGACCATGTTGGATCTGGACCCTGGCACCCCGCCAGGTCCAACCAGGTTCACTCCCTGGTCCCCAGGTTTTAAATGTGTTGCTCATCCCGCTCACCTGAGCCTACGGGTTGCCCGCAAGCAAGCCCTTCAAGCAACAACCTTATAAGTGGTATTAGGCCTTCTCACCCCAAAAGACTAGTCCAATGGGTAGAGGCTTCCTCACACTTATAAGTTGTGCTTTCTCCTTTCCTACAATTCATGTGGGATTATTTCTAACAATCTCTTCCTCCCACATGAATTGTGCACACTGCACTCCTGAGAGATGTTAGGCGCCTGGGCTCTGATACCACTTGTTGGATTTGGACCTGGCACCCCGTCAGGTCCAATCAGGTTCACTCCCTGGTCCCCAGGTCTTTAATGGGCTGCGCACCCTACGCACCTGAGCCCACGGGCTGCCTGCAAGCAATCCCTTCAAGCAACAACCTTATAAATTGTATTGAGTCTTCTCCCTCTAAAAGACTAGTCTAATGGTGGAGACTTCCTCACACTTATAAGTTGTGATTTCTCCTTTCCTACAATCCATGTTGGACTATTATTCCTAACAATAAAAGAAAAGAAAGAGGGGGAGCAAATAAGAGAATAAAGAAATTCAGAAATTTCTTCCGTGTTCTCTCAGATTATTTGTGATGTGCGCGTTTTCTCCTGGAGCAAACTAGTAACAGGCCATCCTTTCTTATAGGAGTTATACTTTCCATTGTTTGGCACTATTATTTTTTTTATCTCAACTACTTGATGTGCTGTTATGCATGGTATAAATTCACCTTTGCCTTTTATTTTGGTAACGCTGTAACGGACGCAATGAAGGGACCTTTTCCAGAAAGGAAAATCTTTACCCTTTTTTATTGCCATTTCTGTTGTTTTGTGATCATATCTATGGGTACATAGTTCTTTCTGAACAATTTGACCCAAGTGTTCGATCACCTGAGATTGTGTTGCTGCTGTGATGCCTCGGGCGGCCGTGAAGGCGACACCATTGATTGCCAGGGATGGCTCTGGTGCTGCCAGGGAGGGCCCCTCCTCAGCCGCTGCAGTTGCAATTGCTGTTGCAGCCGCTGTGATTGGGTCCCATGGGGCTGATGAAGGTGCGCTGCCCCTCTTAGATCTCTGGGTTTGTTTAATGTTGTGGTAGGTCTGGATGGTGACCAGTGAACTGGTATTGTGATTTCATTTAGGGGAAGTTTGCACCCTTGGGAGTGGAATCCCTTTGAAGCTTCAGTGTTGTTATCATTTGGATCTCATTTGTGTTCGCGAGTACGCTTTGTATCAAGCAACCTTGCTAGAATTATAGTGTCGGTTGTGCGGTGGGGTTTTGGTTAATTTTGTTGAAAGCGGTGTTCAAGTCAGATGTGGTCTTGGTGTTGGAAAGTTTTCGATTTGGGTGCAGAAGAAATGAGGCATAGAGGCATAGCTCGTGCTAGGGGTTGTTTAATGGTGAATATCTAAATAGGAAAGATGAATATTTCAGGAAGGTAGGCACTTCTTTGTGGGATTTTGTTTTGGAAGGAATAGTGTGGAGTGGTAGCAAACTGTTTGAAGTTATGAATAAGAGATTTTTATGGGTAGTGGGCCTTCATATAAATCTGATTTGGGGGCAAAGTGTTTTCAGTTTGGACAAGTCTCAAATTTATGTGTGGAATTGGAGTGATTTTGATTCAAGTGAAGAGATGAGTGGTCCGATTTTGCAGTGGGGCTGATGGATGATGGAGTCATAAAGAAATGGGGACTTAGCTTGGTTTTAGGCCTATTGGGATTGCTTCTTATCACTCCTGCTGATACCTGTTTGTGGTGCAGAGTATTTGGAGTTGAAAATTTGTTTTGTGCTATTAGGTATCTTCTTGGATGAAATTGTATTTCTTGATGATTTCATGTTGGTCTCTAAATAGCAGAAGATGAAGGTTTCTGGAGGATAACATTTGGTGGTGTTTATCCCGCATGAACCCCGGTTCATGACAACTTGGTATCGAGACTGTTGCATGTCAGGAGGGTGTAATGTCAGGGATGTAGGCCTTGGGCCCAAGGTCTAGTTGGTTTATTATTAGGAATTAGAGATTAGTTTCTATTTGAGTTAGAGATTAGATTCCTTATGTTAGAGATATAATTAGAGATATGATATTAGTTACTATAGCTGTTAGAGACAGGATTGGAATTAGACTCTATCTGTTAGGGGAGCCCATCTATATAATGAGGGCTACCGCATACTATTGAGGGGAATGAGAAATATATTAGTCTTCTTCGTCTAATCTCTCTCTCTCCCTCTACGCCGACGCCATCCGGCCATCTTCTTGGTGGTGTTTATCCCGCATGAACCCCGGTTCATGACAATAATGCAGAGAGGTAATGAACTGATTACAATTCAATTTTGACTCAATGGACGATGCAAGAATCTGATTGACTTTTTGGGAAAAAGGATTTTGAAATAAAGGAGTTGTGGAACAATGCAAGAAGTGGTGATGGACACTTTAGTTTTGATCTTTTGTGTCAGACCCGGATTTTGTCAATTTAGAACCCTCTATGATTTCAATGCACTATTCTCTGGATCAGTAGATTGTGCTCATAGATACATTGCTGAATTATTTCATACATCATATAAACCATACCATTCATTAATATTACACATCAGAGTTTATATATACCACATCGGGTAATTTTTACATAAAGGGCTCTTAGACTAAATACTTACAATACAAAAGCGGAAACGGATTCGATAAGCACAAGGTAAGGCCCTAACCTACTATAGACAAGCGATTGGGGGTAAAACGGGTACAATAAATATTATCCATGCTTGGATAAATATGCGCACAATCACCATCAAAATCTACTTAACTAGGGTAAAGACTATAATATTAAAGATTGCTCTAGTTTCCTCCATCTTCTCTATCAGGACCTGGAGCATCGTGATGAGCATAGGGGTCTTGCTCTACCACTTTTGAGTTAATTGAGTAAGCGAGTATGAGCATAATCAACCGTGTTCCATGAGCCATCACACAGAATGCAATAGTATATAATGCAAGGCTGAACAAGGAAGGTTCGGGTTCTTTTGCTAGATGCCTTAGTTGGAA
Organism: Bonia amplexicaulis; assembly: GCA_036346245.1. NCBI lineage: Eukaryota > Viridiplantae > Streptophyta > Magnoliopsida > Poales > Poaceae > Bonia > Bonia amplexicaulis. The sequence continues at coordinate 10,598,759 of CM070765.1, forward strand.
ATTAAAATAATTAGAAATACCTGAGACTTAGCAATTTTAACTGAAATCAATTTTCTGAAGTATGTGAAAGATTGCAATAATAATAGTAGTACATGTTCTATCAACCGTTACATGGCTACGTGCACCATATGCTAGTTTTCCAGCGTTACTTCCGCTCATTTTTATTCATTAGGACCGACCTTCTAGGGCAACACAATCCAGGGTCTTATCTGCTTGAACTTTTCACCCCACTTACAAAATTTTCAAAATCAGGCGGGTTTCCAACGCCTGCCCAGGACCGTGGGCATGGCTGTTCGAATAGTTTTTACTCTGCAGAGGTCGTACACTTTACCCATAAGAGACAATCAACTTGTTATATTCCACATGTTTTCTTAGACATGCAGATCAAAAAGGTAACCACAAGGCCTTTACAATGATCTTCTCAGTGTGGTTACACCCACTAAGGTTTCCACCGCTGTAGCGTACGATCACCTCTCCAGAAGCTCTATCTTGCGCCATCACAAGTTGTTAGGATAGAATAGGAGAATAGGAAATAGATTATTTCTTTCCTTATATGCCTCACTTTCCATATCTGTACTTGGCATATTCCTCTGTATATCCCCCCTGTACTCTCTATATATATGGTCCTTGGACCTCATGAATAGATGCACAATATTCATAACATGGTATCAGAGCAAGTGCTCTGACCTTTTTTCCGCTGCCGCTGTTGCCGCCGCCGCCGCCCGGGCTGTTATTGCCCGAGCCGCCGTCGCCGCACCTCCGTTTGTCGCTGCCGCTGCCGACCGGGTGGACGACGCCCGAGCATCCGCCGCCTGCGTCTTCATCTGGATCGCCGCCGCCGCCGCGCCGCTGCCGCCCGCAGCCGCCGCCGGCGAGCCACCGCCGCCCGCCCGATCCGCAGAGCCGAGCCACCGCCGCCGCCCAGATCCGCGAGCCGCCGCCGTGCTGCCGCCCCGCCACCGCCGCTGCCCGATCCGCGCCAGAGCCACCGCCGTTGTCGCTGCCGGGCCGAGCCGCCGCCGCCGGTCAATTTCGCCGAGCCGCCGCCGGCCGCCGGCCGCCGCCGCACGCCTCCGCGGCCGCCGCCGCGCCTCCGCCGCCGCCGCCGCTCACGCAGAGCCGCCACCGCTCCGCCTTCCGCCGCTTTTTTCCTTCTTTGGTTTGAGTCACTACCGTAGGGTCGTTTTGTAAAGAGTAAGTCACACCGAGTCGCCGATCGATATTGTAAAAAAAAACGTTGTTTAACCGCCGCTACTGCTCGTCACCGTTAGACTTTGTTGTTTGGTCGCCGCCATCCGCCCGCCGCCATCGATGGCTTCCGTTCCATCTGCTGCGATCCCTTTTTCGGGAACAAAGCTTCATGGAACGAACTACAGGTTATGGTCTTCTCTCATGGAGATCACACTTGATGGTCTCCGTCTTTGGGGACATGTTACCGGTGCATGTCCTTCTCCGTCACCGCCGGTTCCTCCTCCTCGGCAGCCCACTGCACCTCCCGGAGCGATGAGGTCGCTAAAGAGAAGGCGAGGTCGCCGATGTCGCCGATGAGGCTTTTCAGTACGCCACTGACGCGTTCGAGCGCTGGTGTGCTGATGAGGCCCGTGCTCGTGCCATTCTTGTGGTCAGCGTCAACGACTCCATTCAGCCAGATATTGTTGGACTGCGGTCTACTCGACAGATCTGGGACTACTTGCGTGAGCGATACCAGCAGAGCAGTGATGCTCAGTTCTTTTCGCTTCAGCGTGAGTTGGAGATGCTTCGCCAGGGAGATTCTTCAGTCGACGACTTCTTCCGAGCCCTGGCTAGTCTCTGGCGACAGCTAGATGAGCTGGCTTCTCCACTGTGCCAGGATTGCCACAGAGTTCAGAAGGCGGATCATGATCGTCTTCGTCTGTATGATTTTGTCTCGCCGCTCGCCCGAGTTTGAACCGCCGAGCTCAATCGCCGAGTCGCTTGCCACGACCGACCGTCACCGAGGCTCTTTCGACACTTAGGCCGAGGAGCTTGTTTGGGTTAGCAAAGACGGTCCGCTTCAACCGTGCTAGCCGCTCCTTCTTCGACTACACCGACGCCTCGCCACGACTACGGTTCCTTCCGTGTGTCTGCTTCGCTCCTCGCTTTTGCACCAACCGGAGTTCAATGCAACCATCGCAAGAACTTCGGCATGACTACGAGTTGTGCGGTGCGAAAAAAGCGGAATAAGGCACGTGGGGGTGGACGACCCAAGGGGGGGCAGGGAGGCCCTTCCTTCACAGGAGGATGCATCACCATCAGATCTCGCCGAGGTGACTCGCCCAGCCAGCCTCGCCAGCTCTACTTCAGCAGCCTCTCACAGCTCAATGGTTCTCGCCAGCCTAGCTCAGACGCCTTCCCTGTGTACCTCTTGGGTTCTAGATTCGTGCCTCTTTCCACATGACACCAGATTCCACATCTCTCACTTCAGTAGGACCTCCTTCCCTTCCTATCTCGCATGCATCGCGATGGTACTTCCTTGTCTGTTAGCTGTCAGGGCACTCTTTTGTCCACAAATTTTTCTGTTCCTGCTGTTTCTCATGTTCCCCAACTAACCATGCAGCTTCTTTCGGTGGGACAGCTCACTGACCTTGGTTGTAGGGTTGGTTTTGACTCTCACACCTGTTTCGTTCAGGATCGACAGACAGGGACGATACTTGGGACTGGCCGGCGCCGTAGGGATCGTCAGGGTCTCTATATTCTCGACCGGCTTCATCTTCCGTCCACTTCGCTTGCTCCTACCACGCCTTCACTACTGCTCTACCTCCACCGCCATCGCCGCCACCACCCCGGAGTTTTTGCGCAGTGGCATCACCGTTTAGGTCATCTATGTGGGTCCCGTCTTTCGTCATTAGTTCGTCAGGTGTCCTTGGACGAGTTACTGTTGACACGTCCATGTTTTGTCAAGGTTGTAAGCTAGGCAAGCAGCTACAACTTCCTTATCATTCTAGTGAGTCATTGTCTTCTCGTTCTTTTGATTTAGTTCATTCAGATGTATGGGGACCTGCACCAATTATCTCCAAAGGTGGGCACAAATTCTATGTTATTTTCATTGATGATTATTTCCGTTTTACTTGGCTTTTCCCTATGTCTAACCGTGGTCGGCTTTCTTGCGATCTATCGTAGCTTTGCCATGATGGTTCGTACTCGCTTGAGTCCTCTATTCGCACTTTTCGCTGTGATTCTGCTGGCGAGTATTGTTCTAATGCATTCAGGCAATTTCTTTCCGAGCAGGGAACTCTTTATCAGTCTTCTTGTCCTGGTGCCCATGCTCAGAATGGGGTTGCCGAACGCAAGCATCGTCATCTCATTGAGACTGCTCGCACACTCCTTCTTGCTTCTCACGTTCCACCACGCTTTGGTCGAGGTGTTTTTACTACCGCATATCTCATTAATATGCACCTCCACCGCTCTTAAGGATGTCGGTCCTATAGAGCGCCTCTACTCTAGAGTCCCCAAGACAATCATCTTCGTGTTTTTGGCTGCACCTGTTTTGTCCTGTTGCAGCCTCGTGAGCGCACTAAACCGACCCGGGGCCGGTTGAGTGTGTGTTTTTGGGTACGCTCGAGCATAAGGGTTATCGTTGTTATGATCCTTCTACTCGACGGATTAGGATCTCACGAGATGTTGTCTTTGACGAATCTCGACCTTTCTTCTATCGAGATTCGGCTCCTTTCACTGTTTCCACCATCGAGACGATCTCCTGGTTGTCTCTTCCTGACTCCTCACCCATTTTCCCTTTCCGCCCTTCTAGACCTTCACCTCCTGTGTTGCCTCCCGCAGACCACCTCTTGTTCCTCCGGCGCCACCGCCTCGTTTCTCCGGGGGTGCACTACCCGACGCCCTCGTACTTCACCAGATCCCTCTCCTGGTCTCTTGCCGACACCGACGTCTGATTCATCTGATGATGCTCCTCGTTACGCACTTCGTGACCGAGCAACCATTCGGCCTCCTGATCGTCTTGTTTTTGCTTCGACAGCTCATGCTCTCTCTGTCACTGAGCCTAGTTCTTATCGTGAGGCTGCTTCTCATTCTGAGTGGCAACTCGCTATGGCAGAGGAGCTTGATGCGCTTCGTCGTACGGAGACTTGGGATATTGTACCGACACTTGTGCATGCACGTCCTATCACGTGCAAGTGGGTGTACAAGATTAAGACCAAGTCTGACGGTACTATTGAGCGCTATAAGGCTCGTCTTGTGGCTCGTGGTTTTCAGCAGAGTATGGTCGTGATTACGACGAGACGCTTGCTCTCGTTGCTCATATGACCACCGCTCGCACACTTATTGCGGTTGCTTCGTCACGGTGGTCTATCTCTCACCGGATGTTAAGAATGCCTTCCTTAATGGCGCCTTGCATGAGGAGGTTTACATGCGCCACCACCCGGTATTCTGCTCCGATGGTCATGTCTGCTGCCTCGTCGTGCTCTTTATGGCCTCAAACAGCCCCTCGTGCTTGGTTTTGCTGCTTTACCTCGATGATCACCGTTGTTGGTTTCACTGTCAGTGACCATGATCCTGCTCTATTTATCCATGTCTCACCTCGAGGCAGGACACTGCTCCTTCTATATGTGGATGATATGCTCACATCGGTGACGATTCCTCATTCATCGCATATGTGAAGAAGCATCTCGATGAGCGCTCTTGATGACCGATCTTGGCTTGCTTACATACTTCCTTGGGATTGAGGTTTCTTTCACCGAGGGTTACTACCTCCCCCAGGTATGTCCAGGATCTTCTTGATCGGTCCGGTTCGACCGATACTCAGACCGCCGAGACTCCTATGGAGCTCTCTTCTTCACTGTGCTATCGATGGTGATCTTCTTGAGGATCCTACTCAGTATCGCCATCTTGTTGGGAGTCCGTATATCTTGTGAGCACTCGTCCGATATTGCTCATGTTGTTCATATCTTGAGTCGGTTCATGGCTTGTCCTACTCATATTCACTATATCATCTTCTTCGTGTTCTTCGCTACTTGTGTGGGACCATCTCTCGTCGCTTGTTTTTCCCTAGTTCCACCTCCTCCGCCTTCAGCGCACTCGATGCGACTGGGCTAGTGATCCTTCCGATCGTCGTCTCTTTCGCCATCGTGTCTTTCTTGGCTCCTCACCGATTGCCCGGAAGACAAAGAAGCTGCATCGCAGCTTCCGCTCGAGTGCAGAGGTCGAGTTGAGAGCTATGGCACTGTGACAACAGAGATTACCCGTTGAGATGGCTACTTGCGATTTTGGCGCACCTATGAGGGGACCTACAACTCTTCCGACCGACAAGACAGAGCTATCAAGATTGCCCGTGATCCGGTGAAGCATGAGCTCACCAAGCACATTGGTGTGGATGCTTCATATACTCGCCTCCCAGTGCGGAGGGTGTACTTGCTCTTCGCTTTGTGTCCTCGAGTTACAGATTGTCGACTTCTTCACGAAGCCACAGACTAGGGCACAACATTTGTATTTTCTCTCCAAACTCAGTGTGTGTGATCCACTATGAGTTTGAGGGGGGTGAGAATAGGAAATAGATTATTTCTTTCCTTATATGCCTCACTTTCCATATCTGTACTTAGCATATTCCTCTCAGATATCCCCCTGCATCTCTATATATATGGTCCTTGGACCTCATGAATAGATGCACAATATTCATAACACAAATGTTTCTAATTCAAGCAAAAGCCGACTTAAATTATGTTTGAATTTGAACCTACATTCAATTTGCACTAAACTCATATTTCCTAAAATACCAATTAAGGCTGTTGGATGGCAATGGAACAAGAATTTCCCAAGTATTGAATTGGTGCCCTATTTTGAATTCAATTGAACTTAATTTTGTAGTTGGCTAGTATTTAGGATTTCATATATTGGACTTTTGATTTTAATTCCACTCCTCTCATTTTAGCTTGACTCTTTTTTAATAAAATAGTCCTGTATTTTTAATTCAATTTAATCATGTCAATCATACTTTCTCTTGACCATTTTATATTCAGGTATTATATCTGATAGGAACTTAAATAAAAAAGCTAAGAAAGACCAAATGCCAAGGAAATGCAAGCAAAAGTTTTAAAACTTCCACACTTTCAAACAACTAACTTTTGGGTTGCTACATTTTGGAAGTTGAGAAAATGGGTGGGATAACTGTTTGCTAATGTTGGTGCAACTTTCCTCCTGTCTCTCGAGGCCCTGATGATAATTTACTTGTGATTTGAGGATATGGACGGTCATGATTACAATTAAAGAAGAAGTTCAGTTGTGCTTTGTTTGTCTAGAACAAACTTCTACATTTTGTTTTTCTAGTATAATGCTGAGTCTGGCAACATATGGTTTATTCTGTCACTTGAAGTTAGTCTGTCCAATGCTCTCTATGTCAGTCCTCATGTGGTGCTTGCTCCAACAGATGTCTTTAAGATCTTTAGTAGATTGATTACTGATTAGTTTTCTGTTCACTGCTGCTGCAAGCAATTCTTGGTGCCTATTTTCCTCTCTTCTTGACGTTACTTTGCTTCACTTTCGCTTTGAAGAGCTGGCACATTATAAATCAATAAATCAGAAGTCGTATATCAATGTGGCAAGGCATCTTTTCTTATGAGAATTGGGATATCCTTTGTGTTGTACTGCCTTGATGGTTCAATTAGTTCTTAGTACGATTTTAATTTGTTTGATGTGTTCCAAGTGATTGTGTGATGAGTTAAATTGAGTTGTGCCTTTTATTTTGGAAATAGAAGCCTAGGGTCTATTTTTGCAGAAAGGACAAAATCATGACCTTTGCTCTTTTGTTTCCTCTGTTGTTTTGTGTTACTAGTTTATAGGTGCATGATTTATTCTAACTTGAATTAGAAAACCGATGAAATGTTACATATGGCAAGCACAAGCTGCATGCTACCTTCTGTCTTGCGGTGTCAATCATCTGAGCAGCCTGTAGACTTAACTTTTTGATTTGCAGCAATTTTTATGTGTGATTGTGAATTTCAGAGGCGATGTGGCAGATGAATTTGGGAGAAGCCATGGAGGCTGGGCCATACCCAGAGCGTGTTGGAGAGCCAGATTGTAGTTATTACATGAGGACTGGCCTGTGCAGGTTTGGGATGACCTGTAAATTTAATCACCCAGCAGATCGAAAGCTGGTAACGTCAAGCTATTCCTCTACCCCCTTTTTTGTGGAATCAGAGTATATTTTTTCATTATGTATATAATTTATAAAGTCTTAAATGTTTTACTTGTTTCTGCCCTTGTTTGACCTAGTTTCACATGGGTTTCTCAATTTGAGGCATTTAAAAGGGGTTCCTGTTATGGCCTATGATCCGGCGAGGCACTGCAGCAAACAGTACCACACGCATTGTTCACACGAACAGGACCCACACACACTGTTCATGTGAACAGGACCTACACGCACTGTTGACATGAACAATGTCCACACGCACTGTAGTAGACTTATTAGGAATAGTTATACACGTATCTTCGTATTAGGAATAATTAGATAGATATCTTTATATTAGAAATAGATATATACATATCTTTATATTAGGAATAGATATCTTAATATTTAGATAGTATGGATGTGATGTTATCTTTAATTGATTAGTTGCATTAGATTGTGTTAGTTTTCATATTGTTAGGGGTTAACCTCATCTATATGAAGAGAGGAGCCGTACCATTCATAATCAAGCAATGAATAAACAAAGGTTCTCCAAATAAGCCTCAGAGCCTCTCTATCTCATCACGAAAGAGCCCTGCTGTAGGTTAGATGAGGGCGAATCCCCTACCTCGGTCCTCGGGCCCGTACCCAACCAGCGATCACAACATTTGGTATCAGAGCCAAGTGCTGCTCCGCCATCCATGGCAAGCAGTAGGGGTTTCAATCCCATGAAGGCCCGAACTTCACGATTCCACTACCTAGAGCTTCCGACCTTCGACGGCAAGGAAGATCCGCAACCTTGGTTGAATCGCTTTGAGCAATTCTTCAAGGAGCAGCGGACGATAGAGGAAGAGGAGTAGCTGGCATCGCACCACCTGACGGGGAATGCTACCTGTGGTGTCGGTAGCTGGAGTGTGTGCTCGGGGTGCAAACATGGCCAAGTTTTGTTAAACACGTCAACCTTTGTTTCGCCGCCACTATCCGGCTGTCTCCACCCACATGTCAAGTCTCCATCGAGCCAACTACCGTGACTTCTGATGCCGAGTTATCCTCCGCTAAGATCTGTGCCAACTTGATGGCCTGGATGAAAGTTTATGGCTAAGATGGAGGAGAAGGCGCAGCATGTTGCTGCGGTTTCTTAGTCGCCATCGTCGCTGATTGCGACCATGTCCAAGATAGAGGAGCAGCAAGTGGTGGCGCCTGCCATTGCAATAGCGGCGCTGCCATCATTGTCATCGGCGTTGGTCCTATTGCCGCCTTCACCAACGACACCTCTCTAGGCTTCGCTATCCTTGGCTGCACCTCTAGTGCCTTCGCCAAGCAGAAAGGTTGCCGCTGTCCAGCGACGGTCTTCTCTATGTAGCCGGCCGACAACGTGCCTTCGAAGATGCGGAGCGCAACGGCTGTCCCGTGGGGGTCAACGACGTCGTCGCATCTCTGCCACAACCATTGCATCTCGGGGCAAGAAGGAAGCTGCTGCCTACAACAGCGTTTGCCCTTGTCGCCGGCGACTCCTGCGATGTCAGCCAACGCTAGAGGGTTGGTATCCTCGTTGTGCAATGAGGTTTCGCTGATTATCTTCCACGTTGTACGACGTCATAGGCTCTCGTCGATATAGGGTTACGAAGGACTTCAACCATGCCCGCCACCTAACAGCTCGAGGAAGAGCTGTATCGCCGCGAGGGGTGTAATGTTATAGCCTATGATTCGGCGAGGCACTGCAACAAACAAACTGTTACAATTTTGATCCAGGAGAAAACGCATACATCGCAAATAATCTGAGAGCATGGAAGAAATTCCGGAATTTCTTTATTCTCTTATTTGCTCCCCCTCTTTCTTGCTTTTCTTCTCACTTTTCTTGCTTTCAAAATTGGGTACAAGCCTTCTCAATATATAGGGATAAAAATCTCCTACTTATATACTTATTCGGAGTTCAAGTTGGACTCGACTTCAACTTGAGTTATACTCGGAGACGGGCTCTACTACGTCTTGAACTCTAAGTCAAGATTATTTCTAACAATCCCTCCTTAATCTTGACTTGACATACTCTAGTTTTAGTCTCAATGCATTATGAACTACCAATCATGCTTCTACATGAAGCGTTCTACATGCAAGCTACATGTAGGGACTCAACTCAACTGGTATGGGTCCATCCAGATGCAAAGATTCTAAAACATTGATGCAGTCGGACTCAACTACGACTTATTAAACTCATACTTGATACAAAACGGTGATACATCTCCTCAACGTTCCGATTTCTTTCCACCTTGTGTTTGGACGGCGAACACATCTTCTCAACGTCCAACACTCCTTGAGTCTTCATGTACACCTTCATCTTGATTGCCCAGGTTGTATAATTGCTCGCCGTGAGCATCGGATAATGCAGCAAGATAGCGGAACTCTCCTTCGCCATCATACTAGATGATGCCTCGTTACCGGTGACACCACTTCCCGAAGTACGCGACATGATTTTGAGCACGGATCAAGAAATTGGGCTACTTTGATGCGGCTCTTGGACCGAGGAAACGGAAGAAAAAAAAGACTGTTGTTTTTCTTTTTCCTTGCTTAGACTTGCTCTTGCTGATTTTGGATCTGCTCATTGTTGCTGCTTCGTCGTTTTATAACAGAAATATGACTCCGCCTCGAGAGACAAAACCGAAAAACTTCATCTCGTATTCGGTGGACAAAAGTGGACTCGGTTTCTGTTTTACGTGACGTGCTGAACGAAGACCGTGCCCGCTGTGGCTGTACTGGTGCAAAGAAAGAAGTCCTTTTTCTCTCTCTCGCTTTTTTCTAGCAACGTGACTTCGCCTCTTGTGGCTGCAATGGACAAAAGACTTGCTCTGTCTTTGCTCAAGAATTTGGCATCATCTGCTGCTCTCGACTCTTGTGCCCTTAGCTCATTAATTTGATAGTGTGACATGATCTTATCAACAACACTATGGAGATCATTATCACTTGCATGAGCACTAACTGCAGCCCTTAGCTCGGGTTCTATGCACTTTTAATTTCTTTCCTTGTGATGTTGCTTGGACTTCTATCGCGTTGCCTTTTCTCTACAGCCAAAAGCCAAAGACGTGTGACTCGCTGCCTTTTGCTTCTCTCTCCTGCCAAACCGCATGGGGTAGTTGTCGCAGCAGAACTCCCGTTCCGAGATGAAGACGATGCCGACTCAAACACGATGCGGCTTGGGGTGAACGCGCGAGACGTCCGGACGCCGACTCGGAGTTTTTTTTCTCGAAGAGCTGCGCGAAGATGAGCTACATGTGCCTCAGGAGCGTCACGCGAGACGCGCTAAAAACGGGATCGTCAAGACAATTTTTTCAGTGACTCGGTTCTCGCCTAGGTTTTGATACCACGTGTTACAACTTTGATACAGGAGAAAACACACACATCGCAAATAATCTGAGAGAACACGGAAGAAATTCGTGAATTTCTTTATTCTCTTATTTGCGCCCCCCTCTTTCTTGCTTTTCTTCTCGCTTTTCTTGCTTACAAAATTGGGTACAAGCTTCCCTAATATATAGGGATAAAAATCTCCTACTCATATACTTATTCGGACTTCAAGTTGGACTCGACTTCAACTTGAGTTATACTCGGATCACAACAGTTCCCAATCCTAGTTGTACATAAGGTACATCCTTTGAGTGCTTACATTAGATTGTGTTAGTTTTATATTGTTAGGGCTAACCTCATCTATATAAAGAGAGGAGCCGAAGTTGCTTCATTGTCCACCTAATTGGAAAAGTAAACTAAATAAATTGGTTGTTGGAGTTAATTTGAAATGGTTTATTTGGTGATATCGTATCCTATTTGAGAAGCTCTAGATATTATATTTGGAAGAGCTGAATAGTTTATTGATTTTCTTCCTGCACTAGATTGTGAGAAAGCTCGCTGGCTGCTGGGTCTAGAAGCACTAACAGTAACTTCCAGCAGTAGCACAAGATAGACTAGGCAATTTCTGTGTGTATTACAAATTCTTCAATTGAGAAATTCGCTTTTTTGTCATTTATCTGGGCTTTGCGCACTTATATGGTTCCCACACTTTAGTTAGAGTTTTCATAACTTTGCCTGACTACAGTTGTAGATGCTTGATGGTTCCTACTAACTGGTAGTTTTTCAAGCAAGATGGCATATTTTAACTGTCAAAACAAGAATCTTGGGAGTTTGACAGTTATTTCACAGTCTAAATTGGGTCTGAGTAGACCTAATACTAGTCATGTAGCCACCATTGAGACTCAGGAGGTCTAACTTCTTTTACTGGACCAACATAGTCATGCAGCCGCCATTGAGACTCAGTAATCTTCGGCTGGGCATGTTGCTAAAATTCAAGTCTTATATTCAATATCATGTAGTTGTGCTGATGGAATCCATTTGTTTATGCTAGTTCAGGCCTTTCCCTTTTCGAAAATGTACCTCCAGTTGGCTGGGCATGTTGCTAAAATTCAAATCTTATATTCAACATTATGTAGTTGTGCTGATGGAATCCATTTGTTTATGCTAGTTCAGGCCTTTCCCTTTTCGAAAATGTACCTCCAGTCTGAATTCTTGTGCCTTGGGAAGTGTGTTTAAGCCTTTTTTTATCCTTGACCAATAATATGTTTTGAGTATTTGAATTGTTGTATGGGTAGATTCATAATGAAAAATACTTTCACAATCTTATATTCTTACTTTTTTTCACAAATATATTGTGATAATAACTTATGTTGAAAGTTGCGTCTTGAGAAAATGTCAATAATTTTTACAGGGAGTACTGGTTTGTCATTTATGTAGTGATTCCTTTCCCGAGATTAAGAATTGGTCTGGAGTATTCTTTGTTTGGGTTCATGGTGAGGGCTATACGTTGAGCAAAGCAATAGAAAAAAAAAGTAATTTGCCTCCTCCATTGCAGGCATATAACTGTTACTGTACCTGCTTATTAATTGTAAATGTCCTTCTACTATCTTTCTTTTAGACTTGTAAGCCAAAAATTTTGTAGCTTTATATATTAGTTTTGGAACATGCTTCTTTTTACTATTTCTTTCCATAACTTCCTCCCTGCACTTGATGTGAATGTTCTTGATATAGTTGTTTTGATTATCAGGCTGTTGCTGCTGCAAGAATGAAGGGAGAATATCCTCAAAGAATTGGTCAACCTGAATGTCAAGTGAGATTTGCCCCCTACCCCCACCCCCTCTCCTCAAGTTCGATATTTTATATTTTTGACCATGTAACACATGGTGGTTCATATGCGCCCATGCCCTTATATTAAGAAATTTACCCCCGACATGAATTATTAAATGAGATGTTTGATCTAAATTCATATTAGACCTCTATGTTTAGCTGTTTTAAAATACCTGTGCCTCAATTTGTTTAATTCTTGTGCTTCAAGCATTTTGTGTGGGGCAAGTTGGCTGATATTTGCTCAAGTTTGTTAAATGTGTATTATTAGCTATGTATTTTCTCTGTTGTATAAGGATTTAGTATTAGAGCAAACCTAGGGTTTTCGTCAAGCTTCCGCCGCCGCTGGTTTATCTTCTTCAGCCACCATTATCGCCTGGCTTTGTCTCCATTGCGCTCTGGCCGCCACCGCTCCGGGCAGCTGCCGCTGACGCCTTCTCTCCTAGCGTGATTTTCCTCCGTGTGTCGATATAAACCGTATCGACAACCGATAAGGTTTCTATTAACTTTCAGTTAAAAAAAGGTTATCCTCTTCAAGCACCGTTTCTGTTCCTCGCTGCCCGGTGATCTTCGATGGTCTCAATTCTCGTGATTGATTTTAGCACATGCGCCTCTACATGCGTGGTCAGTGCCTTTGGGCGTTTCTCACCGGCGTGCTGCCTTGTCCGCCTCGGCCTATTCTACCTGTTGAGCTTGTGCTCCCGAAGGATGTTTCCGAAGACGCTTGTAAGGAGGCATCTGATGCTTTTGAAGATGTCATGGAGATTTTTAGACTCAGTATGCTTCCTACAAGACATGGACTGATGAGGATGTCTATGCCGCTGCTATTCTGGTTGTTAGCATGAAAGTGCATCTCACTAGAGATGTGGTTGGTTTGGCTTCGACACAGGTGATGTGGGCGCATTTACGCAACCGCTACGAGCCATCTGGTAATTCCTTGTATCTTGCTGTTGTGTGTCAGGAGCAGTTATTGCAGTACGGAGATGCTACTATGGACGAGTTCTATGCTCAGTTGTCCGTGGTGTGGCATCAGATTGACTCTTTGGGACCGGATGTTTGCCACACTTGTCAGTGCTGTCAGCGTCAGCGGTCTCACCTGGAGCTTCGTCGCATCTACGACTTCTTGACACTCTTCGGGCTGAGTATGAGCAGACTTATGCTCAGTTGCTAGCTCGCCACCCTCGTGACTGTTAGAGGCCCTTGCAGCTGTTTATGCTGAGAAGATTTGCCTTCGTAGTGCAGGTCTGCTGTTGTAACCATCATTTCCTTCGGTTTTGGCAGCTCCTCCAGCTTCTATGCCCGCTACGCCTTCTGCTACTTCACAGTGGCGCATCCACCAGTGACAACTGCTGTTGGTAGGGACTCAACTGCACCTACTGCAACAAGGATGAACGTGGAGTAGTTCTGCTATAGAAAGAAAGATTTACGTCGAGGTGGTTGTCCTCCGAACAACACTAGAGGTTCCTCCTCTCAGAGGAGCTCTGGTGCTTCTGACACCCAGGAGATTCTCACATTACAGTGTCACATGGTTGCTTTTGCACCATCAGGTTCTGTTGGTTCTGCTGCACAGTCTTCTAGTGAGAGACCACCTTCTACTTCTCATTCCTTAGGTATATCACCTTGGATTCTTGACTCTGGTGTTTCTTTTATATGACATCTGATTCCACCATTCTCACTTCCATTAGTCCTCTAGCTGCACCTATCATTGTTCAAACAACAGATGGTACTTCTCTTTCTTTTGCAGGACGAGGCACTCTTTTGAATTACTCTTTTCATGTTCATGCTGTTTCTCATGTTCCAAAACTAACCATAGCTCATATTTGCCGGTCAGCTCACTGATCATGGTTTTCGTGTTATTCTCGATTCTGATTCTTGTTGTGTTCAGGATCGTCGTATGGGGACTCTGGTTGGTACTGGCCCTCGCTAGGAGTTTGACTGGTTTCATCTTCCTCCCGTTGTCCTTATTAGCCTTACTGTCTCCACCACCCCCTCTTCATCTGCTGCATCCTCCACCGCATCCTTTGCTCAATGGTATCATTGTTTGGGACATTTTGTGGGTTGCGTCTGTCTTCATTAGTTAGTCATGGTTTTTAGGGTCTGTGTCTGGTGATGTTTCTATAAATTGTCAGGGTTGTAAGCTTGCAAATAGCTTCAACTCCCCTATCCTTCCAGTGAGTCAGTGTCAGGGTCCTTTTGATCTTGTTCATTCTGATGTATGGGGTCCGCCGGTCCAGCTTCTTTCGTTTTAAAAGGTCATTGATGTTATATAATTTTTATTGATGATTTTTCTCAGCACATATGGATATAATTTATGTCATCTTATAGTGAGGTTTTATCCATCTACAAGAATTTTGCTACCATGATCCGTACTCAGTTTGACTCTCGTATTCGTGTTTTTCGTGCTGAGACCGCTGGGAGTACTTGATGGGAGTCCTTTGTGGTTTTCTTACCGAGCAAGGTGCTCTCAAGTTTCTTGCTCCAGTGCTCATGCCCAGAATGGTGTGGCTGAAAGAAAGCATTGTCGTCTTCTTGAGACATCTCGTGCTTTTATGCTTGCTTCTGCTGTTCCACCACGCTTCTGGGCTGAGACTATTTCTATTGCCAATTTTTTGTTCAATATTTAACCTTCTTCTACTCTTCAGGGTAGGATCTCAGTGGCAAGACTCATGTGTGCTATGTTCTTCTTGCACCTCGTGAGCACATCAAGCTGACCGCTCAGTCAGTGAAGTGCGTTTTTCTTAGCTATAGCGCTGAGTATAAGGGATATCGTTGTTGGGATCCTGTTGGCCAACGGATGTGGATTTCTTAGGATGTTACTTCTGATGAGTCTCATCCTTTCTACCTTCGTTCTTCTCCTTTCTCCACTTTAGCATCTCCCGTCGAGCCACTTTCTTTCTTGATTTTTCCTCCACCCCCATAGTCACCACATCACCATTGCAGCTTTCGGCCTCTTCGGCGCCTCCTTTGCCACCGACATCCCCTCCAGAGGTTTCTCCTGGTCTTATTCCTTATCCTCTCTACTACACGTTCGCGAGTTGAGAATTCTTCTGATGCGCCATCTTCTGATGGGTCATCTCTTCGGCTTCTCGATATGTTCTTCGTGATCGCCAGTCTATTCGGCCTCTTGAGCGCTTTGGTTTCGCTACCGCTACTATTGCCGAACCGACTTATCTTGATGCTGCTATTCATCAAGAGTGGTAACATGCGATGGCAAAGGAGATTGCTGCCCTTGAGCGTACTGGCACATGGGATCTTGTCCCTCTTCCTGTGTGTTATTCCTATCACGTGCAAGTGGGTCTATAAGATTAAGACTCGCTCTGATGGTTCTCTTGATCGCTACAAGGCTCATCTCATGGCATGTGGTTTTTAGCAGGAACATGATTGTGATTATGATGAGACTTTTGCTCCTGTGGCTCACATGACCACTGTTCGCACTCTTGCTGTGGCGTCTGTTCGGGCGTGGTCCATCTCTCATCTTGATGTCAAGATTGCCTTTCTCAATGGTAAGCTGCGTGAGGAGGTTTATATGCAACCACCACTAGGGTATTCTGTTCCTGGGGTATGGTTTGTCTCATTCATCGATCTCTTTACGGCCTCAAGTAAGCTTCTCGTGTCTGGTTTGATCGTTTATCTTCTGTTGTCACTGCGGCCGGTTTCTCTACCGTGTTCATGATCCCGCTTTTTATTCATACTTAGCCTCATGGTTGGACGTTTTTTCATATGTTGATGATATGATCATTACCGAGATGATTCTTAGTATATCACTTTTGTCAATGAGTGTCTTAGTGCACAATTTCTCATGTCTGATCTTGGTCCTCTTCGCTACTTTCTTAGGATTGAGGTTATTTCTATGCCTGACGGCTTCTATTTGTCCCAAGAAAAGTATATTCAAGATCTTTTGATCGTGCTTCCGGGCACTGTTCTTTTCCTCCATTGGCGGCTTTTGGCTTTTGCTACAGCCTAACTTTCAAACGAGTATTTTCTCAAGACGGGTCTCTGGGTAAACGATCTACACATTAAAAGCCCAACATCATACCATCCAAATCGCAGTGAGTATCTGTCTCTCCGTAATCATCATCTAAGCAGATGTTAAAATTCAAAATTTCATTAAAAGCCATAAGCGTAGAAAAGAGCAGCCTCTTATTGATCGGTGCACAATTAAGACTTCCATGGAGCTTAATGTTCATCATCTACCTACTTATGGTGAGCCTCTTCATCGATCATACTTGCTATGGTCATCTTGTTGGGTGTGTTTATCTTGGTCTCACTTGACCTGGCATTTCGTATCCTGTGCATATCTTTAGTTTTTCTCTGCTCCCACTCAGCTCCATTGTGGTTATCTTCTTCGTATTCTGCGATATCTTCGTGGAACCATCACTCGCCATCTCTTTTCCCTCGCTCCAACTCTTTACAGCTCTAGGCATATTCTGATGCCACCTGGGCTAGTGATCATTTTGATCACCGGTCTCGCTCTGCCTATTGTGTTTTTTGGTGGTTCTCTCATTGCTTGGAAGAGTAAGAAGCAGATAACACTTTCTCGTTCGAGTGCTAAGGCTGAGTTGCGAGCTATGGCTTTGTTGACTACGGAGATTACTTGGCTATAGTGGTTACTTGAGGATTTTATTGTTTTTGTCTCTGCATTGACTCCTCTATTTGTCTAACAGTACATGTGCTATTAGTATTGCTAAACATCCGTGAAGCATGAGCTTACCAAGTATATTGTTGTTGATGCTTCATACGGACATAGGTGCATGACCAAATTGTTACTCTTCAGTATGTTCCTTCAGAGTTTCAGTTGGCAGACTTCTTCATGAAGGCACATATCAGAGCCGAGCACAACCTCTATCTCTCCAAACTTCATGTTGTTGATCCACCATAAGTTTGAGGGGGTGCTAGATGTGTATTATTAGCTGTGTATTTTCTCTGTTGTATAAGGGATTTCCTGCATATATGCCATACCTGTACTTGTATATATATTGGCCCATTGGCCTCATGATTAATACAAGTGCTATTCATAATAAAGTTCTTCAGTCCAACAAATATATGACATTAAAAATTAAATGAATGTTTGGTCCTAGTTTTCCTTCAATGAAGCTGTCATGAACCTTAGTTCATAACGGGGTAAACACCACCAAGAGGATGGTGAGAGGAACTTTAGAGAGAGAGACTTTAGAGGAGAAAGACTTTGTTATTTCTTTGATTGATTGCAATAGCATGCGATAGCCTTCTTATATAGATGGGCTCCCTCTAACAGATAAAATCTAATTCCAAATATATCTCTAACAAATATAGAACTAATATCATATCTAACACAAGGAAACTAATCTCTAACTCAAATAGAAACCAATCTCTACTTTCTAATAATGAACCGGTTGGGCCCAAGGCCCATGTCTATGACATTACACCCCTCCCGGACATGCAGCTCGTCCTCGAGCTGCTAGGCAGCGGTCAGGGTTGCAGTTCCACGTTGACGAAGTGTAGCGCTTCCGGCTATATGATGCCTGTAAAATAAAAAGAATATTGGATTTTTTTGCTTGTTTTTTAACCTTAAGTCGTCGGCCGGTTTATAAACTGACCGAGACCCATGAACGCATCCGGTCGAGAGCGGCGACTGAAGGAGCGGCTCAAGACGGCAGTGCGGATCAACGGCGACGACGGCCCGGCTCAAGTGAGCAAAGCGTAGTCGTCGGCAATGGCGGCGAAATGGGCGGCGGCCATGAGGCGGCGGCGGAGGTGAGCGGCGAGTGGAGCGGCCGCGACGGAGGCGGATCAAGGCGGGCGGCGGCGGGCATCACAGGTGAGGTATCCCGGTGGCGGCGGTGGCTCATGAGGCGGGCCGGCGGCGGTGGCTCGGCGAGAGCGGCCGGACGGTGGCGACACATGGGTGGCGGCTGCGAGCAAAGACCAGCGGTCCGATTGATGCGGCGTGATGCGATCGATGGTCGGCTTCGACGGCCAGCCGGCAGACGAAGATGACGCGAGGCGAACCTCGGCGGAACGACGCGGACGGCAGCGGCGGCGGCGGCGGGCGATCGTGTTTCTGGCAGTGGAGAGCTCGTCGAGGCTCGCGGAGGTTGCCCTCGGCCTTCCGGCGAGCGGGGAAGCGGCCAGCCGGCCGCGAAGTCGTAAACCCGTGCTTGGTCCGACCGCTGCGTCTTCACGGCCGGACCATCATCCCGGATCCGACTGCTGCGCTTCACGGTCGATCGACATCCTCCGATCCGACCGCTACGTTTTCGCTGGTCAGACCGACATCTCCGGTCCGACCGCTGCGTCTTCTCCGGTCAGACCGCAAGTCTTCGGCCCAGCTCCTCCAACATCTTCCAATTCTCGGCTGCCCTTGCTGTGGCCGGCGATCTCGGCGAGGGGGGCGAGGTCGGCCTCATCCTCCTCGTCGTTAGCGGCCAACAAGTTGATATCTACCGTCTCCTCTGCTCTACGAGCGGCCTCTTGTTGCGCCTTCTCCCGATTCGCGAGGATCTTTTCCAAGCCGGCATGCAAGTCGAAGAAGGCGTCGCCATCCCTTTGTTGATGCTGGCCATCTTAATAGCGCTAGCTTTTATTATGGCCAATTACTCGGCAGCAGGACGAGGCGCAGAAGCCATGGTAGCAGAAGTCGTGGGAAGGGATCGACTGCTCTGATACCAAGTTGTTATGAACCTTAGTTTATAACGGGGTAAACACCAAGAGGATGGCCGGATGGCGTCGGTGTAGGAGAGAGGAACTTTAGAGAAGAGAGAGATTTTAGAGGTGAAAGACTTTGTTATTTCTCTTATTGATTGCAATAGCATGCGGTAGCCCTCTTATATAGATAGGCTCCCCCTAACAGATAGAATCTAATTCTAAATATATCTCTAACAAATATAGAACTAATATCATATCTCTAATTATATCTTTAACACAAGAAAACTAATCTCTAACTCAAATAGAAACCAATTTCTACTTTCTAATAATGAACCTGCTGGGCCCAAGGCCCACGTCTGTGACAGAAGCCATGAGGCTTGGCATCATTTTTTTTTATTGAAACGACAACGGTTATTGTCTTGTATAAGATGCATCAGGATAGATTGAACTTGGTGCGTGCTAGCATTTTCATGCTCTTATAGTGGAGTTACATAACACTGCCTATTATTGTACTTTCCAATGCTTTTACCAAATGTTTTTCAGTGCTTGCAGTTGTAGCATCTTAAATGAGCTCACAGTGCCTGCTCTTGATTGAAATGTGGATACCTTTTCTATTGCAAGTCATATCCTTGGCTGATTACATTTCTGTATTCTAGAGAAAGATTGCTTTTATGTTTTCAAATAAACTAGATTAGAATGAGTTCTTATCCAACCCAGCTCTTAATCCAATTGTGATTTGATTTAGCTTTATGAAACTTACTGTGAAATGTATTGTTTTGCTTGTCTGGACGACCTAATCCATTCATAATCTAGCTGCTTACAGCTTTCTTTTGTCTGTGTCGGTACATCTTAATTCTTCAATGACTTAATATTATATTTTGTTGTTGCGCTCATCACATTCCACATTCTTTTCCAGTACTATCTAAAGACTGGGACGTGCAAATTTGGAGCAACATGCAAGTTTCACCACCCCCGAGAAAAGGCTGCAATGGCAACCCGAGTACAGTTGAACGTTTTAGGCTACCCATTGCGGCCGGTTTGTTCTGAATTTCTATTATCATTTACGATTATTTATGATATGGCTAGTAGTTCATATGGTGGCCCTTTTATATGTGAACTTATTTGCAAGATTCATTTTATTTACTTGAATTTTATTACTGCAGAATGAGAAGGAGTGTGCTTATTATTTAAGAACAGGGCAGTGCAAATTTGGAAGCACATGTAAGTTTCATCATCCACAACCATCTAATACGATGGTTGCAGTACGTGGCTCTGTTTATTCACCTGGGCAGTCTGCAACTTCTCCTGGTCAGCATACTTATCCAGGGGCTGTAACAAACTGGCCCTTGTCAAGATCTGCTTCATTTATTGCAAGTCCTAGGTGGCCAGGCCATTCAACCTATGCACAAGTGATTGTTCCTCCGGGGCTTGTTCAAGTTCCAGGGTGGAATCCTTATGCTGTACGTTCCATGACTCTGCTTTATCTTTCATATAGTCTATACCATGTTTCCTAATTGGCACCTTTCTGCATAAAAAAGAATTGAATATATGCTTTTGTTTATTCATTACTGCCTGGTGGGTGTGATGATATATGCCTTTTTCCCCTAAGGAGTATATATGCTTTATTTTGTTTCGGTTTTCTATTTCGACTCTGCTAATAGATCCTACAACATTTACTGTTGAGTATACCTTCCCCTTCCTATGAACGTGTGGTGTAGTCATGTTCAAACAGGTTTTCTCAACCTGTTTAAAGCTGCTTCGGAAGCTTGCATGCATGATCTCTGTGCTTGCAGCTTCGGAAGCTTACATACATGCATGTTCTTCCGTTTTTTTCCTAACCATGAAAATGGGCTTGTACAGCCCTAATGTGGTATGTGACTTTTATCGTATTAGTAGGAGCATCAGATTTAGTGCTGCAAGAAACATTTGTAGCCTCCACACCAATATGCCATACAAGCTAGGATTAAGCTAAAAGTAATCCTAGGTGGAGATGTAGTTTTGAGATCATGCGGCAACAATATGATCCTGAGTTGATGTTGGCTCACTTGAGCTTGGCTCAAATAAGCTGATATATAAAAAAATTATACATGTCGTGTCTAATATTATTCTAGTTGAGATGCTCTCGTAATCCCTGATTATGATCATTTTCATCACATTGGATACATATAATTTAAATACAGCATTTTTAGAAGGAAAAGAAAGAGAAAAATCCGAGCTTACTAATTTTGCCACTGCCATGGGCCCATGAGCCCGAGCACACTCCTTATTATTTATTAGTATGGCCTGATCAATAGTTAGCTTCCATTTTCTTTATTTTTGGTAGGATTTTTTATTATAATTTATTGTGGAAGTTTGAAGGGAAATTTGTTTCATCTGTTTGGCTTAAGTTAAAATATTGGAAGATTAGTTCGATCTATGTGAAAATTCCAGCATTGCAATGAACTATCTGAAGGTTTTTGATCTATTTGAAATTTGAAAGTTCCTGCATTGCAATTAACTATCAAAAGTTTTATGGGCTAATTGGTACACATCTGTTTCATTTTCACAAAAGCAGTTTTTTTTTGAGAAAAGCGCACCTGGATTTAAAGTTGAGCCAAATAATAAATCTGGTCCATCCATACTGATACATGATGATAAATACCAAGAGGACTTCACCCTGTTGGTCTATTCAAAATCAACCGGGCTGAGGTTGCCACATTTTATTCAAGCTTGGCTTTGCTTTTATCCTAACCATAATTAAAGGGCCAACTGATGCATTTGTAGTGATCCATACATAAATTGCTCCAACAATAGAGATATTCGTAGGATCCATACATAAATTGCTTCAACAATAGAGATATTCGTAGTGATCCATACATAAATTGCTTCAACAATAGAAATCATACCCAGCCTATGATGGGCATCAGGACCAAGCCTGTTGCAGCTTTTGTATAGTGATCATCAGTCATGCAGTTCTCTTTATTCGGTGCTGTTGAGGTTGGGGCTGACTAGTTGAGAGCATACTCATAGTAGGCGTCATTGTTGGCCACCAGACCGCAAATCAAATCTTACTCCAGAGGGTTTCCTAAATTTCTGCTGAAAACCTAGCCCAAAGCCCTAAAGAGCTTCTGAACTGCTAGAAACTCATAAATCTATACTGCCTCATTCATGGCTGTCATCCATAGGTTAATAAAATTTAGTGTCTTGATAAGGATTCTTGTGGCTTTTTTTGGAGGGATATTCACTTTACTTTCTTCCCCGTGTTTTTGGTGATCTACATGCTGGTATAAGTTCATATTTTCTACTTGGAAAAATCAATTACTTTTGAGACATGTGATTAATTGGTTGCTCTAGAATTAATTTCTATAGCTTTCATGTCAATTTGTGGATGATAACTTGTTTTCTTCTTTCTTAGGCACAACTTGGTTCTTCATCCTCAGATGACCAACAACGGACATCTGGAGCTGCCCAATACTATACCGGCTCACGTCAAAGTGAAACACATGGCATGGGTGATCAGGGCATGTTTTATCTTGATGTCGCTATTCATCAAGAGTGGTAACATGCGATGGCAAAGGAGATTGTCGCCCTTGAGCGTACTGGCACATGAGATCTTGTCCCTCTTCCTGTGTGTTATTCCTATCACGTGCAAGTGGGTCTATAAGATTAAGACTCGCTCTGATGGTTCTCTTGATCGCTACAAGGCTCATCTCATGGCATGTGGTTTTTAGCAGGAACATGATTGTGATTATGATGAGACTTTTGCTCTGTGGCTCACATGACCACCTGCTCGCACTCTTCTTTGTGGCGTCTGTTGGGCGTGGTCCATCTCTCATCTTGATGTCAAGATTGCCTTTCTCAATGGTAAGCTGCGTGAGGAGGTTTATATGCAACCACCACTAGGGTATTCTGTTCCTGGGGTATGGTTTGTCTCATTCATCGATCTCTTTACGGCCTCAAGTAAGCTTCTCGTGTCTGGTTTGATCGTTTATCTTCTGTTGTCACTGCGGCTGGTTTCTCTACCAGTGTTCATGATCCTGCTCTTTTTATTCATACTTCGCCTCATGGTTGGACGTTTTTTTCATATGTTGATGATATGATCATTACTGAGATGATTCTTAGTATATCACTTTTGTCAATGAGTGTCTTAGTGCACAATTTCTCATGTCTGATCTTGGTCTTCTTCGCTACTTTCTTAGAATTGAGGTTATTTCTATGCCTGACGGCTTCTATTTGTCCCAAGAAAAGTATATTCAAGATCTTTTTGATCGTGCTTCTCTGGGCCTGTTCTTTTCCTCCGAAGCTGGCGGCTTTTGGCTTTTGCTACAGTACCTAACTTTCAAACGGAGTATTTTCTCAAGACGGGTCTCTGTAAAACGATCTACACATTAAAAGCCCAACATCTGTACCATCCAAAATCGCAAGTAGTATCTCTCTCCGTAATGATCAGTAAATGCACTAAAATTCAAAATTTCACTAAAAGCCATAAGTCGCAAAATTAAAAGAACAGGCCCTCTTATTGATCGGTGCACAATTAAGACTTCCATGGAGCTTAATGTTCATCATCGGCCTACTTATGGTGAGCCTCTTACTGATCATACTTGCTATGGTCATCTTGTTGGGTGTGTTTATCTTGGTCTCACTTGACCTGGCATTTCGTATCCTGTGCATATCTTCAGTTTTTCTCTGCTCCCACTCAGCTCCATTGTGGTTATCTTCTTCGTATTCTACGATATCTTCGTGGAACCATCACTCGCCATCTCTTTTCCCTCGCTCCAACTCTTTACAGCTCTAGGCATATTCTGATGCCACCTGGGCTAGTGATCATTTTGATCACCGGTCTCGCTCTGCCTATTGTGTTTTTTGGTGGTTCTCTCATTGCTTGGAAGAGTAAGAAACAGATAACACTTTCTCGTTCGAGTGCTAAGGCTGAGTTGCGAGCTATGGCTTTGTTGACTACGGAGGTTACTTGGCTATAGTGGTTACTTGAGGATTTTATTGTTTTTGTCTCTGCATTGACTCCTCTATTTGTCTAACAAGACATGTGCTATTAGTATTGCTAAACATCCGTGAAGCATGAGCTTACCAAGTATATTGTTGTTGATGCTTCATACGGACATAGGTGCAGGACCAAATTGTTACTCTTCAGTATGTTCCTTCAGAGTTTCAGTTGGCAGACTTCTTCATGAAGGCACATATCAGAGCCGAGCACAACCTCTATCTCTCCAAACTTCATGTTGTTGATCCACCATAAGTTTGAGGGGGTGCTAGATGTGTATTATTAGTGTGTATTTTCTCGTTGTATAAGGGATTTCTGATATATGCCATACATGTACTTGTATATATATTGGCCCATTGGCCTCATGATTAATACAAGTGCTATTCATAATAAAGTTCTTCAGTCCAACAAATATATGACATTAAAAATTAAATGAATGTTTGGTCCTAGTTTTCCTTCAATGAAGCTGTCATGAACCTTAGTTCATAACGGGGTAAACACCACCAAGAGGATGGCCGGAGAGGAACTTTAGAGAAGAGAGACTTTAGAGGAGAAAGGCTTTGTTATTTCTTTGATTGATTGCAATAGCATGCGATAGCCTTCTTATATAGATGGGCTCCCTCTAACAGATAGAATCTAATTCCAAATATATCTCTAACAAATATAGAACTAATATCATATCTAACACAAGGAAACTAATCTCTAACTCAAATAGAAACCAATCTCTACTTTCTAATAATGAAAGGTTGGGCCCAAGGCCTATGTCTATGACATTACACCCTCCGGACATGCGGCTCGTCCTCGAGCCGCCAGGCGATGGCCGTGGTTGCGCCCACGCTGACGGTGTAGCGCTTCCGCTATATGATGCCTGTAAAATAAAAAGAATATTGGATTTTTTTGCTTGTTTTTTAACCTTAAGTCGTCTACCGGTTTATAAACCGACCGAGACCCATGAACGATCCGGCCGAGAGCGGCGATCGAAGGAAGCGGCTCAAGACGCAGTGCGGATCACCATGACGACGGCTCGGCTCCGGCGGAGCAAAGGTCTCGGTAGTCGACGCATGAAGGCGGCGGCATGGAGCGGCCGGCAGGCGGAGGAGGAAATGGCGGTGAGCGGCCGCGGCGGCGGCTCGGATGGAGGCGGATGGCGGCGGCGGGCTGCGACAGGCAAGTGAGGTATCCGGGTGAGCGGTGGTTCTCGGCGGAGGCGGGCCGGCGGCGGTGGCTCGGCGAGACGGCAGGCGGTGGCGACACATGGTGGCGACTGCGAGCAGCGGCCAAGCCGATTGATGCGACGTGATGCGATTGATGGTCGGCTTCGACGGCCACGGCAGACAAAGATGACGCGAGGCGCACCTCGGCGGCAACGACGCGGACGGCCGCGGCGGCGGCTGGCGGCCGTGTTTCGGCAGTGGAGAGCTCGTCGAGGCTCTCGCGGAGGTTGCCCCGGCCTTCCCGAAGGCGAAGAAGAGGCGGCCAGCCGGCGCTGGTCGTAGGGTCGTGCTTGGTCTGACCGCTGCGTCTTCGCCGGTCAGACCATCATCCTCCGGTCCGACCGCTGCGTCTTCGCCGGCCGATCGACATCCTCCGGTCCGATCACGTTACCGGTCGATCGACATCTCCGGTCCGACCATTGCGTCTTCTCCGGCCGACCGCAAGTCTTCTACCCTCCTCCAACATCTTCCATTCCTACGCCTCTTGCTGTTGTGGCCGGCGATCTCGGCGAGGGGGGCGAGGTCGGCCTCATCCTCCTCGTCGTTAGCGGCCAACAAGTTGATATCTACCGTCTCCTCTGCTCTACGAGCTGCCTCTTGTTGCACCTTCTCCTGATTCGCGAGGATCTTTTCCAAGCCGGCATGCAAGTCGAAGAAGGCGTCTGCCATCCCTTTGTTGATGCTGGCCATCTTAATAGCGCTAGCTTTTATTATGGCCAATTACTCGGCAGCAGGACGAGGCACTGAAGCCATGGTAGCAGAAGTCGTGGAAGGATCGACCGCTCGATACCAAGTTGTTATGAACCTTAGTTTATAACGGGTAAACACCAAGAGGATGGCGGATGGCGCGGTGTAGAAGGGAGAGGAACTTTAGAGAGAGAGAGATTTTAGAGGTGAAAGACTTTGTTATTTCTCTTATTGATTGCAATAGCATGCGGTAGCCCTCTTATATAGATGGGCTCCCCCTAACAGATAGAATCTAATTCTAAATATATCTCTAACAAATATAGAACTAATATCATATCTCTAATTATATCTTTAACACAAGAAAACTAATCTCTAACTCAAATAGAAACCAATTTCTACTTTCTAATAATGAACGGGCTGGGCCCAAGGCCCACGCCTCGTGATGAAGCCATGAGGCTTGGCATCATTTTTTTTTATTGAAACGACAACGGTTATTGTCTTGTATAAGATGCATCAGGATAGATTGAACTTGGTGCGTGCTAGCATTTTCATGCTCTTATAGTGGAGTTACATAACACTGCCTATTATTGTACTTTCCAATGCTTTTACCAAATGTTTTTCAGTGCTTGCAGTTGTAGCATCTTAAATGAGCTCACAGTGCCTGCTCTTGATTGAAATGTGGATACCTTTTCTATTGCAAGTCATATCCTTGGCTGATTACATTTCTGTATTCTAGGAAAGATTGCTTTTATGTTTTCAAATAAACTAGATTAGAATGAGTTCTTATCCAACCCAGCTCTTAATCCAATTGTGATTTGATTTAGCTTTATGAAACTTACTGTGAAATGTATTGTTTTGCTTGTCTGGACGACCTAATCCATTCATAATCTAGCTGCTTACAGCTTTCTTTTGTCTGTGTCGGTACATCTTAATTCTTCAATGACTTAATATTATATTTTGTTGTTGCGCTCATCACATTCCACATTCTTTTCCAGTACTATCTAAAGACTGGGACGTGCAAATTTGGAGCAACATGCAAGTTTCACCACCCCCGAGAAAAGGCTGCAATGGCAACCCAAGTACAGTTGAACGTTTTAGGCTACCCATTGCGGCCGGTTTGTTCTGAATTTCTATTATCATTTACGATTATTTATGATATGGCTAGTAGTTCATATGGTGGCCCTTTTATATGTGAACTTATTTGCAAGATTCATTTTATTTACTTGAATTTTATTACTGCAGAATGAGAAGGAGTGTGCTTATTATTTAAGAACAGGGCAGTGCAAATTTGGAAGCACATGTAAGTTTCATCATCCACAACCATCTAATACGATGGTTGCAGTACGTGGCTCTGTTTATTCACCTGGGCAGTCTGCAACTTCTCCTGGTCAGCATACTTATCCAGGGGCTGTAACAAACTGGCCCTTGTCAAGATCTGCTTCATTTATTGCAAGTCCTAGGTGGCCAGGCCATTCAACCTATGCACAAGTGATTGTTCCTCCGGGGCTTGTTCAAGTTCCAGGGTGGAATCCTTATGCTGTACGTTCCATGACTCTGCTTTATCTTTCATAGTCTATACCATGTTTCCTAATTGGCACCTTTCTGCATAAAAAAGAATTGAATATATGCTTTTGTTTATTCATTACTGCCTGGTGGGTGTGATGATATATGCCTTTTTCCCCTAAGGAGTATGTATGCTTTATTTTGTTTCGGTTTTCTATTTCGACTCTGCTAATAGATCCTACAACATTTACTGTTGAGTATACCTTCCCCTTCCTATGAACGTGTGGTGTAGTCATGTTCAAACAGGTTCTCAACCTGTTTAAAGCTGCTTCGGAAGCTTGCATGCATGATCTCTGTGCTTGCAGCTTCGGAAGCTTACATACATGCATGTTCTTCCGTTTTTTTCCTAACCATGAAAATGGGCTTGTACAGCCCTAATGTGGTATGTGACTTTTATCTTATTAGAAGGAGCATCAGATTTAGTGCTGCAAGAAACATTTGTAGCCTCCACACCAATATGCCATACAAGCTAGGATTAAGCTAAAAGTAATCCTAGGTGGAGATGTAGTTTTGAGATCATGCGGCAACAATATGATCCTGAGTTGATGTTGGCTCACTTGAGCTTGGCTCAAATAAGCTGACTATATAAAAAAATTATACATGTCGTGTCTAATATTATTCTAGTTGAGATGCTCGTAATCCCTGATTATGATCATTTTCATCACATTGGATACATATAATTTAAATACAGCATTTTTAGAAGGAAAAGAAAGAGAAAAATCCGAGCTTACTAATTTTGCCACTGCCATGGGCCCATGAGCCCGAGCACACTCCTTATTATTTATTAGTATGGCCTGATCAATAGTTAGCTTCCATTTTCTTTATTTTTGGTAGGATTTTTTATTATCATTTATTGTGGAAGTTTGAAGGGAAATTTGTTTCATCTGTTTGGCTTAAGTTAAAATATTGGAAGATTAGTTCGATCTATGTGAAAATTCCAGCATTGCAATGAACTATCTGAAGGTTTTTGATCTATTTGAAATTTGAAAGTTCCTGCATTGCAATTAACTATCAAAAGTTTTATGGGCTAATTGGTACACATCTGTTCCATTTTCACAAAAGCAGTTTTTTTTTGAGAAAAGCGCACCTGGATTTAAAGTTGAGCCAAATAATAAATCTGGTCCATCCATACTGATACATGATGATAAATACCAAGAGGACTTCACCCTGTTGGTCTATTCAAAATCAACCGGGCTGAGGTTGCCACATTTTATTCAAGCTTGGCTTTGCTTTTATCCTAACCATAATTAAAGGGCCAACTGATGCATTTGTAGTGATCCATACATAAATTGCTCCAACAATAGAGATATTCGTAGGATCCATACATAAATTGCTTCAACAATAGAGATATTCGTAGTGATCCATACATAAATTGCTCCAACAATAGAAATCATACCCAGCCTATGATGGGCATCAGGACCAAGCCTGTTGCAGCTTTTGTATAGTGATCATCAGTCATGCAGTTCTCTTTATTCGGTGCTGTTGAGGTTGGGGCTGACTAGTTGAGAGCATACTCATAGTAGGCATCATTGTTGGCCACCAGACCGCAAATCAAATCTTACTCCAGAGGGTTTCCTAAATTTCTGCTGAAAACCTAGCCCAAAGCCCTAAAGAGCTTCTGAACTGCTAGAAACTCATAAATCTATACTGCCTCATTCATGGCTGTCATCCATAGGTTAATAAAATTTAGTGTCTTGATATGGATTCTTGTGGCTTTTTTTGGAGGGATATTCACTTTACTTTCTTCCCCGTGTTTTTGGTGATCTACATGCTGGTATAAGTTCATATTTTCTACTTGGAAAAATCAATTACTTTTGAGACATGTGATTAATTGGTTGCTCTAGAATTAATTTCTATAGCTTTCATGTCGAATTTGTGGATGATAACTTGTTTTTCTTCTTTCTTAGGCACAACTTGGTTCTTCATCCTCAGATGACCAACAACGGACATCTGGAGCTGCCCAATACTATACCGGCTCACGTCAAAGTGAAACACATGGCATGGGTGATCAGGGCATGTTTTCACCATACCAAGCTGGTTCTGTTCCTGTTGGGCCTTATGCAGTACAGAGGGAGAACATATTTCCAGAGAGACCTGACCAACCTGAATGTCAGTTCTATATGAAAACTGGAGACTGTAAGTTTGGTGCTGTTTGCAAGTTTCATCATCCCAAGGAGCGAATAATTCCTACTCCAAACTGTGCGCTTAGTCCATTAGGTCTACCACTGCACCCGGTAAGAGTTTCTTTTTATAACATTACACATCCTAAGTATATGTTTGCTCAGTTTATAAACATTACACATCCTAAGTATATGTTTGCTCAGTAAGATGTTAATGCAAATTTTCTGGTATATGCCGCCTGCCTTTCTTGGTCTCATTTTGCCTAAGGCCTACTGCTAAAAACCCATTTGTCTATAGTGGGTGGTTGTTGCTTGGAGAGGGGTATAGGAAAAGTCGTTATGGTAGTAATGTCGAACTAACATTGTTTGTCCTGAAGATCTGTTTGCTATCATGTGTTGTAAAATTAGTTAAGAGGGCCTGTAGAAAATGGAAACCTGGATTGTTATCTTCCAACTGTCATCATGCTGGGTCTTTGCTGACTTGTGACAGCTAACCAGAGTTCTTCCATGGGGCTAATAGCTGTTCCATGAGTAAATATTGATTCCGAATTTGCATGTTAATTGGTCTATAATCAAATAGAATGCTATGAAATGAGTTGGACGTTAAATTTCAAGACCAATATGGGACTAATTCTATTTTGTGTAAAATAGTTATTCCGTTCTGTATATGATGGTTTATTAGTAAAGTAATTACAGTATACTTTGGTTTGTCATTGTTATTTCATCATCTGAAGCTATGCTACTTGTTTAATCTCCATTAATACAGAGAGTTAATTCATTAAGAAAGTAGCAGTATTTTTGGGTTATCTACTCTACACTCTGCCAATGGTTGTAATATATGCTGTAATTGGATTTGTGATCATCTTCTGTATTGTTGATTTCTTCTTAATAGCTACGGTGCCTACCAAGCAATGCACATTGAAGTAATATCTAGGTTGATATCACGCAATGTTCAACACTGGTGATAAAATGTAAATACACTGTACAAGATGGAAAACTTCGCTTAAAATCCTGTTTTTGCTGCTTACAGGGTGAGCCTATATGCACGTTTTATTCTCGCTATGGCATCTGCAAGTTTGGTCCAAATTGCAAATTCGATCATCCAATGGGAACCGTTATGTATGGCCTTGCGACATCATCAACTGGTGAGGTCCCAACTGCTGGACGTATGCTGGCACCTGTACCAGGACATTCAGAAGTATCGCCAGACAATGGCTCCGGAAGGTCTCGGAGGATTACCCATTCAGATTCCCAGCAAATATCCTCTGGTGAAAGAAGCACCGAGAGAGAGGCATCCTAAGCCATCCTCGGTGTTATGTTCATGCTGCTTCCCATTCTTGACTCTCGAGTAATTATCCGCAACAAAATTTGAGGAGCTGAAGCTGTACAGGTCTTGCCCTTTTGCCTCACCTTTGAGCTTTACATACCGGAGCTTGCTTCAACATGTATCGCATTCAGGCAGGAAAAAGTTCTTGCTTGTCGGGATGCTCATTTGCCCCGTGAAAACGGGACAACCTTATTTAAGCTTATATATGGAACGAACTCACATCTGGACATTCGATTCCATTCGAGTGATGTGCCTTGATCCCTTTGTTGTAGTTACACAGGTGCCTTGCAATGGACAAAGCTTTTGCCAAACTGACTGGGGATTCGCAATCTCTTCTCCCTCTTCTTTTTTTATTTTGCCTTTTTTTCCTTTAGCAATTCCATAAGGGCAACCCCGCTTCTGAAGTGTGCATGTTGAAGATGCGGAAATAATAGGCTGCCGTCATAAGCATTGTAAAATCCTACATATTTAAACCCTGATATTTGTTGCATAAGAGAGTAATTTCACCTTGGTGGTGCCGGCTTAGTTCGTTTGCATTTTACCTGGCAAATTTTGCTCCTGCATGCGCTATTTAATCTTCATTGGTGATTATCTGTGAGTAAATTCTTGCAAAGGCATAGTGTTGCGCGTGAGGAATGTTTTCAGGGGATGTAGTATTGTAGTTACCAATTATGCATAAATTTATGGCATCACTTGTGAAATACTGCTAATGTGCAAATTTCAAAACTGCCTTCTGTTTATCTTCATGGCTTTTCTCAGCTAATGTACTATTATATCACAATTGCTAGGATACTCTGTAGAGTACTGATGCTTCATTAAATTGTCATGTGCAAATTTTAAACTGCCTTCTGTTTATCTTCATGTCAATCCCTGTGAAACCATTACAATACATCCCAAGCTCAAGGATCGACATGGCCAATTTTTGTTGATCCCATTCATACATAAAAATCTGTAGATATTTTTCTAGGAGAATTAAATTTGAGAATGAACGCACAGAAACCTATAGCATGTCTGAAACAATTTAGATAAAAAGGAAGGCCCTAATAACACAATCTTTAGGGTCAATATGACGTACTGGAAATTTTATACAATGGGTAAAATCTACTCAATCCATCAGTGCCATACTTAACCAGTGGTTATGTGGTCTCTTCAAATAGTTCTTTAGCGGTTATGCCCAAAGAGGTTCCTATCCTTGGTGGTAAATCCTTGGCTAACTTTTGTTAACAATCTCTCTCTCTCTACATCAAGTGGACATTTACTAGCTAGAATTTTTTTTTGTGGGAACTGGCTAGAAATTGTTACTGTTTACCATTGTTAAAAGTAGAAGGGATGTAAGCACCACAATAGCAGCACCATCAACAAGGTTAGGAATCTTTTATAAGTTTGGTAATATATGGCTAGTAACCAAGCAGCCGTTGCATGATTCCTAAATTATTTGTTACATGAGCCCTTTTAAAACGTCTATGCACTTCGGTGACACTTGAATTTTTCATGAGCTCATGAATTTTGTCGAATTTTGAAATAATAAGAACAATCAATGAACTAAAATTTCAATAAAAATAGATTGAAATTAAAGCATCAGAAAATGGAGCCAAGCAGAAATCTTGAATTAAAATCATTTCAATTCAATTAAATTCGAAACGGAAATAAAAAAGGAAAATGAAATTAAATCTGAAATCCTGAGAACATGACTTGGATCCAAACTAACTACAGCCCAGCCGTTCCCTTTCCTTTTTCTTCTCCCCACCAATGGGCCTGCCTTTTGCCTAGCCTTTTTTTCCTCCTCGGCCCATTTCAATGCGGCCTTCTTCTCCCACCCTCGCTCAGCCCAGCACAAGTCTCCTGCCGCGCGGCGCACGAACCACGCACCCGTCGCGCCGCTTCGCCCGACCGCCGCGCTAGAGACCTGGGCCTCGCCTGCAGCCACGCAGAGACTCGCGCACGCACCCAGATTCGCTTTCCTGCGCCCACGCTGTCTGCGCGTTGCCTCTGCCTCGCGCCGCCCGCGTTATGAGCTCAGCGCCGCCGCGCGCGTTTCCTCTCCTCACCCCAGTTTCGGCTTCCGGGCTTCTGGCTTATTTTTATTATTTATAAATTTTATTTTTTTCTGAAATTTTGATTTTTTGATTTTTTTGAGCTTTTTTGCTGGTTCTTTTTTTCCTGTATTCATTTGCGTTGTCTGTGATGAGCTAGTATATTTTTTCTATTTTTAAATTTTTTTAAATTTAATTACGCCAAATAAGCCACCTTCAAATTTCTGGTGAAATTTTAGCCACATAAGCAATTTCACCATATGTCACACTTTTCAACTCAACCAAAAGCGGGCTTAAACCATCTGAAAGTGCATCAGGACCTCCATTTTCTAGTGGCTATGGCTGGTTTCTTTCTAGCTTAAAGCTGATTTATGCTCGTACTATTTATAATAATTAGTTTTTAAGCAAGTATATTTTTCAAGACGAGGTTAATAGGAAGATTATAGTAAAAAATATATTGAATTCAGCTGTACCGATCAAAATCATATATGATAATTTTTCTATGCGTACTACCTCTCATAAACAACCAGAATTTAAATATTTAAATCATAAACCATAAATAATCAGCCGCAAAAAGAACCCACCTATATCATCATCGCTGTTGCGCCTTCGTCCCTGGCTCCCGTCACCTTGGGCAAGCCCATTCGGTGCACCTCTCGTGCTGTGCGGATGGCACCATTAGGATCTCCTTGGGGTGTAGATTCTCCTGCGAGCGTAAATTTCTGCGACTAGTCACTGGTTAGGCGACACCGTCCTAGGCTCGAGCACCACCGCCACCGTGCGTAGCTGCGCTGCCGCCTTAGACCACCTCTAGCCTCACCACCGCCACCTATAGGGTTGCTGAGAGGTCGCAGGTTCCAGTTTGACCATCGGTGGCCGCCTCTGTGGCCCCAGCCCGAGAAGCTCGGTTGAGCGTGCCCATGGGTCAATTTGGGGAAGGAGCACTATAGAAAATTGTTAGAATAATCTTGTAATTAATTAGAGTTAAGTTGTTAGTTAATTAACTGTTGATTAGTACTAACTTAGAGTTAACCTGTTAGTTAATTAGCACTGGATTAGTACTTAGTGTGACCAGGCTATTAGAAAATCTAATTAAGACTTCAAATAGATTTCGTGTCAATGTCATGCGGCCCCACAATGGGCGTGACGAGTAGACTCTATGTCCCCGTGGATTGGGTCTACGTGGATCATGGTTCCACCTAGGAGTCATTAGAATTTTCTAACAAAACCAATTGCAACAGAAAATAATAACCCTAGCCAATTCCGCATTTTTCAATTAGAAAGTAAATACAAACAAATTAAAATGACATGCCCCCACATGTAAGGTACTGAATCGTATTTTCTGTGATACAATAAATTAAAAAGAAATTAAAACTAGTGGGTCTCATTTGTCAGTTACAAGGAGCTATTTCCAGTAGAAGAATTATTCGAGATGAAATAAAAAGTGGACCCACTTGTCAGTGGGAGAATTTTCTCCTCTGCTTATTTTGGGAAATTTTCTCCAATTTAAACTTAGGAGGACCCATTCTCTCTCGTTTTAAATTCAAATAGAGTAAAACTTGATTCTAAATTTATCTAAAATATAGATCTTTCTTAAAGAATTGTAATAATTAAGTTTGGAGTCATTTGAGTTTTATTGGGATTTATTTGCATTCAAGTGTATTCATTTGAATTTAAATATGAATCACACAAACATATTTCAAAGCTTTGGAAGACCAGCGCTTTGAAGAAGATCATCAATACCTTGGGCAAATTGAGTCATCACTTTGATCGTATTGATCCTACTTTTGAATGCAAATATGTTGGTTTAAAAATTCATGCGTTACTTTCAATACAATTATATTATTAGCTCGTAGTTAAATTCCTACATGTTACTTTTACATTAAATTCCATGCCTTGTGTATCATGGTCGATGGGCAGCGAAACATTTTTCTTCAATCCACTGTCTTTTGATGTCTAATTTGCCAACACAGCAAGTACACAAAAACAAAAAGACAACAAAAGAAAAAAAATTATTTTTCGGTACTTAGCTATAGTGTTTGGTACTACAGCAGACTAAAAATTCAAAGACTGCTTTTGATTAGTACTATAGCTACAATGTTTGATACTATAGCAAATTAATAATTCAAAGCCGTAGCTTTCCTCCGTCGATGTGACACCTCCCACCGACGTGACACCCTGCTGTTGCTTTGCCTTTACTTCCTCCTGGTCTTCACATTTTGGTCAAATCTGGCACTATTGATCATACGAATACCAAATCTAGCCCTTGAATCATCGCAATTCCATTTTTATCCCCCTCTCCGACCGCAGCATTATGGCAGTGCGACACGTGTTAATTGTACGGTCGGGGAGCGCA
Organism: Bonia amplexicaulis; assembly: GCA_036346245.1. Taxonomy (NCBI): domain Eukaryota; kingdom Viridiplantae; phylum Streptophyta; class Magnoliopsida; order Poales; family Poaceae; genus Bonia; species Bonia amplexicaulis. Next base: position 10,633,953 of record CM070765.1, read on the forward strand.
TGACAGCGTAGTCGTGCGGTCCTCGACCGCACGACTATTGTTTATACTTGCTTGTAAGGTTGAAAGTCATATTAAGGAGAAATTGAGAGTGCTTGATGATAAGAGACATGAGAACAAACCCGTATTTGTGTATTTCTCTGTGACTAACAATTTGCGGGTAGTTGAGAACTATGTCGAAGAGGAGCATGAGTTGGTTGAACCATCAACTTCATTGGTTGAGAACAAAGATGAGGAGATGGATGCACTTACATCATCTGAGGAGAGCCAGAAAGGGAAAGAATATGATGTTATCATCACTCACGGTGAGTATACTTGTGAAGAACTACAATTATCCACTGTTCATGCTATTTTAGAGCAAAATTTAGTGAAAAACGATTTTGACACACACATGTTTCAAGTAGAGAATTCAGACTGCATTAACTTGAGCACCATGTCGTAAAATAAATAAATTGCCTGTTGTTTTAAGTGATTCATGTGATGAATTAATCGCATACAATGATCATGTGGCTTTGGTTAGATATAAAGATATTTTGCCCGAATTTCTCCTGTTAATTCGTTATGTTACATCATGTTGGATCTATCTATGAAATTGTCACATGCTGTGGAGAAAGTTTCTGAACTTGCAAGTTCAAAATCCTTGTTTAGTGCCTAAACCTCTGGGTATAAGTTTAATTTGATTGGAGATTATGGTGTAAAAAATCAATTTCTTGTATATCAAATATACATAACTAGTGATCATGTGGATGAATTGAAGCTTGTTGTTTTGAACAACAATTCTAGTATGTTGAATCTTGTTCATTATGAAAGAAAAATAAAATTTAGTGATCATTTAATGTCTATGTGTCCTTCTCTTATTGAGCCATCTAACATTGACAATCTAAATAATGTGAAGGACCGAAATGGCGACAGAGGGGGGGTGAATGTCATTCTCTTTTTAAAATCGCCTTAAAAAAATTCGATAATCGATATTTCGGACAAATGCAGACGAGGCAACTTACAGAAAATTAATTCTGCTGAAAACTGGAACGCATGCGATACTAAAAAATTCAGCATAAATCAGAGAGTAATCAGTAAAAATTTCAGCTGAAAATATTGCCGTTTGATCTACATGCAAAATCGTCAAAGATCAGCAAGAGAAATAAAAGAAAATGACCTAAAGCTATTGATCCATGTGTTCCTCTGGACAAATATTCAAGACAGAGGACCTGACCCTGCCGAGAGGATCACAAGCAGCCGAGACAGACTTTTGTCTAACAGAAAGTGAAAAGCAAAAACAAAAGAAGGGAAAACAAAACCGTAAAAGGCAAAAATAGCAGGGAGATTGGAAAAGCAAAAATAAAACAGAAAGCACTGAAAAGCTGAAAACTCAATTTGCATTTATCTGCACTCGGCTGAACAGAACATGATTTACTATGTTTGTCGAGTCAAGACCAAATTTGAGCTTTGAGCAAACAAAGAGCTAATGAGCTGTAGCACTTCGGTTGAAAACAAAACTGCAAACTAAAAACCAATCAGCCGAAACCTGCAAAAGAGATTAAAGTACTGCTTCGCCAAACCTGCAGTATTTCCGAAAACAGCACATCACTGAACCAGCTCAATTAAACTGAATACTCTGCAGAAATCTGCAATGTTTTGACTAAGAACAGTAGAGAAAAGAACACTACAGACTCAAGAAGGATGGAACCGAAAGCTGGAAACAGATGCACAGAAAATACAGATTTTACTGCTAAGAAACAGAGGAGTATAGGAAGAAGAAAGCTGAAAGCATTTGGCTTGCTAAAACTGATAATAGACTGCTGGACAGGAAGCTGAATGCTGCCGAGAGGGAACTGCGGGCTGATGACTGCCTCTACTAAAAACCGAACAGAGAAATCAAATGCAGACAGCCGACTGAAAATAGAAAGGCACAGTAAATCTGAGCAGAAAATGAAAACCATCACAGAGAACCCAAGAAAATCGGTCCATCTCAAACCATCTCAGATTTATATTGAGGAATGGAGATGAATGATTACAATAGGAAAACAACACTCCATCCTCAGCCTCTAAATCCTCAAGAACACTAAGAGCTTTCCATGCTTCTTGGGAGGAACACACACATAGAGAGAAAACAAAATCCTAACTCTCTCCTCAAGTGTCCTAAGGGGTATGCAGCCCCTCACCTCTATTTATAGCCCTTGGCTAACGGGTCTCCAACCCGTTACGCCGGCTAAACCCTAACGGAGCCGTCTTCCGCTTGTGCAGCCTTGCAAAATTCCCTGTTTCGCCTCCCCGCACCTTCCGGAAGCTTCCGCTCCTTGCCTCGCACGCCTTGCAACCACTTCGAGTCCACGCTGTCTTTGACACATCCCGACCGTTCTGACCTCAGCGCCACCTGCGCCTAGTCCGGTCCACCGTGTCTCGCCACGACTCCGCCTCGATGTCCTGCAGACACACAGACAAGAAAACACGTCACATAGCACCGCTCGATACATGAACGCGTAAATAAACAAAATCAAACCTGTCGCATCAAAAGAATATACATCCTAACCCATACGACTAAGTTTGACCAAAGTCCGACCGAGCCCGTTGCACCACGCAATGTCAGGGTCCGAACAAACCTACTCAAACTCGACTTTTGAAAAACAGATATCTATTACTCATCACTCACAATGAGATGACCCTCACATGGTCTCTCAATCTCCCCCTTGATGAGTATATTGACAAACACCGAAAAAGCACAAAGTTGAGTTTGAAGAGTTTAACATGGTCCATAAGAACAAGAATGAAGCTAATGACCATGTCGACAGAAGGAGCAGAAGAAAGAACAATTTTTCCTCAAAGCTCCCAAAGTGGCTTTTTCTACCACTATTCTCCCCCTTTTGGCAATAAACGCATCAAGAATGCAAGAAGGAGAAAAAGTCATGATGATAGATGAAATGGCAGATTTGATTAATCTAAGCATTTAGAGCCATGAGAATTATCCAAAATGACCATAATGTATTACACCAAGCCATAACTTAATGAAGAGCTATCTAGATCATGGCAAAATATGTATAATCCAGCTAGAAGCTACTAGATGACAATATGAGTTTTAGTGCATTTTATGAACATGTCAAGTCATCAATAAGTAAAGTCTAGCTAGAGACATCCAAGGATGATGCAAGCCATGTCAATCAAGCTAAGCGGAACCAAGAATCTAATATTGAGCCCAAATAGAGTGTTATATTCTCAAGAGTGAAACAATGGTTCAAGTACTTGATTCTTTTGATAATTCAAGCAAATTGAGCACAAATGATATTTTTCTTTTGAAACTTATGGTTGTTTTCAACCACTATTTTTATCATGTGCTAGATCTCAAGCCATGCTGTGACTACTCCAAGCAAAAAGCTTAAGAAGATAGTCTAGGTCATCCAAAACTCCCCCCAAGTTCATGCCTAGTGCAATGGCAAGCCGTCTCGTGAGAAAGAATTGGTGAGATCAGTTTTTTCGCACAAAAGAGATCTTTAATTTTTTGATAAGTTGTACTAACTCATGTTACATCAAGAGTTTAAGACAGCTCAATCTAAGGCTCAAAAGAGATTCAACGCTCAACTCAGCTTATTTGACATGGCATGAATCATAAAAGGATATCTCAAGAAAGACTAAACTCAAGTGCTAATCATGATAAGTTTTTAGTTCAAATTGAGCAAGTTTAATTAACTCATCATGGCAAAAGCTAGTCTACACATATGAAGTCATGATAAATCTAGCAGATAAACATAAATCATGGCAAGATGTAAATCATCGTAAGCATGTCATAACCGGATAATAATCAAGGCTCAATGTATTATCGTACAATGCAAAATGCTAAAATGTAAGAAAATCCAGCTCCCCCTTAACATGTGATGCAACTTTTAGTTCAAGTTGAATTATGTCAATATTAAGCTCCAGAAGCTCCCAAATGAACTCCCCTTGAACCAAAGCAATAGAAACGAGAAGCTCGCAAAGAAATTAGAAAACAGGCAGTCCTTAAAGCATAGATAAGATAGAGAATACTAATGACTCAGACTAACTCTTATCTACCCCATATGACTCCAGAACAACAGCTGTCGAGAAAAACACACACTAGAGAGCAAACACGCACTGCTCACCCGAGGGTGGCCCAACCCTCGCTAGAACCTAAAAGAAGTGAGTGAGCTCAACCTAGTGAGATAAGAAACAATATCCCGAAGCATAAGATAAGAGCAATAAGTCTAAGCAACTCAAGAAGAGACACACTCTAACCTATGCCGAAGGACTAAACCCAATGCACCCAGATGCAATGCAACAAGAAGGAGACGAAGCATAAATAATATGATAAAGCAAGAAAGTCCAAAGCTCCCCTCACAACAGTCCATAAGGACAAACCACCCCAAGCTCTCCCCAGAGTCGAAAACCTCGTGCTATCCAAAGGCTTGGTGAAGATATCACCAACCGGTGGTCACTCTCCACAAACCGAAGCACGATGTCACCCTTTCTACATGTTCTCAAGAAAATGATATCGATATCGATGTGCTTGGTCCGAGAATGCCGCACTGGGTTCTTAGAAATGCTAATCGCAGACGTGTTATCGCAAAGAGCGGAACACGGTCGATAGTAACCCAAAGTCCCGCAGAGTCGAGACCATCCAGCACTTGGCTACAAAGAATCGGCCGCAGAACGCTCGGCCTCTGCGGTGGACCGTGCAACACCGGATCGCTTTCTCAAGACCAGAAACGAGAGAAGTGGCAATGAACCGCGGTGTCCGGTGTTTTCCTATCTATCCTACACCAAAGAAAATCGCATCCGAATAGGCTCTAAGGATAGACAAGATGAGGAAGAGTACCGATACCATAGTCAATGGTAGCTCAAGGTACCGAAGATGTGCTTCACCGCTTTGGCGGTGAGATACGAGAGAAGCTCGAAATCGGGCACAAAGACAAACAGAGAAGTGTATGTCCGGTCTCGAGGCGTTGAGGTACAAGAGGAGCCAATCATACTCAACTCCTTTTGATCAACTGCTCGCCGTCCTCATTTGGGTCAAGTGTGGTCAGAGAAGCCATCGAGTTGACACCGCTTTCCATCACTCATGTCGAAATGTCTCGAAGATCACGGTGTACTTGCCTTGATGCAAGAAGGTACCCTCCCGAGTCTCGCTTGATTTGGAAGCCAAGGAAGAAAGTCAACTCACCCATCATGCTCATCTCAAACTCGATGCTCATGACATCCGAGAACCGTGAAACTAGAGCATGAGAAGAGCCGCCAAAGATAATGTCATCGACATAAATTTGGTAGCGGAAGGTCATTGCAAAGCGGCGAATGAACAAGGTCTTGTCAACTTTACCCATCTCGAAATTATGCCTCAAAAGATAGGACTTAAGCCTCTCATACCAAGCTCTAGGGGCTCGCTTAAGTCCATACAACGCTTTGGAAAGCTTGTAGGCATGATTAGGGTATTTGGGGTTCTCGAACACGGAGGGCTCGACATAGACTTCTTCCTCAATGAAGCCATTGAGAAAGGCACTCTTGACATCCATCTGGTAGAGCTTGAAACCCTTAGAAGCTGCAAAGGCAAGCAGAATTCTAATGGCCTCAAGTCTAGCTACAGGAGCAAAGTTCTCCTCGAAATCCAGACCCTCAACCTGGGAGTACCCCTGTGCAACCAGTCTAGCCTTATTTCGAATGACTACCTCATCCTCACTTTGCTTGTTCTTGAACACCCATTTGGTTCCAATGATATTGTGATCTCGAGGGGGCTTAACAAGCGTCCAAACCTTGTTTCTTTCGAAACTCTCCAGCTCCTCATGCATGGCATTGATCCAAGACTCGTCAGATAAAGCATGACAAACATCTTTGGGCTCGAAGGAGGCAACAAAGGCAGAATGGAGACAAAAGAGTGACATGCCTGATTTTGAGCGGGTAACACGCTCGAAAAGATCTCCAATGATCTGCTCTGAAGGATGAGATTTTTGGATATGTCTAGGAGGTCCAGGATGAGATGAAGAAGTGGCCTCACTCGTGAGTCGACGGGTAGGAACAGAGCCACTAGCTCCGGAAGAAGCGAAGGCAAGGCCGATCACCTTGAGGTGCGGTGGAAGACTAAGATCTCAAGGGGTGGATGCGGATCGGATCGGGTAGACAACCCTCATCTCCATCATCCTCATCATCCACAAAGATGGTCTCGGATCGCTTTGAAGAACTCGAGATATCGGGCCTAGTCCCTGACCGCCTCATCGAAAGTCACCTCGCAGGTCTCTACCATTTTACTAGACTGCAGCCTGCACCCTATAGGCCCGCGAAGAAGTCGAGTAGCCTAGAAAGATTCCATCACAGAACGTGACTCGAACTTATCTAGGTTCCCGATTTTAATAAAGCACTTCCAACCAAACACACGAAAATGGAAACACTGGCCGCCCATATCTCAACTCGTAAGAGGTGTGGTGCAAGTGTGTCCTCGAAAAACTCGTTCAAACATGGCACGCGGTGGCTATAGCCTCACCAAAACTTCCGCGGTGTAGAGTATTCATCGAGCATCGCCCCGCCATCTCGACCAAGGTACGGTTCTTCCTCTCCACGACGCCATTCTGGCGTGGGACGTGCGGAGAAGAGGCGGTGCTCTACACTGCCTCACCACAGAACCTCTCAAGTAGGAATTCTTGAACTCGTGCTATTATCATCGCGGATCGCTTGTAAGGCACCGAAGCTCAACGAAAGCCCACCGAAAGACCTCGAAATGTGTAAACGTCTCATCCTTCGAGGCTAAGAAAACACCCAAGAGTACCTCGAAGTCATCGACCACGACAAGAACATACCACTTCCCTCCCGCAGATCGCACTCGAGCCGGTCCGACCGTGTCCATGTGGAGCAATTGTCCTGCATCGGTCATAGTCCTTGTGACCGGAGGGTGAGAAGCGGCAACCATCTTGCCGTGCGGCATGGGCGCAAACAAGATCTTTGACCATCTTGAGTTTCGGCGGACCACTAATGAGATCGTGACCGCTAACTCGGGCCAAATGATCAAAGCCAATATGACCAAGTCTCCTATGCCGAAAGAAAGATCACGGACTCGAAGCAACCAAACATCAAGAGGATCACGGAAGACTCAACAAAATCAGCACGAAAGATCCTCCCATATCGAGAAATCCCGCAAACCAAACAACCCGAAGAATCAAGAATTTTGCAAGCGTTTTCTTAAAGCATACCTCAAAACCGTCATCGTAAGCGGAAACCGAAGCAAATTGTATCGCGACTTACTAACCAAGGCAACATCCTTCAAAATGAAAGAATCATTAACGCCAAGATCGCACCTTTGGCGATGACACGCCGGATGAAGCATCTCCGAAGGTGATCGTCTCATCACCGGAGCATGGGCAAGGAAGAAAACTAACGGAATCTCCGGTCATGTGTCGTGAACACCCGAGTCTACGAGCTAAACCTTTCCTTCCTCGCCGGCGAACCCGAGTCAAACAGAGTAAAGTCTCGATCGGGTAAATCAAGCGATTTTGGCACCCAATACCGAGTAACACGTCGAGCGTAAGAAGTAGTCACACGACCGACCTCTAACTACCCCACGCCTCCGTCGCTCAAAGAAGCGCAGGGTCGTGAATGACTGAAGTCATTGGTCGATCCGATCGCCACGGAGAGCGAGTCAGCACCGGCAACATCTTCGATCTCGCCATGGATAGCTATCTCGATTGGGAAAACGAGATCTACCCTCGTGACGGCGGAAGTCATGACCGAAGGGAGCATGAGGACGAAACCGAAAACTCGGAAAACCAAGTCCTCGATCTCGCCCAAACCACCAACAAGAGCAAGTTTAGACCTCGTGTTGGTCTTAGGTGCACTCAAGGTCTGGGGCTGACCCTGAATACGCCTAAGAGCTGCAACACGGTCTCTACGCGCGATCTTGGCGCGCTTGAAGCAATGGTCAATCAAATGTCCATCCTTCGGATGAAGGTGGAATGATACCGCCGAGAGGTCAAGTAGCATGAGATGGCTTCACCTTCCGAGAGGCGAAACCGCAGTGAAGTCACCTTGTCGCCGAAATCCTTTGAACAAAGCCCACCGATTTAAATTGAACATTCTTGTTCTTGGGCTTGACCTCAATCACACCGTGACCACGGTGCGAGCACGACAGCGGATGCTTCCTCACATCCTCACGGAGATCATATCCTAGACCTGTTTAAACTTGCAAATCTTTGATTGGTCTAGAATAAGATTGAGTTTCTTCTTGCCTCCTACAAATTTCTCGAGAGTGTTCATAAGGTACTGACACTCCCGAAAGAGAGAGATGCAAGAAGAGCAAGGAGAAGAAGAAGAGACAGGGAAGAGAGGAAGGAGAAGAACCAATAGCAGAAGAGCGAATAGCACGTGCATATTTCTCCTTATGCACGCCACCTCAACCTTGAGGGCTTCAGAGGACACACAGGGGCAGTCCTAATCCTAGCCATTTGGTCTTCGTAACTCTTCCTAAACGTCTCTACCATGTCCTTATCCTTTTCCAACACCTCAAAGATGAAGGCACAAGCGGACGTGATTTTCTAGGAGGTCCTTAGTTAGCTTCACATATTTATCATCCAAAGCAATCAAGTTAGATTTTAGTTTATCACAATTTTTGCATGGTGAGCTAACAGGGTCCTTAGAAGCATACTGAGCTATTTTCTTATTGTAGTCAATCATTTCTTGAAACTGTTTTGAGACGTATTCAAGTTCAGTGATTAACTTAGGACAATTTACACATGAAGCAATAGGCTCAAGTAGAAAAGCTTGTAACTCGACAATTTTATGATCCGCCTGCTTTAGATTCATCTTTAAGTTATTACAACTTTCACACGTCTCGGGCAGATCGAGAAGCAAAGTATAAAGACCTCTAAAAGCATTATCATTATCCTCACATGAGGTGCAAGAAATAATCTCAACAGTAGAAGATGAAATAGGAACTACCCTACTCATCTCAAGCTCAGCAAGAAGACTAATATTCTCCACCTTAATCAAATCAAGCTCGAAGACGACTAGCATGAGAGGTCCTTAATTTCTCCATATCATCAATCAAGGCACAAGATGTATCACATTCATCACGGAGGGAGCGGATGTAAGTAAGCTCCCGTGATAGTCTAGCTACTTCCTTCTCCAACTCAAAGACACCTAGCCCTAGACTTGGTATGAAATCTACCTAGTTTAAGGAAAGCATCATTGTCGGTCATAAGTAGGGCTCACCTCGTCGGAGTCGGAGTACAGCTCGCTGTCGCTCAGTTCGCCCTCGAGGGCCATGAAGCACATGCCGGAGAAGTCGTCGCCATCTTTGGGTTCTTGATCACCCGTCCCATCGTCGTCGCTCCATCCCTCCACCTCGCTGAGGTCAAGGTCGTCGAAGGCGGCGAGGACGCGGTGGAAGAGCTTCTTGGCCTTCCCAAAGTCGCGGAACTTCTTCTTGCCTTGAACAGGTGCTGAGGGCTTCGTGTTGCGGTTCTTGTTGATGTAGTCGTTCTTGCCGAACCGCCAAGTCGGTTTGCCCTTCCCCGCTTAGGGCGGTTGTCTCGAATGTGGTTGGGGCCACCACACTCAAGCAAATCACGGGTCCTCCTTTCTTTCCGTCCCTCCTTCTCTTGTAAGCATGAGAAAATTTGCGAGCAAGGAGAGCCAACTGATCATCCACAAGCTGCTCTAACTGATCATCAGTTATATCACAGAGAGCAACAAGGGAGAAACCGCAAGTCGAATCAGAAGAGGGGCCCGAAGAAGAAACGGGATCGGTGACCAAGGCCATCGACTGTGACTTCGACCTACGAGAGACGACGTCAATCTCGTGAGTCTTGAGGTGTGAGTACAGCGCGTCAAGAGTCAGGGTCGAGAGGTCTGTCGTGTCTTTGATGGTGGTCACTTTCATCTCCCAAACACGCAGATCGAGTGCAGTGAGCATCGACGGCGTTGTCCGAGTCGGGCACGTGAGACCGACCGCTCGGAGGTTGCTCAAGATCTTATGAAATGCGCAAAACACTCATCAAGGGACTCGCCATGAGCATTTCAAACTTGTTGTAATCTCGCTGAATCGTCCTGTCGCCTTGTCTTTATTTGGGTGGTGCCCTCATGGTAAGCATTGAGGGTCGCCCAAATATCGAAGGCGAACGGAAGATGAGATATGCGGTCAAACTCACTACGACTCGCACTCAGGTTATGATGTTCCTTGCCTTAGCGTTTGCCTCAACGTCAGCCATGTTTAGTGATCATTTAATGTCTATGTGTTCTTCTCTTATTGAGCCATCTAACATTGACAATCTAAATAATGTGAAGGACCGAAATGGCGACAGAGGGGGGGTGAATGTCGTTCTCTTTGTAAAATCGCCCTTAAAAAAAATTCGTACACTGATATTTCAGACAAATGCAGTACGAGGCAACTTACAGAAAATTAATTCTGCTGAAAACTGGAACGCATGCGATACTAAAAAATTCAGCATAAATCAGAGAGTAATCAGTAAAAATTTCAGCTGAAAATATTGCCGTTTGATCTACATGCAAAATCGTCAAAGATCAGCAAGAGAAATAAAAGAAAATGACCTAAAGCTATTGATCCATGTGTTCCTCTGGACAAATATTCAAGACAGAGGACCTGACCCTGCCGAGAGGATCACAAGCAGCCGAGACAGACTTTTGTCTAACAGAAAGTGAAAAGCAAAAACAAAAGAAGGGAAAGCAAAACCGTAAAAGGCAAAAACAGCAAGGAGATTGGAAAAGCAAAAAAAAAAACAGAAAGCACTGAAAAGCTGAAAACTCAATTTGCATTTATCTGCACTCGGCTGAACAGAACAGGATTTACTATGTTTGTCGAGTCAAGACCAAATTTGAGCTTTGAGCAAACAAAGAGCTAATGAGCTGTAGCACTTCGGTTGAAAACAAAACTGCAAACTAAAAACCAATCAGCCGAAACCTGCAAAAGAGATTAAAGTACTGCTTCGCCAAACCTGCAGTATTTCCGAAAACAGCACATCACTGAACCAGCTCAATTAAACTGAATACTCTGCAGAAATCTGCAATGTTTTGACTAAGAACAGTAGAGAAAAGAACACTACAGACTCAAGAAGGATGGAACCGAAAGCTGGAAACAGATGCACAGAAAATACAGATTTTACTGCTGAGAAACAGAGGAGTAAAGGAAGAAGAAAGCTGAAAGCATTTGGCTTGCTAAAACTGATAATAGACTGCTGGACAGGAAGCTGAGTTCTGCCGAGAGGGAACTGCGGGCTGAAGACTGCATCTACTAAAACCGAACAGAGAAATCAAATGCAAACAGCCGACTGAAAATAAAAAGGCACAGTAAATCTGAGCAGAAAATGAAAACCATCACAGAGAACACAAGAAAATCGGTCCATCTCAAACCATCTCAGATTTATATTGAGGAATGGAGATGAATGATTACAATATGAAAATAACACTCCATCCTCACTCTCTAAATCCTCAAGAACACCAAGAGCTTTCCATGCTTCTTGGGAGGAACACACACATAGAGAGAAAACAAAATCCTAACTCTCTCCTCAAGTGTCCTAAGGGGTATGCAGCCCCTCACCTCTATTTATAGCCTTTGGCTAACGGGTCTCCAACCCGTTACGCCGGCTAAACCCTAACGGAGCCGTCTCCCGCTTGTGCAGCCTTGCGAAATTCCTTTCGCCCTCCCGCACCTTCCGGAAGCTTCGCGCTCCTTGCCTCGCACGCCTCGCAACCACTTCGAGTCCACGCCGTCTTTGACACATCCCGACCGTTCGACCTCGGCGCCACTGCGCTTAGTCCGTCCACCGTGTCTCGCCACGACTCGCCCGATGTCCTGCAGACACACAGACAAGAAAACACGTCACATAGCACCGCTCGATACATGAACGCGTAAATAAACAAAATCAAACCTGTCGCATCAAAAGAATATACATCGTAACCCATACGACTAAGTTTGACCAAAGTCTGACCGAGCCCGTTGCACCACGCAACGTCAGGGTCCGAACAAACCTACTCAAACTCGACTTTTGAAAAACAGATGTCTATTACTCATCACTCACAATGGGATGACCCTCACATGGTCTCTCATAATGAAATTGATGTATGGAAGAACTTGCAAATCTTTTCACCCTTACTAGATGAATTTGCTATTGCTCAATTGAAATCTGATTTTATGGATAAACTTTATTTGATTCCAAAAGTTATACCTTTGCCTATATGCGCTACCACTGTAAGTTTACAACTTCAGATATTTGAATTGCATAAATGCTTCACTTACATTTGTAAGACTAGTTGTATAATTGTTGTGTGAGAAATTTTGATTTGCTCATTAACATATATGAGTACTCTTGAGTTAATAATACAATGAGCTTTTATGATCGTTGCTGTTTTATAACATTAATTGTGCAACAACGAAGAACTGCTAAAACAGATGACATATACATATACCATACATACACATTGGCTTCTTTGTTACCCTATTTTTAGCTTATTAAAAGCCAGGGATGACTTTGTTTTCAAGAAGGGGAGGATGATCAGAACATGTATCCTATGGATACAACCATAGTTGCTTTGCTTGTTGTTCCAATTACAAGAGCTCCTACTCATCACTTAAAATATCAGGTGAGCTCATGTCAAAGAGGTTTTTCTTTGTTTGATAAAGAACTTATGATATTACATAATGAGAGTTCGTTGCGTCTATTGTTGTGTACTGAGATTTATGATCAAGATCATGCAATACGTGAGGCTATACATCTATTAAAATCGAGGATGGTTTTTTTGTCAAGGGAATGATGATGTGACCATGCCACAAATGCATACGACCATAGCATCCAATATCAAGATTGAACAAAAGGTGAATTCGTTTCTATCTATTACTACCAATGTTATTCATGAGAATAGAATACTACTTCATGTCACTACTTTGTTCATTCTTAGGTTTGACAAATGGAATACTTTCGAACTGAGAGGGAGGCCGGCGCCAAAACAATATAGAAAAACAAGGAAGAAGAGAGTCAAGGAGAAGCCATGCAGTGGGAGAGCAAAAGGGAAGAGGTCTAAGAACTTAAAGCCCAAGTTTTCGATGAGGTTTCTAAGCCTAATTCGGAATTTCCTCAAGCTCAACCGAAATCAAACTCAGAATCAACTCAGAATTTAATTCGGATTCGGTTCGGGACAGCCCGATAGGCCTGTAATAAAATGGCTATAACTTTCACAAATGGAGTCCGATTTAGGTCCCCATGAGAACGGAGTTCATGGTAGGTCCGGGGCACCTCCTCTTGGACAGAGTCTGGACCCGCCCGGTGACCTTTCATTCCTTGCTCTTCCTAAGTGACATGACTTCTTGCTCAAGTCCCCACAGACAACTATTGTCAATATGAGACTGGACAGTAAACATAGAAGCACCCCAAGTCGAATGCGAAAACCGTCAAGGATACGGATGGACTCAAGGAGAAGCAACTAAATATTTAAGTGTATTCAATATGAGTGTCTAAGATTACAAATAGCCCCCTCTCCCTCCCCTCCTATTGCAAGAGGTCTTATTTATAGAGGGGGAGAAGAGACGAGTGAAATTACAAGTTTGCCTTCAATGCTTAGCTTAGTCCTAAGGGTACCTACGTCTTTTGCCTCGCACGACCCTGCCACGTTCGGTACTCCGAGGTTGGTTCATGGATGCCTTCGGACCTCGCCCAGGGTTGGCCTCGGACCCCTTTAGGGTTGGGCTTGTACCTCGCCCAGGGTTGGCCCCAAACCCCTTCAAGGTTGATCTTGCGTACCTCGCTCGGGTTGGTCTTGCAGATCTCTCTGAGCTTGGTCTTGAGGACATTGCTGAGCTTGACTTTTGGACCCAACTTGGGGTAGATCTCCCAATGGGTGTCGTCACTGTGAAGTGGTCATGGGCCCGAGGTAGCACGGGGATCCTCCCTCAATAAAACCAAAAAACATCATATCAAAACCCTAACTCACAAAATTAGTCTATGATCTTGATACAAATTGAAATAATTAAAAGAAATTTTAAATAAAGTACATACAAATCTAGTGAGTCTAAGCCTCCTCTGGTTGGCGACGTCACGAGGCAATGTGAACCGAGGTCAGGAAATGCTTCGGCAAGATGGCAAGCAAGGGCGACCAATGGCAACTGATTTCTCCCATTCTCCGGTGACCGGTTGCTGCATGTCTAGGTGCAGCCATGGGACGTTGCACATGTCTCCCGGCTCCTATGACCGCGCGAAATGAATAGGTGTTAAGGAGGGTTGCGACACGCTCGACGCTTTGGTATTAATCAAATGGATTCACACAATCTTGCCGCTCATAGGTAGCTCTGGGGCGCCTCGACCTGTGCAGTTAGGGGTGCAAATAGAGCGGATAATTTCTGTCCAACCGATCGAAGGCTCACGGAGAGAATACGGAAGAGGTAAATGGGTATCCGACACTATCCATGTCCGACTCCGACTTCGGGGAAAAAAATGGAATATGATACGAGATAAGTGATATCCGTCCGTATATATCCATATGTCAAGTGATATGAGGAAGCATATTATGACTTCATTTAGGAACAATATAACATATAGTTGGATTGCCACATCTAAATAGATGGAGAATACTAAGTGCCCTTCTTTCAACATCTCAGCGATTAGTCTCTCCGTGTTCGCTCTGATTGCACCTTATTGTCCAATGTCCAGTGTAGGGGTGCAAAAGAAGCGTATAATTTTTGTTCGATTGACTATCTAAAGGCTTATGGAATGAATACGAAATGGAGAAATGGGTATCCGGTATTATCCGTGTCTAACTTTGACTCTAAGAAAAAAAGAAATATAATACAGGATAAGTGATATCCGTCCGTATCCGCTCCGATTGCACCCCTAACTGCAGTTCTCCTTCTTGGACCGAGTGCTGCCTTATGGGCCGGTGTGAGTCTGTCTTCTTATCGGCTGCTACTAGTTGCTGAATACATCGAGTTTAGGTTGAGTGATTCACACATAGGCCAGATGCACTGGTCCTACTTAAAAATTTTACACCCGGTGTTCCGTGACAATAGGTGGAGCATAGTTACTCCACCCTTGCTAGTAGGAATCGGGGTGGAGCCACGAGGCCTCCCCAGGACCCAGCATTGTTGCCACCCCCTAATGCCGTGGGTGTGAGCTGCTCCTGCTGCAGCTATCATATTGTGAGCTGCATCTTTTGGGGAGCAACATTGCAAGAAAATTGCATAATGCTCCCCTGGTCCCGTTCATTTTGGCTTGAGCTTCTAGCTTATTTTTCGTTATTCCTAAATTTCATCTTTTTTAGCTTTTTTGCCGGTTCTTTTTTCCTCGTATTCGTGTGCATTGTCCGGATTGGCTAACCTATTTTTTTAATTTTTAATTTTTTAAATTTAATTAAGCTAAATAAGCCACTATTAGCTACAGTGTAATTTTAGCTAGCTATAGTATAATTTCAGTTATAAGCCATCTTTTTTAGGCCAACTGAGTGGGCTGTAGGATTCACTGGTTTCTGGCAATTATTTATTCAGGCGAGCATGTTCGTGATCAGCTACTCTGGTGAGGCAAATCTAATCGTTTGTTCCTCGAAAAAAAAATCTAATTGTTTGTGGTACAAGTGTTCCTCTGCGTGCAACACATATCAAATGAGAATTCATTTTGACATAAGATGGAGAGAACAGAGAAGTAGCTCTCAGTTTTAGTCGCTGGGTCGGTGACCAAACAGATTACCGAGTTATTGGACTTTGCACTTGTAGTAAACACAGGGCAATGTTCAAAAGTGTTATTGGTTTTGGCTATGGTTTTCAGCTTTTGATTGATTATAAGAGAACTAAGAAATACAGGATACTCGTATTGAGAAATTATTCTATTTAATTTTCATCATCTAAAAGTAAAAATCAAAAACTATTTAAAACAGAACAATAGATACCAGATCTTGGCTAATACCTTGCCCGTGCCCATCAGTCATACTCCACAGCACAAGTCCAAGAAGCTTAGCACTGCTCAAAAGAGTTTTTTTAGATGGCTTATGGCTAAAAGTCAGTGGTGATCGAAAAACATCAGAATGATGGAAATTTATTTGGCATAATTAAATTTTAAAAATTAAAATAAAAAAATATATTAACCCATCACGTATAATATAAACAAATACGAGAAAAAAAACTAGCATAAAAACTCAAAAAATCAAAAGTATAAAAAAACAAAATTTACGAATAGTACAAAATAAATCAAAAGTCAGGATCTCAAACCGAAACGAGCGGGACCGGCAAGGCAACCCTGCCCTCCCTTCAACATCAGATATCCTGCAACTGCAAGGCTGCAATGCCATTTGGAATCCAGCCAAGAACGCCCATGAATCAACGCAATCCCAGAAACCAACAGCAAACAAGATTGTCCTCTCCCTCACTCACACACACACACACAAAATCAGGCACTGTAGCTGTTATCACATAGTAACAAGGCTGCAACCTTTCTGCCACCTTGTAGCCTGCCTGCCTCGTGTGCCCGCAGGAATTTCACGGACCCCTCGCTTCTTTCTCTCTCTACCTCTCCCTCACAGCTCCCTTTCACTTATTTGCTTCACCGTACTGCACATTTACGTTGCCTTGTTTTGGACTTTTGGTTTTTCCAATTCTTTGAAAGCCAAAATAGAGTGTTTTTAAAACGAATTTTTAAACGATTTTTAAATTTAAAATTATATATGTCGTCTGTATCGATGTCTCCGTTATTTTCTACCGTCTCTAAAAATACATAAAAAACCATGATTAGTAGAAAAAAACTATTACCGAAGCAAAAAAAAAGAGAGCATATATTGCGCGTGTCATGACGAATGGATGGCTCTTAACTGTATGCAGCTAACTCGCCATCCATGCATAGGAGCGTTGCATAATGCATCGCATTGCGTCGCATGCGGCCAGATTTAATGGCTGGTTGGCCGACGCCGGCCAAACCATCCATCCATATCCCCATCTACACGGAAGCAGATCTCTCTGCAGTGAAGCTGCATTGAGGTGTGCTGATGTGCACATATTGTATGTGCCCTTTATTGTAGGTCGTCCCTTCGCGGAATCAACGCTTGGGCTCGCGTTTAGATGAAGAACTCGTAATTGCTGGGTTTTTAACTTTTTATCGCTCTCTAGCGCTATGTGCGATCTCTGAGCAATTTAAAAAAAAATCGTATTTGAGATCGTATTCGGATGTAAAGTTTTTAAGTACCTTAAAGAAAGACCTTGTTTGAAGTCTTGGTATTACTATCTCATATGAGTTGCCACGGTGAGATTTTGTTCTTAAAAAAAGAATTGGTTCTAATATATATCTCAGATGATGTGTGGTGGCAAGCATTTTTTTTTCTAAAATATACGCGAGAGGGAGCTGCGATACCTTTTTTTATTTTGTATTCAAATGATATATATATTACAACAAATAAAACCACAGGGCATTTCGTCGTTTCAGTGCTCTTGTAAGACTCAGTTGCAAATGGGTCTAAACACAACCTAGTTTCATTGGTCCTATTTGTCGTAAGAAAGATCCGATCTCAACAGAAGCCAATTTTCGAGAAAGCAGACGCATCAAAAAGAGATCCTACTCCTACATGCTCAAAGCCAATAGATAGACTGACGATGAACTCTCCATGGAAAGTGGCAACCCACGTCCCATAATTCCACCTTGGACCAACCTGTCAAGAAATATTCTTAGTGAAACTTCCTACGTATTTCTCAAAAAATATTTATTTCATAAAAATAAGAGTATGTTTCACTACTACAAAAGATGCTAAATTGGACGCTTACATCACAGACGGTTTCTAGAAACCTTTGTAGGTTAAATTGGACGCTTACATCACAGACGGTTTCTAGAAACCGTCTGTGCTGTAAGTATCACAGATAGTTCATATGAATAACCGTCTATGGTATTTTCACAGACGGATTTTAATACGAATCGTCTTCATTATCACAGATGATTCGTATTAAAAACCGTCTATGAAGTATCGCAGACGGTTTTTATTAAAAACCGTCTGTGATAATGAAGTTATCACAGACGGTTCGTATTAAAAACCGTCTGTGATATGTTCCCCGCCTTGCAATCCCCAAAAGTTTATAATTTCTCGCTTGAGTCCGAATATGATTCAATTTTGAGACACTTTCAGCAAAACGTGTATAACTTTTGCATACGATGTTCATTTTCGATGTTCTTGTACTCGTTGGAAAGCTAACGACGAGCCCGATCCAAAAAAATGATCTGCTTGCGCTAGTCGCTCTCCAAGACCCCAAAAATCGGCCATCTTTGGCCCTAAACCTACGTCGCAAGTTTTTGGTTTCTGTTTTTTCCCTTTTTCTTGGTCTTCCCTTCGGAATTTGGGTTTTGCCTCAACTGCAAAATTGTAGATCTCATTGAAAACTTTCAAATGAGTATATATAAACCATATAAAACTTTGTTATTTTATCTTTTCAGACTAGTTGTTTATATTGCATCGGTATATAAAATTTTGTGTTCTAATTCACAGACGGTTGGTATATAGAACCGTTTGTGATATTCATTCTTTACAGACGGTTCTAGCTACCAACCGTTTGTGATCAAGAGTATTATAGATAGTTTATATGTAAAACCGTCTGTGATAATCTGACCGTTGGACCCGTTGATCCTCCTCAACCCAATCCTAGCCAATAGAAATCCACCAACCCTCACCCCACGGATTGTAGCTCTCTCCCTTATAAATAATCACCAGAACCCCAGCCTCCTTGTTGTTCTCCTCCTCCTTGTTGTTCTCCTCCTCGTTGTTGTGCTTCTCCTTGTTGTTGTTCTCCTCCTCGTTGTTGTTCTTCTCCTCATTGTTGTTCTTCTCCTCTTTGTTGTTCTTCTCCTCCTTGCTGACCCTTACCATAATAGCCTAGCCTCCTTGCTGTTCTCCTCTTTTCGACTGAAATTTCACTTGAAGCAAGATAGAAAGGAAGAAGGCAATGGCAAGATGGAAAGGAAGAAGGCCGTCATAGAAGCTATTGATTTTTTGTTGGCGTACGTTTTGGTGGCTGGAGTCACAAAATCAGATGGAGAGTTCACATCGTACAATGATTTTTTGTTTAGGATAAGATTGACATTGATTGTAATTCTGTATTTGTTAATGGATATTTTATTTCATTTCAATTAATTGATTTGCGAAATGGATGTTTTATGTTTGTGAAATGAATTGAAATGTGAATTGGATGTATACATGTACATATTGATCTGCTTATTTCAGAGGGCATGACTAGCATTTCCTGAGGCTAGCTAATAAACAGAAATAGATTTAGTGGTAGAAGAGAATAACACAGACGGTTTTTAACTAAAAACCGTCTGTGCTAGTTGATAATCACAGACGGTTTTTAGTTAAAAATCGTCTGTGATATTTAGATATCACAGACGGTTTTTAACTAGAACCGTCTGTGATATTTAGATATCATAGATGTTTTTTAGTTAAAAACCATCTGTGATATTTCCACCACAAATGGTTCGAAAGCCGTCTGTGATGACCACGTATCATTACTGACCCATAAATTCAGAAGGTTAACAAAACCGTCTGTAATGACGTTTCTGAACCGTCTGTAATACGGTTTTCTGTAGTAGTGTTTGGATACATAGTATTTTTCGAGTTTGCGAAGAATACTATGGTTTTTTCAAAATATTATTATGGTATCAAAAACTTTGAGGTGTTTAGATACAACAAAAGCTGAATTCAATATCATAGTATTTTTGGAGTTTTAGAAAATCTACTCTCCACTTCTTTTTCTAAACTGAGCCATGCGTATCTTGTGACTTAGAGTATGATCATATTAATTTCTACTTCTAACTTATGCTTAACGAAGTCAGAAATCAATATGAACATACAACTTTTTAAAGCGGTTTTTTCACTCCTCTCGTTTTAGGGATAAGGTAAAGCATCACGGACACGCCACATACCTCATACCTCTCGTACACACACCTCTCAATTTTCTCACCGATCGTTTCTTTCTTTTAAAAATTATTTTTTCATTAGTACTATTTATTTTCAGTAAAAATCATAAGCCACAGCTGATACAACAGACGCTTGGCTTACCTCTGCAATGGTACGAAAATTCTTCTTAGCCACGTCGACCTGCATCTAATTAGTACTTTCTCTTTGCCTGTTCGTATAAAAATCTCATTGAAGAACATGGGCCTGAAGCTTTCACGTGACATGACATTGGAGTTATAGCTATTATGCATGTAACCATGTATATGTTCCCTAAAAATGTATGCCCAAAGATCAACCAGCTACGACTCATGTATATAAATTTGATAAATTTATAATTAGTTAGCCTAAGAAGGCAACTTTTTAAAAACAAAATACTATATTTGACTGTAATTATCAAACTCGTCATGGTTTTCTCGAAACCGTAAAACAGAACGGATGAATTGATAATTTGTTCTATCTTTTATTGAAATGATAATCTTTACCTCATATGTTAATAAGACATCATGAAATATTTTATGAAATGACAAAAAAAAGAAGAAATCTTCCAAGAAAAAACAACCGTGGTATTGACATACTACGTTTTATATCTCGTACCTCAAAAACCGCGGTTTCGAGACACTGCGGTTTTTAAATGCCGTCACATCCAAATAACGTGACCTCCTAATGCAATGCAATGCATCCTCCCTGAATCATCTGTCCAAAAACATAAATGCAGTCCATTGGTAGCGCAACCCCACAAAACCCCCCTCGTCTGGCTGCCACCATCCTGCCACAAGATGGCGTCCTGTTCCTCCTCTTCACCACCACCTCTCCTCCTCCTCACCCTCTTCACCGCCACCTTCCTCACTCTATCAGCTCTAGCCCAACAAGTACAAGTACGCCCCCATCTCTCTCTGCTCTCTTTTTCTCTCTCTCTGGCGTACTAACCTGTCCTCCTGTGTGTGTATGCATGTCTGTAGGCTGACAGCAGCAGCGGCAGCAATGTGACGACGGCGGCGGCAGCGGAGGGGTGGACGGGGACGCCGATGCTGAGGAAGACGTTCTTGGACGGCGGCGCGGGGATGCTGCCGCGGCGGCGGCGGCTGGTGGGGCGGTTCCAGATATGCGCGGTGTGCACGTGCTGCGGGGGGCCGAGGGGCGTCTGCATCCCGGCGCCCTGCTGCTACGCCATCAACTGCAACATCCCCAACCGACCCTTCGGTGTCTGCTCCTTCACCCCAAGAACATGCAACTGCCTCAACTGCCACCTCTAGCAGAAGATGCACATGCAGATGGTTTATAAAAAAAAAAGGTGTAATGCTGTTTTTCTTTCTCCTTGGTTATTAAGAAATGCTGAGAAATTTATTTCGGATTGGATTGGATGGAGTTCGAGTCCATCACATGATATCATAGTATATCAGTAAGTACTAAGTACATTGGTGGTAGCTAAGTAGCTTGGTGATGGATGGATGGATGTTTTTGGTTTGTTTTTGTGTGATTGGTTAATCTGGTGCTCTTGAATTGTAGATATAATTAATTAGTATCTTGATTTGAGATAATTTATTTTTATTGTACTTTTGGTGTATTTTGTCGAAGCAGACACGCACACAGTCACACGACCTGATACTCGTTGCGACCACTCGAAGCCGCTTACGACCACGAAGTCATTTACGACAACTTGAAGCAGCTTACGATCACGTAGTCGTTTACGACCACTCGAAGTTGTAGAAAGTCGATAGTCGGTTACGACCTACAATCACGTACTCGATAATCGATTTCAACTTCCGACCATGAAGACTTCAAACTCGTACTCGACTACGGCAATGAAGTCGTACTCGGATACAACACTCAGGAAAATACAAGGATTTATACTGCTCAACTTCTGTAGCTTTTCTCAGCCTTTTTCTTTCATTTATAGGTTCCGAATACAAAGCAAAGGCTAAACTTATTTTCTATTCTTACGCCATGATCTGTTTTGGCCATGCCATCCCCACACCCAGTGAAAACACAACTCCACTAACTAACAGGCTAAACGAAAGTCATGGCCACGATTCTCCATCGGCGTGTGGCACGAATTACACGCCGCCATGCCAGATGACTCTAGAATCTTGCCAGCATAAGCACTTTGGCAGAGCGTGATCTCGCCAGCTTCTTGCTTAACCTCGATTCCCAAGTAGTAGCTCAGGAGACCAAGATCACTCATCTCGAACAAGTTACACATCTGGTCTTTAAATGCGGCAATATTGTTGATGCTGGTGCCGGTGATGATCAAGTCATCAACGTAGATGCCTACCAGCAGCAATGACGTGCAATTGGTCCTTCGGTACACAACATGTTCTAGAGGATCTGCACTGAAAGCCGAGGGAGACGAGCGACGCATCCAACTTGGCGTTCCACGCCCGCGGCACCTAGCGAAGACCGTACAGGGCCTTATGCAGCTTGAGCACCCTGTGCTCGTTGTCGGGGTCGATGAAGCTAGGTGGTTGGTGCACGTAGACCTCCTCAGCAAAGTCGCCATTCACGAACGCTGACTTGACGTCCATGTGGTGCACCTCCCGTCCATTGTCCGCAGTGAGTGCTAGCAGGAGCCGCACCGTCTCCATCTCGCGCCACCGGGCGAAGACCTCATCGAAGTCCACCCCCTACCATTGAGCAACCCTTTAGTGACTAGACGTGCCTTGTGCCTCACCACATTCCCTGCATGGTCCTTCTTTATGTTGAACACCCATTTGAGCCTGATGGCCCTTGTGTCCGGCTGGGAGTGCGACGAGCTCCCACATACCGTTGTTGTGGATGGCAGCCAGCTCCTCTCCCATTGCCTGCTTCCAGCATGCTTCTTCAACTGCTTGGTCGACGTTGGCTGGCTCCTCGTAGCTAGAAGACAAACCCCGCTTTGCTCGATGTCAACTTCCTCAGTAGTGTTGTAGATGTTCGATAGCTC
Source organism: Bonia amplexicaulis (assembly GCA_036346245.1). Taxonomy (NCBI): domain Eukaryota; kingdom Viridiplantae; phylum Streptophyta; class Magnoliopsida; order Poales; family Poaceae; genus Bonia; species Bonia amplexicaulis. Next base: position 10,656,775 of record CM070765.1, read on the forward strand.
CCGGCAGCGACACAGCCTAGAGTCAGTGTCAAGCGCGTTGTCATGGGTTGGTGGTGTTGCCCACTCAACGTCCGTAGATGCCGGTGGAGGTGTTCATGGTTCCACCGCCTGCGGTGCTTCAGGATCTGCTCCGAGTGTCGATGTCGTTGCCTCTCCAGTGTCGACGTCCACCACACCTTGCTCCGTGGTGTATGTCACGATGAACGAGGCGGCTGGGTTGCATTCGCCTGACTCCTAGTCCCATCGCTTTTGTTCCTCGAGTATAACATCGTAAGTCACATGAAGCTTCTTTGCCGCCAAATCGTACTCCCTGTATGCCTTCATTCCTTCCTCATAGCCGATGAACACCATTGGTGTTGAGCGATCCTCCAGCTTGTTCACGCCTGGCTCGACGTTTCTGATGTGCGTGATGCACCCAAAGACTCAGAGATGGTGCACCTTCGGCTTCCTCTTGTGCCACGCCTCGTACGGTGTTTTGCCATTGAAGGACCGAAATGGCGACAGAGGGGGGGTGAATGGTGCCTTCTTAAAAATTGCCCCCAAGTATTTTCCAAAAAACTCTACTGCAGACAAGAACCAGATTTAAGCTGCCGAAAACAAAACAGTAAATACATGCCAAAGAATTTTGTTTGCTCTTCTCTGACCAACACAACACAGAAGTTTATAAAAAGGATCAGCCAAAACAGAATGGACCAACCACTGCTACTGCTGCAAAGGAAACTGCAAAGAGAACTCATCGCTACTTTGCGCAATCGGCCGACAAGGAGAAGGAACAATAATATGCGCCAAGAGAACCACTGAAAAACAGATGTACCAGCCGGACTGCCTTTTCACTACTTCCCAACAGAGGTACCAAACAAGCTCCCAGTTAATGGAGAAGAGAAACAGACTTTAAAGATTTAAACCAAATGCTGCAAAGCAAAAAAGAAAAGTCTGAACCTGCAGATCCTTTTCTTGTTTGCTTTCTTCGGCTGAAGACCACTTGCTACAGATATTAAATCCAAACCAAGTGAACACAAAGAAAACACAGCGTGCTGTTTTAGCCGAGTAACAAAGAAGGTGTCAAATGGTTGATTGTTCTTATTTGGTTTAACTCTTCAGGAAATCAAAAGAAAGAGATGCTTCTCTCAAGACAAATTATTTCGACTGAAGAATTTTAGAGCAGCAGATCAAAGAAACGAAAATAGATGGGACTGGAAAGGAATGGTAAGTATTTAGTTTTGCCGAAAAGATCACAGGTGCCTAGTCGGATAATCACAGGAAGATTAGCTTGCAGGAACTTATATTTCACAAATCATTCGGATGAGAGATTTTTAACCAAGAGAAGATTAAGTCCTCTGCTGAGAGAAGGAACAAGAAAAAGATTTGAATAGCAGCAGGACTAGAACTCCTTTTGTGAGACAAACCAAGGATTCAACTCACAAACAATCCTCTGCTGAGAGAAGGAACAAGAAAAAGATTTGAATAGCAGCAGGACTAGAACTCCTTTTGTGAGACAAACCAAGGATTCAACTCACAAACAAAATAAGTAGGGAAGAAACGAGGACAACAAGAGAACAGAGGCAAAACACACAGAGCTGTTCACGGGAACAAGAAAACCCAAACAAACAACATCTCCAACTGACTGAGGTAAGAAGATTTAAAAGGAGAAAAATGATTACAAGACTCTTAATACATTCTCTCCCTCTCAATCCTCGAAAACACCAAGAGCCTCACATGCTACTTGGGAGGAACACAACACACACACAAGAGATAAAATGAGCTCTAGAAACACTAACTCTCTCTATTGTATCCTTAGGGGTATGCAGCCCCTCACCTCTATTTATAGCCCTTGGCTAACGGGTCTCCAACCCACACGGCTAAACCCTAACGGAGCCGCCTCCCACTTGTGCAGCTTTGCGAAATTCCCTGCCGCCCCTCCCGCACCTTCCGGAAGCTTCCGCCCTTGCCTTGCACGCCCGCAACCACCTCGGCCCACGTCGTCTTTGACACGCCCCACCGTTCGACCCGGCGCCACCGCGCCTAGTCCGGTCACCTCGTGTCTCGCCACGACTCCGCCTCGGCGCCCCTGAACACACGGACAAGAAACACGTCAAATAGCACCGCCGATACATGAAAGCGTAAATAGAGACCAAACCTGTCGAGTCATCAGAATATGCAACCTAGACCCATACGACTAGATTCGACCAAGTCCGACCGAGCCCGTTACACCACGCAACGTCTAGGTCCGAACCAACCGACTCAAACTCGATTTTTCCTAAAACGATATCAATTACTCATCATTCTCAACGGGATGACCACCACATGGTCTCTCAGCCATTGAGACTCTGTGTCGGTGCCCTATTGAGGATGTAGACTGTAGTTTTCATTGCCTCGCCCCAGAATGTCGTCGGCACACCCATGGTCCTCAGCAGACAGTGTGCCATCTCTACCACCGTCTGATTTAGGCGTTCGATGACTCCATTCTGTTGCGACGAATATGGCATAGTGGTGCAGTGCCTGATGCCGAGCTCGTTGCTGTACTCATGGAACTCGGTGGAGTTGAACTCACCACCACGGTTTGAGCAAAACTCTATGAGCTTGCCATCGTGCTTAGTTTCAGCTAGCGCCTTGATCTTCTTGAAAAACTTGAATGCTTCATCTTTGGACTTGAGCACCTCGAGGCACATATATCTACTGTGATCGTCTATGATCAACAGAAAATACTTAGGGCATGTTCTTTAACGGCTTCTAAAAGTGGCTTTTGGCTTTTGCTATAGTACCTAACTTCAAATAGAGTATTTTCTCAAGATTGGGTCTATAAGTTAATTATAGTACATGTTAAAATCCCAACATCTGTATCAACCAAATTCACAAGTGAGTATCTCTCTCCCGTAATCTCTGTCACAAACAGCTAAAATTCAAAAAATTCAGTCAAAAGCCATAAGCCGTAGCCATATCAAACATGCCCTTATTACTTCCTGACATCGCCGGTGTGATCGGTCCGCATAGGTCGCTATGGACCAACTCCAGTGGCGCTCGGCGCGGTAATCTATGGCCTACGGGAACACGGCTCAGTGCTTCTTGCCGAGGGCACACCCATCACAGAACTGCTTGACGTGATCAAATAGTGGAACCCCAGCAGCCATCCCTTTTAGTGTCAGGTTCCGCAGCACTCGCAAGTTGAGGTGGTCGTAGAGTCTGTGTCACAACCATGCCACATTGTCCATGTGCGTGAGAAAGCACACAGGACCAGCAAGGTTCAGTTTCAACATGTAGAGCCGGTTCCTGGTCTGCCTCACCCGTGCCAGCAGTTTGCGTTCATGGTCGAACATGAGCAACTCTCCGTCTTCGACCACTACCTTGTACCCACTCTCATCCAATTGCCCAACAGAAATGATGTTGCTACGGAGATGCGAGATGAAGTATACCTCGGTGAGGAGCCGATGCTCCCCATTCCAGCACTAGAACATGACGATTCCATTGCCGTGGATGTCCACGAGCAAGCTGTCACCAAATTTGATTGTCCCTTTCACTGATTCATCAAGCGATCTGAACATCGCTCGAGACCTGGTCATGTGGCTGCTTGCTCCCATGTCGAGGTACCAGACGCCGTCTCCTACATCTGGCGGGATCACCTTCTCCTCATTAAGGAGCACCGTCTGCTACTGGACCTCGCTGTTAGCTTGTGACAGCTCACAGTGCTCGACTATGAGTAGCACGGGTTGTTCATCTTGCGCACACGTCAGGTGTGCCTCCTCCTTGTGCTCGCGGCGGGGCTTGCGATAGTTCCTAAAGAAGTGCCCCATCTGGTCGCAGTTGTAGCAGTTAACTTGCGACATGTCACGACGTGTGCTGGATGAGGCACCGCCCTGGGCACCATGCCCAGCTTTGTCGCACCCATGGCCTTGCTGCCTTCCACGGTGGTGATTGTCGCTGCTGCTGCCGCTTCTCCGGTCTCCACCTGAGGAGCCATCACACTGCTCTCATTTCTTGGCATGCGCATGCCACTCCTCCTCAGTGAGGAGTAGGCGCCCTTCGATGCCGTCTTTGTTATCTAGTCCATATCGCACCTCCACCGCGTGAAGCCATGAGCTCGTCACCAAGAGTGTGCTCAGGTCGAGGAGCGTCTCAATGGAGATAGCTACCTGCACGTATCGTGGGGGTACGATACGTAGAAACTTCTTCATGACTTTAGATTCTTCAATTGTGAAGGTTGTTGATGAGGCCAGTGATCCACATCGAAAACTCGTCGACAGTCTCGCCATCCTTGAATGTGATGTCTTCAAACTCCTTGCGGAGCTTTTGCACGTTCAACTCATGCACGCAGTCAATGCCCATTTGCTGCACCTTTATGATGTCCCACACCTGCTTTGCTATGTCCTTCACGGCGAGCGTTGACAGCATGTCCAGCGGCATTGCGCGGAGGATCGCGGACAGCGCCATCCTATCATCGTGAAAGTTGGCATACCTGGCTCAATTGCTCGCCATAGTCCCTGCGCCTGCAAGTTGACTCTCATCACGAGAGCCCAATTGGAATAGTTCGTGCATGTTAGCATGGGGTGGACAACTGTCTCCATGCTCTCCCTTGTCACCTACTGTACCACCACCTCACGGCCGTGCACCCTCATCTTGCCACACCCGCGGATCCTTGGTGGAGTGAGGGATCTCGAAGGAGATTCAGATCCGTGGCCTGACATCGCCGTCAGGATCTCTACACCGCTCTGATACCACTTGTCGGAGCAGACATGCACACAGTCGCACGACCACAAGTACCTGGTACTCGTTGCGATGACTCGAAGCCGCTTACAACCATGAAGTCGTTTACGACCACTCGAAGCCACTTCTAATCACATAGTCGTTTATGACCACTCGAAGCCGCTTACGATCACGTAGTCGTTTACGACCACTCGAAGCTGCAACAAGTTGATAGTCGGTTACGACTTACGACCACATACTCGATAGTCGGTTTTGATTTCCGACCATGAAGACTTCAAACTCGTACTCGACTACGACAATGAAGTCATACTCGGATACAACACTCAGGAAAACGTAGGGATTTGTACTGCTCAACTTCTGCAGCTTTTCTCAGCTTTCTTCTTTTATTTATAGGATCCGAATACAAAGCAAAGGTTAAACTTATTTTCTATTCTTATGTCATAATCTGCTTTGGCTGTGCCATCCTACGTCCAGCGAAAATATAGCTCCACTAACTAACAGATTAAACGAAAGTCACGGCCACGACAATGGTGGGCTTATGTCCAACAAATTTCCATCTCATGGTGTAGTGTTGCTTTTAATTTGTTAGCAATTGATTGATATTGGGGGAAGCAATATCTGATTAAGGTGCGGTTGTTGTCAAGAATGTTGGGAATTTTGTGGATTTGAGTTCAGTACCAAAGGATAGTTATGGTGATTTGGTTTGGTGCTCTTGAATTTTGCATAGGTAGTTGATGTTTGGTCGTTGCGCGATTTGTTTGTATATAGTGCCAAATTTTATTTCCTATGTAGTAATATTTTTCTCTGGTTGTGGTTTTAATTGTTTTGGTACGTGCATTGGTGAGGCAGGGGAGAATATATTGTGCTATACAGTTATTGCTAGGGATGCAAACGGATCGAATACGGATGGATAATACCTTTACTATATTTGTTTTCATATTTTTTCTTAGATGCGGATACGAATATGGATACATCGGATACGAATATAAATACAAATAATATCGAATATAGATACAGAGCGAATACGAATCGAAATGAATACAGTCACGAATATTTATCAGAACATTAAAACCCCTTAAACTATACATCCAAACTCAATGAAAACACATAAATAGTTTATCTTATCAAAATATTAATGAAATCTAAACAAGCATAAGCATTTTTATCCACAATAGTCATACTATTGTACAGATTTTAAATCTTCAAATGGCAGTTAATTTTTTCTAAAGTCCTAAATAATTCTTAATGAATTTTACCATTTACATGTGACTAATAAATTAATTAAGAATTTAAATTTACATCAGAATGATTTAAATGTCAATACATCAATTTAATCAGTACAAATTTTAATCTACCGACAATACTAAATTTATTTTTAATAAACAAAAATATTTGCTAGTGGTGTTTGTAATTTTATATGACTAGGGAATCTAATTCCTAATGGTAATGGAGGCTTATGGCTTGGTTAGGCTAGTGGACTGGTGGACTGGTGGCGGGGAGACGAGAGAGGCTGGCTTGGGCTGGGCAATGTTGGGATGAAATCCCAGATATCCGATTCCGTATTATTCGGATAATCCGCATTCGTATTTATATTCGTCGGATATCCGTATCCGTTTTTGACAAAAAAATCTGTATTTATTTCCGATCCTAGAATTATCCGAAGAAAATCCGATCCGACACAATCCGTATTCATTTTCATCCGGATGGATCGGAAACTATCTGATCCGTTTTCACCCCTAGTTGTTGGTGTGCACTTTTACTGTCTTGTTTTAGTAATGCCTATTAGCTTTTATTAGCGAAGTTAATGAGATTTTATTCTGATTTTTACAGTGCGAGTTAAGAGAAAAAAATCAAATGGTTTAAGAAGCAATATAAGTAAGATCATTTATGTTAATTTTATGATTTCTTGGGCAAAGAAAACATTGCAATAAAAATACATAAAATGGTTCATTCTCTACCTACCTTAGTTTCAGTGAACCTCAAAGAGTGAGACAAGGAGATGTGCTAAATTGGTTAAGGGCCAGTTTGGATTCAAGGATTGTCAAATAAATTTGAAGGATTAGCTATAGTTCTTCCAAAATTCTTATGAATTTCCTATGTTTCGTACAGTTCCTAATTGTTATTTCTAGTGTGATTATTTTCACTTCAAATTTCGTATCAGAAATTTTTGACTTTGTTTAGATCAAAGGCTTTCAATGCAGCCTTCTTGTTCTTTAATTAGTTCCCTTGGACAGTAGTGTAGTACATGTGAGTCTCATCACCAATGGAAGTCAATGGTGTGGTTAGTCCCTGTCGGTTTTACACTGTTTTTTTTTTTATCTCAACCTCCTTTGTTTGCTGACGATCCGTAGCAATGTCGTTCAGACGTCAAGAGGATTAAAGTTAAGGATAAGTAGAATTATGGTAGGCCCGTTCATTGCCCATTTGGTGTTTAAATTATTTATTGTCTTCTCCAAAGTTAGATCTGCAAGGATGGAATTAGGGATGGAGTAGGTGATGGTGGTGTGCTGTAGCAATGGTCCTTGAGCTGGCTGACCCTGGCCATTCTTAACAAAGAGCACGGTGCTACAATATCGTGTCATTAATTTTAGATAGAAAAATACAGTCCAGGTGAAATTGGTAAACTGTAGCAATTGAATTAATTCGCTAAAACTAGATCCAATGCCATTGTCAACGAGGATCGCAATCCATCTCCAGTGGCATGGTCTTTTCCCTCGTTTAAGTTGGGACTCCTAGAAGATGCCACTGTTTGCAGGGAAGAAAAAGGTATGTTTTTTTCAGCTGCGGTTGATGGTTTATGGTAATGGCTAATAGTTTTTGGCTCTAACGCAAGTGTTATATAAACGAATCAAATATCGATAAATCGATAAGCAGTTTCGAAAAACTATCCTGATATGTCGTTTTGAAACAACGGAGAAGAATCCAAAGAGGGCCAAAGGAGAGGTGGACCTTAAACCTCAACCATCCGATTGAACGTTGGATGGGCATCCAACGAAGCATCCCAAATGCATGCTTGAAATTGAGATACTAAAAAGTTTCTAATTCACCATTGAAGATGATCCTGACTGTCGATTTTAAATCTAAAGGGCATGAGACTGTAAGAAGGAGCATCGAAATGGCATGTTGTCCACGGCGACTGCAGCGGGTCGTCATTCTCCCTCAGCCATCGCCTTCCGCGTCAACAATGTCATCTTCATCTTTCTCCCATGCAGCGATTCCTTTGTGTGTGCATCCAGCATGGTTACCAGCCAGAGATGTGCCAAGTCTCCCATGCCACATGGTTGTCAGAGTCGTAGGACTCCCCATTGGAGACCATTTGTCCTGATGTGAAGATCTGCACCACATGTTCAAAGGCACACTTGATGGTCTTTAATTAATTAATTTGCCTTTTTGTTTTGTGTTGCACGGATGTATATCCTTGTTTATGTTTTTAATCCGTGTCGAGCGAAGATAATGTGCTCAGAATAAATTTAACGAGTTGTGGCTAATTCTTTGGGGGAGGGGGAGGTGGCTTACCTCTATGAGTCGAAAAAATGCATTCTTGTTTTCAGAAATTTGAGATTTTTTTTGAGAGGATGTAATTTTAGATGTTCCCTACGATTTAACATCGAAGTGCCATTTCTTTTGCCAGTCACTAAATTAGATTAAATAAGTAGTAGTACACGATTAAAATTAGTTAAATTTTATCAATTTTCACTAGAAGGTTCAATTTATTGAAGCAAAATGTCCTTGATTGAAAACAAGCTTAATTTGAAGAAGTTTAAAAGATACAAAAAATAAATAAATAATCTGACCTAGAGAGCCATACATCCTTTCTGTAGATTATCAAAAGAAAAAAAAAAGACGCGAGGAACTCTCTCAACAATACATCCACAAAAAAAGTTGCAAAAACAGATCGGATATAGGTATCAATGATTGCTGCAGTCATGTGACTCACATTAGCTGTTCAGTTTTCTTTCAGAGACCACACATTAGCTGTTCAAGTTTTTTTAGACACCACATTAGCTGTTCAATTGAGGGGCTAGTAAGTTGCAGATGAGAAACTGCCAGATTTAGTCCGAAGCAAGCAAATGTATTGCGTAAGTTACTTGAAAGCTAAAGAACCTAACAGACACTTCACCTTAACCGCCCATTTTGCAATCAGGGCTAACAGACGGAAAACTACTAGAAACTACGGCATAGCTATGAATACAAAGAATTTTGATCCGACTACGCATTAGGGATAAATGGCTCTGCCTTGCGTCTAACTTGTAATCTTTGAAGTCACTGTCATTCTTAATGGAATGGCACGCAGCCCTCCTACGGCTACTTCGATAGTCTAGATTATTTTTCCTACCTACAAATTTGTTACTAGCATGTGAAGCGTAAAACATTTTGCAGGTCATTGTCTGGCCAACGAGAATTTGGGAGGGTTGTTGGGGGTTGTAGATGGGTGTGCATTGAAAATCGCCATTTATGTTGTTTCTGTAGGACCAATCATCCATGGGACCATTTGTGGAGGCTGGCTTGCCATTATCCTATGTGCGGGCGAGTGCCCTCTCACACTCATTTGCCTTTGCTCTCAGCAGCTAGAAGCCTAGAAGTACCGGCTAGATTAGTCCTTGCTGCTCATCCTTTGGGTTCAACGCTCTTATTAGAGGCTAGCTTGAATTGTATGCTCAAAAGTAAATCGTTTTTTGGCATGGGATGGGTCACGGGCATCTCCTTCTGGTAGTGTAGTAGTGAAGCCCTATGAGAGTAATGAATATTTAAGATTGCTTGTGTCTTGCTTTTATTGCTTGAGTTTGATTTTAAGAAATTGTAGTTTGACCTATTGCTTTTTGAAGCTAGTGGTCTGACCAGCCCTGGCGTGGCGGTCTGACCGGCTATTGCACAACAATCTGATCGGTCTGCGGTAGTACCGGCCCTTTATTGGTGGTAGTTATTTTTTTAGAGAAGGTCTTTTGGAGTTTTTAGTCTGGGACTTGGTGCGGTAGTATCGGCATTGTAAATGCGGTATGACCAGATAGGAGCGGTCTGACCGACAGTTGCATGGTGGTCTGTCCGGAGTGGTGTTGGCGGTTTGACCAACTTGGCCGTGGTCAGACCGGTCTCTATTCTTGTTGATGAGGTAGTTTGTTTTGGGTTGTGAGTCATGACGGTGTCTATGCAGTGTTAGCCATGGGGTTTTCATGCAGGTGTAAGTTATGGTGGATCCGTCATGACGGTCACGTCTAACTCACTACTATAGAAAACCATATTACAGACGGTTCAAAAACATCATCACAGACAGTTTTCTGAACCGTCTAAATTTATGGGTCAGTGATAATCAAAGGTTATCACAGACAGTTTGTAACTAAAAACCGTCTGTGATATTCTTTTCTATCCCTAAATCTATTTCTGTTTATTGGCTAGCAGATCAACATGTACATGTATACATACAATTCACATCTCAATTCATTTCATATACATAAAACATCCAATTCACATCGCACTTCATTTCACAAACATAAAACATCCATTTCGCAAATCAATTAATTGAAATGAAAATAAGCAAATATAGTATGAAACACAGTACACATTTTATTTTTATTAACATTAGAGCCTACCATTACAATATCCCAAAACAACAAATAGGTTGACCATCTAGCTAACACAACAAGAACATAGAAAAGCAAAGATCCTTGTGCATTGTCTGCTTCGTGGGGCAAGGAGGAGGAGGAGGAGAACAACAAGGAGGAGGATATCGAACAGCAAAGAGGAGGAGAACAACAAGGAGGAGAACAGAAAGGAGGCTAGGTTCTGGTGATTATTTATAGGGAGAGAGTGCGAAATTTTTTGGCGCAGGGATGGAGAGGCGGAGCTACAATCCGTGGGGTGAGGATTGGTGGATTTCTATTGGCTAGGATTGGGTTGAGGAGGATCGACGGGCCCAGTGATCGGATTATCACAGACGGTTTGGTAGCTAGAACCGTCTGTGATGAATGAATATCATAGACGGTTCTATATACCAACCGTCTGTGAATTAGAGCACAAAAATTTATATACCGATGCAATATAAACAACTAGTATGAAAAGATAAAATAGCAAAGTTTTATATGGCTTATATATACTCATTTGAAAGGTTTCGATGAAATCTACAACTTTTCAGTTGAAGCAAAATCCAAATTCTGAAAGGAAGACCAAGAAAAAGGGCAAAAACAGAAACTAAAAACTTGCGACACATGTTTAGGTCCAAAGATGGCCGATTTTCTAGGTCTTGGAGGGCGACAAGCGCCATTTTTTTGGATTGGGCTCATCGTTATCTTTCCAACGAGTACAAGAACGTCGAAAACGGACACCGTATGCAAAAGTTATGCCCGTTTTACTGAAGGTGTCTCAAAATTGAATCCTACTCGGACTCAGGCGGAAAATTATGAAATTTTGGGAAATTGCAAGGCGAGAAACATATCATAGATGGTTTTTAAATATAAACCGTCTGTGATATGCTAGTATCACAAACGGTTTTTAATTTTTATTTAAAAATCGTCTGTGATATTCCTGATTATCACAGACGGTTTTATAATAAAAACCGTCTTTGATACTGGCATATCACAAATGGTGTCTATGCAGTGTTAGCCATGGGGTTTTCATGTAGGTGTAAGTTATGGTGCATCCATGCATAATTTATTTTATAGATGAGAGTCAAGTGCATGTCATTTATGCTCGGATCGATTTCTTGTTCTTTGATATGTAGGTGCTTCGATGATTGTTGCGGCCAGCGGCAAGACCGAGGCTATAGAAGGGGTTTTAAGGTCATGACATGTCATGTAAGTCTGGGGGAGCAACATCTCAAGCGGAGAAGCACGAGAGAAAGACAAGTGTCATGAAGAGGCAGTGTGTGCATGTGGTGTACCAATTGAACTTGTGCGTTTCAAGTGGTGAAGATCCTCAGCGCAAGTGTAAGATCTTGGCAGCACATAATTGGACACCATGTACTGTGGTTTGCCATTGGACTCAGGTGTTTCAAGTGGTGACGACCTTGGCACAAGCGTACGATCTTCACGATGAGGTGTTGGACATTACATCTTCGTGAAGACTAGTGAGTGGCAAATGAGGAAATTATCCAATACTAGGTGGATTAGCTGTTTACAAAACCACAGTATTGGCCTAAGTAGTTTAGGTCACATTTTTGAGGATCTAGTGTGTTAACAGGCTTGTGAAGCCTAGTGGAAATCGCACTTTGAAAAGTGTGTAAGTGTGTATAATGTAAAACCCGTTTATATGTGGGTTACCAGGTTTCCCATTTATAAGTGGTGTGATCCACTAAGGAGTTGCTATTTGTTTAGGGTTTAGTGCGAGGTGGAAGCCTACTATATATGCCTTGTGTGTTGAAGAGAGTGGGTTGTTGAGAGAGAGTATTAGGGTTTCTTTGTGTTAGAGATTTTTATGTGTGCGCGCTCTAGGCTTAGAGATCCTGAGGAGTTGATGTAAAAAATTCCTCTCTAAGTGAAATGAACATCTAAAGTTTACTCAAGTGAGTTGTGTCATGGACCCTTGTATTTTCTATTTTCTTGGTATTCTTGTTTGGATTTATCTCTTCTTGATCTTTCTTGGGATAGATTGAAGGTAGCTATGCGGGACAGATTTGTTCCTCCTGCTTTTAAACGTGATATGCGTAAGAAATTGCAGCACTTAGACCAAGGTAATAGATCTGTCGAGGAATATTATCAAGAATTATAAATAGGCATGATGCGTTGTAATATTAAATTTACCATACTATCTTTTACAGGTGTTTATGATGATGACTGTAACACCCTAGGACCCACATTACCCTGGGATGCTACTAAAACTACTCTACAACTAGCTAATTTACAAGATAAATTAAACTAGCAACAATACTAAACAAGATAGTATAAGCGGAAGCATAAACAACTAAGGAATAACAGAATAGTGATAGCAATTCAATATTTAAAATATCCTCCAACATTTTAATCTAAAACATAGTTCAAAAGTTTAACATTATTAAGATAATGTAAACAAAGCTATGCAAAGGTCTAGAATCCTTTCAACTTTATTACAGCATAAAAATATAATTCACGTGCATCAGTGTGGTGCCGCTCTACCCTTCCCATGCATGCTCAAAGTTCACCTGTAGGGAGGGGAAACAAGGGTGAATCATACCTCTTCAATTTCAGATTTAATTGGCATATAAATGCAGTCATTTTATACACGATTAGATGCAAGAGAAAATATTTAATCTTCTACAATCTACCATAGATTAATCATCAACATTTAATCTTCCACAAATAGCAATGTTTATATCCTCAACCTCAAATCACCATCAATGACGGTAAAACATTTAACAAATAAATCTTGTTTGACTACTTTAAATCCTCAACCACTACCAGTACCAAAGGCAATAAAACATATGTATGTCTTACTTCAATACTTTATTATTTCCTACATCCACAATTGCTATCATCAATTACTATAAGCGAAAAGAATCTCATGCCACCATCACAACCCTTACCATACACAAGGGTGGAACCACATTCCACGACCACAACCACAATCATCATACAACAAATAGCTCACATGAGCCAATTCCACATTGCAACTATGAAGTTGTATATTCCACATTACAACTATGAGTTGAATATTCCACGAAATAACTTAATCACAACATATTGCATATATATGCAAATGAATCTTTCCACAATGTAATGCATATGAATGCTTTCATGCTATGCTCCACATCACTCTTTCCAGGGCAGAAATTGAGGTGCATGGTATTACGGCAATATACGATGTTTCCCGTGGGATAAGAGGTGCATCGTATTACGGTAATATACGATACTGTACCGGTACGGTCGCGGCGACATCCACATATGCAAATGACATGATATGACATGAATGATACGATAATTCATAAATCACATTAATTCATCCACAAGGAGCATTATCATGCTATCAACATATCCACATCCACCACATATTAATTTCATGTTCCACATTATAACATCAAGCAAAAATTTCACATGTCTACTAGCATAATATCAACATATCAATTGATCAATACTTGCTACCATCTCCATAATTAAAATATCATGCAATCATGGCATAAAGTATCAAATTACGATAATAATGTAAATTGCAAGTAGAAGGAATAACAAGTTAAACGGTAGCAACCACCGCTACGTTTACTTGCCTTAATGCGATGAAGCGAAGTAAAATCAACAGCGCTCAGGGACAAGACCACCTGTCCAAAAGACAACTCTCAGCACATAGCCACAGCATACAAATATGACTAAAATATTAAAGACGTCGCTAAAACCCCGAACCCGCACAAACTCCTCTCCGCTCAACAATTCAGCAAATTACCCTCTGCAGTAGTGCTGCTTCACAATTTCGTATCTTTACAAATATTTATCCAATTATAGCAAATGATACCTCTCTGGATTCACCACTTAAAAGCCTACATTTTTTTATGTAGAACACATATTTTTATTTCGAACACATCTAGGTGTAATTTAATGCCCAAAACAGAGGAACATCTTTGTTCTGGCAGATTGGACAACAATATTCAATTGCGTCCCAGCAACAGTACATGGGTCTAAAAATTCTGAATTTTCTACAGTAGCTATATTACCAGATTCTCTACAACTTTCTCAATTACGGTTATGAGCATAAAATTCATTTACTACCTCAAATTCACAGATTACCGTCGGTCTGTACCAATCTGCTCGCCTGACAAACAACAGTATTCTTGACCCCATAACTGCCAGATCCCATGGCAAAAAATTCTGAACAAATTACAGGAGACGCATCTGGAAGTCCTATACAACTTTCCTTTTGGGAGAGTCTGTAGGAAAAATCGTTTACTAGGTCTAATCCGCACAAACAGACGTGCTACGCGAATCAATCTACAGGCAGACAACAGCTAATCTCTAATCGGGCAATTAATCCATTAACTTCAAAATCTGTGCCAAGAACCCTAATTATTCTGAAAAATAGAGGGTTTATGATTAGAAAAAATTACCTAGAGGATCTTTTGAGATCACCCCTCTTCTTTTCTCCTCTTCTTCTCCTCCTTCTCTTCTTCTTCCTTCTCTTCCCTTTCTTCTCCTTCCTTCTTGTTTTCTCCTAGCACCAAGGGACAAGGGGTGGTGGCTATGGGAAAGAGGGAGGGGCTGGGGGAAGGGGAGGTGGCTTAGGGTTTTTAGTGGGAGGGTGGAGGGTGCGGCCACCCTTGGGCCTTGACCCACTCTCCGAGCAACTCACTCGAGATTTTTATTTAATTATTAATTTATTTTATTCATTTTACAATATTCTACAATTTATATTTTTCCCTTCCCGCGATTTGCCGAAAAACCGGCGACTCCGCGATTGTTTTAAAAACTTTCGCCGTAACGACGTTCGGGATATTACATTGACATTTATCTAGATTGGGAGATGACAGTTGAAAAAAAATTTAATGCCCATCTAGTTCCTGAAGTGCATAGAGTCAGACAAACTACTAGTGAATTTAAAGATTTTGCTATCCTTTGGTGGAGTCAAGTAGTTAATTCCGGTTTAACACCTGATACATGGGATAGATTGAAGGTAGCAATGCATGCTAGATTTGTTCCTCCTGCTTTTAAACGTGATATGCGTAAGAAATTGCAGTGCTTAGACCAAGGTAATAGATCCGTCGAGGAATATTATCAAGAACTACAAATAGGCATGCTACGTTGTAATGTTGTAGAGGATGAGGAGGATAAGATGGCTCGTTTTTATAGGGGCTTAAGGCGTGAAATTCAGGACATAGTTGATTACAAAGAGTATACAATATCAATAGGTTGTTACAGTCTGCTTGTTTGGCAGAAAAGGAATTGTGGGTAGGCAACAAAGGACTAGGAGCAACTTTGGAAGTATGTCTACATCGAGATCGACACTGGGGCAATCTAAGACAACCCAACCTCCTGTTTTTCAAACTGCTGCCCCCTTTGTGAGTAGGGCGCGTTCAGTAGCACCGCCACCACCATCACATGCACCCGAGACGAGCAAATCTACTAGTGTGCAAGCACCAGCACAGAGCTCTTCATCGATTGCTTCCACTGGCCGTACGACGGGCATTGTGTGCCGCTATTGTAAAGGAATGGGCCACTTCATGAGAGATTGCCCAAGTCAGTGGGCATACATTATGACAGAAGATGGTGGTTATGTAAATGCTAGTGATGTTGAGGATGAATATGCTCTTGCAGCTAACCTTGTAGGCAATGATGATGATCATGAGGCAGATAGCGATAGTGAGGAAATTTTAGGTGCCGCTGCTACGGCGAATTATAGAACCATAATTGTGCAACTAGTATTAAGCACTCAAAGAGAGCAAGAGGAGAAGCTCAACATCATAATTTGTTTCAGATGTTCCTCATCGTCAAGGATTGCCGTGCTCGTGTTATAGTTGATGGCGGGAGCTGCAATAACTTGGTGAATTCAGGATTGGTCAAGAAGCTTCGCTTGACCACACGTGCGCATCCTCACCCATACCACATTCAGTGGTTCAACAACAGTGGTAAGTTGAAAGTAACACAATCTGCAAGAGTGTATTTTTCCATTGGTTCCTATCATGATGTTGCTGATTTCGACGTAGTAACTATGCAAGCCTGCTCACTTTTATTAGGTCGTCCATGGGAATTTGATACCGATGCAACTCATCATGGTATAAGTAATAAGTATTCTCTTATGCACAAAGGAAAGAAAATAACTTTGCTACCTTTGACACCTACTGAAATTGCGAATTGCGATAAAGAGCTAGTTGAAAATGACAAGAAAGAACTTGAACATGAATCTGAAAATCAACAAGTAGACCTTTGACACCTACTGAAATTGCGAATTGCGATAAAGAGCTAGTTGAAAATGACAAGAAAGAACTTGAACATGAATCTGAAAATCAGCAAGTAGTGAAGAATATTTTTCCACCTAAGAAAGAGAGGTTAGTGCTTAGTTCTAGGATCGAGGGAATTAAATTAAAGGGTTGTGTCATACTTGCAACCAAATCTGATCTTGCTAAAATTTGTCATAACGATATGCCATGCTATGCTTTGATATGCAAAGATGCTTTATTTTTACTTGATGATACATCTAGCTTTTTACCGTCTAATGTCACTAACCTTTTACAGGTATATGAGGATGTGTTTCCAACTAAGATATCCCCGGGGCCTCTGCCTATTAGAGGGATTGAACACCAAATTGACTTAATTCCAAGAGCTACTTTGCCAAACCGTGTGGCATATAGGACCAATCCGGAGGAGACTAAGGAAATTCAGTGACAAGTCCAAGATCTTTTGGACCGAGGGTACGTACGGGAAAGCCTTAGTCCTTGTGTTATTCCTGTTCTTTTGGTTCCTAAGAAAGATGG
Source organism: Bonia amplexicaulis (assembly GCA_036346245.1). NCBI lineage: Eukaryota > Viridiplantae > Streptophyta > Magnoliopsida > Poales > Poaceae > Bonia > Bonia amplexicaulis. The sequence continues at coordinate 10,673,834 of CM070765.1, forward strand.
TAGTTGGCATATGTGTTGATTGTAAAGCCATTAATAATATCACAATACGGTATCGTCATCCTATTCCTAGGTTAGACGACATGATGGATGAGTTATGTGGTTCTATTCTTTTCACAAAGATAGACTTGCGTAGTGGGTACCACCAGATTAGAATGAAATTGGGAGATGAATGGAAAACGACATTTAAAACTAAGTTCGGGCTATATGCGTGGTTAGTGATGCCTTTTAGTTTAACTAATGCACGTAGCACTTTCATGCGTTTGATGAACGAAGTTTTGCATGTTTTCATTGGAAAATTTGTGGTGGTTTATTTTGATGATATTCTAATCTATTGCAAGTCATATGAAAAACACATGGATCATTTACGTGCTATTTTTAATGCTTTGAGAGATGCATGTTTGTTTGGTAACCTTGAGAAGTGCACCTTTTGCACAAATCAAGTCTCTTTTCTTGGCTATGTTGTTACTCCACAGGACATTGAAGTTGATCAAGCCAAGATCGTCGCTATCTAGAGTTGGCCGCCTCCTAAAACGGTCACACAAGTGCGGAGTTTTCTCGGGCTCGCTGGTTTATATCGGCATTTTGTTCGGGATTTCAGCACCCTCGCTGCACCGCTGAATAAGCTTACAAAGAAGGGTGTTCCTTTTACTTGGGCCACCAAACAACAACAAGCTTTTGACGCTCTCAAAGATAAGCTGACACACGCCCCTTTGCTTCAACTTCCTGATTTCTGCAAGACTTTTGAATTAGAATGTGATGCTAGCGGCATAGGTCTCGGTGGTGTATTATTTCAAGAAGGAAAATATGTTGCTTACTTTAGTGAAAAATTAAGTAGTCCTAGTTTGAACTATTCTACCTATGATAAAAAATTATATGCTCTAGTTCAAACTTTGGAAATATGGCAACATAATTTATGGCCCAAAGAGTTTGTAATATATTCTGATCATGAATCCTTGAAGCATATTCGAAGTCAAACCAGCCTGAACCGCAGACATGCTAAGTGGATTGAGTTTATTGAATTTTTTCCCTGTGTCATTAAATATAAAAAGGGCAAAGAAAATATAATAGATGATGCATTGTTTAGGAGATATACCATGCTTTCACAAATTGACTTCAAAATCTTTGGGTTAGAGACCATAAAGGAGTAATATGTGCATGATGTTGATTTTAAAGATGTGTTGCTTAATTGTCAAGAGGGAAAGGGTTGGAATAAATTTGTGGTGCATGATGGGTTCGTATACCGTGCTAACAAGCTATGCATTCCAGCTAGTTTCGTTCGTCTTTTGTTGTTACAGGAGGCGCATGGAGGAGGATTGATGGGTCACTTCGGCGTGAAGAAGACCAAGGACATTCTGATCCACCACTTTTATTGGCCAAAGTTGAGGCGTAATGTCGAACGCTTCATTTCCCGCTGCATCACGTGCCAAAAAGCTAAGTCACGACTTAATCCTCATGGTTTATACATGCCCCTTCCTGTTCCAATCATACTTTAGGAAGATATTTTTATGGATTTTGTTTTAGGGCTCCTAGAACAAAGGGGAGGGATAATACTTTTGTTGTCGTGGATAGATTCTCTAAGATGGCTTATTTTATACCATGTCATAAAAGTGATGATGCTACAAATGTTGCTGATTTATTCTTTAAGGAAATTGTTCGCTTGCATGGTATTCTGAATACGATAGTTTCAGATCGTGATGCTGAATTTCTTAGTCATTTTTGGAGAACCTTGTGGGGTAAGTTGGGAACTAAGCTGTTATTTTCCACTACTTGTCATCCCCAAACCGATGGCAAACTGAGGTAGTTAATAGAACATTGTCTACTATGCTTAGGGCTGTGCTTAAAAAGAACTTAAAAATGTGGGAGGAATGCTTGCCTCATGTGGAATTTGTTTATAATCGTTCGCTGCATTCTACCATAAAGAAATGCCCTTTTGAGATTGTTTATGGTTTCATACCTCATGCACCTATCGACTTATTGCCTCTTTCAACTTCGGAGAAGGTAAATTTTGATGCGCAACAACATGTTGATTTGATACTTAAGATGCATGACACAACTAAAGAGAACATTGATATTATGAATGCTAAATATAAAGTTGCTGGTAGTCAAGAACGCAAGCATGTTACTTTTGAACCTGGTGATCTTGTGTAGTTACACTTGCGTAAAATACAATTCCCTAAATTGAGAAAGTCTAAACTCATGCCTCGTGTAGATGGTCCTTTTAGAGTGCTTGAACGTAGTAATGATAATGCATATAAGTTAGACTTGCTTGCGGATTTTGGGGTTAGCTCCACCTTTAACATTGCATATTTGCGACCTTTCTTGGGTGCGGAAGGTGAGCTTGAGTCGAGGACGATTCCAATTCAAGAAGGGGAGAATGATGAGGACATCACATCTACTGATATGAACACTCCTCTTGCTACTTCCATGAATGATGTGCAAGGTCCAATTACTCGGGCACGTGCTCGTCAACTCAACTATCAGGTAAACTCGTTTTTAGGAGTAAATAATATTTCCGCTGAGAATCCGATACTTCCTAAGACTTGTGATTTTCTTGTTCTTAGGAATCATGAAGAGGAGGAGCCAACTCACGGCAAGAGGAACACATTAAGGAATTCACCTAATCAGTCCATCTCCACCAATTTGGCTGCATTCATCAAGGCTACTTCATCAGACTGACGAATTTAGATTTATTATCCATGGTGCCGCGACACCTTTTAGGCCGAGGGCCTTGTATCACCACTTAGGCTATTTGGGCCGGCCATCTCCCTGATGCTTCCCCCTTGGGCCACTGGGAATTGTTCACGTGAACAGTACCACGGCCGTACTGTTCACGTGAACGGTAATCGTAAATAGTACCGCACCCTTTTCCTTAGATAAGTGCGGCTTCCCCCTCTCCTATTTAAGGAGGTTGCACCCTTTTAGTTTTCCTCGGGTTTTTCTTAAGAGATTATTCTGCTTAGCAGTTTCACCGCACGTTCAGTTGAGGAACCCCAACTTGTGAACTTAATCTTTATTCGCAATACAATTTCATATTGCATCTTGTACTCTCTTGCTTGTGTTCTCGATTCGCTTACAGGAGATAGCCTTCTTGGCGAGGTCAACCGCGTTCGGTACGGTTAATAACCATCGGAGCAGTGATGTAGTGATTGCGAGGGGTTCGATCTGTTTTGGTCGGAACCTTTGGATCATCAACGTCGTGTTCTCTATAGTCGACTTATCAGTACCTTTCGAAAGATCGGGCCATCGTCACATCAGATACGGTGTCTAGTACTACTACATCCATAGAGGCCAAGAGGAAGGAAGGTTGTGGAGGAGAGAAAATGTCGTATTCGTGTGGATGCTTGGCCAAGTGTGAGTGTGTGCCAACTAGTCATGCAACGCATGAGAAGCGGCTGAGGGTGCCTTTGGTTGAGCTTTTGGGAGCTGTTTTTGCTTCCAAAAAGCCAAAAGCCAACCAAAGGGTGCAAACAGTACTTTTGAGCGACTACTTTTGGGTAGTCTGAGTTTGAAAGCACCTTGGACCTGCTTTTGGCTTTTGGCTTTCTGCTTTTTGAAATGGTGAAAATAAAGAGCTGTTTCACAGTTGTTTCAAGGAAAATAGAGATAGGAGGTAAGTTTTATACTTGTTTGAACCAAACGACTGACTTTCCACGACCCACAACCTCATGACTTTTCCACGCCCACTCAGTGCAGCTTTTGAAGCCAGCTCAACAAACACACCTGAGTCGACGTGGGTAGCTATGCAATCAAGCACGTCCAGCATGTGATCGATAGGTGCCGCATTAAAAGACACATGAGCCAAGTGGTTTCCATGCAGTGATCAGGCCAGTGAGGGCGTGTGAGCGCCATGTGAGCCATGTGGCATGTAGGCAATAAGGAGTGTAGGCATCAGCTGTTCCTACTGTGCATAGCTGGTTCACGCGTGAACAAAACGAATTAAGCCAAAATATTGCAAGCTAGAAAAGAAATAACAAGCCAGAAAAGAAATGGCTAGCCAGGAGCTCGGCATGTATGTGGGCTCAATATGGATCCAAATCAGCGTATCTTAATTCATCATAGAAACTGGATATCAAATTAGTTTTGCATGCAGATTGGAGGCTGATTGCTTTGCATTTATTTAAGTCGGTTCTTTAATTTCCTATTTTAGTTGTGCATGTACTATGGATTATGTAATGTAGAGTAGAAGTTGAGTTGGAGTGGGACTTTTGGACGTGTACGTGCGTATTAGGAGTCGATGGCCATGCCTGCAAGCACCAATATAGGCCTAATTAAGAGTGTATCCCATGAAGGGGACATCATTTTATTATGAGTTGAATAAACCAAAAAATTGTCATGTTTGACGGCAAGATTGTTCTTGTGTTCTTGTGAATTCCTTTTCTAGGATTTCATATCCACGCATGGTTTCCAATCATCATGTTGGAAGTTCGCTCGCTAGATCGGGCGTGATCCATCGCCGCTATTCATGCCTTGTCAAGTTGTAGGACCGAACTGGCAACAGAGGGGGGTGAATGATGCCTGCAAACCTCCCAAAGTATTCACACAAATTTTCTGCTCCGATAGCTACATAGCTATGAAGACAGACAAGGAGGATCACTGGAAACCAAGAGAACAAACAGTAAGCTCAAAGATCAGATCGACAACAGAGAAAACTCAAATCGGTCTGAGATAGCGTAGAAAAGGGTATTCGACCGCCAGAGCAAAAACACATGTATCTTTTGATCCTCGGATCTAACCATCACAAAACTCAAACCACAGCAAGATAACAGCCTCTGTATGAGAAACTACAGGACTAAAGGAAACTTGCTGCTGTGGTTGGAGAGAGACGCACGGTCGAAAGTGAATCAAAGGAAGTGAGCAGAGATCGACCGCAAGATCCAAATTCCGAGTAACTTCTGACCCACAGATCTTTTGATCACAAAACACTGCAGAAGCTCAACCTCTGAAAGAGAAAATACCAAGAAAACACAAACTCTTTACCGAGACCCGAAGTGACTATGAAGACGAAGTCGGAACATGGGAACTTGGAGTCGCACGACCACATAATGCAAACTCTTCTCTGATTCGACCCTTGCTCTCGGGAATGAACTGACCAAGTGGCCTAGAGTACGAATCCCAGTTCAGAGCAGAAGAAACCAAGACAACTTGGGCAAAAAACTCTACTCAAAAGATAAAAGACAGATTAAACAGGAGTTTTCCAAAATCCAAAGATGCAAACAGATAACAGACAGGGAAATCATAACATCTCAAGTGAAATGAAGCTCAGATAGATGCAGAGAGATGAGTCTCCATACGCATTTGATCATGGAGGTTTCTACAACCACTCCATCGGAGGTACATGAGCAACTGTGCTCTACCAGAGACAACTCTTACAAGATAGAAACGAAACGACCAGAGCAACTCGGGGACAACCTCACCGATCACCCGAACCCTACCTCTCTATTTATAGCCTCAAGCTACCAGGGGGAGAACCCGTTAACCCCAACTACCACCTGGTTTTACCACTCACTTTACCCACTTAGCGAGAACGAGCTTTCAATGCTTTACCCGTTAATCCCAACGGCTCCACTGCTTTGCCCGTTAGCGCTAACAACTCCTGTGCTTTTCGCAGAGACACAGCTTCCCTTTGCAGCTTTGAGCATTTCTCCAAAATGCCACTCCGCTGTCTTCCCGGAAGCTTCCTTCTGCTTTGCCTTGTCGTCCACGCTTACAACCACCTCGCAAGACTAGGTCTCCTTCGGCCTCACCCGGTCGTTTTGGACCCCGACACTGCCCGTGTCTCGTCCCGACCATACCAGCCTCGCCAGACCTACCTCCAAGATCCTGCAAGCATCACAGACAACAAAGCTTTCATAGCACCGCACAAAACAATGTGTACAACCATCTGCATTATACAAACAGAGCTCAAACCATACTCCACAAAGTCTAAATTGCATTAAGACCGGTCGAAATGATGAACCATCAAATGCACGAGGTCTACGACTGCAGTACAAAGCCATACGACCGATTCTCAGCTCAAACGATCGATCCTAGAGACCACACGACCGGTTTCAAAGTGACTACGACCACGTTCATGACTTTCGGAGACAACCAACCGCTTTCCTCCGTGGTCGAAGCCCGTTTAGACCATGTACACCGAGATTCACTGTGGTCGAGGCCCTTCCGACCACACACACCGAGATTTACCGTGGTCGAAACCCTTTCCGATCACGTATGACTTGTTTTACCATGGTCGAAACCCTTCCGACTACGGCCAACGTGGTCGTAAAACGCCGACTTCGCAATGTGGTCATACGCCCGAGCGCCAACTTCCGACCGCGGTGGTCGTTGCTTCGACTTACGACTTCGGACTATGCCTAACGTGGTCGTAAGCCCTCCGACCACGGCCAAAGTGGTCGTACGCTTGATTTCCGGCTTCAGACCTCTGTCAAGTGATCGAAAATGACCCGATTGACTTCCTATTACGCTTAACGTGGTCGTAAACCACCCGGCTGGCTTCCGACCATGGCTTAACCGGTCGTAACCCCTTCTCACCTTACCAGACATGCTCTGCCGTGGTACTAACACCTTCTGACTGCTGGCAATGTGGTCGTAATCTATTCAAACACCCGGGATAGCTAATGCCGACTTCGACGACGACCAAGGTGGTCGAAAACAGACCTGCAGACCATTCAAGAAGGCTACGACTTTGCGGAAAAGGCACAAATAAAACTCAATTTTCCCAAAACAAGGGTCAATTACTCATCACAAACATGGGGTCATCTCCACATGGTCTCTCACAAGTGCACAAGCTACCGTGGTTGTCATGGAGGTGAAGCTATCTTCGGTTTGGGGCATGACTTCTTGAGTTGGCTTGTATCTCGCGTGCTACTATCTCATGTGGGATTCGAAGCTATTGCCACGAACAAATACCAAAGCTAAGGATTGATTTCTTATGTTGGAATTAGATGGTTTGCTGCTGCTTCTGTGATTACCAGAACCCAAGGAGAGCTGCTATTAGGCTGTGAAATGACTTCATCCGAGGTCTAATTTCCTGCTGTTTGGCCAACGAACGGGAGAGAAGCTACTGGTTCAATCCAATGCCTGACTTATCAAGTTCTTACGGCTGTTGGTGATTATTTAATTTGATTTGATCTAATCTCATTGATTATACCAAATTAATTGGTGCTAATCTTTCTAATGGACCATGTGAGATGGTCTAGGTCATTGTTGTGATGAACCATTACAATATTTGTGGAGTGGTCAATTGGCTTTGCAAAGATAGCTCTATGTCAGGATTAGTTTATGCAAGTATTGAGATTTTGGGATTTGAGTCATGGATTTAATTAGGTTGACCTGAGTCATTGGGTTAAGGTTGCATAATGCATGGCTTGGCTAATGTAGGTCAAGTTGTGAAGAACTTGTGCCAGGAAATGAATTCTTTGTCTTTGGATGTGCAAGGTCGTTTGAAGTCAACTGTGGTCAACGGCAGTGATTGGGGCTAGGCTCATGGAGGAGTTGAGGCCAGAACAATCAAGGATGCCAGGTGATACAGTGAGCTCAAGCATGGCATGAGAAAGGCGGGAATGTTGAAGGCGAGTTCGAACAGCGAGATGACGCCAGGTGGCTTGCACGGGCCAAGTAAAAAGTGGTTCGGTGGAACCGGGACGGGAGAGACTTGACGGCACGTGACAAGCTAATGGTGTACCAACACGTGGCAAGCATGGCGTTTGCTTGCAAAGGAACGTGATGACCGGGTCAACGAGGGGCATTTCGATAATTTGACCAAAATACTAAAAACCATCTTGGATCAAAACCACGACATATGAGCATGCGTTAGAGAGTGGTTTAGGTCAAGATGGAGCTAACGGATCAAGGCTAAAAATTTAGCGGATGCACACTTATGCGCTTTGAAAAGCGTGGATAAGTGGGCTTGAGAGAGTAAAACTCGTGTGTGTGGGTTAACGAGTGTCTCCTTGCTCACCTATAAAAGGGGTGGGGATGGAGGCATGTAGGTTTAACCATCCCACCCCTCTCATGTGCTTTCTTGTTTAGGCTTAGGGTTTTGAGAGTAGAGCACATGGCGTACTCTTTGTCCTCAAGGTGGAGTGGTTGTAGACTCAATCTTCTTTAGTGAGCAATAGATCAATATTTGCAATCTCCATGGATCTTTCTTGATTTGATTGTTTTGTTTTTGATGTGTTCTTGATTTGGCCTCAAAGTTTGATTTCTTGAATCCAAGGGTTTTGAGTCAATTTCTTTGTTGTTCTAGTTTGCTGTGACATATGGGAATACTTCTAGACTCATCTTGGTCATCATCCACCCACGAGCTAGTTTGATTCACCGATTTCGATTTTGACTCGATTTTGATGTGACCTTCCAATAAACAGAAAAAGTTCTCATCTTTGGCCATGATTTTGGTGATCGTTTATTGGAATAGGTTCACAATACCCTAGAAAGGATATCTGCAAAGTTTCACATCATTGGATCTTTGGATGAAAAGATCTTTCGGTTTTTTGTTTTGTTTCTAAACTGATACAGTCGGCGGTGCTGGTTCTGTTCTCTGTCTGAAACTTGATCAGATTTACGACCACGTTGGAATCAACGATCGTCGAGTTCTAGACTGAACCGCGTTGCTTTTGACCATGTTCAGATCTTTCGATTATTTCACGTTCTTCTATTGAATCTGAACTGAAATAGTTGGTAGTCAGTGCACTCTCTGTCTGGAACGTCGATTAGTTTTATGACCACATTGGTTTCGACCACGGTCAAGTTCCAGACTACATCGCACCAATTCGATCACATTCACTTTTCTGAGTGCTTTGCTTTTCCTACCGCATGGGATTTCCGACCGCTCTAGGATCCTCATTTTCTCTAGTTAGTTTTTGAGCTGAATCGATCTTGCTGGTCGCAGGTCATTCATTGGTCTTCAACCTCGTTAGTTGTTCGACCACCTGTTGGTATACGACCACGTTGGTTACGACCACATTGATCATTTTGATTGTAGTCCAGTTGCGACCTCATTGTTTGCTCAACCACCTATTGGTTTACGGCCATGTTGGTTATGACCACATTGATCATTTTGGTTATAGTCTGGTTCTGACCACGTTGGTTGTTCGACCACTCTACTAGCTTATGACCATGTTGGTTACGACCATGTTGATCATTTTGGTTGCCGACTGGTTTGAACCATGTTGGTTGTTTGACCACTCGTTGGTGTTCGACCATGTTGTTTACAACCACGTTGGTTTTGACTGCACTCATTTTCGATCACGCTGGTTTTGGTCTCAGTGGTTATCGACTACGGTGATTTCCATTCTATAGTCGATTTCCGATCACGTTGTTGAATCTTCGACCACGTTGCTAGCTTTCAACCACGTAGTCGAGTTTGTGACCACGTTGTCAGCTCTCGACCACGTTGTCAGCTTTCGACCACGTTGTCAAATTTTGACCACATTGCTAGCTTTCGACCACGGTGTGTTCTCCTGTTGTATTCTCTCTATTGCTACAGTTTTCAAGTGGGTATTCAACCCTAATCTTCATAGATCTATAGCTATCGGAGAAAAGGGTTAAGTGGATACTTGGGAAGAATTCGAAGGAACCATTCACCCCCCACCTCTGTTGCTTGTCCGGTCCTACACTTTCAAGTCGCCTTCTGCTATCAACAATAATGTGAAAGATCGGGCCATCGTACGTGTGTCCACTAGTTTATTAGTCGAACCGTATCACGTCTTCTGCTTTTTCATGTAGACTTTTCATGTGAGGAGGAGATCATATGGATCATGTCAGCTTCTTTGGGTCTCCTACCTTACTTTGTGCATCCAATGATGGATATCACTTCTTAGGATGCAACTTGCTCCAGCTTCAACTACATCACACCGCCAAGCGGCATGATGCATGTTTATGTTTGAGCCTTGTTAATTCCCTACTTCCATATTCAGTATTGCATACCATTTGGGAGTGTCAGGTTTTTAGGTCAGTTTAGGGTGTTGTGAGTCACACCTTTTGTCTTGTGTCTTTCTTAGGTACTTCTCTTCTCTACTAGGTTCTCTAGAATCTCTTATCTTGTCTAAATTGTGCTTACTTTTTCTTTCACTACTACCTAGTAGTAGAGATAGCTAGTATGGTTGATTTGCTCCTTAGCAGAGTGTTTTTCTTAGGATAAAGACCATGTGATGTAGAGTTTTTCCCTTCTTGCGATAATTTTTTTTTCTTTTTCTTGCTTGTAGCCCTTGCTTTTCTTTTGCAAGTGGTTCTTATAGTTAGGGGGAGTTCTTTGTTCTTGCTTCCTTTTGCATCATGTATACATGGCATTCCATTGTAGATATGCATTTTAGATGAGTTTTGACTATTATTCATTTGTGATGTAATCTTGACTTAATGTTAATCACTACCATGATTATGCCTACTTAGCTAGCTTTGTCATGCTTTTATATGTATGATTAAATCTTTGTCATGCTAGCTTAACTTGCCAACTTGAAGATGATTGTACAATTGATATCAATTTCCATAATTATTTTCCTTTAAGTTTGCTAAGATGGATATTTTGACTACTTGTTTTCTAGTGATCTTTTTATGATATATACTATGTCAAAAATGCTCTATTAAATCTTGAGTCTTTTATTGAGCTTTTATTTAGTGCTTTGCTAGTTCTTTGGAAAATCATGTCTTACTCGTTGAACTAGTGCCTAACCTGATAAAATGATCTCTTTTGTGCTAAATCATGATTTCATACAATTGAATCTCAGCAATTCTTCTTGATAATACTTGCCATTCTTGGCATGAACTCAGGGGGTTTTGATGAGAGGGTTGGTCCTGATCTTCTGATGGATGATAATTCGATTGGTAGATAATTACGTTGACGATGAGGCTACTTAACCGAAACATGATCAAGCTATCCAATAATCGCTACACCACGCTCTGAGTCATTATCAACCGTGCCAAGAACGCGGTTGACCTGATCACAAAGATCAATTCCTGCAAGCAATCGAGAACAAGCAAGAACAAGGATAAAGAGCAATCTAAAAACTGCTAGATATAAAACTCGCACAATAATAGTATCAATTCCTGCAAGCAATCGAGAACAAGCAAGAACAAGGATAAAGAGCAATCTAAAAACTGCTAGATATAAAACTCGCACAATAATAGTTGACGTTCTGTAACATGAATCTGTTGGTCTGGTCGACACAAAAGACAATGTGGAGTTTGTACATGGGGCTAAACTAATCTAAACAAAAATTAAAGAGTTCAAAGGGGGTAGAGAGTGAATATATGAGTTGGAGAAGAGAGATGGGCAGCCAAAGGTCGTCCTAGGGTTGGATACCCACCCTAAGAAAGTTAGAAAGCCCTTGGGCCCAAGTGGAGGTGGCACAACACCTTTAGACTCGGATTCAGAAATAGTCATAATTTGTTTCGGTGATATATTTGCGCACAAAAGAAATTGAGGATAAGATAAGCTTTTCATGAAGTACTCACCCATCCCAAACGGACTCCGGATGCGAATTCTATGCATGATGGAAGTTAGTCATATCAGGCTGAATCAGTATCAGCTTGTTTTGGTGATTGCAATGGGACCAAAGGTTTTCTGAAGCTGAGGACTTACCCATTAGATGGACCTTGGAAAAGTATTCCAACAAGCATAAGAACACCCAAATCGGAATTTGTTTGTGAAAGTTATAACCTTTCTATTGGAGACCTATTGGACTGTTCCGAACCAATTCCGAATTAAATTCTGAGTTGATTCCGAGTTTGATTTCGGTTTGGCTTAAAGAAATTCCAATTGGGCTTAGAAACTTCATCCAAAACTTAGTCTGTAAGTTCTTGGACCTCTCCCTTTTCGCTCTCCCACTACATGGGCTTCTCCTTGACCTTGTTCTTCCTTGTTCCTCTCCATTAATTTGGCCCCGGCCTCCTTCTTCTTCCCCTTGATTCAAAAGTCTTCCATTTGTTAAACCTAAGAATGTACAAAGTAGTGACTTGAGGTAGTACTCCATTCTCATGAATAACATTAGTAGGAATAGAGATAAACAATTCACCTTTTGTTCAATATTAATATTGGGTGCTATGGTCGTATGCGTTTGTGGCATGGTCACATCATCCTCCCCTTCTTGATAAAAAATCATCCTCGGTTTTAATAGATGTATAGCCTCACGTATTGCGTGATCTTGATCATAAATCTCGGTACATAACAATAGACGCAACGAACTCTCATTATGTAATATTATAAGTTCTTTATCAAACAAAGAAAAACCTCTTTGACATGAGCTCACCTGATATTTTAAGTAATGCGTAGGAGCCCTTGTAATTGGAACAACAAGCAAAGCAACTATGGTTATATCCATAGGGTACGTGTTCTCATCATCCTCCCTTCTTGAAAACAAAGTCGTCCTCGGCTTTTCATAAGCTTAAAATAGGGTAACAAAGAATCCAAGATGTATGCATGGTATATGTATATGTTATTCGTTTTAGCAGTTCTCCATTGTTGCACAATTAATGGTATAAAATAGTAGCGATCATAAAAGCTCATTGTATTATTAACCCAAGAGTAATCATATATGTTAATGAGCAAATCAAAATTTCTCACACAACAATTATTGCAACTAGTTTTGCAAATGTAAGTGAAACATTTATACAATTCAAATCTCTGAAGTTGTAAACTTATAGTGGTAGCACATATGGGCAAAGCTATAACTTTTGGAATCAAACAAAGTGTATTCATATAATCAGATTTCAATTGAGCAATAGCAAATTCATCTAGTAAGGGTGAAAAAATCTAGCAATAGCAAATTCATTATTCAGATTGTCAATGTTAGATGGTTCAATAAGAGAAGAACACATAGACATTGAATGATCACTAAATTTTATTTTTCTTTCATAATAAACAAGATTCAGTATACAAAAGTTGTTGTTCAAAACAACAAGCTTCAATTCATCCATGTGATCACAAGTTATGCATATTCGATATACAAGAAATTGATTGTCTACACCATAATCTCCAATTAATTTAAAATAATAGGTCTAGGTGCTAGATAGAGAATTTAGAGATGAAAGGTCAGAAACTTTCTTCATAGCATATTCCAAACTAACGGCCTCATTAAGCATGATATAGCACAATGCATCAGTAGGGGATATTATATCAAATACTTCCTTATGTGTAATTAATTCGACATGTGCAAAATTATGATAATTTAGATCAGCACATGGTTCGTGTCAACAAAAGGAATATCAAAAGATTGCACTACAGCAGGTATATACTCACAAGGTTGCTCTATGTCTTGTTGTAGCACCAAATCAGTACCTTTGTCATTATCGTCCTCATCAGATACTAAGGTACCTCAAACTTCTCCTCTAATGACATAAGATGCACCAGATCATCCTTCATCTCTTCAAGCGTCTCGATGGTTTCTATAGATGGAGTAGGAGCCAAAATAATGTCAGCATTTTCAGTTACCTTAGGTTGCACCTCGGTTGTGACTGTGGGTGGTGGAGGTACAAAACGACGTCGCAATTTCTTCTTCATCTCCTCCCATGTGTACATGTAGTGGAACTCGAGATTCAACCACCAATATTGAACATCACCAATTAGCGCCGTCCTTACCATGCTCATCTTCTCAAATGGATCAAGATCTTGTCTTCCAAAGTAGCTATTCAACATAGTAACCCACAAAAAATAGTCCGACGACGTACTCTCAACGGTGAGTGGCAAGATGTATACCGGTAGTTGTTTCCCTTTCGGTTTAAATCTGCCCGCGATGTCATCGTAATCTACCCATTTTCTCAAGCTTGTCATTGTTAGTATAAAACAAGGAAATAAATCACAAGTATGTGTTTCTATCAACTACTAAAATATGGAGGCTCAAATCAAGTCACACATCTCTTAAGCTCTTACCAAATTCTTACAAGTTCTTACCAAAGTAAACAGATGGTGTAACTCGTGGCTGGTTCGTGATAAATCTAACTTAGGTGATGAGTATAATGATTATCGGTACAGAGAGACATGTTCGATTAGTAGAAAAGTGAAGATTGGATAGGCTATATATTTTGTTGCAAAGGAAAACAATCAATTAATTTCAGAAATTGCATAGAATTAAATTATAGTTCGTATCTAGCACTTAGCCTATATTGCTGATCAAACAAGGAATGATGAAGGCTAAACAAGTGTATAACAACGTGTAGGAGTCGTATACACCAGATAATTCAATAGAATGCAATATGGAATTAAAAAGTACAAGGATAGACACAAATATGAGAATTGCATATTTCTGCCCACTGGATAGGACATCGGTATTTCGGCCATAACTTTTTGTCAGTTGCTTCTTTTTCAATGATTCTTTTATTTTGTTTTATGATGGCTTTTTATACTACTCTTCTTTTGGGGCCAAGTTCAGAAACTGATAGAAAAGTTTGCACAAAAATCACAATTGCTGGTTGTTGCAGATTCAAATCAGAAATTTATGTCAATTTTCACCACTAATATCTTGTTACTGCCATACTGTAATGAAGCAAAACTTTACATGAAGATAGATAATGAAGTTATGAATACAATGGCAGTGGTTTCACTAACAATTGATGACAGAATCAAAAGATATGATGTTTTTCGTGGAGGCTGCAGAGAAAGGAAAAATCATCTAAATTGTAATTAGGGTAATTAGGGTTTGCGGTAGGTGAATTTTTTTGTTTGGATTTTGTAGGAACAAAGATATGACTAGCAACTAGATGATGCTAAGACGGACGCAAATTCAATTTATCAAACCAAAACTAAGAGATTAAAAGGCACAATGGGATTTGGACAGCGGAAATTAACTCTTTTTGTTGGGCAATTTTCTCGTTATAGGTATAAAAAACAAATCTAGCACTAAAATCTTGCTGGGCAATTTGTGCTCTGATACCACTTCATGAGAGGGTTGTTCCCGTTCTTTCGATGGATGATAATTCGATTGGTAGAGAATGACGTTGACGATGAGGCTACTCAACCGAAACACGATTAAGCCATCCAACAATCGCTACACCACGCTCTTTGTCGTTATCAACCGTGCCAAGAATGCGGTTGACCTGATTACGAAGATCAATTCCTGCAAGCAATCGAGAACAAGCAAGAACAAGGATAAAGAGAAATCTAAAAATTTCTAGATATAAAAGTTGCACAATGATAGGTGAGGTTCTGTAACACGGATCTGTCGGCCTAGTCGACACAAGAGACAACGTGGAGTTTGCACATGTGGTTAAACTGATATAAACAAAACCTAAAGAGTTCAAAGGTTAGAGGGTGAATATATGAGTTAGAG
The DNA here is from genome assembly GCA_036346245.1 of Bonia amplexicaulis. Lineage (NCBI taxonomy): Eukaryota > Viridiplantae > Streptophyta > Magnoliopsida > Poales > Poaceae > Bonia > Bonia amplexicaulis. The sequence continues at coordinate 10,689,094 of CM070765.1, forward strand.
AAGAGAGAGAGGCAGCCAAGGTTCGTCCTAGAGTTGAACACCCACCCTAAGAAAGTTACAAAGCCCTTGGGCCCAAGTGGAGATGGCGCAGCACCTTGAGACTTAGATTCAGAAATAGTCCTTACTTATTTTGGTGATATCTTTGCGTACAGAAGGAATTTGAGGTGAGGCCAGATCCATTGGAAAAATGATAAGATAAGCTTTCCATCAAGTACTCACCCATCCCAAACGGACTCCGGATGCGAATTCTATGCATGTTGGAAATCGGTCCTATCAGGCTAAATCAACGTCGGATTGTTTTGGTGATTGCAATGCGACCAAAAGTTTTCTGAAGCTAAGGACTTATCCATTGGATGGTCCTTGGAATAATCTTTCCAATAAGCACAAGAACACCCAAATTGAACTTCATTTGTAAAAGTTATAGCCTTTTTATTGGAGACCTATTGGGCTGTTCCGAACCGATTCCGAATTGAGTTCTGAGTTGATTCCGAGTTTGATTTCGGTTTGGCTTGAAGAAATTCCGAATTGCGTTTAGAAACTTCATCCAAAACTTGATCTGTAAGTTATTGGACCTCTCCCTTTTCACTCTCCCACTTCATGGGATTCTCCTTGACCTTCTTCTTCTTGTTCCTCCCTATTGATTTGGCCCCGGCCTCCTTTTTGCTCCCCTCGGTTCAAAAGTTTTTCATTTGTCAAACCTAAGAATGTACAAAGTAGTGACATGAGGTAGTACTCCATTCTCATGAATAACATTAGTAGGAATAGAGAGAAATGAGTTCACCTTTTGTTCAATATTAATATTGAGTGCTATGGTCGTATGCATTTGTAGCATGGTCACATCATCCTCCCCTTCTTGATAAAAAACCATCCTTGGTTTTAATAGATGTATAGCCTCACATATTGCGTGATCATGATCATAAATCTCGACACATAACAATAGACGCAACGAACTCTCATTATGTAATATCATAAGTTCTTTATCAAACAAAGAAAAACCTCTTTGACATGAGTTCTCCTGATATTTTAAGTGATGCATAGGAGCTCTTGTAAGTGGAACAACAAGCAAAGCAACTATGGTTGTATCCATAAGGTATGTGTTCACATCAAGTTTTGTATGGCCAAGATTATTCTTTTAACTGTAATGTTTGAGATGGTTGAAAATGGCTTGAAACCAATGAAAATAAAATAGAATGCAATTTGGTTGAAGCTTAGAAAGGAATTGTAGATGGCTCCTAGTTTAGGACTTGCTTTACTGAGATTGTAATATCCTGATCGTCGATTCGGCGTAGGTTTCTAAAATAATCACGGAGTTTCCCGATTTTTGGTAAATCACGGAGGTGAAAATTAAATTGCAGAATTATACAAAATTAAAAAAATAAATTAAAATAATTAATTTGGATATTTTGGGATGTTCAGAGGGGTGGGCCAGCCGCTTTGGACCAGCTAGCCCCAAAGAGGGCCCGTACCCCCTCCCAAACCCTAAGAACCCCTTTATAAACCCCCTCTCTTGGCCCTCTCTCTTTTTTCCCCACCTGGCCGCCACCCCCATCCCCTCCCTGCGCCTCCACCCCTCCCTTGCTGCTGTCCATTGGTGCAAAGGAGGAAGAGAAGGAAGCAGAAGAGAGGGAAGAGAAGGAAGAAGAAGAGAGGGAGAAGAAGAAGAGGAGAAAAGAAGAGGGGTGATCCCAAGGGATCCCCTAGGTAACTCTCCTTCATCTCAAATCCCTCTGTTATTGTTGAATTTAGGGTTCTTAGCCTAAGAATTGTTGGGGGATTAGCAGTTAGAGTCCCCGATTAGGGATTTCCTTCTATTTGTCTGTAGATCAATTCGCGCAGCACGTCTGTTTGCGCAGTTTAGACCTATAAAATGATTTTTCCTGTGGGTTTTACCAAAAGTAAAGTTGTAGAGAACTTCCAGACCCATCTCTTGTATGTTTTTTAGAATTTTTGGCCACGGGATCTGGGCGTAGCAAGGTCGGGAACCTCGCTGTCCGTTAGGGGTGCAGATTGGGATAGATTGCTGTTCAAGTGTGATTTAGGAGTAGTAGATGATTTTTATGTTTTCGGTCGCAATTGAGAAAAATTTAGGGAATTCAGTAATCTAACTACTGTATAAAAATCATAATTTTAGATACTTACACTGTGGTTGGGACGTGTTGGAATCTGGTTGCCCAGATTGCCAGAACAGAGAACGTCATCTGTTTTGCGCATTAAGTTACACCTTGCTAGGATCAAAATAAAAATATTTGATCTACATGAAAAGTGAAGGTATTTAAGTGAGGAATCCAAAAGTATTTAAATGACGAATCCAAAAATATATCATTTGCTGTAAATGGTTTAATATTGTTAAAGATACAAAAATATTAAGCAGCGTTGCTGCAGTGGGTAGATTAAAGAATCGTTAAGCGGAGAGGATTATGTATGGGTTCGGGGTTTTAGCGACGTCTTTACTTCTTAAGACATGTTTTCATTGCTGTTGTTTTGTGCTGAGAGGTACTTTTGGACAGGTGGTTTTGCTCCTGAACGCACGTGATTGCTTCGCTTCAACAGTAGAGGCAAGTAAACGTAGCGGTTGTGCTACTGTTTAACTCATTAATTATTCTACATTCACATTAATTAATTCTCTTAATTTGGGGTGCTATGTGATTGTTACATGCTTCCTTAATGTGGTCCAGATGGTAGTATTTTTAAGAATTCAATTGTTTATGATCTTGATGGTTTAATTATGGATATGCGGAATTGTTCTTGATGAACCAATATAGTTGTGGGGTAGAAAACTTTGCGAGCATATTGTGGTCTAAGTGATAGTATTCTTAGTGAATACTTATGGTTGTGGTGGTAGCATTTTTGATGATTATGTTGTGGTCTATGTGATAGAATTCCCTATAGATCAACGAATTATGATCTTGGTGAACCGAATGTGGGTTATGTGGTAATGATCTTATGAAACATTGGTATTTTGCTTAATGAGACACAGGTGGGTTATGGGGAAGTATTCATAATGATTAAGTTGTTGACCTTTGTGGTTAAATTTTTGTGGTTTGTGATTATCATATCATTCATAACATGTCATGATATTTGTATCTTTGTGGTTAAATTCTTGTGGTTTGGATGTCGCCAAACTTAGCCGTGGATGTCGCCACACAGACGTGCATCGTGCATCGTATATTGCCGTAATACGATGCACACTCTTATCCTACTGGGAAAGGGTGCAGTGGAGCATAGCATGAACAGCATTGTACATTGCCGTAGTACAATGCACACTCTTACCTTGTTGGGCAAGGGTGCAGTGGAGCATACGCATTCATATGCATTGCATTGCGGAAAGATCATTTGCATACCTATGCAATGTATTGTGGTGAAGTTATTTTGCAGTCAAATACAACTTCATAGTTGTAATGTGGAATTGGCTCATGTGAGTAACTTGTGGTATGAGGAATGTGGGTGTGGTCATGGAATAAGGTTCGTCCCTTGTGGTATGGTAGGGGTTGTGATTGTGGCATGAGATTCTTTTCTCTTGTAGTAACTGATGATAGCAGTTGTGGATATGAGAAATAATAAAGTAATGAGGTAAAACATAAATATGTTTTATTGTCTTTGGTAGTGGTAGCGGTTGAGGGTTTAAAGTAGTTAAACAAGATTTATTTGCTAATGTTTTACCGTCGTTGACGGTGATGTGAGGTTGAGGATATAAACGTGGATAATTGTTGAAAATAAAATGTTGATGATTAAATTGTTGTAGTTTAATTAGCATGTTAAACAGTTTGCTTGCTGAGATTTTTATCTCACACTTGTTTTTCCCCCCTACAGGTGATCATTGAGCATGCATGTGAATGGTAGAGCGGCACCACAATAATGCACTTGGATCATAGATTTATGTTGTAATAAAGACAAAATGATTCTAGTCTTGTGCCTAGCTATCTCGTCAAAGTTTACTTTAACATAATAGTGTTAAACTTATGAACTATTCTTTGATTAAATTGTTGGAGGTTGATTTAAATTATTGAATTGTTATCACTATTCTGTTTTCTTAGTTGTTTATGCTTCCGCTTATCCAATCTTGTTTATGATTTTTGCCAGTTTATTTTATCTTGTTAATTGGCTAGTTGTGGAGTGGTTTTAGTGGCATCTCAGAGTAATGTGGGTCCTGGGGTGTTATAGAGATAGATCATAAAAATATGATCAATGGCTGAACCTTAGGAGGCAGTTGTGGATTACCGCTAGTCCAAAATTTGCTTTGCTAAGATAAGAGCTAAATGATATTTAAAATCTCAAGAATGGGTTTTACCTAGTACTTGAGTATAATTGGTTAAAAATAAACTTCTAGAACTTTAAATGATTCAACTTGAGCTTTTTGGTTCTATCTAGTTTTCTTGATATGGCTTGTATTATACTTAGATATGTTTAGATGAACTTGTCATTTTTTGAAGCCTTGCTTAACTTGAAATTAAATTGAATGCTTTAAATTATACTATCTTGTTTAGATTGGTTATATATTATTATCATAATCTAGATAGCTTTGTATACATTCTATGACTTCAAGTGGTATCTTTTTTACTTTAAAGCTCACTTTGGATAATTTTCAAAGCTCTTGTAGATTTTGCACTTTCATTCATGCATACATGCTCTTTTTTCTCCTTTCATGTCATTATTTGGTATCATGCATCATTTTAGAGGGAGCATGAATATTTGTGAGCTTGCATTGCCCTCTTTACCTTTGTGACTATTTTGCTAAAAGGAGGAGAATGATTAAGGAAAAATTTGGTGACGGCCTTGACACAAGCGTGCGATCTTGGCGATGAGGCATTGGACATCGTATTTTCGTGAAGACCAGTGGGTAGCAACTGAGAAAATTGCTCAATACTGGGTGGATTGGTGGTTTGGAAAACTACGATGTTGGCCTAAGTGGTTTAGGCCAAGTCTTTGAGGATTGAGTGTATTAACTAGCTTGTGGAGCCTTCTAGAAATTGTGATTTGAAAAGCGTGCAAGTGTGTGTAATGTAAAATCTGTTTGTGTGTGTGTGTTACCAGGTTTCCACATTTTGTAAGTTGTGTGATCCACTAAGGAGTGGCTAATTGTTTAGGGTTTAGTGTGAGGTGGAAACCTCCACTGTATAATCCTTGAGTGTTGAAGAGAGAGTGGGTTGTTGAAAGAGAGTATTATGGTTTTCTTGTGTTGAAGTCTTTTACGTGTGTACTCTAGCATTAGAGCTCTAGCATCTCGAGAGAGTGGCTATAAAACTTTTCTTTCCAATTGAAATGAACATCCCAGGTTTGCTCAAGTGAGTTATGACATGTTTCTTTTTTGTGCTTTTGATTTGTTTGACTTTCTTGTTTGTATTTCTCTCTTCTTGATCTTTCCTGGTGCCAAGGACGTATAAAGAGGTGGAGATGCCTCTTAGAGATCGGATCTTATCCATCTAGGTACGTTCTAGAAAGAGTTCTTAAGTTTATTCAACTTTCTTTAAGAGAGATGATTTTGGGATTTTGCTCTTGTGAGGGTTTTGGTTTGAATTTGTGCTGTGATCTAGTTTGCTATGATATATGAGAACCTATCCAAGTAGGTCATTTAGATCAACAATGAATCACAAGCAAGAGTAGATCAAGATTTCCTTCTTTTGTCTGGTTTTGATACAACTCTCCTATTTTGGATAAAGGTCAAAACTTTAGCATTGATATTCATGAACCATGATTGGAATAAGTAGATATCCTAGAGAGGGTTTGTGTCAAGTTTCATCGCATTTGGATTGGTGGTTTGTGAGTTGAATTTTTTCTTAAATCATGTGCAATGTTGTCTTTACTGTTCTCTCAACGGGCGATCAAATCGCAAAGAACCAAGCGGTTCAACTGGAGTGCGGTCAGACCGCCGGCAGTCAGACCGGTTGGGTATAGTTTGTCTCGAGTGGTTTTTGTTAAGGATAGAATAGGGAATAACAGTTCTATTCTATTTTCTATTCTATCCTTAACAGTTTTTAGGTCTTAGCTTTGGTGAGATTATGAGTTTGAGTTTCCGCTATGCAGAGTTAATATCTAAGGAAGATTTTGACAGAGTCACTCATCCCCCACTAACCCGTTGTGCCTGATCTTATAAGGTTGTAATATCCCGAACGTCGTTACGGTATAAGATTTTAAATCAATCGCGGAATCGCCGGTTTTTCGGTAAATCATGGAAGGAAAAATATAAATTGTAGAACATTGTAAAATAAATTAAATAAATTAAAACAATTCATTTGAATATTTTGGCTGTCAGGAAGGGTGGGTCACCGATTTGGGCAACCACCCAAATGGGGCCCATACCCACTCCTAAACCCTAGCACCCTTTTATAAACCCCTCCTTCCCCTCTCCTTTTTTTTGCCCACCTTGGGCGCAGCCCTTTTCTCCCTCTTTTCCCCACGGCCACCCCCCTTATCCCTAGGAGAAGGAGAAGGAGAAGGAGAGAAAGGAGAAGAAGAAGAAGAAGGAAGGAGAAGGAAGGAGAAGAAGAAGAGGAGGGAAATTTTGGGGAAATTCTTCAGATTGGTAATTTTCCCTCATCCCAAACCCTCTGTTTTTAGGAATAATTAGGGTTCTTGGCACGGATTTTAATGGAGGATTATAGATTAATTGCCCGATTAGAGTTTATTCATGGGCTGATTCTAGATCTATTCGCGCAGCGCGTCTTGTTTTGCGGTTTTGATCTAGTAAACGATTTTTCCTGTGGTTCTTCCCAAAAGTAAAATTGTAGAGGAGTTCTAGATGCGTCTGCTGTAATTTTTGCGGATTTTTCTGTCGTAGGATCTGGGAGATACGGTGTCGGGAATATAGCTGTCCGTCAGGCGGGCAGTTTGTTACAGTCCGACTGTAATTCGAATTTTAAAAATAGTAGATGATTTTTATGGCTAGGGTCGTAATTGAGAAAGTTGTAGATAATTCAGAGTTCTAGTTCATGTGTAAATTTCGGGATTTTTAGACCTCTGTACTGTCGTGGGGACGCGATTTGGTTTCGCTGCCCAGTTTGCCAGATCAGAAAGTTTTCTCTATTTAGGCATTAAATTACATCTAGTTCTGATCCGAATAAAAATAGGAGTTCTACATGAAAATTGTAGGTTTTAAGTCATAATTCCAGAGAGGTATTGTTTACTATATTTGGATCATTATTTATAAAGATACGAATTGTGAAGCAGCGCTGCTGCAGAAGGGTTCTTGCCATTTTGCTGAGCGGAGAGGAGTTTGTGCGAGTTGGGAATTTAGTTAAGATAAATTGTTGGGGTAATTGGGGTTGTTGATATTTTGTATCTAAATACCCGTTACTGTTACGTTAGTAATTATTAATTATTATTCGGAGGAGAGCGGATTCGTGGGTTGCACCTTCCGCTCGTTCTTCGTATTCTCGCATTAAGGCAAGTATAATGATGGTTGAAATTTTATAGTGTGATTGTTGATGAATGATGGTTTGTGGATGTTTGATCGGTATTATGAGTGTATGCGATCTTGGTTGGGATAATGACATGTTGGTACTGTTTATGGTATTTGCAATTGAAGTGGTTTATGAGAATTTATGATGCATGGATATGGTGAATGCAAGTTTTATTCATTAAGACATTCACATATATGCATTATGCTGCAATTGAAGTTGTTTATGAGAAGTTATGATGCATGGATATGGTGAATGCAAGTTTTATTTATTGGGACATTCACATATATGCATCATGCCGATATATTGAAGTCTTGGTCACGAGATGACCAAGCGCCGAGGTCCCCGCCATGTTGATGTCATGATGGGCTAAAGGTCCCCATACTTGTGGAGTATGGGCAATTGGTCCCCGTATCGATGGTAGCAGTGCATGGGTGTGCATTGACGGATGCACACCCGACACACCGTAAAATGCGAAGAGAAGAGATAAAGAGATTGTTGATCATATTGCATAGCATGGTTCATTATATGATTGATGGTTAAATTATGAGATGATGTTTATGGTTGTTCTTGTAATTACTTATTATATTTGCTTTGAGTCGTTGGACTCACTCTTCTTTGTTGTTGTTGTTGTTTGTTGTTTGTTTTAGGTACCTTCATGAGATTGGCATGCATGGGATTAAAGGAAGATTAGAGTTGTTGCACTTGCACTAATTATTCACCATGGGAGGAATATAGAAATTAGATTATTTGTTGAGTAGCTCAAGTGAGATTTGGCTTATGACTAAGAGGTTAATTTGTAACAAAGAACTAGAACTTGCTTATTTTGCTTCCGCTCATTAATTAAGTTTTATAGCTGTTCTACTTAGTATAGCTTATATTGCTTTCGATTAATTATATCCTTTGATTATGCTTGTTGGAACCTCGGAGTTAGACAATAAACAAAGGAGGTTCTGCCGAAAACTTGTAGGGTAATTTAGTTTATCTTTATTATGTTGTTAGTTTGGTAGCATTCCAGGTCATTCTTTTGGCTGGGGTGTTACAAAGGTAAAACCGTATGATTAATGTAGGGGATATTTAGAGAGCCTCCGATTATTATGCACTACTATGAAGATAAATATTGTTGGGGTTACTTTGCTTCGTTCATTTAATTTGGAATAAAACGGTAGTTGCTACGGACACCAAACCGCGACATAATTGCAATGGGCAATGACTAACAGATATATAGGCCTAGCATCAACCGAAATTTTTGGGGCCATTTGTCAATTTCGACGACTTTTAGTTGGAATTTCGTTCTCACGCACAGCCTTCCAGTTCTTCAGAATCGGGCGACCATGCAGCAACATGCAACAAGATTTGTCTAAAACAACAGGAGCGAGATGCAGAGCAACAAGGACGTGATGACCTTTTGTATTGATAGCGATAATGCAGACGTCGAAGATGAGATGACTGAACTCAGCAGTGAGGCGAGGACAGATCATGACAATGTGGATTTTGTTTCTCTCTAATGCCTTGGAGGACAGTGTTTAGATTATTTCACTGATAAGCTTATGATTTTACAGGAAATACCTAAGTATCCTGGAATGCTTTGGGCGGGTTCTTTTTTGTTGCGACTGATAGATTTTGGTCCTAGCACGAACGTTTATATGAACGAATCGAATATCGATAAACTGATAAGCCGCTTCGAAAAGACAGCGGAGAAATTGTTCCATTTATTTATTCTGAGAAAAATTAAAGTCATAAATTAAAAAGAATGAGACCATAGTGCTTCTCTTCTACTACCAGACATTTACTAAAGAAACAGTAACGGAGCCAGAATTCCAACCATACATGTCAAATTGTGCGTTACAAGAAAATATAGGGTCTAGCCCTACAAACTTGTAGTTTGTGACTTTTCGGCTTGTAGTTTATGGTTTTACTCAAATAAACAAATGAGACGGCTTCACTGATATTTCAATACGATTTATTGGGATAGCTTTTTTAAAGTGGTTTAATGATATTTGATTTATTCAAATAAATACTTATATTATGATCAAAACCATAATCGAAAAGAACCTAATCCTACAAATTTTGATCGACTTCCCATGGGTGTCGTCTGTACAGTGGCTCGGTGCGAGTCCATAATTCCTTGCTCCATCCCTCCGGGGGCGGATTGCAACACTTTGTTTTCGTCAAATTAATGCAAGCTCCTGGATTTCCCTAAATAAAATACGGCTGTAGACCAGTTTCCTCTAATATCAATTAAGAATTTAAGATAATGTACAGTTAAATAATTAAGTATACTGGGGTAATCTAATCTGCACTGCTTGTAAAATAGTGAAAGAAGCAACTACTTGGATTAAAAAAAACTATTTACTTTTCCTAGCATTCGCCGCACCTTGTTATTGGCTCTTCACGCTTCAAACTTCAAAAATAATCATTTGATTCATATCTGGTGTTCAAACAGAAGACAAATAGTTTCCTCACTGGTTAGATAACTTTTCACACAAACACTTTCACTGCATAATACTAAACATGATCTAATGCTGAGATCAAGTGTTATATCAGTGACATCAACTGCATATGACCAGTGTGCTAGATAAAACAAAGAATATTGCTTCCATGCTCTCCTAATAATTAAATTGCAAAAATCATAAGGCAACATATGGTTCATAGTGTTGGAACAGTGGGTAGCTAAAACTAAACCTCCCAATTTGCTTTCAAAATTGCGTTCTGTACTTTCAGGGACAGCAATAAGCCCTTCCCGTGCAACAAGTAGTTACACAACTTTAAATAATCTTTCCCCGCAACACCTACCAAAGCGGAAAAACGCCCTCGATCTCAGCCTGGACCACCAAAGGCAGATTCGTCTCCCACTCAAAAGCATTACAAATACAATAAATCAGGGCCAGATCAAGACATATGAACTTCCAGCATTTTGGCGCTGCACAAAGGTAATTGATCTTCACAATGCATGTATATCGATTTAAACATGAACAAAACGAAGACAAGACCTAACAGGTGAATCCCTTACTATCCTGTAGCTAGTTTTACTGTTTACAATAGCAGCAAAAAAAATGATACTCCAAGCTGTACTACACATGAGGAGAAATCTTTGGAAAATTCTCAAGGTTGAAGCGAAACCAGAGAAACAAACTCGGTGCTCTGCCTCCCTGCTTTCCTTATGTTGATCACAAAGTGCTCAGGGTACTTTCTTAGCAGCACTGAAAGTCCATGCCATGGTCTACCATCAGTTTCACTCTCTGGCCAGTCTTCTGATGTCAAATATTTCCGCACCCTGTTGTGGTGCCATAGGTTTCCATACTTCTCAAACATCTAAAACAAAGAGTATGCCTGTCAGAATGACCAAAATGGATACAACGTATACGAACAAGCAGTCAAGTATCAAAAGAATGCAGAGCATATTCACGTAATTATTACAGGAAATTGAATATGACAAACCCATCATCTAAGTGGAAGCACGAAATAATAGCTAGCAGTTCAAAACATGCCTCTATAGTTTATAGGGGCAATCTGATAGCACAGATATCAAGCAGACCTCCAAAATACCCCAGAACCAAACCCAACAAAGCACACCCAGAACCAAACCCAACAAAGCACACCCTTGGCTACCCGAATTGAACTATCAGTGAACAATCCCACCCTGAGATTAATAAATAAAAACATTCCAGGCTTCATAAAACCAGCACATGAGCAGTTACTGCTGGTAGCAAGTACCAGCTTCTAGCAGATTAATGGTAGTAAGCACTAACCAGATCATAGTCGCCTTTGGCAGCTGCCAATTTTGGCTGGTTCAGATGTAGCAATGTAAACTAGTCGTTTATCACCAAACATAAAGTTGTTGGCAACAAATTACTAAAAGCTAGCCAAGTGTATCCAGTTTCCAGCAGAACCCAAACTATTTCTTTGATTTTTCAAAGGATACAGTGAAAGAGAGCTTTCAAGCAGGAACAATAGAAAAGTCGAAACAACCAGCAAGAATCATTAATAGTAAGTAAATAGCTAAATACTATGTATTTATCAGATGAAAACCCAGACTCACAGGCCGACCAGCTGATTAACAAAAATATGGGTAAATTCCAGGTTTTAGGATTCCACATATTTGCCTGATTATACAGCTACAAACCTTAAGAATGCCACAAAAAGGTTATTTTTTTCCTAAATAATGCTCTGAGCTTAACAAAAACTGCAAATATTCCATCGTTTTGGGGGATGATTCTAGGTAATTGTCACTTCAATTCTGGTCCACTGCTAAGAACCTACTTCATGGGGCAGGTGGACCAAACCTTTGATAATTCATTCGGTCATGGATCGTCGGAATAAAATAGGGGATGAGGTCAAGTAATACTTCCAAGAAAATTTTGACACTATAATATTCAAGTCTAATCTCATCAGCTGTAGCTAGGACGTTTGCTGCCACATATCTAGTCTAAGCTATATCTGATTCCGCATAGTGCATGATTCCACTAGAGTTTGCACATAAATCAGTAATTTATGTAGAAGTACGTAGAATGACCAAAAAGAACAATTTGTCATGAAAAGTACTTTAGCAATATCACATAAGAAAATTGTTGTAGGATATATGGAATCCAACACTGGGGAAAACCTTAGAAGCATTGTTCACCTACTCTCCACCACCATCTCTCGTTCTGTTTGGCCTGTAGCCACAACAGTTGGCGCCATCCGTGGAAAGGACAAGAGCAAGCCTCAAGATCCGAAGAAGGATGGCACCAAGGAAAGCTTCATCGTCAGCGGTGAAAAAGGGAAAAACGACAGAACCCCGCGTCAACACCAGGGCCTCGGTGTCGCCAGCGCGGGCGTGATGACGGCGGCGTGGCGCAGCCGAACGTCGACGCCCGTCACGCGACGGTTGACCCCGCTACTGCCGGCATGACGGCTGGCACCACCTCGCGTGCGACGATCGACCCCGCTACGGCTGGCGCGACGGCAGACGCCACCGCCGACGTTGCGGGAGTGGCGAGCGGTTCTGATGGTAACGTCGGCCCTGCCGCCGACCTCTGAGTCCACCGCGCCGGCGGCAAGACGGGCAACCCAGAGCACGGCCGTGGTCCCGCACTTCAACGGGACGACCAAGTGCGCCGACGGCCCCGCCTGCGCCGATGGCCGAGAGTGCTACTAACGACCATCGCAAGGCTGTGATATGCGGAAGAGGTGCGAAATATGCAAGAGGCTGGGAGTCGACAAACCACGGCGGTGGCACGAGCCACGCCGGAGCGGATAGGCGATTCACGACCCCCGTCGGCCGCGCCCGTTGCGGCGCGTGGACCCAGAGTCCCCACTCTCAGCAGGCCTGCAGCAGTCGGTATGGCCGGAGAACTTCAAGTTCCCCAACGCCATTGAGCCGTACAAAGACGACACGGACCCCCGGGAATTCGTGCGCGTGTACGAAACCGCCATTTAAGCAGCAAGCGGAGACGATACCACCAAGGCGAAGGGCCTACCCCTCGCGTTGCAGGGAGTGGCGCTCTCTTGGTTTTTCACCATCGAGCCAAACTCCGTCGACGCATGGGAACAGATCCGCGACCGCCTCTACAACAACTTTCAGGGGAACTACATCGAGCGCGTCGACGCGGATCAGCTCTTCGCGGTCAAGCAGAAGCCCGCTGAGAACCTCCGGGAATACTTCAAGTGCTTCGCGAAAGTCCGCTGTCAGGTTAAGGACATCAACGAGACAACCATCATTAACGTGATGACGTGGTCTCGCCGGGGCGTGGCCGAATACAACGCGTGAAAGCCAATCAAAACGGTGGTCAAGCTCTTCGACAAGATGGAAGAGTATGCGCGGGTAGAGGAAGACTCCGGAAGGCGCGAAGACGATGACCCCTCTGAACATAGCGAAGAGAGGCCCCGCAGAAGGTCGCCGAACGGCACGGATAGGCCCAGTGAACCCGCCGACCCGTCGCCTAAAAGACTTGTTGCGACGACACACGCGCAGCGAAATGAACCGGATTACGGGCGGTGGTGCGAGGTGCATGGCTACGGCAACCACACCACACGGGCATGCGGTAGCCTCGATGTTACGGACCGCTACGGCCAATCCTCACCAACACCTCGTCACACCCATATGCTACGCAACAAGCGGGACCCCTAGACGGAACTCACCGCCAATAGTTCGCCAACAGGGCCTCGATGGGATCGCGACCCATATACACCGCTAAATCACCTTCACGGTACCAAGCCCAAGCGAGGGACCAAGACCCTCGTCATCCAGGCCGACATCGCGGGTTGCAACGTCAGGCGGATCCTCATCGACGGAGGCAGTTCCACGAACATCCTGTTCATGACGACCCTCGACCGTATGGGGATCCCCCAAGTCGGTTGGAACCGTCGGGGACTCCGCTCCAACGCTTCGGAGGCCAACCATTGAGGGCCCTGGGCCAGGCATGTCTCCGAGTCTCCTTTCGCCAAGCCGGCAACACCCGGAGCGAAGACATCGTTTTCGACGTAGTGGACACCCCGCACCCATACAACGCCATACTGGGCCGGCCCGCCATCAACTCCTTCGGGGCGGTCCCGCACCACGCCTTTCTATGCATCAAACTCCCAGGTCCGAGGGGCGTCATCACCGTCAGCGGCGACCAAGATCTCGCTAGTCAAGTGGAGGCCGGCGCCAGCAGCCCGCACCGTAAGGTGCACACCCTCACCGGCGAACTCAAAGCAGACACGCCGTCCGCTCCGGGATGGACACCTAAGCAAATGGGCCGCCGAGCTTGCGCCTTTCACTTTGGCACACGCCTCCCGAACAGCGATCAAGTCCCAAGTCCTCGCGGACTTCCTCGCAGAGTGGACCCCATCGGCCCAGAGCGTCCAGCAACCAAAGGACCCGATATGGACGCTCAACACTGATGGAGCTTATGGCGTTTCCAGCGCAGGCGTGGGCGCGGTGGTTACCACGCCAGAAGGACACCGCCTTTCATACTCGGCGCCTCGCATTTCCCGCCACCAACACCGCCAAATACGAAGCGCTCCTCTTCGGTCTTGCGAAGCTCAAAGCTCTCGGCGAAACGAGTCCTCGTCCGCATCGACTCACGCCTCGTGGCGGGTCATGTAGACAAATCATACCAAGCCAAAGCCCCGAATTGGCCAAGTACCTAGCAGCCGTGAGAGCAAAGGAGTGCCACTTCTCCGGCATTACGGTCTAGGCCATCCTCCGCACGGATAACGAGCAAGCCGACGCCCACGCGAAGGCCGCTAGCCAACAGCTCCCAATTCCCGAGGGCGAGCGAACATTTTCCGTGGTCTTACGAGCCGCGGCCATCTCCCAGGACAGCCGGGACACAGCCCTTGTACACCAGATCACCCAGCAGGGTGACTGGCAGGAGCCCATCCTCGGCTTCCTGCAGGGAATCGCAGAGCCGGATGACCCCGTCGAACTCAACGCCACAAGACCGCCCGATCGCTTGGTGTGCCGGACGGGTGCTCTACAATGAGATCGCGCCCGCATTACGATGCCTGTCTCGTGAGGAGGGTAAGAACCTACCAGCGGAAATCCACGCGGGGCTTTGCGGCTCGCACCTGGCGCCGAGGTCGCTAATCAGCAAAGCATTCAGACAAGAGATTTACTAGGCAACCGCCGTCGCAGACGCCCAAGTCCTCGTGCGCCGGTGTCAAGGATGTCAGTGGATGGGGCAAGTCATTCGTAGACCTCCGACAAGCCTCAACCCAATTACCCCGTATGGCCGCTGGCACGGTGGGGCATCGATGTCGTAGGACCGCTCCCTCGAGCCCCGGGAGTCCTCCGGTTCGCAGTGGTCGCCTTGGAATATTTCTCTAGGTGGCCAGAGGCTGTGGCCCTAGCTAAGATAACCTCGGCGGCTATGTAGCGTTTCCTATGGCAAAACATCATATGCCGCTTTGGGGTGCCCAGAGAGCTCACCGTCGACAACGGCTTGCAATTCGACTCCACCCCGTTCAGAGACTATTGTAACAGCATGGGCATCACGCTAAGGTTCGCCTCAGTCGGGCACCCACAATCTAACGGAGCAATCGAGCGAGCCAACGGCACCATTTCCGCCGGGATCAAGAAGCGCCTAGTCGGGCTCCCAAAGGGCAAGTGGCCAAGCGAGCTCCACAGTGTCCTTTGGTCCATCCGAACAACGGTCACACGCCCGACGGGATTCACACCATTCAAGCTTCTCTTCGGCAACGAAGCAGTCACACCCGAAGAAATCAAGGCAGGTTCGAGAAGGGTCCTTGCCCGCGCACCAGAGGATGAGCCCCAGTTGTCCCTGGACCTCCTTGACGGAGACCGGGTCAGCGCAACCCAACACGTCACAAAGTACGCACACCAAATGGAGCTCGCACGCGACCGTACCACATATCCGCGACAATTCCAACCGGGAGACCTCGTCCTCAAGTTGGCGCTCCACGCGGAGACAATCGGCAAACTAGAATCTAAGTGGGAAGGCCCATACATCATCGCAGCAGCCATGCAGAGGGGAGCCTATCGCCTCGTCACACTAGAAGGGCAAACACTCCGCCACACGTGGAATGCAAACAGGTTGCAGCGATATTACGTTTAGGGCACAACAGATGCCTGTAACAGCCTCGACGCCTCAGCTATTGTAAGATGTTTACCCGTGCAAACGAGGGTTTAGTAAAGCAAACGGGAGTTTAGCACAACAGATGCTTAGTCGCACTTCTACTTCGATCGGGTGCCACCATCGTTGCCACCCCTTCGAAAGGTAGGGGACGGAGCGCTCGCACTTCTACATCGATCGGGTGCCACCATCGTTGCCACCCCTTCGAAAGGTAGGAGACGGAGCGCTCGCACAAGCGCTCGCACTTCTACTTCAACCGGGCGCCACCCTCGCTGCTACCCCTTCGACAGGTAGGGGACGGAGCGCCACGTGTCCACCAGCAGGACGGCGCACTCAGCGCACGCAGGGCCACATAAGGCGCAAAGCGCTTCGATCGCTAGAAGTCGGCGCAACGAGCCACAGCACATGCAAGGTAAGTGTTGTTCCATTCATGCAAAAAGGGGGCCACAATGCCAAAATCATACAGTACACACACAACACCGCAATGCACCCGTCATCACGCCGGTGGGTTCGCGCCGCCGTCGTTGCGCCGGGGAACGCCCTCAAGCCACTCGATGAAGTTCCCCTCCCAATGCAACGTTCGCCGCAGAACGACCCTAGCCGTGTCCTCCCTGATGTAGCCCCAAATCCGGTCGTAGAAAACTTTGAGGGCGGGCTGAATGGCGCGAGACATCGCCTAGGCCTCGACCGGCAGATCCAGACGAGGATCGGCCAGCTCGCTGACGTGCTCACACCCCCGGTCACGGAGCATGGCGAAGGCGAGGCAAGCACCGGAAAAGCCGCAGTGATCGCCAAAGGCCCTGGCATCGCGAAGGGCCAAACCTGATCCTTCCTGCACTCGCTCAAGCGTCCGCGCCACGTCCGCGGGGCTATGCGTAACGTCGGACACAACAACGCAAAGGTCCTGGAGGGCACGTTCCAACGACTCCATCGCCCTCCAGGCCGCCACGGACGCGTCACCCAAGGTTTGGTTCCTCCTCAAGGGACGCGGCAAGCTGAGCCTTCTCTTCCAGCGTGGCAATCTGCTAAAGCAAACCGGTGCGCTCTTCCGCCGCCGCGCGTTGGGCCTCCTCATCCCCAGGCGGTAGCGTCGAAGCCACCTTCGGGTTCTCCGCTCAAAGATGCGAATCGCGCTGCCCTGACGACATGCGCCTCGTCGGTAGCACGGAGCTGAGCCTCCAGCACTCTCCGCTCGCGGACGCGCACTTCCTCAAGCGCTTGGCCGAGGACGAGTCTAAAAATAGAGTTAGCCGGACAATCGACACTGGCGTAGACAACGAACCCAGGCGCTTACCCTCGCTCCCGAGGCACCTAGTGCGAGCGCCAGAAGGTCTCCCCGGCACGTCAACAGCACCCGTCGATCCACACCGCTACCGGCGTGCTCCGCAACCCCGCTAAGGACGCGGAAAACCTCCGATCGAGGAAGGAAATCGGAGAGGACGGTCCTCGGCCCCTCCACGCCAGCCTCCCCGGTAGCCCCGGACGCCCACGTCAAGTCCTGCGCAACGAAGCCAAAGACTTTGCGGGCGCCTCCACGGCTCGATCCCTGACCACGTCCGGGAGACCTCGTCTCGCCTGAGGCCGACGATGGAATAAGCGAGCAAATCGGAGAGAGCCTCGCGAAGTCATAAGGAGAAAACGACTTACGCCTACCTTCAACGCCCTCAGCCAAACGAGACATCCGCCCGACCTCCGGTGGGATCAAGACGAGCTTCGTCTTAAGACGAGAAGCAACGGCTTCATCAGCCAACACGGCCCCCCATCGAAGTCCAGGACCCCGGCAACCTAGCCCGCCATATTAAATTGCCCCTTGAGGACAACGGTGACCGCGCACGGGGACGCTTCACCTCGGGGACCTCGGCCACATCTCCTCAGGAACCTCTACGACCTCAACGACTCGAGCAGGGCATAAGCCCTCAGCAGGCGGCGCGAGCGACACAGCGTCGTCTTCCGTAGCGACCACACCGCGGCATGCCACCTCTGCGCCACCAGAAGCCCCCTCTTCAGGGGCAACGTGCTCCCTGGGCCGGCCGCGTCGGACACCGCGCCGGGCGTACCCTTCGCCTCGACGACGCCCGCTGCAAACACCGCGGATGGACTAGAGGCAGCAACATCAGACCAAGCCCTACGCCGAGGGGGCGACGCCCCTGCCTGGCCGTCGTCATCGCGGCAACGGCCCGCCGACCGGCCAAGACGGCACCGCCTTCTCTGAACGGCATACCCGAGCCTCGCACACCCGGTTCATCCGCCCGCATCGCCGAGGCGGTGGCGACCTCAGCGACCTATGCTCCTTGGCCATATATGGCCCGAGAAGCACAACCACCACGTGTTCCGCATCCTCCAACCGGCACCGACACCAAAACAAGGCGCCACAGGGGTTCGCGCAGACATGCGAGGACACAGGCTACGGTTGAAAGACTTACAAGGAGCGGGGGGTTCCACAAGCAAAGACACTGTCGGATGGATGCCATCCCACCGCGTACGGCCTCGTCGCTCATACTTCCACCGGGCGGACAGTCGCGCCACCCCGTACATGGTAAACTCTTCGGCAAGGTCACGCATGTTAAACCGGCAAGCCTCCGCGCCAGCTGCTCGTCCAACCCTTGGCTTCTTGTTCGGCGAACCATTAAATGATATGGCCGCCCCCGACACAGCAGACCGCATGTGGTCGTCACGTGGTGGTAGAACCACCGGGACATCCAGCCGGACTCCCACTTCCCTCGCGTGGCCAACGCAGGAAAGAGCTTCGCACATTGCGCCCTCAGCACAAAATTCACGCTACCGAACTTTGAGAGCGCCCCTCCTTCAACCTTCTTCGGCTGACAGCGTGCATCATGCAAAATGACGAACAGGTTGGCGCAGGGACAATGAACTTCCGTTCGCGTCGCCCACACGTAAACAGCCATGCGAACTATCGCGTTCGGGGTATGTTGGGCCAGCTCCAACCCGTAAGCCCTCATAACCTCCCCGACGAACAACGCGGACGGCAACCCGTAAGACGACAGCCTCCGTCTCTGCCGGACGCGGCTCCGTTTCGTCGGGACCAGGCAGGCGAGCCCCCGCGTGATCCTCCAATTTCTTCTCCCGGACAAGAGTCTGGATCATCTTCTCCGTAACACGATTCCGCCTTAGCACGCGGGAGCAACGGCCCCCCGACTTTTTCATGGCGTCCCACCGCTTGTTCGCCTGTGAGGGTTCCCGTACAATAAGAGCATATTCCGCCGGGGGAGGCGACAAACCGCGCGGGCTAAACGAGGTACCACCACTAAGCCGACGAACGGAACCATCGGGACAAGCCATTCCTCTGTGAAGCAGAACTGGTGAGCGGACAGAGGAAGAGCTTGCCCAAACACCGCTGGCGACGCCTTATAAACAGCCCCTCTCCCAAGAACCACCACGATGGCCAGCGGTTCAACTCCCCACGATCGGGAAGTGTAACCGGCGTGGGAAAGCGAGGCCGGACAAGACACGACGCCAAGTAGCGACCGCCACGCATCCCGCTTCTCCGGAATGGGCGATGACCGGGTCGGACACCACGATGACCACGACACGCCAGTCGCTTTCCGCCACGCGTACCTCCCCCTCGGGACGGTATGCACGGCTGCAGCAGCCCCCACCATGACAGGTCAGGGGTCGGCGCGATTCCCGCCATCATTTAAGACGCAATCTCCAGACCCAGCAACTGTCGAATCAGGCCGATCTCAGCTCCGCCACCTACCAAGGGTCGCCTCGCCACGTCACCACACAAATGGGCGGCAAAACGGGTCAAGACGGGTCAAGACGGGAGGGCGGCCTCGACACTCAGGGGTATCCACGGCAGAACCCTGCCTCCGCCGACATAGAGACTCCGCCGAAGTCTTCGACTCTGCCGGCAAGGAACAGTCCCATCCAGGACCATCAGAGGTCACAGGCCGCAGGGACGGAGCGGGGCAAATGACCAGGCTACATGGCTTCGGCCTGTGAAGCCCTTCACCAAGAGAGGCTTGGCCCCCACCTAAACCCAACCGGCCTGCTAGGACGCGGTAAGGTCCAAGACGGGACATGTACAATGGCGTATATACCCATATGGAGGGTATTCGGATGTAAGGGTATAGTTGTAAGATGTTCCCCATGTAACCGTATATATATATATGGAATCCAACCCTGGGGAAAACTCTAGAAGCACTGTTCACCTACTCCACCATCATCTCTCTTTCTGTTTGGCCTATAGCCACAACAAAAATCATGGTCAAACTTGTACCTTGCAGATCATAAAAATTTAAAACCCCGTTTGTTAAGGGAAAGCTCAATTCAATTGCAAGCGCAAGCTAAGAAAGTAAATTGGTAGCTAGTAGGCTAGTATGCTGGAAAGGGTAATGGGGTGCCAGTCTGGCAGACCAGCAAGCATGAAGCATCAGATTGAAATCAAAAGTGACTGAAATAAAACCCACCAAGAGAGGGAACAGAAGTGGGGGGTTAAGGGAATGTATCCTATTTTCACCTTGAAAGTTGGGGTTAATAGCTTGGAAGGAAATAGTATATGTCTTCTATAAACTTTTTTCATTAATGAGACAAAAAAAACCTAGAGGGCTGTGGCCTATCTGAGCACAGGTTATAAACAGAAACAAGCTGAACATTATGACTCAAGTGCTGATCATTTCCTTTTTGAGCTGATCCTAAGAAAAACCACGAGTCACAGGCTTTTTGGTCATCCAGGTTTGTTACCAATACTGACCCATATACATGGTGGTGTTGATTTATTCGGCCTTAAAATAAAGAGAAATCTAAGGACAGCTGATGGTTACAATATTTCAATATGATTATCACGATATTTTAATATGATTATAGGGTAGTAAAATGACTTATCAGGATAAGATTTTCAGACATCTGATGCATTTTTTATGAGAAAAACTGAAAAGACTAAACAAAGAAAATTACCAATTCATGAAGCTTGTTCATAGGCACCCATCCCTGAGGTCCACATAGATCAGATAAAACAGTAGCAGTAGATGAGACAACATCTTTCTCTTCCAACTGCAACAGTTGTTGGTTATCTGCTTCCCTGTAACCCTTTGATCCTGCCTCTGACCTTCTTGCTGCACAAAATTATAAAACAGCTGAATTGTCTTTAACATGGTCAAAGTAATTTGAGGATAATTTGAGAAAAATAAGATGAAAAAGTTGTCAGCATATCATGCCATGAAATGAAGTAAACAAACGCAATTCCACTAAAATTTCTGAACAAACAAAAATGGGAAAGTTTTATTTAGCACCTACAGCAAAAAAAAAGTTTGGATTCCCCAAATATATTTCAAGCAAATTTAGATCCTGATTCTCTTTCAAGTGAAAACAAGAAAAGGGGCTTGTAATGATAATTGCCAATGGTGATTAAGCAATTCATGTTCCATCAATTGCATTGTTGCTCTTCTTGATCCACAATTGACTTTTCAACAGTACAGCTCACACGACGACAGCAGCTATCATTGATGGATAGCAACAGGCCTACAGCAATAGAAAACCAATAATGCTTGGGTTCTGCAAATGTATTTTTGGCAAACTTAGGTCTCAATTCTACTTCAATTGAAAACAAGATAACGGAGCACTGGAAATTACAATGACAATTGCCAATGGTGACTATGCCATTTCATTTTTCTTCAATTGCATCCTTGCTCTCATTGATCCATAATTAACTTCGCAATCATCTATTGATTGTACCATAAGACAGGACAACTTTGCACAAAGCATGTTGTAAAAACACTTTCAGTAAAACAGAGTGATCAATTTTTAAAGTACTTAGTGTCTCACTAACATCACAGGCTTATGTTCTGGCTTCAGGGATCAAGTATATACCAAAGAAACAATCTCCAAATCAAACATCCTGATGTCTCTGTTTAATTGTAACAATTCAAATCAAATCACATTTCTCTAATTAATTGTAAACTTCCTTTCCCCCAAAACCCACTCAACAAGAATTTACAGTACATAAAAACACAATGTAAATACTGATAATTTTATTCGGAGTTCTTTCATTGTGAAACATTAGCCATTAGCACATAAAAAAAAGCAATAATATGTTGGATTGACCTATGCACTTGCCACTTTCAGTTTCATATTTATTTGATAGCAATATTTTGAGCTAGTATCTTCGCTAAAAGGAGAAAGGATCACTGCTCCAGCACCACTGTACAGAAGCATCAAGACGTTTCATGAGTGCTAAATTGATAGCATTAGCTTCTGTTCCGGCAGATTCATTACCAGACACCTTGCAACCATTTCGGGAGATTAGAAATACCAATAGGCCTGTGAACTATACGAAGACCAGTGTGCTAATCAGATGAATTAGCAAACTAGGAGAGATTTCGGAAACCTTAGAAAGATACATCTACTATTTTTTAGTAAATTGGAATCCAAGAACTAATAAACAGATAAAGATTTTTAGGCACTGCAATGTCTCAAGAACCTACAGTTGTGCAATTACCGCACCGACTGTTGCATAATCACACTTGAAAAGTATGTAACATAACTAGCAACCTAAGAAACTAAAAATAGTACATATTATTATCCTAAGCATAAAAGTGTCCAATAGTTACCGAAGATTATATTATATCTTCTCAAGGAAAAAAGATACTTTGAAATCTAATTTACATGTCAATTCCAATTGCCTGGATACTTTATGCACGACTAATCTGGCACAATTGACACAATAGGCCATTCAAGAAAAGTCTCACAGAAAGGAATTTGTCGATCCAAGAGTTTGGATGTGTAGGGTAATTCAATGAACAACGCAGAATGACAAGAGCAACATGTTGAAACCCGCCCATAAATAGCTCTGTCCTCACAAGAAAGAACTGCCAAAAGAACATATAACAATCACCAAAAGAATCGTTTAAAAAGTGGAGACTTCATGAATAACATATAACTATATAAGTCCATCCTCCAGTCATCCCTTTGCATCCATCATAGTCAATATCTCTTCTATATACCCACAAAGCAATAAGACAGCCAAAGAAACTAAGATAGTCCAACATTTAATGCATAAGTTACAGATTTCCACTGCAGTCAAGCCCTCCTAACGCTTGACTCAGCATGATGAATTGGCTAGCAACAAAAGATACCAATAAGACAAGTAACACAAAATCAATGTGCAGGCCTATCAACAAAACTCAATATCCATCCTAATTCGTTATTCATTGCTACCCATTCAAAATGGTGCACACTAACCTCATTCTGACAAGAAACCAAAAAAGTCATTCCTAGGGTATTCTCATAATCCAATTGACGTGCACAGGAACAACTCCACCCAACAATCACCGAACCACCACAACCACAACAACTGCACTTATCCGAATAGCAACCAATACAAAACAATGCAAAGATTGCCACACCATGCAGCCCCTTTAATACCAATTTTCCATCCAATTCACCAATTGGCACATGCAGGAAGAGCTCAACCAAAAGAATCAACATCAATCTTAAGCCACCGCAATCCAATATCAATAAAGAAACGAGAAGTTCTGCAATTGAATAGAAATCAAGAAACGCAAGATTCCGATACCGACCAGCGAGTCCCACAGCGTCTCCGTTCTTCGACCGCTTCGCCGTCGACTCCGCCTCTTCTTGTTCTTCCGCACCATCCCCTCCTCTTCTTGTTCTTCCGCGTCCTCTTCCTCCTCTTCCTCGTCGTCAGATGGAGGCGGCGGGAGTACCCGCGGGACGGCGGCGCGGCGGGCGGCGTCCGTTTCGAAGACGGAACGGGACGGGAGGAGGAAGTAGAACTGCGCGTCGCCCATCTGGAGGAGGTCCTGGGAGTCGAGTTTGACGGGGGGCGAGCCGGGGACGTGGAGGACGCCCTCGACGAGGCACCCGTTCTTGCCGAGCACCTCGAGCGCGAAGCGGCGGCGCGCGAAGTCGTAGAAGATGCGCGCGTGGCGGCGGGAGACGTTCATGCCGCCGCCGAGGATGCCGAGGTCCACGTCCACGTCGTCGGGGGCGGCGTCCCCGTGCTGGTGCTTCTTGCGGCTGTGACGGCCGAGGACGATGGAGTAGGTCTGCATGTAGTACTCGAAGTCCTCGCCCTGAAGCTTCGCGAAGCCCACCTCTAGGTCCGACGCCGGCGCCGCCGCGGCGGCGGGGCCCGGGCGCCGGGAGTTCCCCATGGGTGGGAGGGGTTATTGATGGGTTTGGACTCTGAACCGTTTGGTTGTGCTAGGGCAATAGTGCCTACTTACGAAAGAAATAATAATGGTCCAGATTGCATGATCCGTGCAAATCACGGGTAAGACCGAAAGTGCTTGCAGAGGTTGAGATTGCGAAATTACTTTTTCACATGCGGATGCAGGGGCTAATGGGCTATGGTGCGTGACTTACCAAAGAAATATTTGTGTTTCGTTGGGAAAAAAGAAAGAAATATTGTCTAAGAAAATATATGAAATATAGCAAATTAATTATCTCTTATAGGTAAGATGTACAATCTCTGTAGAGTATAAACTGCTTAAACAACTGTGTCCACGATTAAAGACGGATATGAGAACTTGATCAAGTTAGTTTCTAATTCAAAAATCTTTGTAGGTGAGACAAAAACTCGTCGGATAGATATAGCTCTGAATTTGGCTTTTTTTGGTTAGATGTAACTCAGTATTATTAATTAAATGGATGTAACCTTAATGATCAAAATTAAGTATAAGGTGGATGGAACAATGTAACAAGTGAATGGAAGCTGCACCACTATAAATATTTCACACTTTCAATCTCTTAAATAAAATATAATTAGTTAAAATGCTAAGTCATAGGAGTTGCTAATTATTGTAATTCAAAATATCGCTTTTAGCAAATAAAAGAACCAGAGATATTCTTGTCAAACCTTGCATGTATGATACTTACATTCTGTGTGTTGGCTCGCGAAGCATAATTGTATATACTCACCCTCGCTCTTAAACCCCTTTAGAACCCATAGATCAAGGTCACTACGTCTACTAGAAGATCAAGAAGCTGATGGTGATGAAGACGGTGGAGATTAGTTTAGTCTCTAATAGATTAGATCTCACATCAGTCTGACCGACTAAGCCGATGTATGTGTGTGCCACCATTATCCATGTCATTGGTTAATATCGATCGTACATAGGTCATCACAGTCATTTGCCTGTGGCAAGATGTGCCTTCTTCTTTTATTTTCGCTACCGCTTTCGCTTTTTGTGTAGTGTAATCTTTTGGCTTAACTGGCTCTTATTGTAGACTTGACCCGATGGAGTCTTTTGAACTCTAATGAATTGTAATATTAATGCGTGGTACGGTTTACGTTGTGTATAAATGATTCAACAATGTATCTGTGAGCTCTATCTACTGATCCAGATAATAGTACATTAGTTTCACAAGGGATTCTAGATTAGCTAAATTCGGGTTTGATAGGTGGCACCAGGAGTTCCTCATGGGTGGGAGGGGTTGTTGATGTGTTTGGACTTTTCCTAGTTGGATGTAACTCAGTGTTATTACTTAGGTGGATGTAACTCAAAATTAAGCATAGCGTGGATGGAACTATGTAACAAGTGAAAAGAACCTGCACCACTATAAATATTGCACACTTTCAATCTCTTTAATAAAACATGATTAGCTAAAATGCTAAATTTAGGAGTTGCTAATTATTGTAATTCAAAATATCGCTTTTAGCAAATAAAATAATCAGAGCCATCCTTACCAAACCTTGCATGTATGGATACTTGTATTATGTGTTTTGGCTTATGAAGCATCATTGTATGTGCTCACCCGCACTCTTAAAACCCTTCAGAACTTTTGGATTAAGGTCACTACGTCTACTATGAAGATCAAAGAGCAAATTGTGATGAAGATAGTGGAGATTAGTTTAGTCTCTAGTAGATTAGATCTCACCCCAGTCTAGCCGACTAAACCAATGCATGCGCGCATCGATATTATCCATGTCGTTAGTTAATATCGGTCATACACATGTCATCCCAGTCATTTGCTTATGGCGAGATGCACCTTCTCCTTTTACTTTCCCTATCGCTTTTGTTTTTGTGTAATGTAATATTTTGGCCTAACATGCTCTTATTGTAAACTTGGTATGATGTTGTCTATTTGAACTCTGATGACTTGTAATATTGATACTAGTATGGTTTTCGTTGTGTATAAAATGATTCAGTAATGTATCTATGAGCATTATCTACTGATCTAGAGAATAGTGTAGTTGTTTTATAAAGAATTCTAGATTAGTTAAATTCAGATTTGACATGCGGCACTCAGGAGTTCCTCATGGGTGGGAGGGTTTGTTGATGTGTTTGGACTTTGGAACGTTTGATTGTGCTAGGCAATAGTGCGTGACTTATGAAAGAAATATCGGTCCAGAGAGAGAAGATTAGTACAAATCTCAGGGTTGGTGCCGGCAGGAAATCACTTGCGTTGAGGCTGCAAAATTACTAATTTATAGAAGCCAGCACATAAGTGTCTACCTCACAGTTCCTATAGTGTCTGGTGCATGTGTTGAGGGATGCCGCCTCATAGTGTCTGGGACACTTCTTTTGCACGTTGATATCTCAAAAACGTCCAGTGTGTAGCCGGCACATAGCAATTGTGTGACTTATGAAAGAAATATATTGGTCCTCCATTCAAGAAATGAAGAGAAATATTGGTCTGGACTGCGTCAAAAATATTGGTTTGGGCAGCGGGAGTTCCCCATGGGTGGCAGGGGTTATTGACCGGTTTGGACTCTGAACAGTTTGATTGTGCTAGGGCAATAGTGTCTACTTACGAAAGAAATAACGGAAGTGCTATACTGTAGTCGAACGTTTTTTTCCCCTCAAAACAGTCGGTTTTGGTAGCCGTCCGATGCTGCTTTGTGATCCGGTCTCGAAGGATTGATGATCTTCCGGGTTTGCAAATTCAGACCCGCTTTTCTCTCATCCGTTCTCGCGAAGCTTCCGTCCGACACGTTTTGTTCGAATTATTTTTTCATCGATTCACGCGCCTGTCCTAATCCCACTCGCTGGAGAGAGAGCAGCGGCGCGGACACTCCACTCGAGAGGAGAGAGCAGAGGTGCGGAGCAACCGAGGGGTTCTTAGTCTTGAGCGGAGATTTCGTCGTCGGAGCGGGGAGATCTCGTCGCCTGCGTTTTCTCCGGTGAGCTCTACCTTTTGTCGCGCGGTGTCTTCTCAGGTGAGAGGCGTGAAGCACTCGAGGGAGAGAGGAGAGGTGCGGAGCACCCCGAGAGTTCTCAGTTTGAGTAGAGATCTCGTCGCCTTATCAGTTTGAGCGGAGATCTCGTTGCCAGAGCGGATATCTCGTTGCCTGCGTCTTCTTCAGTGAGCTCTACAGCGGCGGCGGGGGTCCCTCCGGTGAGATCTGCCTCTCTCGCTCTTTTTTATTTCCGCTACAGAATTCTGGGTCAGATGCTTTCTCGAAATAGCCCATAAAGTAAAGTCATTGCAATCTTGTGAACTGGTTAGTATTCATCCATTTTTTATATACATTTTTTATGTATTTTTAAGTTGTTTAACTTTTTTGTTTTCGAACTTTGTATTCATTTTCTGCTAATCAATATATTATGTTTTGTATATTCTGTAATAGATTCCATTCCCTATTTTAAATGAGGATCATTGGTCCCTCTTTGTTGTCGATATAAAAGACCAGAAGTTTGTATTCCTTGATTCGGCAGTGGCTGGGAGGTCGTATGACGACACCACAATGATGAATCTTGTATGTGTGCTATATCCTCCCTTTTCTCGTTATCCTCCTTTTTTAAACTATCTTTTTTTAATGTGGCAATTCCCTTCTTGTTTTTTTGCTATAAAACATCAGAGGTTTGAATGCTATGTTTGGTTAAATTTCCCAATATGTTTTGTTTGGTTAAATTTCTGAATATGTTCTGTTTGGGTTAAATTTCCTCAATGTTTGATTAAATTACTAAACATGATTTTTTTGGTTAAAGTAGTTGTTTCGTTAGCCGTCGATTCTTGCTTTTGCGATCCGGTCTCGGGATGATGCGATGTCTTCCGGGTTTGCAAATTTCTGAATATGTTCTTTTGTTTGGTTAAATTTCTGAATATGTTCTGTTAGGGTTTATGCATTTTGCTATGTGTTCAGCCTTCTATGCGTTTGAATGCTATGTTTGGTTAAATTGTTTTGTTTGGTTTGAATGCTATGTTTGGTTAATCATGTTTAATTTTGTTAAATTTCCGAATATGTTTTGTTTGGTGGTTTACCGTGAAGCAGAACGGCCACAAAGCCCACGAAGGAGTCGAAGTTTTGTACGGAGATGCATTGTTTTCGGTATAACGTGAAGCAAACGGCCAAAAAAACCCACGAAAGAATCCGTAGGAAAATAAAACAGAACCAACAGTTTTTTGTGGATGCGGATCCGTTATGGGCATTTTTTGTTAAAATAGGGGGCCAATAAGAAATGAGGGTCTGTTAAGCAGTTTAATGGATGTTTTGTTTGAACGATATGGTATATCCACTTTGCTGATCGTACGGTCTACAATTTGACTGTTTTTGACAAAAAAAAGTCAAATATCATAAAGACAGACCGAAGAAATAATAATGGTCCAGACTGCAAGATCCGTGCAAATGCACGCTAAACTTGCAGAGGTTGAGATTGCGAAATTACTTTTTCATATACGGATGCAAGGGCAGAGGTATAATCGGGTTGGATTTGGACCGATATTGTTTATACTATATCTTAATCTATATTTTCCTCTAGATTTAGAGTCAGATTCGGTAAGATCGGATATAAATATAAATTGGAAGTATTCAGAATTTTGGATATGGTACCATCGGGACGGATATATGATGGTTTCAAATTAAAAATAGATTATATAGACGAATAGTATGTGCATACATAAAAGAATATACAACAAAGTGTGATAAATGACACAACATAAGTTTAACATAAGCGATAAAATCATACATAAGTTCGAAAACCGATAGCTTCATACATAAGTTCAAAAACCGATAAATTTATACACAAGTTCAACATAAGCGGAAAAGATTGGTGGCGACTAAATAAAGTGGTTGGACTCTAGAGTTAAGTTAAAACTTAAGTAAAATCTAAATCGATTGATGGGCTGGGCCGGTTGGAATACTAACTTGTTTGTCAGATATCTGGTTGGATAGTATCTGGTTTACCGTTTACCGATGTTATTCAGTCAAATTTTAGCTCTTTTGTTTTCGCTATTATATCCGGTAACAACTATTCAATATCAATTACCAGATACTAAATTACCTTTTTGTGTTCAATATCGTGGCTATGGTGCGTGACTTACCAAAGAAATATTTGTCTTTCGTTGAAAAAAAGAAGAAGAAAGAAGTATTGGCCAAGAAAAATCTAGAGTTGGTGTTCGTAGGATATTTCGTTCGTGAGGATTAGAAAACTATTGACCACCACGTTAAGGGCCTTTTTGAAACACGGAAATAGAAAGCACAGATATTATTGAAAACAGAGGAATGAAAAAGAAATGCATATGCAAAATAAAAGATCGGAAAACACAGAAAATTTCTAGAAATAGACATTTATAACACAGGAATAGAAAGAACACAATGAAACCCACATATTTTATTTGTAACTCACTGACAATAGATCTACATATACAATCACATCTATCTATTGCTCTGGTCCACTCATTCTCTCTCTTGAGCAATCACAACAAATTTTTCCTTGGATCTAGCTCATTTTTGTTTTCCTCTAAAAGTATAGATATCTTTTCCTTTCTTTAGATTTTGGCTTGTCTGACCATTCCCAACAGCCTGAAGCCAAAATTTCCAAAGGAGTGCAAAACTTCATAATTCCTATAGAAATCCTTCGATCCAAACGGGCCCTAAGTGTTTGGTGTACAATATTCGTAAGTATTGAGGCATGTCACCACATAATGTTCGGCGTGACGTCAGCTTATAAAATATTTCTCATATGCAGATTGATGGCAGCACATAAATATCCGGTGTGATGCCCGTAAATAGCGTGTCCAGTATGTTTTCCATGTGTGCATGGATGACAGCGCACGAAGGTCTAGCATAAGCATTTTCATATACAAACAGTTGTCATGATATAAGCGTCTAGTGTATATTTTTTTACGCACATCACCAAACTATAGATAGACGAACAACTTGATTTTGATATGTCCATCTCTAACGCGAGGCGAGGATTTTAACAATCAAGGTTTCAAGCCATTTTTTCAAATTTCAAAACCAAATCCTAATTTCCCCACCCCAAATATTTACTATTTTTTGTGGTAATTCAATTGAACCTTGTGCTATTTACCTTCTCTGATTTACTTTCCTATTGAAAGCTATTTCTGAAAAAAAATCAACGAAGTAAAATTCCAAAATCCTGAATCAGGATGGCCTAGTTACTGCCCAATGCGCACCAGCCCAACCTGCTAGTCATCTCGGCCCATATTGGGCGACAACATGATCCTGGCCTCATCTGCTCCGGCCCCAAGCCAACTCGGCCCAAGACCTTTTCAGCCCCTACCCTCGTACCCAATGCAAGCACGATTTGTTTAAAAAGTAATCCATTTTTAATTCAAGATTGTAGAAATATACATGCACAAAATTTTCTTACAGAATGAGCTCCAGTCGTCCAACCGTTGGGTGACTGTATCCTATCGCCCAATGACCACACGACATGCATGCAGTCGGTGGACTGTTGGGGCGACATAAATGCAGTCGCCCAACGGTTTGAACGACTGGATCCTGTCGCTCAACCGTTGGGCCACTGCATGTCCAGTCACCCAACTATTCGACAACCACAAGGCATCTAAAACCGACCACTCGGCAGAGCCCCCCATTTTGTTCCACTGGCGTTGGCAAATAGAAGAGAAGGGGAAATAGAAGAGAAAAAAAGGAGACGATAGGAAAGGAGAGGAGACGGAGAGGAAGGAGAGGAGGGGGAGAGGGAGAGGAAATGTTTATGCGAGATAATTTGTTTTAATGTTTTAGTCAATATTTTTGTATAAAGTAAATAGTTTGTTTAGTATAAAATTAGTATCCGTAGAAAATTATAGTTGTAGAACTTTTCTATGAAGTAATAGTTGTAAAAAAGTTAGTCAATATAGTTATAGAAAATTAGCATCCGTAGAAAATTATAGTTGTAGAAAATTAGTAAATATTATAGCTGTACAAAATTTAGTCAATATAGTTATAGAAATTTAGCATCCGTAGAAAATTATAGTTATAGGATTTTGCATACGCAGAAAATAAGCATCCGTAAAAAATCTAGTTGTAGAAAAATTAGTCAATATTATATACAAAATTAGCATCTGTAGAAAATTGTAGTAGTAGAAAATTTAGTCAATATTTTTGTACGAAGTAAATAGTTCGCTTCGTGCAAAACATTATTAGATAACATTTATGATTTATTGTGAACGAATGTAATGTCATTAGTACATTTAAAATATGCATGTACCATTAGAACTAACATATTGACATTTAAATCATTATGTCATGTAATTTGTTGAAACCCATTACGAATAATTTACAATAAGAGAGAGCTCGAGTAGCGAGAGAAAAGCGGTGTCGGTGTGCATGGGAGCAGATAGGGAGTCGATGCGTATTGGGGAGGAGGAAAGAGAGCGGTGGCGGTCCGAATGAGGAGGGGTTATTCTATGAGGGTACTGTAGTAGTTCATGATAGGCGAACGGTCATAGAAATATAAATTACAGTATAATAGTAGTTCCATATTATGCGATGCGATTTGATAAGTGGCAACATTAAAAATATTTGTAGGCAGACATCAGCAATGTCGATACCCACTACATTGAAAGTGCATTACGGTGTCGTCACCGTTCATGAAGGTCGGAACGATGTTGACTTGAGCAGTTTTGCACAAACCACTCTGGTACACCTGGACGGTGAGAATGCTCGATGTACTGGCTCACCCGCAGCTTCTCCTTGGACCATAAGGTGTGCAATGTCATCATACAAGAGCTTTGGAGCCAGTCTCCCACGCACATTAGATGGAAGTTGAGAACATTGATGCGCATGCGTGGAAGTGCTTTGTGGAAGGCTGCCGGCACCATGGATACGAGTGTGTGCTGCTTGTAAAACCATGCCCAATAGAAGCGTGCAAGGCCCTGTCCGGCGGCTATCATGCGGGTGGTGCGAGCAGCTCGGGCGCCTAGCATGTTGGTGAAGAGGAGGACCCGGAGGCCGGTGTCAGAGAGGTTGCGGAGGAAGTTGCTCATGACGAGATCAATGCGATAGATGGAGGAGAGGAATAAGGGTCACGACGTGCTGATCCTACAGGACAGACTTATGAAAGCGAGTATATATAGTATATAGTGCATCAAATGGAGAGCGGTGACCGGATGGCTTGGGCTAGAGAGGAAGCTGTACAGGAGGATGACGATGATGGTTTTGATGAGGATGAAGCTCCTATCCTCTAGGAATGGAATAGGTTTGATGCTGAGGGTTTTGTTGCACACGATGAGCTCGAATCACCATGGGAGTATCATGGCACAAAGGTTCGGTTGCACTCAATGTTTGGTAATAAGGTATTGTTGTAGGATTCCATCAACCTATCGGCCCTGTCCTTGCAGCAGACTTTTCGAGTCATCAAATTTAGCCAGGAGCAGTATATCGTGAAATGCGAGTAGGCTGGTTGTCCTTAGAGGGTGAACACACGAAGACCGAAGTATGAGACTCACTGGATTGTCTTAAAGGTGGAGCCACACTCCTGCATTCTCAGCTATGTTTTGCTGAGGTATCGTAACCTAACGTCCGCCTTAATAGCCAATTTGATATATGGAAAGATATTGGTGAAGAAGAACATAGAGGCCACACACATCATGGTGGCAATTGAGAAGAAATTCAAGTACAATATTAGCTACGTGAAGGTGTGGTGTGCGAATCAGAACCCTTTGAAAAATGGTTTGGGCCTTTTGAGGCGTTGTACGACAACCTTCGTTGTATGCTTTAGGTGTTACAAAACAGGAACCCGGGCACATACACTATTATGAAGGACAAACCATCTATAAGGCCGCCATGTTTTGTGGTGTTGCAGAGGTGCTTCTTAGCCTTCGGTGCGTGCATCGAGCCATTCAGGCATATGCTGCCTGTGATCTCAGTTGACGGGACCTTTTTGACTAGCGAATACAAGGGTCAGATCCTTACGGCCATCGATGTTGATGGGAACAATCAAATTATGCCCCTAGCCATTGTATTCGTCGAAAGTGAGAATTACGATAGCTCGTTGTGGTTCCTTCGACATGTGAGGGTAGGAGTTGTCAGAGATCGTCCTGATGTATGCGTAATCCATAATCGCCATGCCGGGATGGTGAAATCCATAAGAAAACTTCAGGAAGACCCCGAGGAACCGTTGTCTTGACCGATATGAGAAACAGATGGTGCATTCGCCACTTGGGCCAACTTCTTCAAACAGTTCTCGAAGCAACCATTGATGAAGGTGTTTAAAAGGCTGGCTATACAGAACCAGAAGTACAAATTGATGCTTTATGAGCGCTGTTGGATGAGCACAATAGGAAGCATGTCGATGAGAGGAACAAGGACCAAGCCATGCACAGGCAAGACAACCGAATGCCTCACAAAGACCTGGCCGAGCTCGACACAGCTAGTCCGAGGAGGAGAAGCTTGTAGAACATCAAGTGCTTCTCGCAGTGGATGGACCTGGCCATCTAATTTGCTTGGTTTTGGTGTGGACTCTTGCGCGAGTGTAATAAGTTAGGGATGGCCCGCGGGGTTATTGCCTAGTTAAAAAGTGAATGGGGTGGACCTATAGGGTCACTGCCCAAGAGGGACTCGATATGCCACTGCCCGGGAGGGACTCGAAAGGTCCCTGCCCTTACATAAAATGCTCACTCACCGATAGGGGTTACCCTATAAATGGAGGTACCTTAGCACTAAAAGATTCATAACTCCGGAGTGCGGAAAGCATCAGAACTAAGCATTGTAAAGATTTTCTCATGATTACTCAATCGCACGCTTATGGAAGCATGTAATAGCCAACATTATGAGATAATAATATCTTGTGGGTAAAGTTATACACCTCTACAGAGTGTTA
This sequence comes from Bonia amplexicaulis, assembly GCA_036346245.1. Taxonomy (NCBI): domain Eukaryota; kingdom Viridiplantae; phylum Streptophyta; class Magnoliopsida; order Poales; family Poaceae; genus Bonia; species Bonia amplexicaulis. The sequence continues at coordinate 10,723,048 of CM070765.1, forward strand.
TAATCTATTCGAATAGTCGTGCCCCCGGTCATGGGCAAAGTATAAAAATATCATAGTGTGTAGTTTTTATAAAATAGTTACTTGTATGGTGGTATGATAAGGGATATGAACCGAGGTCCATGGACTGGACATGGTAAGTAATTATGAGGGGAGTTGCCCCCACAAAGTCAATTGATATTGGACAATTTGATTTTAATTAAAAATGACTAAGTCATATGTTTAGAAATTAGCTATGATACGATATTTGACAAATTGGCTTCACGCAAAGAAACATAATGCCATCCTTTGGTTAAGCCATGCATAATTGCCCTATAAAATTATTCTTCTATAGGGACTTCATGAGTACCTAGAGTACTCATTCTTGCTTATTTTCATCAGAATAGATGCCAGAAGAATAAAGAATGCTCAAGCTTACGTGTTAGAGTTATGACCGCACTCAAGCGTTTATGTGAGGATTTCTTTGGTTCTTCTGAATGTAACTTCAGTTTTGGGCTTGGACACCTATAAAGTTGCTGAAATTGACCGTTAGATCATATTTTAATCAAGTTAACCCTTTTTAAATGTTCGTGGGCTGCATGATACTCATTCTATCCTTAACTGAAATCTTGGGTTGTTGTGGAAGGTACAATAACCCTATTCCTAAAAAGAGGGCTATTTATATAATGTTATTAGAGTAGACTTTACTGCAGGTTATAACCTAAGTATAGGTCAGGTTTTGATAAGAATGCGATTTTACAAAATTCTAATTTTTCAATACAAAAGAATTGTGAAAACTATATGTAATACCCCGGAAATTGTTTAATTAATTGTTTAATTAATAGAGAGGGACTTTGTGAAATAATTAAATTTATAAGAGTTTTGAGGGTTTTATGAAAATTTAAGACAACCCGGGCCTAGGCCTTGGCCGGTGGGTTTTCTTGGCCCAAGAGGGAGGAGGCCACCTCTTAAAACCCTAGGCAGCCCCCACCCCTGCGCCTCCACCCCAGCAGCCGCCGCCCCGTGCTGCCCCGACGTCTTCTTCCCGGTGCGCCGCCGTCGTCTTCATCGTCGTCGTCTCCTCCCCGGGCGCCGCCGCCGACGTTCGTCGCTGTACCGCGTGGATCCGGAGTAAAGAGAGGAGGAGATCGCGGGCATGTTCGTCGCCGTGTTCGTCGTGTTCGTCGACGTGTTCGCCGTCGTGTCGTCAAGGGTAATCCCTGGTAGTCTCTAGATTGGTTTTAATCGAGTTAGATTCGTCGGTTTTTGGGCTCTGGGACAGTAGTTGTTTCTCGGCGGTTTTGATCTAGTTTCGTCGGGATTCAGGTCTGGACCCTTCTAGAAAGTTGTAGAGGGTTTAATTATCTTTCCAGGGAGTACAAGAACACGTGATTCGGATTTGTGTAGCGAAAGTTATGAATTTTCTAGTGTTACTGTTCTGCAGATCGGGTAGTTCTGGACAGAGTTTAGTAGATCGGTTTGTGCGACGGAAATAGTTGCGATTCAGGAGTCCTTAAAATTGAGAAAGTTGTAGATAAGTTTCTTAGCTTTCAATAGAGGTAAAGAAGTCCGGATTCCGAATTTCTGGGCGAAAGTTATGCCTGTTTTAGTGCGCTGTCCAGAGAGTCCGACGTGAATTTGGATGCTTTAGAAAAGGGTTTGGATCGGCTAGTTAATGGCGAATCAGAGAGTCTCCCCAACTAAGTTTTTGTAGATAATTTAATTATCTTTCTAGAGAGTCCAAGAACGCTTAATTGGAGTTACGTACTGAAAGTTATGATTTTGGAAGTCGGTGTCCGTGGTTGGGCGATTTGGCGAAGGGGAGTTGGGGATTTAATTGAGATAAATTGTTGGGTTAATTGGGGTTGCTGTTATTTTATATCTAGAAACTCGCTCTTGTCATGTTGGTAATTATTAATTAAATATTCAGGAGGAGAGCGGATTCCGGGGGTTGTGCCTTCTACGCGTTCTTCATTTTCTCGCGGTTGAGGCAAGTATATTTGTGATGTGAAAATCGTGTGTTTATGGATTTGTTGAATTGTTTGGATGATGGTTGAATCATGACCTGTTTAAATTGTGAGTATGAGTAAGTGATGAATTGAGAATGCTATTTATGTTCTCGTTTACATTATGGCATTTATGAGATTGGTTGATGCGTAGTATGGTGAATGCTCGTTATCTTTGATACATTCACATATATGCATCATATTGAGAATTGTTGAAGTCTTGATCATGCGGTGATCAAGCATCGATGTTCCCACACTTGCGGAGTGTGGGCATTGGTCCCTGCCGAGGGTAGGGCATGGGTGTGCATTGACGGATGCACACCGCGTTACCGGTAAAATGCGAAAGAGATGAGAAAGAGGAGCTTTTGATCATAATGCATAGCATGAAATTCATATGTAATATGTTTAACTTGAGAGTTAATGTTCATGCTTGCATTTGTTACGATTATACTTGCGAGTCATTGGACTCACTCTTCGTTGTTTTGTTGTTGTTGTTTGTTTATTTTAGGTACCTTCACGAGGTCGCACGCATGGGAATAAAGAGGATTAGTATTGTTGCACTTGCACGAAATATTCACCATGGAGAAGATAGAGAACTCTAATTATTATTTGTTGATTAGTTCAAGTGGTATTTGATTATGACCTTGATTAAGATGTAATAATGGATTAGAACTTCTTTATATTGCTTCCGTGCTTTACTTAAGTTTTATAGATGTTTCGCTTAGTAGCCAAATTACTTTGCTTTGCGGTTATTCATACCTTTTGATAATATTGTTAGAACTTCATTTTATCAATAAACAAAGGAGGCTCACGAAATTTTATAGAATGCCTTAGCATAGTTTTATTATGTTGTTAGTTTGGTAGCATTTCGTGCCATTGTTTGGGTGGGGTGTTCTGATTGGTATCGAGCGGGCTTTAGGTCCGTGGTAATTAAACTATTAAATTGACACCTTTGGTGCAGTGAGGATGGGATGGGTCAAACATTGCATTTATGCTTTTGACTTGTTATATTGATGATTTACATTATGAGATAATCTTATATGGTTATTGATAATCTTGTATGATTATGATTTGCTCCTATGATCGTTATGGACCGAGAATAGTCAATGATATGATGTAGATGTTGTGATGTGCTACCTTGGTATTGCCGATTATATCATTGTTTGTAGTATGAGGATTAGCAATGTTGCTACCTCGGTAACTTAATGCGGTGTTGCGGGTGAATTTATTAGAAAAGTTGTTATTATCCTTAAGTTGATTTCGACCAATTCTTGGGTGATTGGAGTTAATAATTTCTTTTGAGATTGTGGTTCTTGCAGTTGAGGGTATGCAATTGGTCTCTACATTCCTTGAAGCGATTATTGTTTCTTTCGGACTCTTGAGATACTTTGCTACCGTGCTTTTTGTTGATTTGTAAGGTTAGTTCCTTCGTGGAGTTTGTCTTGTTGCGAATCATGGCTCATTGTTCGCTTGGTGTTTTCTTTTATTAATGCGAATTTTGAGTTGCAAAACTCATTGTTATGTGAAAGCTTTGGATCTATGTTTTCTCTTTACCTCGGCGTTGAAGTTTTTGTTCCTTTTCCTTTGAAAGAGAGTGTTAAAATCCTTTATGTTGTTTTGCTATGCTTAAGTGGAAGGTGGTAGTCGTATAAACTAATTCATAAGGTTGAATTATCGAGGTTGATATGTTAGCATAGTGTATAATTAAATTTTTACTAGTATCCTTGGAAGTGTAGTTGTTTAATTTGATATTACCGTAATAGTTTTTAGAAGAACTATGATTAAGAATTTGTTTACTCACGATAGTAACTCATGGAGTTATTGAGGAGTGTGTAATAAGAACGGAATGATTATTATGATTGTTAAAATGTCTATCATGATTGGATAAATTGAATTATCTGTGTCTTTAGTAATTAATCCGACCGCTTGGAATGATTAAGTAAGGAGGTGTTAGAATATTACCTTGGTAATATTGACCCTTAATATGTCTTTTATTTAGATGCTTTATGAGCATGCACAATTGCTAGTTTCATCTATCTTTTACCATGCTAGATTGTTGAAATACGTATAAAGGAATAGATGAAGGTTGATGCATTGACTTGTAGAAACTTGTCTTACGATTTGGTATCATTGAAGTTTAAAGTCATTTCCATTCTAATTTTCGAATGTAAGGTAGGATACAAAATCTATGCTCATGAATGTCTTATAATTGTAAAATGGAGTTAGGATCATGAATGTTGTTATGACCGAATAATAATCAATTATTGCCAATAGTGAATAGAGTACAATCAATTGGTGCTAAGTTAGAGTTGAGCACCAATAAAGAATGGAATATATGAAATCTAGTAAGAAATTTATACTAGCATGATTTACGAGATTATCTTGTTCTAGTATCATCTTGTTTAAGAGTTTTGTTCTATTTATGTGGCTTATGCACTAGGTTCTCCTAGATCAAGTAGTTGCAACCTTACTTAGATATTAGAAACATGATGCAATGATTTCTTATGTTTTCTTTTGGAAAAGTTTATGAAGGAGTTGAGGATATGATGATGCTTGTTAAGAATGTATTATTCGATGTTAGTATGTTGGTCCATTTGTGGTTATGATGGTAATGTTGAAGGTTCATTAAATAGAAGAATTTGAATAAATTCCTTGGTACTATTTAAATCAAAAGTTTTGATAGTGTGTATGCGATCTTTGATCTCATGATTTATGTGGTAGCTGAAATTATTTTAAGTAAAGTGTCGTGTTGAGGATTTTAATTAGTTCTTAAAGAATTAATGTCTTTGTGGTCTTCAACTCTTCTTTTGTTGGAATTGTTAAGGTGATACCGTATTCAAAGAAGGTTGTTCTCTTTGTTAAAAGGAAAAGTTTGATAAAGTTTTGAAGGTTGAAGTCAAGTTGTGCAATCTTTGTGAAGTGTGTTTGACTTCTTATTTTATTTGTAAGAGTTTCGGAGCTCAAATGACAATATTGTATTCGTATTGGTTGAGATTTGATGTTTTCGTCTCGAGGAGGCATGCGCCTTCACCGTGGTCTTATCCTTTGTTGTCCAAGATCTTTATTTTCTTGGTTTTGTGTTTATTGTGGTGGACATTGTGTGAAATTTTCTTCTTTTGCTTTTCCAAAAAGGTCGCAGTTTGGGTTGCAAAGACCTTTAAGATGTGTATGGCAACCGGTTGGTGTGGTTTGTGATTAGTCGGGTGAGATTGTGGGTATCAAGATACTTGAGATTCTTGGAGTGATAAATTGTTCGTTGAATAATTCTCGATGAGGATTTGATTTAAAGAAGATGTTGTCCTTGGGGCTAAATAGTTTTATTGTTGCAACTAGAAGAACCTAGGCGTGGTTCATGAGTGTTACGTTCATTTTCTTCGAACGTTGGAATTATTGAAAGTATGAGAATCTTGATCAATTTTATTGGAGCATCATGATGGGGTACTTTGCAAGGATTATTAGAATGATTATGATGGTGTATTCTGTGTGTGAAAGAGTGGGTTTACCTTGACCCCTGTGGTGTGCCCGTGTTTAAGGGGGTGCTCATTGCTAAGGTAAAGAGATCGATTGAGAATGGAAACATGAGATATATGTCTTGTAGTGATTGTGTGGGTTGGTACTAAAGGGAATGATAACCCGATGTGTATTTAATCGCTTTTGTTAATTACGAAGTTTTAGGGTTTGTGTATCACTAGGACTACCTTGGGTTCTAGTGTGGGATACACGCTTTGTATGACTCGGTATCGAGGAGAACTTGAAAGATCCGGGCGTGGGCTTCATTAAAACCGTTGACCAACGAGTAAGACCAGACCACCATTCAAGAATTAAAGCTACACAATTCAAGTGTTGTGGGCGTAAGTTCAACGAGTGGCCTTGGTGAGTCGGATCATTGGTGCCCGAGCGGTGAAAAGTTATGCGATGTAAGGAGCAAGGATCGGGAGGTTGGCAAATCACTTGGATCTTCAAAACCTATGTGCGAGGTGCAAGCAATTAGAAAAAAATAAATATTTAGTATGTCAAAGCGCTTTGGTCGCAGCAGAGAGAGAGAAGCAACTTGGGAGTTGGAGTCTCGCATGCTGAAAGCATGCCGGCGTTGTTCACGTCGGGTGCTAGTTAATTGTTAGTTGAGTCTCGCATGCGCGGCAGTACCGAAATTGTTTAATTAATTGTTTAATTAATAGAGAGGACTTTTGTGAAATAATTAAATTTATAAGAGTTTTGAGGGTTTTATGAAAATTTAAGACAACCCGGCCTAGACCTTGGCCGGTGGGTTTTTTGGCCCAAGAGGGAGGGAGGCCACCTCTTAAAACCCTAGGCAGCCCCCACCCCCGCCTCCACCCCAGCAGCCGCCCGTGCTGCCCGACGCCTTCTTCCGGTGCGCCGCCGTCGTCTTCATCGTCGTCGTCCTCCCCGGCGCCGTCGCCGACGTTCGTCGTTGTCGCGTGGATCCGGTAAAGAGAGGAGGAGATCGCGGGCATGTTCGTCACCGTGTTCGTCGTGTTCGTCGACGTGTTCGCCGTCGTGTCGTCAAGGGTAATCCCTGGTAGTCTCTAGATTGGTTTTAATCGAGTTAGATTCGTCGGTTTTTGGGCTGCTGGGACAGTAGTTGTTTCTCGGCGGTTTTGATCTAGTTTCGTCGGGATTCAGGTCTGGACCCTTCTAGAAAGTTGTAGAGGGTTTAATTATCTTTCCAGGAGTACAAGAACACGTGATTCGGATTTGTGTAGCGAAAGTTATGAATTTTCTAGTGTTACTGTTCTGCAGATCGGGGTAGTTCTGGACAGAGTTTAGTAGATCGGTTTGTGCGACGGAAATAGTTGCGATTCAGGAGTCCTTAAAATTGAGAAAGTTGTAGATAAGTTTCTTAGCTTTCAATAGAGGTAAAGAAGTCCGATTCAATTTCTGGGCGAAAGTTATGCCTGTTTTAGTGCGCTGTCCAGAGAGTCCGGCGTGAATTTGGATGCTTTAGAAAAGGGTTTGGATCGGCTAGTTAATGGCAGAATCAGAGAGTCTCCCCAACTAAGTTTTTGTAGATAATTTAATTATCTTTCTAGAGAGTCCAAGAACGCTTAATTGGAGTTACGCACTGAAAGTTATGATTTTTGGAAGTCGGTCATGCGTGGTTGGGCGATTTGGCGAAGGGAGTTGGGGATTTAATTGAGATAAATTGTTGGGTTAATTGGGGTTGCTGTTATTTTATATCTAGAAACTCGCTACTGTCATGTTGGTAATTATTAATTAAATATTCAGGAGGAGAGCGGATTCGGGGTTGTGCCTTCTCGCGTTCTTCATTTTCTCGCGGTTGAGGCAAGTATATTTGTGATGTGAAAATGTGTGTTTATGGATTTGTTGAATTGTTTGGATGATGGTTGAATCATGACCTGTTTAAATTGTGAGTATGAGTAAGTGATGAATTGAGAATGCTATTTATGTTCTGTTTACATTATGGCATTTATGAGATTGGTTGATGCGTAGTATGGTGAATGCTCGTTATCTTTTGATACATTCACATATATGCATCATATTGAGAATTGTATAGAATGCCTTAGCATAGTTTTATTATGTTGTTAGTTTGGTAGCATTTCAGGCCATTGTTTGGCTGGGGTGTTACACTATATGTATTATTGCTATCTCATCTTTTCTATTTGCATCACATCTCTCTTAGACATGCATTAAAAGCTTAGCTTTTGAGTTTGTAAAAATCTCAAAACACGTGTAGTCATTTTGACTAATTTTTGTTGTATGTGTTGACCAAATGGAACAAAAAGTAACCCTAATAGAAGAAGTACAAAGGATGGTGTTAAGAAGAATAGTACAAATACCTTAACTAAAACTTTTCCTCTAGAAAAATTATAAGGTCAATGCTCAATTAGTTAGTTAGTAATACCTATCGACTTCCTAGATGCAACGGTAAAACCATTTGAGTAGACGATGTTTTTCTGATTGTATTAATAGCCAAATTGCACCATCAACATGTTAAGTTGTTATATAACCATTTTGTGCAAAGCTAATTTCTGATTTTAAATAAAAATTATGTTAAAAATTTCTGCTTCTACCCTATTTCGTCTCAATTCTTATATATGTTCTTCTGTTCTTATTTTTTTCCTTACCTGTTAGAAATTAAATGCAAACTTCTGATTGCAATAAGTAGGTTACACCCATGGGAGTCATAAGTAAAGAAAGTATGAGAGACGTAGCCAAACAAGAGGAGAAGATTGATCGATTCTTGGAAGGGATGCATGAAGAGATGAGAGCTCAACTAATTCTACACGATTATTCCAGCTTCCACCACTTGGTAAATAAAGCCCTTGTTCTAGAAAATGAAAGGAAGATCCTAGAAGTCAGTAGGAAAAGGAAATGGACAGCCTCCCGACCTCAGGGCAGTTTCCAGAGCAAACCCGCATATCAAGGCAGCTCATCGTTCCGCCAGGTGGCAACACCAGCACCTAGAACCTCATTCCAGGCACCACGCTCGAGCAGCGATGGAATTGGTGTCTCGTCCCATAGGTCAAGCTCCCACACCCAATCCATTGCAAACCTCCTTTGCTTCATTGCGAGCCAAGGGCACTCGCCAACAAATGCCCAGATCGCCAAGCCACCCCAGGGAAGTTTAACCCAGGAGCTCCCTCATCCCGACTGCAGTTGTTAGCACCAAACAAGGCCCATCAGGCACCTCAGGCATCACGGACGTCATCGACTCCACACCATGGTCGTGTCAACCACGTCACGGCAGAAGACGCTCAGGAGGCCACTGGAGTCCTTGTGGGTACGTTCTCTGTTAAATCAACTCCAGTGCAGGTTCTGTTTGACTCCGGTGCATCGCATTCATTTGTTTCGGGGATTTATTAAAAGGTTAAGCGCCAACCTTTGGACTTAAGAGACTGTGGTACTCGGTTCCCGGAGGCGCTTAATTGCTACCCTAGTTAGCCCAAGGGTAGAAGTCACCATGGAAGGTTATATTTTCCCGTAGACTGTTGGTCTTGCCATCCCAAACATTGGATGTTATCCTAGGGATGGACGGCTAACCAAAACCGAGGATTGATAGGCGTGCAAATAGGGAGGTAGTACTTGTAGGCGCCTCGGAAGAAAGATAAAGTTAGGTGGACCGCCCCTCTTGGACGCGTAATTCATAATATTGAAGTAAAGGCATTAGAGGACACACAAGTGGTTGAATTACCCAAGTCTTTCCGGGAAGAGCTGGGTATGCCTCAGATAGGGAAATAGAATTTGTGATCAACCTAAAGCCCGGACGACCCCAATTGCTAAGAGACCATACCGAATGGCGTGAGCGAACTTGAGGAATTAAAAGTCAAATTGAGGATCTACAAATCAAAGGATTTATTAGACCCAGCTCATCCCCATGGGGTTCCCCCGTATTATTTGTCAGGAAGAAGGATGGGACCGCCAGATTGTGCGTGATTACTGAGCCCTCAATGAAGTAACCATCAAGAACAAGTACCCTTGCCTCGAATAGATGACTTGTTCGACCAACTATCTGGACTCTGTCTTCTCTAAAATAGATTTAAGGTCGGTACCATCACTCAAGATCGGGGTAGAAGATATTCCTAAGACACTTTTACCACGCAAAGATGGCCTATTTGAATTTGATCATGTCATTTGGATTGACCAATGCTGACCTATTTCATGAATTTGATGAATAAAGTGTTTATGGAATGCTTGGACAAATTTGTGGTCGTATTCATAGACGACATTCTGATCTACTCTAAAACTACCGAAGAGCATGAAGAACACCTACGGGTAGTCCTCGAGACCCTTCAGGGGCACCACCAGACGCTGGCACAAACAAGTGTGAATCTGGTTACCAGGATCGGTTTCCTTGGACATATCGTGTCTGGCGGTGGAGTAGGTCGATCCCTCCAAGGTAGAGGCAGTTCTAGAATGGAAGCAGCCTACCTCAGTCACTGAAGTACGTAGTTTTCTAGGACTAGCCGGATACTACAGACGCTTCATAGAAGGTTTTTCCAAGGTATCCAGACCAATGACGAACCTACTCAAGAAGGAAAAGAAGTATGAGTGGACAGAAGCCTGTGAAAAGAGTTTTCAAGAATTAAAGAAAAGATTGACCACAGCCCCAGTGCTAACTTTGCCGGACATACACAAAGATTTTGATGTCTATTGTGATGCATCGCGCCAAGGCTTAGGTTGTGTACTTATGCAAGGAGGAAAGGTCGTAGCTTATGCTTCGACGACTCCGTCCCCATGAGGACAATTACCCACCCATGATTTGGAGCTAGCTCGATGAGTCCATGCTTTAAAGATTTGGCGACATTATTTAATTGGAAACCACTGTAACATTTATACGGACCATAAGAGCCTCAAGTATATCTTCACCCAAGCCGACCTCAACCTAAGGCAAAGAAGGTGGTTAGAATTAATTAAAGACTATGATTTGGAAGTCCACTATCACCCCGGAAAAGCTAATGTAGTGGCCGATGCCCTAAGTCGCAAACCCCACTGCAACAACCTCATGGTGGAAGAATTGCGACCTGAGCTCTGCAGAGAGTTTGAAGCCCTTAATCTGGAAATAGTAGAACATGGTACTCTAGCAACCATGGAGGTACAACCAACTCTCGAAGACCAAATCAAGGCGACCTGAATGGACACCACAGAGTTCAAAAGTTTAAACGTCTCATGGCCCAAGGAAAAGTCGCTAAGATGATAGAAGATAAACAAGGAGTGCTATGGTATGGGAAACGTCTTTTGTTCCCACCGGGAGGGTCTCAAAGACACGATACTCAAGGAAGCCCAAAGTTACGCTTATACTCTACACCGGCAAAGCACAAAAATGTATCAAGAAATGAAAACCTTGTATTGGTGGCCATGTATGAAGAGGGATATTACCGAGTATGTAGCCTGCTGTGATGTATGCCAGATGGTCAAGGCCGAACATCAAAAACCTGCCGGACTCCTTCAACCCCTACAGATTCCTCAATGGAAATGGGAAGAAGTGGGAATAGATTTCATAACTGGTTTGCCTCGCACCAAATCAGGATATGATTCTATATGGGTAATAGTCGATAGGCTGACTAAAGTTGCCCACTTTATTCCTGTAAAGATCACCTACAAGGGAGACAAATTGGTCGAGTTATACATGGCCCGCATTGTGTGTCTACATGGTATACCTAAGAGGATAGTCTCGGATCGAGGTTCTCAATTCACCTCGCATTTCTGGTCCAGCTTACACGATGCTTTAGGGACCCATCTTACATTCAGTACAGCCTATCATCCCCAAATGGATGGGCAAACCGAAAGAATAAACCAGATCTTGGAAGATATGCTACGAGCATGTGCTCTGGAGTTCACATCAGACTGGGAGAAATGTTTACCCTATGCGGAATTTGCCTACAACAATAGCTATCAATCGAGCCTCAAGATGTCACCTTTTGAAGCCATTTATGGGCGTAAATGTAGAACTCCTCTACACTGGTCTGAAACAGGAGAAGGATACATCTTTGGACCCGATACTCTGAGGCAGGCGGAAGAAAAGGTGCGCCTGATCAGGGATCGCTTACAAGCCGCCCAATCTAGACAGAAGAGTTATGCCGATAACCGTCGAAGAGAATTGACATTCCAACTTGGAGATCATGTGTACCTTAAGGTGTCACCCCTCCGAGGAATCCACCGATTCAAAGTGAAAGGCAAGCTCGCTCCGAGATATATAGGGCCATTCCCTATTATTGCCAAGTGTGGAGAGGTTGCATACCGATTAGAACTACCAGCAAGTCTATCTGAAGTGCACAACGTATTCCACGTTTCTCAACTTAAGAAGTGTCTCAGAGTCCCTGAAGAACAGACCTCCGTAGAAACCCACGAGCTACAGGGAGATTTATCCTACCCCGAGCGCCCGATCAAGATTCTTGACACTATGGAAAAGAAAATCAGGCGCCAGTCTATTCGGCTCTGCAAGGTCCAATGGAGCAACCACTCCGAGCGAGAGGCAACCTGGGAGCGAGAGGATCAACTCAGAGCCGACTTTCCCTTTCTTTTCTCAGATTAGCAGAATCTCGGGGTCGAGATTCATTTTAAGGGGGGAGGGATTTGTGACATCCCATTTTTGTCTTTTTGCTAATGTATTTTTGTTAAGCTTATGTTAATAAAACCAAAGATTTTATTTTCTCCAATCATTTTCTTCTGAGAAGAAAATTGAAGAATTTCAAAAGAAATTAAATTGAAAGGAGGTTTTATCTTCAAAGGGTAAATCAAATAAAATTTGACAATATAGAAATTAAATTGATCTTCAAAAGAAAAATAATAATTTCTGGATTATAAAAATATATATATATATATATATATATATATATATATATATGATTAATTATGTAAAGAGAAAGAAATAAATGATATATATGTTTATATATATAAATATAAATGTATATATATATACATCAAATGAAAGGAATAAAGTATATATATGTATTTATAAAATTGATCGTACAAAGCGCACACCGAAGTGCACGGGTTGCCACCGAAATAGTGGCGAGTGTCGTGTTCTCCACGGGACTAGACCGAGGCTACGGTGCTCGGCTAAAGCTAGGTCAAACAAAGCGGGTGAGAGAACTAAACTACTCAACAAACTCTAAGTAGCACTAACTAAACGACAAATGAACTAAACAATCGAACGACGAAGCGAAGCATCAAATGCGAATGGACTTCGTGCACGACCGAGCGAACTACACGACGACAACACAAACTACACACGAACGACAACGACTACCGATCGACGATATAAATAACTACCGACCGCTAGACGGCAGGAGGAAGTCGAGAAGCACGAGGGAGTCGAGAGAAAGAGGGGAAGACGGTCGACGGCTAAGTGAGCGACGACGGCACACGGCGACGAAACACAGAACTACGAACTAAAGCACGACTTAACTATCGACAATCCGCAGAAAGAAGAAAAGAGGAAACCGAGCGGGGAGAGTCAAGACAGCACGAGGGGAGGAAACGGTCGCCGACTCGCTAAATCGCACTAGACAACACACAAACACAGATATATAACTATAGAAGTTGGACTAACAAATAGATAAACACAAGCACATCTCACAAGCTAACATAAAAATCTCTACCATCACATATAACAATTGGTATTCTTGAAAATACTACTTGGCTACTAACGAACACAAATTGCAAAAGTATCACGATCATACATCACAATAACGAACAGGGCTCAAGAACATATCCACTGATATCATGCATGCATCCCAGTGAGACATCAACCACATTCACAGTACCAGATTACATTCTCAGTTCAAGTAGCAATAGTAATCAAGAATAGTAAACAGGAAAATAAAGGAAAGAGAGAGGATTTGGAGATTAACCGTAGAAGGGGAAGCCGAGGTGAGTGGCGCAGACGAGGAATGGGGTCATTGCCGATCGGAAGAGAAGGAGATGGCCGAGGACGCGTGGATGCAGAGGAGGGAACCTCGGCCGTGGAAGGGGCTGCGACGAGATGGGGCTGTTGTGGAGCAGCGTCGGTGCGATGGAGTGGCGAGGATCGCCAGAAGAAGTCGCCGGTGTAGATGAAGAAGGCGTCGGTGGAGAAGTGGGCGGTCGGGCGGAGAAGAAAGGGCGCGAGGAGGAGTGGAGGAAGGAAGGCGGTCTTGTGGTGCGTGGGTAGAGAAGGAGGGTGCGGCGGTGGAGAAGAAGAAGGGGTGACGGTGGAGAGCGGATGGTGGATTTGGGCGGCGGATGGAGAAGTGGCGAGCGCGCATGAAGGGAGATGGGATGCGGTGGAAGGAGAGCGGAGGGCGGTGACGGCGAGATGGCCCGGACTCGCCCGTAGTGGCTAGAGAAGAGGAGAGAGGAAGCAAGGGAGGCGGAGAGAAATTAGAAATGCTTGGGCTCTGATGTGGAGAAGAGGGGACGGCGCTCGGGTGGAGAAGAGTTGGCGCATGGAGGCAGCGGGCGGGCGAAGCCGGCCTCGCCGCCGGCCGAGAGGGAGGTGAATCGGGAGGAGAAGAAGGCCAAGGGAGAAGAAAAGAGAAAGAACTGGCTCCTCTCCCTCCGCATGCGGCTGACAGCTTAAGGATTTGGGGTTTCGGCGGTTTTCGATCTAGTCCTCCCAAGATCTAGGGTTTACATATTAGTCCTTCTCCCATTTCATTTATTGTGTTTTGGCCCTCGGAAACTCCGATTTCATTGCGGTTTGATCCTACGCATCCGTGACGATGCGCACATCTGTACGGAGCAGTCCCGAAAGTCCAGATTTGTCGTTTTTGCGCCTCGATCGCGCCAGCCTGCAGAAAAATATATAAAAATGTAAAATAGTCCATTTCGAGCAATTAATTATAGAGAAACGTGTAAATGATGATAAATGGTTCCAAAATATAAAAAATATGAGGGTAAAATGACGGCTAAATATATGCAAATATGACGCATATCATACCCCCAAGCTTAAAACTTTTGCTTGTCCTCAAGTAAATGGTATTATATTATCGAACCCAGACAACAAGTCATCATGATAAAAGACTAGTTTCAAGCATGTAATATATCAAAAGGCATACAACAATGTAAAATATGATTATCTAACTTGAGTTTTAGGAATCATCCAAGATGAGAATGAATATTCAAGCAAAGATCTCTAGTGATACTACAATATTTGACTAAAGCAAGTTATATTCACAAGTGTCAAAATGCACTAAGTGATCACATGAATCTAACCAAAATTGTAAAGCGTCGGAACTAGGTATAACATCAAGAATGAGCATATCAAAGGGTCATGCTAAGGCATTTGCTATTTGAGACAAAGAGACTAATACTTGCATGATATTTATGAAAAAGCCCACACTTGAGCCATGATACCTAATTTTTGTTGATTTTTAGCAAATTTAAAAAACACTTTGGGCACTTGTGCCACTTATTCAAACCTTTGGGCAAACTTTGCCACTTATTCAACACATTTCTGAACCAATGTGACAAAGTCACTTATTTCACACACTCACACATTGTATTACAATTTTTTTTACTTTATTTTTTTTGTTTTGATTAAGCATCTTTAACCGGTTTTCATTAATGCTAAGTAACACATGTCCTTAGGCATGGATACTTAGATAAGTCAACCAAGTTGTTGGCTCAAGATAGGACTACCCCTTTCATAAATTTTACATTCAAGCAAAGTATCAATATTTAAAATAACATATGCCAAAGCATGAAGCTAAGATATGATCATTCAAGAGGCGATGACTAGAACCAATTCAATCCGCAAATGGTTAAAACACATGCATAACTCGCAATGAATCAAATGCTATAGGATCACAAGGTTTCTAAGCACATCAAGGATAATAAACAATACTCAAGCTTCAATAAAATGATGCCAAGTGACGTAAGACATACAAGGAACTAGTGACAATATGTCTCAATTAAGAAAATTTCGACATGACATTTCTTGATTAATCATGACGTGGGCTCACATGGCAAAGATATACAATTAAGGAATCATGAGAGCAATAGTAAAGGTCATATATCATCAACATAAGCATAAGAATGACCATATATCATCAATTACACGACAATAAGCTCAAATGCTCACAAATATAATACAAACATGCTAGAACATCATCCACACACATACAAGTCTTCCCCTAAGCTTAAATTGAGCAATGAGTTAGAATGTGCTTAAAGGGGTAAGAAACACTCACTAGGGCATATATGACGTAGTGGAAGTAGGCAAATCATCCCGTGGCTTCTCGCGCGTACAAGGATGAAGATCTAGCACGGGACCTGAAATAAAAAGAAAGAAAAGAGGAGAAACCAACAAAAACTAACAAAAGGTATGGAAATAAAAAGGTAAAGAGATGTGCTCATTTGGATGTAGCGGGAGGAGGGCCAAGGACGGGACATGGAAAAGGCACATGTCCGCCCTCCTCATGAAACAGCATGCCTCGAAATCCACCTGGATCCCAAGGGATATCGACTCGAACCATGTCCACTCGTAGTCGATGGTACACAAGCGTAAACCTGCAAACAACCTCAAAGATATGGCAAGTATGTGTGATAGGGTTGACACCCTTGAAGTTATCAATAGAATATACAATCACACAAGCATATCGATAAGGTACATCATGAGGGCTATAGATGAGATGAGCACAATCAATAATAGAGAATGTCTCGTCAAGGCCAATGAAGTCAAACCTGAGGTGATCGGAGAAGAGTTTCCATACTACCTGAAGTGTAGGTGAAGTAGAATGTACGGTAGTAGAAACCTCTAGAGGGGCGATGTCGACTAAGGAAGTAGCTGGTGGTGGATCAATAGAAATATGCTCCTCCTCGACATCGGAAGCAGCCCCCTCATCATCAAGAATGAACATCTCCATCTCAGGCTCAAAGGTCGAATAATCATCTAAGTGGCCGATATCCTCAAAGGTGAATCTCTCCATATCGGTCTCAAGAAGCATAGGATCGAGGTCAAAGCAGTGAGAGTCTACCACATCAAAGCTAACAGTCTATAACTCAGGCTCATCAATACAAGTATCAGGGTCCATATATGGTGAGTCCATGGCATCAAAAGTGACTAACTCTAGCTCGGGTCCATCAATAGAAGGATTATCATCAAAGCGAGGCACCTCTAAGGGGATCGGGAGCGTCTCAATGGCACTAAATGAAGATTGTGATGTGGCATGATTGTCCAAGCAACTACTCAATGACTGGAGTGATAAAATGTGCTCACTGCATTCAAGCGCCTTTTATGTCACTAAACCGAGTGTCCACCCTAGTAATATATGATGCCAACATCGCCTCCAACTTGGACATGTGATCGATTGAGGGTAGGAGGCGGATCTTCGAGGAGCTGTGATAGTCTTTGGTGTGACCAATAAGAAATATCCCGATCTCCATATCTAAAACCCCGCAATGGTATACTAGAAGAAAATGATGAGATATCGGGGTAGTTGTTTCCATATGATGACTTGATCGCTGGGCCATCCGGTGATAAGTGTCAGGGTATGGCCTACTCGGCTGAGCAAAGTTCATCCCATAACACTCTTGTAATACCCCGGAAATTGTTTAATTAATTGTTTAATTAATAGAGAGGGACTTTGTGAAATAATTAAATTTATAAGAGTTTTGAGGGTTTTATGAAAATTTAAGACAACCCGGCCTAGGCCTTGGCCGGTGGGTTTTCTTGGCCCAAGAGGGAGGAGGCCACCTCTTAAAACCCTAGGCAGCCCCCACCCCTGCGCCTCCACCCAGCAGCCCGCCGCCTGCTTGCTCCGGCGTCTTCTTCCGGTCCCGTCGTCGTCTTCATCGTCGTCGTCTCCTCCCGGTGCGCCGTGCCGACGCTCGTCGCTGTACCGCGTGGATCCGGAGGAAAGAGAGGAGGAGATCGCGGGCGTGTTCGTCGTGTTCGCCGTCGTGTCGTCAAGGGTAATCCCGGTAGTCTCTAGATTGGTTTTTAATCAAGTTAGATTCGTCGGTTTTCTGGGCTGCTGGGACGGTAGTTGTTTCTCGGCGGTTTTGATCTAGTTTCGTCGGGATTCAGGTCTGGACCCCTTCTAGAAAGTTGTAGAGGGTTTAATTATCTTTCCAGGGAGTACAAGAACACGTGATTCGGATTTGTGTAGCGAAAGTTATGAATTTTCTAGTGTTACTGTTCTGCAGATCGGGGTAGTTCTGGACAGAGTTTAGTAGATCGGTTTGTGCGACGGAAATAGTTGCGATTCAGGAGTCCTTAAAATTGAGAAAGTTGTAGATAAGTTTCTTAGCTTTCAATAGAGGTAAAGAAGTCCGGATTCGAATTTCTGGGCGAAAGTTATGCCTGTTTTAGTGCGCTGTCCAGAGAGTCCGACGTGAATTTGGATGCTTTAGAAAAGGGTTTGGATCGGCTAGTTAATGGCGAATCAGAGAGTCTCCCCAACTAAGTTTTTGTAGATAATTTAATTATCTTTCTAGAGAGTCCAAGAACGCTTAATTGGAGTTACGTACTGAAAGTTATGATTTTTGGAAGTCGGCTGTCTGTGGTTGGGCAGATTTGGCCGAAGGGGAGTTGGGGATTTAATTGAGATAAATTGTTGGGTTAATTGGGGTTGCTGTTATTTTATATCTAGAAACTCGCTACTGTCATGTTGGTAATTATTAATTAAATATTCAGGAGGAGAGCGGATTCCGGGGGTTGTGCCTTCTACGCGTTCTTCATTTTCTCATGGTTGAGGCAAGTATATTTGTGATGTGAAAATCGTGTGTTTATGGATTTGTTGAATTGTTTGGATGATGGTTGAATCATGTTGCTTAAATTGTGAGTATGAGTAAGTGATGAATTGAGAATGCTATTTATGTTCTGCTTACATTATGGCATTTATGAGATTGGTTGATGCGTAGTATGGTGAATGCTCGTTATCTTTTGATACATTCACATATATGCATCATATTGAGAATTGTTGAAGTCTTGATCATGCGGTGATCAAGCATCGAGGTTCCCACACTTGCGGAGTGTGGGCACTGGTCCCTGCACTCGAGGGTGCAGGGCATGGGTGTGCATTGACGGATGCACACTCCGCATTCTGGGTAAAATGCGAAAGAGATGAGAAAGAGGAGCTTTTGATCATAATGCATAGCATGAAATTCATATGTAATATGTTTAACTTGAGAGTTAATGTTCATGCTTGCATTTGCTATGATTATACTTGCCGAGTCATTGGACTCACTCTTGTCGTTGTTTTGTTGTTGTTGTTTGTTTATTTTAGGTACCTTCACGAGGTCAAGATGCATGGGAATAAAGAGGGATTAGTATTGTTGCACTTGCACGAAATATTCACCATGGAGAAGATAGAGAACTCTAATTATTATTTGTTGATTAGTTCAAGTGGTATTTGATTATGACCTTGATTAAGATGTAATAATGGATTAGAACTTCTTCATATTGCTTCCGTGCTTTACTTAAGTTTTATAGATGTTTCTGCTTAGTAGCCAAATTACTTTGCTTGCGGTTATTCATACCTTTTGATAATATTGTTAGAACTTCATTTTTATCAATAAACAAAGGAGGCTCTCACGAAATTTTATAGAATGCCTTAGCATAGTTTTATTATGTTGTTAGTTTGGTAGCATTTCGTGCCATTGTTTGGTCGGGGTGTTACTGATTGGTATCGAGCGGGCTTTAGGTCCGTGGTAATTAAACTATTAAATTGACACACCGGTGCACGTGGGATGGGATGGGTCAAGCATTGCATTTATGCTTTTGACATGTTATATTGATGATTTACATTATGAGATAATCTTGTATGCTTATTGATAATCTTGTATGATTATGATTTGCTCCTATGGCTGTTATGACTGAGAATAGTCAATGATATGATGTAGATGTTGTGATGTGCTACCTTGGTATTGTCGATTATATCATTGTTTGTAGTATGAGGATTAGCAATGTAGCTACCTCGTGTAACTTAATTGCGGTGTTATGTGAATTTATTAGAAAAGTTGTTATTATCCTTAAGTTGATTTCGCCAATTCTTGGTGATTGGAGTTAATGAATTTCTTTTGAGATTGTGGTTCTTGCGGTTGAGGGTATGCAATTGGTCTCACCATTCCTTGAAGCGATTATTGTTTCTTTCAGGACTACCGAGATACTTTGCTACCGTGCTTTTGTTGATTTGTAAGGTTAGTTCCTTTGTGGGAGTTTGTCTTGTTGCGAATCATGGCTCATTGTTCGCTTGGTGTTTTCTTTTATTAATGCGAATTTTGAGTTGCAAAACTCATTGTTATGTGAAAGCTTTGGATCTATGTTTTCTCTTTACCTCGAGCGTTGAAGTTTATTGTTCCTTTTCCTTTTGAAAGAGAGTGTTAAAATCCTTTATGTTGTTTTGCTATGCTTAAGTGGAAGGTGGTAGTCGATAAACTAATTCATAAGGTTGAATTATCAGTTGATATGTTAACATAGTGTATAATTAAATTTTTACTAGTATCATTGGAAGTGTAGTTGTTTAATTTGATGTTGCCCTGTAATAGTTTTTAGAAGAACTATGATTAAGAATTTGTTTACTCATGATAGTAACTCATGGAGTTATTGAGGAGTGTGTAATAAGAACCGGAATGATTATTATGATTGTTAAAATGTCTATCATGATTGGATAAATTGAATTATCTGTGTCTTTAGTAATTAATCCGAACCGCTTGGAATGATTAAGTAAGGAGGTGTTAGAATATTACCTTGGTAATATTGACCCTTAATATGTCTTTTATTTAGATGCTTTATGAGCATGCACAATTGCTAGTTTCATCTATCTTTTACCATGCTAGATTGTTGAAATACGATAAAGGAATAGATGAAGGTTGATGCATTGACTTGTAGAAACTTGTCTTACGAAATGGTATCATTGAAGTTTAAAGTCATTTCCATTCTAATTTCGAATGTAAGGTAGGATACAAAATCTATGCTCATGAATGTCTTATAATTGTAAAATGGAGTTAGGATCATGAATGTTGTTATGACCGAATAATAATCAATTATTGCCAATAGTGAATAGAGTACAATCAATTGGTGCTAAGTTAGAGTTGAGCACCAATAAAGAATGGAATATATGAAATCTAGTAAGAAATTTATACTAGCATGATTTACGAGATTATCTTGTTCTAGTATCATCTTGTTTAAGAGCTTTGTTCTATTTATGTGGCTTATGCACTAGGTTCTCCTAGATCAAGTAGTTGCAACCTTACTTAGATATTAGAAACATGATGCAATGATTTCTTATGTTTCTTTTGGAAAAGTTTATGAAGGAGTTGAGGATATGATGATGCTTGTTAAGAATGTATTATTCGATGTTAGTATGTTGGTCCATTTGTGGTTATGATGGTAATGTTGAAGGTTCATTAAATAGAAGAATTTGAATAAATTCCTTGGTACTATTTAAATCAAAAGTTTTGATAGTGTGTATGCGATCTTTGATCTCATGATTTATGTGGTAGCTGAAATTGTTTTAAGCAAAGTGTCGTGTTGAGGATTTTAATTAGTTCTTAAAGAATTAATGTGTTGTGGTCTTCAACTCTTCTTTTGTTGGAATTGTTAAGGTGATACCGTATTCAAAGAAGGTTGTTCTCTTTGTTAAAAGGAAAAGTTTGATAAAAGTTTTGAAGGTTGAAGTCAAGTTGTGCAATCTTTGTGAAGTGTGTTTGACTTCTTATTTTCGCCGCTAATAGTTTCGGAGCTCAAATGACAATAATGTATTCGTATTGGTTGAGATTTGATGTTTTCGTCTCGAGGAGGCATGCGCCTTCACCGTGGTCTTATCCTTTGTTGTTCAAGATTTTTTTTCTTGGTTTTGTGTTTATTGCGGATGGACATTGTCTGAAATTTTCTTCTTTGCTTCTCCAAGAAAGGGGTACGCAGTTTGGGTTGCAAAGACCTTTAAGATGTGTATGGCAACCGGTTGGTGTGGTTTTGTGATTAGTCGGGTGAGATTGTGGGTATCAAGATACTTGAGATTCTTGGAGTGATAAATTGTTACGTTGAATAATTCTCGATGAGGATTTGATTTAAAGAAGATGTTGTCCTTGTGGCTAAATAGTTTTATTGTTGCAACTAGAAGAACCTAGCGTGGTTCATGAGTGTTACGTTCATTTTGTTGGAACGTTGGAATTATTGAAAGTATGGGAATCTTGATCAATTTTATTGGAGCATCATGATGGGGTACTTTGCAAGGATTATTAGAATGATTATGATGGTGTATTCTATGCTAGAACCTTGGAGGCTAATGTTATTGCGTGAGAATAGTGGAAGGAGTGGATTACGAATATTATGATGTTCCTTGATAGTATCCTTTGGATGTAGTAAATGGGTATGTGAGCCGAGAAATTCATGTTGATTGTCCTTAAGATTTGTGGTGAAGTGTTGGTGGGTGAAAAATAACGATGAGGTGCATTGGAAATTATTCGTTAAAGTAACATGTGGGAAGAGGAGTTGACTAGAGTATGTTATTATGAGAATAGTAGAGTCCTCTACAAAAGTGTGTTGGATGCACTCGGTTTGAACATAGAGTTGATGTTGCCAATTTAAGAGAATTGAGCTAGTATGGTATGGGATAATTTGGAACCTCGTGATTCAAGAGGAAGTTTAATAAAAAAAAATCGGTAGTAAAATGCTCCCTGATTCTTGTTTGAGCTACGTGATGAGAGAAAAGTCTTTTGTGGTTTGAGTTGACTTTTTGTTGGCTTGTGTGGTTTTTCCGGTTTAGGAAAAAAATGGACGGGTTTGACATTTGAGTGATTCCCCTTTGACGTATGTGTTGTTTGTTTGCAAACCACCTACTTGGAAGGTGGAGAGGTTCTTATGTTGAATCCTCGATTTTCTTTTATGATTTGACCCTTTGGTGGGGAGTGGGTGATGCGTGATTGCAATAAGAATCCCTTATTTTCGGTTGTATTCGTGTGTGAAAGAGTGGGTTTACCTTGACCCCGTGGTGTGCCCGTGTTTAAGGGGTGCTCATTGCTAAGGTAAAGAGATCGATTGAGAATGGAAACATGAGATATATGTGTCTGATTGTGTGGGTTGGTACTAAAGGGAATGATAACCCGATGTGTATTTAATCGCTTTTGTTAATTGCGAAGTTTTAGGGGTTTGTGTATCACTAGGACTACCTTGGGTTCTAGTGTGGGATACACGCTTTGTATGACTCGGTATCGAGGAGAACTTGAAAGATCCGGAGCGTGGGCTTCATTAAACCGTTGACCAACGAGTAAGACCACCACCATTCAAGAATTAAAGCTACACAATTCAAGTGTTGTAGGGCGTAAGTTCAACGAGTGGCCTTGGTGAGTCACAATCATTGGTCGCCCAGAGCGGTGAAAAGTTATGCGGATGTAAGGAGCAAGGATCGGGAGGTTGGCAAACCACTTGGATCTTCAAGAACCTATGTGCGAGGTGCAAGCAATTAGAAAAAAATATTTAGTATGTTAAAGCGCTTTGGTGTGCAGATCGAGAGAGAAGCAACTTGGGAGTTGCGGTCTCGCATCTTGTGAGCGATGCCGGCGTTGTTCACGTCGGTGCTAGTTAATTGCTAGTTGGTTGTTTTGTTTTCTGTTGAGGTTGCGGCTAGAATTGGGTCGAATTCTGTTTAAGGGGTAGAATGTAATACCGGAAATTGTTTAATTAATTGTTTAATTAATAGAGAGGGACTTTGTGAAATAATTAAATTTATAAGAGTTTTGAGGGTTTTATGAAAATTTAAGACAACCCGGCCTAGGCCTTGGCCGGTGGGTTTTCTTGGCCCAAGAGGGAGGGAGGCCACCTCTTAAAACCCTAGGCAGCCCCCACCCCTGCGCCTCCACCCCAGCCAGCCGCCGCCTTTGCCCCGACGTCTTCTTCCGGTCGCGCCGCCGTCGTCTTCATCGTCGTCGTCTCCTCCCCGGCGCCGCCGCCGACGTTCGTCATTGCACCGCGTGGATCCGGAGGAAAGAGAGGAGGAGATCGCGGGCGTGTTCGTCGCCGTGTTCGTCGTGTTCGTCGACGTGTTCGCCGTCGTATCGTCAAGGGTAATCCCTGGTAGTCTCTAGATTGATTTTTAATCAAGTTAGATTCGTCGGTTTTCTGGGCTGCTGGGACGGTAGTTGTTTCTTGGTAGTTTTGATCTAGTTTCGTCGGGATTCAGGTCTGGACCCCTTCTAGAAAGTTGTAGAGGGTTTAATTATCTTTCCAGGAGTATAAGAACACGTGATTCGGATTTGTGTAGCGAAAGTTATGAATTTTCTAGTGTTACTGTTCTGCAGATCGGGTAGTTCTGGACAGAGTTTAGTAGATCGGTTTGTGCGACGGAAATAGTTGCGATTCAGGAGTCCTTAAAATTGAGAAAGTTGTAGATAAGTTTCTTAGCTTTCAATAGAGGTAAAGAAGTCTGGATTCCGAATTTCTGGGCGAAAGTTATGCCTGTTTTAGTGCGCTGTCCAAAGAGTCCGACGTGAATTTGGATGCTTTATAAAAGGGTTTGGATCGGCTAGTTAATGGCAGAATCAGAGAGTCTCCCAACTAAGTTTTTGTAGATAATTTAATTATCTTTCTAGAGAGTCCAAGAACGCTTAATTTGGAGTTACGTACTGAAAGTTATAATTTTTGGAAGTCGGCTGTCTGTGGTTGGGCAGATTTGGCCGAGGGAGTTGGGGATTTAATTGAGATAAATTGTTGGGTTAATTGGGGTTGCTGTTATTTTATATCTAGAAACCCGCTACTGTCATGTTGGTAATTATTAATTAAATATTCAGGAGGAGAGCGGATTCCGGGGGTTGTGCCTTCTACGTGTTCTTCATTTTCTCGCGGTTGAGGCAAGTATATTTGTGATGTGAAAATCGTGTGTTTATGGATTTGTTGAATTGTTTGGATGATGGTTGAATCATGACTGTTTAAATTGTGAGTATGAGTAAGTGATGAATTGAGAATGCTATTTATGTTCTGTTTACATTATGGCATTTATGAGATTGGTTGATGCGTAGTATGGTGAATGCTCGTTATCTTTTGATACATTCACATATATGCATCATATTGAGAATTGTTGAAGTCTTGATCATGCGGTGATCAAGATCGAGGTCCCCACACTTGCGGAGTGTGGGCATTGGTCCCTGCACCGAGGGTATGTGCATGGGTGTGCATTGACGGATGCACACCGATCACGGTAAAATGCGAAAGAGATGAGAACGAGGAGCTTTTGATCATAATGCATAGCATGAAATTCATATGTAATATGTTTAACTTGAGAGTTAATGTTCATGCTTGCATTTGTTACGATTATACTTGTCGAGTCATTGGACTCACTCTTCTTCGTTGTTTTGTTGTTGTTGTTTGTTTATTTTAGGTACCTTCACGAGGTCAAGATGCATGGGAATAAAGAGGATTAGTATTGTTGCACTTGCACGAAATATTCACCATGGAGAAGATAGAGAACTCTAATTATTATTTGTTGATTAGTTCAAGTGGTATTTGATTATGACCTTGATTAAGATGTAATAATGGATTAGAACTTCTTCATATTGCTTCCGTGCTTTACTTAAGTTTTATAGATGTTTCGCTAGTAGCCAAATTACTTTGCTTGGTTATTCATACCTTTTGATAATATTGTTAGAACTTCATTTTATCAATAAACAAAGGAGGCTCTTAGAAATTTTATAGAATGACTTAGCATAATTTTATTATGTTGTTAGTTTGGTAGCATTTCGGCCATTGTTTGGTGGGTGTTACAACTCGAGTGGACAAATAACCACGGCGGCACTCGGTGGTGAATGGTCGGAAAACCACAACTCGGCATATAGGAACAACTGGAGAGCGAACGCCTAATAAAGAACCATACTGATCATGCCCGCTCTCTAACTCAACTCCTCGCTCTAAAACATAGCACTCTAACCGGCGAGACGATAGATTTACATTCTTGAAGAGTATCATAAGTAGGAGTGCTCATAAAACCATGAGAATCATAATAGTAAGCCATAGACTCAATAAGTACCTATATCGATCAACCTACGAGAATGGATACTAAAAGACACTAGAGAAAGAAATGACTAGGGAATGGGTTAGGAGGGTAGCAATATATCACAGATATAAACAATGACAAAATAAAAGACAGGTCAGCGCAAACACAAAGCAAGCAAAAAGAAAACAAACGACCTAGTCTATAGTCTAACACTATCGCTCAAAGCTAATCCCCGGCAACGGCGCCAATTTCTTGATCGTACAAAACTGCACACCCGCAAGTGCACAGGTTGCCACTGAAATAGTGGCGAGTGTCGTGTTCTCCACAGGGACTAGACTGAGGCTACCGGTGCTCAGCTGAAGCTAGGTCAAACAAAACGGGTGAGAGAACTAAACTACTCAACAAACTCTAAGTAGCACTAACTAAACGACAAATGAACTAAACAATCGAAAGAACGACGAAACGAACGACCGTACGAATGGACTTCGTACGACCGAACGAACTACACGACGACAACACAAACTACACACGAACGACAACGACTACCGATCGACGATATAAATAACTACCGACCGCTAGACAGCAGGAGGAAGTCGAGAAGCACAGAGGGAGTCGAGAGAGAAAGAGGGGGAAGACGGTCGACGGCTAAGTGACGGCGGCGGCACACGACAAGACGAAACACGTAACTACGAACTAAAGCACGACTTAACTATCGACAATCCGCAGAAGAAGAAAAGAGGGAAACTAGAAGCGGGGAGAGTCAAGACAGACGAGGGAGGAAACGGTCCCGACTCGCTAAATCGCATTAGACAACACACAAACACAGATATATAACTATAGAAGTTGGACTAACAAATAGATAAACACAAGCACATCTCACAAGCTAACATAAAAATCTCTACCATCACATATAACAATTGGTATTACTGAAAATACTACTTGGCTACTAACAGAACACAAATTGCAAAAGTATCACAGATCATACATCACAATAACAGAACAGGGCTCAAGAACATATCCACTGATATCATGCATGCATCCCAGTGAGACATCAACCACATTCACGATGCATTACATTCTCGGTTCAAGTAGCAATAGTAATCAAGAATAGTAAACAGGAAAATAAAGGAAGAGAGAGGATTTGGAGATTAACCGTAGAAGGGAAGCCGAGGTGAGTGGTGCAGACGAGGAATTGGGTCATTGCCGATCGGAAGAGGAGGAGATGGCCGAGGACGCCGTGGATGCAGAGGAGGGAACCTCGCCGGCGTGGAAGGGGCTGCGACCGAGATGGGAGCTGTTGTGGAGCAGCGTCGGCGCGGTGGAGTGGCGGTGGATCGCCGAAGAAGTCGTTGTCTTGTAGATGAAGAAGGCGTCGGTGGAGAAGTGGAAGCGGTCATGAGGAGAAGAAAGGGCGCGAGGGAGGAGTGGAGGAAGGAAGGCGGTCTTTGCGCGTGAGTAGAGAAGGAGGTGCGGCGGTGGAGAAGAAGAAGGGGTGACGTGGTGGAGAGCGGATGGTGGATTTGGGTGGCGCGGATGGAGAAGCGGCGAGGGCGCACAGAAGGGAGATGGGATGCAGTGGAAGGAGAGCAGAGGGGCGGTCGACGGCGAGATGGCCCGGACTCGCCGGCGCCGTGGCTAGAGAAGAGGGAGAGAGGAAGCAAGGGAGGCGGAGAGAAATTAGAAATGGGGCTCGATGTGGAGAAGAGGGACTCGGGTGGAGAAGAGTTGGCGCAGGTGGAGGCGGCGTAGTCGGCCGGCCTCGCCCGGCCACGGAGAGGAGGTGAATCGGGGGAGGAGAAGAAGGCCAAGGGGAGAAGAAAAGAGAAAGAACCGGGCTCCCTCTCCCTCCGCAGGCGGCGGCGACGGCTTAAGGATTTGGGGGTTTCGACAGTTTTTCGATCTAGTCCTCCCAGTATCTAGGGTTTACATATTAGTCCTTCTCCCATTTCATTTCTTGTGTTTTGGCCCTCGGAAACTCCGATTTCATTGCGGTTTGATCCTACGCATCCGTGATGACGCGCACATCTGTACGGAGCAGTCCCGAAAGTCCAGATTTGTCGTTTTTGCCTCGATCGCGCCAGCCTGCAGAAAAATATATAAAAATGTAAAATAGTCCATTTCGAGCAATTAATTATAGAAAAATGTGTAAATGATGATAAATGGTTCCAAAATATAAAAAAATATGAGGGTAAAATGACGACTAAATATATGCAAATATGACGCATATCAAAAATATACACCGAAATCGGAATTTAAAAACGAAACAAAAATAAGAAAAACAAAACCGAAAAACCACGCTCATCTCTTCTCCCTTCGATCCGGGCCATCCATCCCTCTCGCCATGTCACTCCTTCCCTCTCTTCTCTTCTACCGGGTGGCGACTCCCCTCCCTCTCGTCCTTGCGCCGCCGCGTCTTCCCCAACCACCAACCGTCGCCGAGTAAATGCGCCGACACCGCCCGACGGCCCGGCAGCGAGACCTCAGGCTCGCCTCCCACCCTCGCCATCCGCGCCACCGTGGTCCGGCCTCGCCCGCACGCGTCCTCGCCGTCTGTCATTGCCGGCCGAGGAGCAAGCAGTTGCCACGACGTCGCGCCCCCGGTCATCTCCTCCGGCCGCTCGCGTGTTACTCGCCAGTGACAAGCTCGGCCGCTGCGCTGGAACTATGGCCGTGGGCGATGACGCCACCGCAAGCACGCGCCACGCCCATGCCCCCGCCTCCTCCCTCTTCCCGGTTTCTATAAATGGCGCTGTTGCCTCACCGCACCCCACCGCCACCTTGCCAAGACTTCCCCTTCCGCCGCCTCCTCGCCGAGGGCGCTCACGGCAATCCCCGCCGCCAAGCGCCACCGGTCAACACCAGACCCATTGGGCCTCTCACCGAACTCGCCCTTTCCCTCTTTCTCCTCCCCGCCTAATCGACTTTTTCTTCTCTGCAGCCACCCATGAGCCCCATCTTCACCGACTCGGTGCGGGTCTCTCGGTCTTGTTGCCGCACTCGAGCCAATTCCCGCGCACGGAGCATCGCCCGGACACCACGATCCTTGTCCCCCTCTCGAACCCTGTCTCCCTCCCGGTGAGCCCGCACTGCCGACCTCCTCGCCGTCGCAACCTCCCTCGCCGCCAGCCACCACCTCCACCCCGACCAGGCCGCGCTCCGGTGAGACCACGGAGGCTGTAGATGCTCCACCCCGAGGAATTGAACCTCATCGGCCGAGCCGCCGCCTCTTCTTCCCCTGGTTCGGTCGCCGCCGCCGCTGTCGTCGTTTGCCGCCGCCAGACGAGGTCCGCCGATTCCTTCTCCCCGGCGCGCGCTGTGGTGGATGACCCATTTTGGCCGGCCGTCGCGCCCGGCCCCTCCGTGGCCGTGCCAAACCGCCGCCCAGCAGTAGGGATGAGCCGAGGCGGGAGCATATTAATGACGCTAATAATCGCTGCCCTAACCGGTTAATTATGATGTCCTAAACCAGTAATTAAAGAGGGTATTAAAGCACGCTAAGTAAGACCCCCTATCCACAATGCATTTTTCTATTTTCGGATTTTCCGAAATTGAAACTTGGAAATACTATAACTTCTCAACCAAAAGTCCGAATTTAATAAAACCAGATTCTAAATTTTTCTAAAATCATGCTCTACCTAATAGAACTGGTTTGGATCAATTTCGAGTTCATTTGAAATTTGTTCGGTTGTATTGGGTATTTATTTGCTTTTGCTCGTTTGTGCTGTTTTTCCGGTATGATCTCCCGAGTAGAGTACGAAGACGTGAGCGAGCCTCCGCTTGAAGCAGCACCAGAACCCCAGACTTTTGATCCAGGCGAGTCAATGCTTTGATCATTTTGCGCCTATATTTTATGTGAAACTATGTTCGTTTAAACTATGAGAACATGCATGCTCTATTTTATACGCAAATATATGTCACACCTAAGGTAGTTAACAACCCCGTATTTACCACATAATACACTACCCCAACAACAGTTGATATCACATGTCCGTTGTCACCCTAGGAGTAAGTAATAACTAAAGTAGTTATAAGTCGTATTATTGCCATGCTAAGTCTGGTCAATCCAGGGCTTCAGAGTCTCATCAATCATATGTTAATCATGGAAAACTAGTTTTGGGACGGTCACAGGATGTATGTGACTGATTAGGTACGTTAAATGGTGTTATCCACTTATCATCAATAGGTCCACCAAACTCTGATAATCAATTAACTCCACAAAATTCATCCACTCTTCATGATTCAACCAAATCACTTAAAATTGATATCACAAATTGTTTATGATAATTCAACTTCTTAATCTTTTAATCTCTTCCTTTACTGGATCAATCTCTTAATACTAATTCGCCAACGATCACAAATAATCCCTTCAACAAAATCTTCTTTTACATCCAATTGCTCCTTTCAATCCTAGATAATAAATCCAAGGCAAAGTTTAGACTTTTCTCATGATCTAATTATCTCCACCAAGTTCAACTTTGTATTTATTCTCCAGTCAATCCATGAAGATGACACTCTATAATCAATTGGTATCCACAAATATACCTTTTATCAATCCTCCCAAATATTGTTCAATCTTGCTAACTCTACATCCAATATATCACGCTAGCAAAAATTCTCCAAACTACCTAACTTGACATCCACTGATTATGACAACTTTCCCGTCAAGAGTACTTTCCATAAATTTGTTGTCTTTCATATACTCTGGGTCTTCAAAAATTCTCCAAACTTGGATTAAAGTGAAAGAATTGGAGCTTGCACTGTTGCGGTAACTAAGGTTAGCATAAGGTAAGAGGGAAGTAGCATGGATAAGAGATCAGGGGAAACTAACAACAACTAGGAAAAGCTTAGCTTGAAATCAAAAGTTTTAAGGATGGTCTGTACTACAAGTATACAAGACTTGACAAAGGCATCTAGCACACAAACAAATAATATATAATCGTTTCTACATTCGTAAGACTTTACTTGGGCACTACAACTAAATAACTAATCCTCTCTCCTTTATGATGACGCGCTTCTCCAGGTGCTTCTCAGACGCAACCTCACTGAGCCATCTATAGAAATTATAGAGGGAAGGGGATACAATTATCATTCCAAAAGGAGAATAAGCAGATAGATAAGGAAGAATACCATGACGAATGTAAGGATAGAAAGAAGAGAAAAGATGAGGATAGCACATTATTAAATTTTTATTTTATAAAATAAATTTTTGAAGCTCTTCTACTAACGACCATTCTAAACTAGGTAACGTCCTACAGTCAAATTGGCTCTGATACCATCTCTGTCGGGACCCCGGATTACCAAATCCGGACCCTCTGTGTATTACAGCACTAGTCCCAGATCAAAGCTAGTGCACACAGTTAAACAGTGATGATTACCTTGCCAAAGACGAATATTACAATATTATAAAGAGTACTGACCAAAGGTCTTACAACACAAACAAGGTTTCTAGACCTCACAAATAAACATAAACACAGTGAAGCAAATAAACTTGATAAAGACCCATCAATACGCCACAGGCAATTGACCGGGAGCGACCTAAACGTCTGAAATCCTTCATCAAATCCAACCGCAGAGTAGTCGAAGCCTCCTTCTTGAACTTCATACTCCTCTGAGATATATATTTTAGGTGTAGCATGTGAGTACATAAAGTACTCCGCAAGTCTTGGGAAAATGCAATAGATGCAAGGTTTAACAAAGAGGGCTATATGGCTCTTTTGCACAAAGCGACATTTAATTTCCAATACCAAAAACTATTTTTGAAAGCGACAGTTTAACTGAAATATTTACTCTAGCTAAAATCCATTAAGCATTTTTAATCATAAAGATTCTACCACCAAGTTTGATACTACGGTTCCAACCACCCACTTTGGTTCCACCATCAGACAAAATCCCGAGAGTTCCATCCACTCTCGGGTTCCCAAAACTTTGTTTTAAACCAAAAATAAAGATCTACCATGTGGAAGCATTCCTTGCCCGCCTTGACCGTGGGCACGGCTATTCGAATAGTTTTACACTCTGCAGAGGTTGTACACTTTACCCACAAGAGATGAGTCATCTTAATAGCCGACATGCTTCCTTAGGCATGAGACCCAGATAACATATCACAAAGCTTTTTCCTTACTCTAGTCTAGCTAGTTACCACCCGCTGAGGTTTCACCGCTGAAGGGTTAAACCACCAGACGTAAGCCCCTCTTGCGCCATATGAGTACAAGAACCTCGTCCCTCATCGTGAATAACCAAGTAACTCGGCATCCACTTTCCATCGGTGGTACCTAAACTAGTCTATCATAAGTTAATCGCCTAGGTCGCACCCATATAGACATGTGGTTGTACGGTGAGTGCTCGGGATCGACAAACACAAGAGTCGGTCCTTAATTGACTAGGGCGGAACATACACTTTTCTGCATCTCGTGCTAACCGCACCAATCCAAACCAACCATCCATACGGTCTAAAATGATTTTCACAATTTAATTCATTTCACAAGAACCGTGGCAACACCAATTGCCACTCACATCTGAACAAAAGAATAGATCACGAAATGTAATTACCATTCCAAGGTTACTAAAGTTATAAAGGTGTCTAAGCATCTTACTACCGATACAACAATTATCAAAGAATTTGTAATAATCTCAATAATGAGACAAAGGAAACCTAGGGTGTCAAAGGTACATGGTTGTCAATGTCAAATGAGGGCATAACAATCATCGGTTTAACTATTACTTCTACAATGTAAATTATCATTTTATGTAACATAACAATGCATTAACTTTTAAAATAATTTAAAAACATTTCTCAAACATAGGTTCAAGATGATCAAAGGAGACTTGCCTTCGTGTGCGGTGTCTTGACTTTCTTGTCATGGTCGACAAATTCTTCTATGACGCCGGATTCTACGCATAAACCATTTAATACAAAAGAATAAATAAATACAAATAAAATCACAAAAATATAAAATATATATTGGAAGAAAGGTTAAGATTTTAGATGAATTTAGGAGAAAGAATCAACAGATTCGGAGTTCGAATGAGGGAGAACGGATATCTGGAAGCTTTAGATATCACATGAAATGATAACAAAATCCGAGAATTCCTTTTTAAACAGAACGGGGTCGAATGGTTGCGAAGTGGTGGCGAACGGACAAAATGGAACCCCGGCGACGAGGCGAAGATGGTGACGTGGGTACGGCATCGAGAAACGGCGGCAATCACTGGCGGTGAGAGAAAAACAGTAGTGACGGCAAAAGGACAACGGCAAGTTGGAAGGAGATAGTACCGGTTATAGAACGTGGAGATGTAGGGTGAGCACAGGGTAGAACACGACATGGTGAAGTTAGGAAAATTATTGGCTAAGCTGAAACTTCATCGGAGACGATACAATCGACGTTTGAACGACGACGGTAGAGAAAAAGGAAAAACTTGATATCTTGGTGCTCGGTGAAGCGAATCCAAAACCATTTGAAAGGTAGCTACCTGGGGTGGTTTGGCACGATGTGACGCGAACGGATTGGGGAAAACACCTCCGGATAGATGGGGACACGAGATGCCATCGGCGGCCATGGCGAGGTGTCGGAGGCAAAAATTTGTGGAGGCTTTTGGGAAGCGGAGTGAGCACGGCGTGAACGCGGCGAGGCAAGTCTAAGAAAAATTACGCACAAAGCTAAAACTCGGCAGAGACGATTTAATCGGCGTCGGAGTCAAAAACGGTCATTTTCGCGGAAAGTTCAATATCGACAATTGGCTCCACGAAAAATTAAATAAAATGGTAGATAAATTGCTTGGGGTTAGGACACAATATGACGCGAACAAAAATCAAAGCGCTTACCAAAAAGTGGTGTCTGCGAAGGTGCGATTCAGTCTGCTCGCCAGTCGATGAGGACTCGGGAGTCTTTGAGTGTGGCTGGAAGCATGACGTAGAACACGCCGAGACGAACTCAACGGTGCAGACGGCTCGCCAACGGACATCGGATGGTGGCGAACACGCGGAGAAGACATTTGGCGTCCGACGGGTTGGCATCGGCATTCCGGGCAAACGGAGAGGAGTTAGAGGGTGAGGTTTGCGGTAAACGAAGAGGAGAACGTCGGAACACAATGCTCACCTCGGTTTTGACGGAACACCCACGGTCGGCGGCAGCGAGGGAGAGAAACGACGCGCGGTTTGGCCACGGTGGTCCAGCGATGCTCGGTGATGCTCCGGTGAAGGCGAGGGAGCACCGCGAGAACGCGAGAAGACAAAGCAAATGGTGTGGTCAAAAGTGACCGGACTCCACTGTAGGCGGCGAATCGGTCAAGAACGCCGGTTGGTTCACAAAGAAAAATGGTGATTGTGGAGAGAAGA
The DNA here is from genome assembly GCA_036346245.1 of Bonia amplexicaulis. NCBI lineage: Eukaryota > Viridiplantae > Streptophyta > Magnoliopsida > Poales > Poaceae > Bonia > Bonia amplexicaulis. The sequence continues at coordinate 10,756,761 of CM070765.1, forward strand.
AAGGGAGAGAGCACTTGAGATTTTCAGGGGTGAATGAGGATGAGAAATGGCACCCGGTGCTCCCTTTCACAGGGGTGGAGGTGGACCGGAGAGGGAGATCAAACGAACGAATGTCTTTCAGTGGTGGTTAGTTTTCTCGTGAAAATGCATATGAAGGAGTGGGGAAACGGTTGGGAATGGAATGCTCTAGATGAGAGGAAGTTAATGCACTTGATTTCACGAAAAACGGTTGAGAAAATCACAAGTTACGGAAGTTTGAAAACCACGGCAATGGGGTCACCTCTGCGCGCTCGCGACGGAAGAAACTGTTTGAAGATGAACAGTACCGCGCGGTACTGTTCATCCTCTCCTCTTTCTTTTTTGTATTTTTGTTTGGGATTTTGGAATTGAGCTCAAACAATTTCCGAAAAATCTAAAAATAATTTCGAAAATACCTTGAGACTCAAAGAACTCAAATAAAATATTTTTAACAAATATTAATTTTTAATTTTATTTTATTAAATAAAAATTCTAATTAAGATTTAGTTTAAACCAAATAAATTCAAAAATTTCAAAAATTTGAAAATAGGGTATAAATGGATAGATTATAATTTTATATGAATTTAGAAATTTTAATGGGCTCAAACGGAGTTAAAACGAAAAAGAACGGGCTCTCGGAAATTTGAAAAGAGAGAAAAGAATAAACCGATTTTCTGGAATTATTTTGAACTTTTCAGAAAATACCAGAAAATTCAATAAAGCTCAGAAAAATATAAAATTAATTTCAAAAGTTCCAGAAACATTCAAAGAACTTCCCGGAGACATTTTGGACTTAATAAAAATATTTCCAACTGTTGTTGGTATTTTAATTTTCATACTTAAAATACTTTTTACTTTAAAAATATATTTTAAAACTCTAGAAAAACTCAGAACACCAAATAAAGGACAACTAAATCCAAATAATTAATTTGAATTAGGATTTTATAGAAAATCAAAATATCATTTTATTTAATAATATTTTTTAAAATTTTACTTTAAATTACTTTTCAAATCTAGCTTTCTAAAAGCAGAAAATCAGGGCAAACAAAATTCAAATTTCACACAAACAAAACTCTTATTTTTATTTTAAACTAAATTAATTTTATTTTATATTTTAAATTAAATTTTTTTTTCTCCGAAAATTTGGAATAAACAGCTGGGCTGTTACAGTTGTTTCTCGGCGGTTTTGATCTAGTTTCGTCGGGATTCAGGTCTGGACCCTTCTAGAAAGTTGTAGAGGGTTTAATTATATTTCCAGGAGTACAAGAACACGTGATTCGGATTTGTGTAGCGAAAGTTATGAATTTTCTAGTGTTCTTGCTCGCAGATCGGGTAGTTCTCGACGAGTTTAGTAGATCGGTTTGTGCGACAGAAATAGTTGCGATTCAGGAGTCCTTCAAATTGAGAAAGTTGTAGATAAGTTTCTTAGCTTTCAATAGAGGTAAAGAAGTCCGATTCCGAATTTCTGGACGAAAGTTATGCCTGTTTTAGTGCGCTGTCCAGAGAGTCCGACGTGAATTTGGATGCTTTAGAAAAGGGTTTGGATCGGCTAGTTAATGGCAGAATCAGAGAGTATCCCCAACTAAGTTTTTGTAGATAATTTAATTATCTTTCTAGAGAGTCCAAGAACGCTTAATTTGGAGTTACGTACTGAAAGTTATGATTTTTGGAAGTCGGCTATCTGTGGTTGGGCAGATTTGGCCGAGGGGAGTTGTTGATTTAATTGAGATAAATTGTTGGGTTAATTGGGGTTGCTGTTATTTTATATCTAGAAACCGCTACTGTCATGTTGGTAATTATTAATTAAATATTCAGGAGGAGAGCGGATTCCGGGTTGTGCCTTCTACGTGTTCTTCATTTTCTCGCTATTGAGGCAAGTATATTTGTGATGTGAAAATCGTGTGTTTATGGATTTGTTGAATTGTTTGGATGATGGTTGAATCATGACTGTTTAAATTGTGAGTATGAGTAAGTGATGAATTGAGAATGCTATTTATGTTTCGTTTACATTATGGCATTTATGAGATTGGTTGATGCGTAGTATGGTGAATGCTCGTTATCTTTGATACATTCACATATATGCATCATATTGAGAATTATTGAAGTCTTGATCATGCGGTGATCAAGCATCGAGGTCCCCACACTTGCGGAGTGTGGGCATTGGTCCCTGCACCGAGGGTATGTGCATGGGTGTGCATTGACGGATGCACACTCCGCGTCACCGGTAAAATGCGAAAGAGATGAGAAAGAGGAGCTTTTGATCATAATGCATAGCATGAAATTCATATGTAATATGTTTAACTTGAGAGTTAATGTTCATGCTTGCATTTGTTACGCTTATACTTCTTGAGTCATTGGATTCACTCTTCTTCGTTGTTTTGTTGTTGTTGTTTGTTTATTTTAGGTACCTTCACGAGGTCAACATGCATGGGAATAAAGAGGATTAGTATTGTTGCACTTGCAACGAAATATTCACCATGGAGAAGATAGAGAACTCTAATTATTATTTGTTGATTAGTTCAAGTGGTATTTGATTATGACCTTGATTAAGATGTAATAATGGATTAGAACTTCTTCATATTGCTTCCGTGATTTACTTAAGTTTTATAGATGTTTCGCTTAGTAGCCAAATTACTTTGCTTGCGGTTATTCATACCTTTTGATAATATTGTTAGAACTTCATTTTATCAATAAACAAAGGAGGCTCACGAAATTTTATAGAATGTCTTAGCATAGTTTTATTATGTTGTTAGTTTGGTAGCATTTCGTGCCATTGTTTGGTCAGGGTGTTACAATCGCCTTGACGATTTAAGGACTTAATCTTGTGTTGACCCTCCGTGTACAACAGTACAACCACAGGCCGGCAAAGTGTAGGCTTGGCTAAATAATTTACTGAACACTCTAGTCCTTTCACGGAGAACGTGTGTAGGTGGGACATGGAAGCCCCACTTGGAATGGGACACCGGATGTAGGTGACGTTGCCTAGGTTAGCGTATGTGGAGAGAGGAGTCCGACTGCGCTATCCTATGGTGGACATCCCGCACAACCTATGGACGTAACCCCATAGGAGTGACATGCTAGAGTGTGAGGTATTGTAAAGGCCTCGTGATATTTTCTCGATCTACATGTCCAAGGCATCATGTAGAACTGTCGGGATGATTATCTCTTGTGGGTAAATATGTACAGGTCTCGCAGAGTTAAAACTATTCAATAGCCGTGCCCACGGTCAAGGGTAAACACGGAAATCTTCCTCGAGTTAGTTCTATTTCAAAAATTTAAAAGAAAAGATCGGGAATAAAAATCTGTTGGGTGGAAGTAACCTGATTTTGGTAAATTTGTCCGGAGGGATGTACTCCTGAGTTGGTAATAAGGTGGATGTATTCTTCTTAGTAAGAGTAAGCATTGGTGGATGGAACCTACCTTGTTATCAATTATTTGCACATGCTTAAATTTATCAGATCCTGAGTTCTTGAAAATTGCTAGGTCCTAGGAGTTTTATATTACGATTATTCCAAAACTTGCTTTAAGCAAATAAAAGAACCCGAGCCACCCTTATTAGCCTTGCATCTATATTTATGTGCATTCTGTGTGTTGGCTCGCGGAGCACGGTGGTTAGTGTGCTCACACTCGCTATAAAATCCCCCATACAGAACTAATAAATCAAGAGCACTACGCCTACCATGAGGATCAGGATGCCGAAGGCAATGAAGACAGTGGATATTAGTTTAGGCCTCGGAAATATTACTCCTTGCCTCAGTCCAGTTGACTCGGCTAGTTTGGCGGGTGCCTCCGTTATTAGTCAGGTCCTTGGCTAATAGCAAAGGTACTCAGGTTGTCCCAGTCGCTTGCCTGTGGCAAGTTGTGCCTCACGCTATGTACGCTTGCTTCCGCTCTTTATGTATTGTAAGACATTTATTCGACGGCCCTATTGTAACCTCGACCGACGCGGTCTATTTAAACTCTGGTATTGTAATAATTATTTCGCCATGTATGAAATGATGCAGCATTGTATCTGTGAGCATTATCTACTGATCCAGGGAATAATGCAGTACTATCACAGGGGATTCCAGGTTATAAACTTGGGGTCCGACATTCTCTTTGCTCAGGTGATGAATCTTGATTTGGCTTGATTTTTGTTGCTTCTCCTTCTCCTCTTGATCTTGCTATATGCCAAGGATGTGTAAGTGATGAATATATCTCTTGGAGTCTAAATCTCATCTATCTAGACACTTGTTATTTTCATGTTCTTATGATTGCCCCGTTTGGTCAAGAGAGGGATGATTTTTAAGGTTCTAAGTTTATAGTGCTTTTGTCTTTGATTCTTGCTGGGATTAGGCTTGCTAGGATATGTGGGAGTAGATCTAAGGTCATCTTGACAGTCAATTACCCACGAGCAAGTCTTGGCTCAAGTTTTTGAGTTTTGCCCAGTTTTAGGGCAACCTTCCTTCAAATAAAAAAGTTAGAACTTTTGCAAAACTTTTGGATCATTGATTAGAACAGGTGATTAGTATTCTAGAGAAGGTGCATACAAAATTTCAAATGATTTGGAGGCATGGTTTGAGAATTAGCTCAATTTGTGGTTTTAGCCTAGTTTTAGTACAATAGAGCTTCAAGAGATAAAAGGTCGCAACTTTATTAAGTTATTTAAAGATATTTAGTTGGAATAGGTTTTTGAGGTCATGATCTAGCCTTAGTTCATGTTTCAATTCATTTAGAATTGTCGATCAAAAGTTACATCATTTCTTGGATTTGAGATAGTATTGAAATTTAGCTCTGGCTAGGTGGAGAGTTCAGACCAGTTTGCAAGAGCAATCTGATTAGTTTGCAAGGGCAGTCAGACTAGTTTGCAAGGGAGGTCAGACCGCCTGGGGGTATGAAGGCTTGTTTTGCTCGGTTCTTCTCGGAGTTTTCATTGTGAGTGTTTTGTCTTTGATCTTGATAGCTTTCATAGCTATTCGAGTGAAGAGCTTGGATTTCTCTTTGGATTTTTTTTGAAAAGGTCGTTGTTTGTGTGGCGCCTATTCAACCCCCTTCTAGTCGCCTTCTTAGTCCTACAACTCCAACCCTACATAACCCTCCTAGTGCCTTTCACAAGCTCCTCCTTGGAAGGTCACCAAGAGCACGCCTCCAAGCCGTCTAGGAACACTGAATTCCAAGAGTAATAAGCTAAAGAGGATACTTGAACCCAATAAGATCTAGCAACTAGGAGTGATACACACAACTAACCATAATCTCTTCACACACTCTCAAGATCTCAACTTGATGCTCATGAGTTCTCTTGAACTCCTCAATATGTTTAACATCCTAAAATTTGGTAACCAAAATTCTTGAGCGATGAAAATAGGGGAAAACTTCGGAAGTAACTCTCTTGAAAGTTTAATCTGACCTATGATCCGACTAACCTAGATCATCCAACCGAAATGAGATTTTTCAGACTTAGGCTTGATTTCAAGAAGTCTTTGAGATCGATGTAACCAAACCACGATTCTTGGCTTCATTGTAGTTGAACTAAACTAGAGAGACATAGTGTGCACCACACCTAGCTACCCAACCTAACCAAGCTCAAGCTACTAGTCTTGAACCCCTTAATAGTATGCCCAAAGCAAAAAAAAAAAACAAACCCTATCGACTAAAATGATCTATACTTAACTCCTTGGATCATTTCTAGCTGCAAGGTCCTTAATCTTCATGAAAGCCAAGCTTTGTCATCATTTAACAATATGTGGATCTATGAATAACCAAGAACAACCCAAGTCTATCACCAAGACCTAACTAACCTTATCAACACTGAAAACAAACTTAGTCTCAATGATTTAGGGGTTATTAATCATCAAAACACTAATGACATCAAATTAGGGGCTTATATGCTTACACATGCCCACCTTGTGGCAACAGGGCAAGGGCACGCACCTGAGCAGCAATCTGCGACAGCTCTAAATCGCGAGGGTAGGAGGTAAGCCTAGCGACGGCGGCGGTGGTTGTGCAGCAACAATAGTAGCTAGGGGTGGATGTTGAGCTGGCTTGGCTCGTGAAGGCTTGTAAGGGAAGTGGCTCGGCTCGGCTTATCAAGCTAATGAGCTAAAACATAGGCTCAGCTCGGCTCAGTTAAAAGTTCGAGCTTGACTCGTTAGACTCATTATATCTGTCCAATACAATGCATCATAGGATTTGTAAGATATTTGCCAATTTGTCCAATACAATGTGGCGGTTAGAAGTTGATCGAGACCACACCAAGTTCTAATCCAGCAAGAAGTTTTCTTCAGCGGTTTACACCGCATTAGCCTAGGGCAATGACTTTCTAGGTAGAAGATATGAAAGGATCGATCTTCACCCACAGTAGTGAGAAGATGCAAGCAAGTAGGATGGACTAAACAATGCCAATGGTTGGAGCGTGGTTCTATCTCCCCATGAAGCTCCAAAATACCAGTGGAAAAGATGGAGGCGAAAAGCAGAATAAAGAACATCGTAGCATAATTACTAATTTGCACGACAAAAAAGAGATGGACATTAGAAACAGCTCATCCAACAACATACTTGGTGCAAGAGGTTTCACTGTTTCAATAATTTCACCAAAATAATGTGAATCCTCTTAGACTAGCAAAATTGTAGATCGTACAAAATTCCTATCAGCTTATGTTACAATGCACTGACATGCAATGAATATGTTGAATAGTAGTCTCAACCACTATCAAACAAAGCCATGCAAGATACTTGTGCATATACTGCAACAAAACATAAGTTTTAGCTTATTAATACATGATGGAATCTATATTCTTGCCAATTAGGTCTCCATCCCAGAAGACAACTTGAAATAAAAGTTGATGGGCAAATAACAGTTCTTATGTGAATTAAGCACATGTCCTGTGACATTCTTGAAAAAGAATACTCGCCCATTTTATCAGGTTGGAAGGAGGGGAGGGGCCGGCGGAGGCAGAAGGCGTCGGTAGGTGCGACACTACAGCGCGTCGGTGGCTGTGCTGTGCGGTGTAGTGCTACCTTTCTCAATCTAGGGTTGAGAAGGGGGTTTGGATTGGATCTCGAATGGATGTGTAGTGTTTGCAGCTACTGGGTAGGGGTGGATCGGTGGATGGATCAGTCACTGAACTAATGTCTTAAGACTAGACCGGAGGTCATGGGCGGGCCAGTAAACACATATACCAGGTGGGCCGACCGAGCCTGCTGAGCCAGCGAGTGGCTCGCGAGCCGGCTCGAGCTCGGCTTGTTACGAAACTGAGCTCAAACCCTAGCTCAACTCGGCTCGTAAACCCCACAAGCTGAGCCTCTAACGAGCCGAGCCAACTCGTGAGCCGCGAGCTTTTTGGCCACCCCTAGTAGAAGCCTAGGGTTTGGCTCCGTAGAACGTGAGACAGTGCAACACACTTCCCACCTCTCTATATGGGTATAAGCCAAGGCCTACATGTCGAGGTGTGCATGTTTAGGCCGAGTTGGCCACGACCCGGCCCATTCCCTCATTTTTGTTCTTTTCCTTTATTTCTCTCCTCCCTCTATTTCTTGCTTCAAAATAAACGGAATATTACAAATGTAGTATGGCCATGATGGCAAATCTCATCTAATTTGTGGCTTAAGAGTGTCAAAAGATTTAAACAAAACCTAAAATTTGCAAATCTAAAACAAGGGTATGAACATCGGCAAATCATCAATTTTTCATTATATTTCTGGAATTTAGACAACATAGCATACGTTTCCTCGAAAGAATCAAAGAAGTTTGACATTCAAGGGGCATGGCGTGAGTAGGGTATAGACACAGCAACTAAAATTGCATAAGTGGCAATTAGTATATACACAAGCCCTATCTATCTAACACAAGGTTATTAGGGTAGCATATATGTAGAATACTACCTGTGCATATTATTGCGTGGGGTTTTTAGGCTGTAGTTTATGTTTTTTGGCTTAAATTTTTATTTCGACTGTTTATAGGAGAGAATATGAAGAGAGATATTCACATGAGATTTTTGCTATATAGATAAAGTCAAAACAATATCTACTATAATAATTTATAGACATCATCTTAAAAAGCACTCTATTTAAAATTGATTATTGTAGAAAATAAGCTTGGATCAAAAAAACCCATTATTCGGAATCTGAACTGACACTTGATTCGTTGTTCGCCGTACAAGTGTTAAGCGGAGTATAGCAGTGCGTGTCAGAGGAGAGCGCCGCAAAAACAACCTGGGGAGCTTTTTTGCTGAGAAAAAGAGAGAGAGAGAGTGAAGCCCAGCCCAATGAGGCGCGCAGGCCCACCAGGACGGGCGCGCTCGCGGGAGGGGAGCGGTGGCGGCGGCATAGATATTTCCCACCCTCCCTCGTCGAGGGTTTAAGGGTCGGGAAATGGCGGCAGCCAAAATCGCATGAATGGCTGCTCGATCGGCAGGGTTTTTGGCTTCCTCCCTCCATCTCCTCTGCTCGAATCACTGCCGCTAACTCACCGAGAGAGCAGCCATCACCACACCGCCCGCCACCACCACGAGCACAACGTGGCCTCGCCTTCGCGGCCCATGGCCGCCTCCTAGCACCCTACGCCCTCCCGCCATGGCCCCCGCGCAGGTAGGCCCCTCTGATCCGGCTCTAGCTCTGGAGGCTTGGCCTCCGGCGCTGCTGCTTCGGCCCGATTGGGCCAATTTCGGTGGGAATCGCGCTTTGGTCTGGGCGATTGGACGCGTGGGCTGATTCTGTGGGATGCGATCAGCTTGGGTGACGGGTGAGGGTTTGCGTGTGGGTGGTGAGGCGATTCGGTCTTAGTTCGATTGGTTCATTCGTGAGCTCGTTCCGCCGGCTGCTTTGGGGATTTCAATGCGAGAGGGGGTTAGGAATCAAGGTGTCGTGGGTTATGCGCGATGCTAGCATTTTTGGGTAGGATTTGAAGGGGAAACGCTGGGCTTGAATTCGTTTGATTTGTTTGCAATTAATAATTAGTGAATGGGGGTTTGTTTTTGAGCTGTAGTTCATTCAGTTGTGGGACAACTGAGTGTGTACCCGAGCTGGATTTGACCATTTTTTTTGTCAACTAGGCCCGTGATTGTGATTGATTTGGCCATTGCTGAAAGAAATTTTCACCTCAAATTTTACTTTTGTAGGAAGTGTTTATTCTAACAACATTCGTAAGATGAGTAGTACTTGCTGATCAACTGCTGTCAGTTTGTATTGCACCGTTCTCAGTTTTAAGCGTGTGAAGTTACCATTTGCTGGATTTTTAATTAGGGTAATTGGGCATTATCTGTTGCTTGGTATGCTGAAAACTAGTTATGGCTCTGTTCAGATGATGATCAATGGCCTTGGAGCAAAGAGGGAGAATGCAGGGACGAAGAAATGTCCCCTGCAAATCCAGATGCTGGAGAGATTTTACTCTGGTAAGTATATGCTAATGCTCCTTCAAGCTCTGTTTCTGATGACTATGTTATATATTTTATTATTGCTGTGGCTAAATATCTTTTGATCCAGAGGTACAGTATCCAAAGCCAGAGGACATGGCAGAGTATGCAACATCTGTTGGTCTCGCTTACAGTCAGGTGCGAATATGGTTCAAGGAGCGGAGGAGGAAAGAGAGGAGAGAGATGGAAGCTATAGGGGCTCATATGCAAAGGCAACTTGGTCCAAGGTCAAATGGGCTTAGATGCAGTAGCAAGTCTTCCACTTTTAGCCAAGGTCCCATGTACAATATTGTGGGTTTACAGCCTGAAGATGACAGTTCTGTTGGTAGGAGTATGAGCTTCATAGGAGAGAAACACAAACTTCGATCACAAGTTCTATTTCCTAAGGATTACATCCTGAGGAAAGTCTTCCGCAAGAATGGTCCACTCCTTGGGAGTGAATTCGATCCCCTTCCCCAAAGCGCACATGGCCATCTCAGAGGTATGCTTCCAGTAGCAAATGAAGGTTATTGAATATTTATTTACATCATAGCCATAAATTTATATGTATGCACACCAATGGGTCAAACAATGACAAATGCCTAACTGGAAAGCTTAAATCAACCATGCTGATCCATCAACAACTCTGGTCTTCTTTTTTGCATGGGATTGTGAATATGTTTACATATCTTATGTGCTTGTGTCCGTCTCAAAACACTGATATTTACTTTAGATAGTGAAGTGTTTTACTTTATGCAGTGATGTGTTATTGTTGGTGTGCTATCGAAGTTCAACCTTTTCTTTGTTACTGTTTGCATGTTATGGGAGTTCAACCGTTTCTTTGTTACTGTTTGCATGTTATGGGAGTTCAACCGTTTCTTTGTGCCATCCATTCACTCATTGTGTATGAGATTATATTGAGCAGCTTGTGCTTTATTTTTTTCTTCACTATTCACTTGTGCTACAGGTTGTGGTTTCTAGTGTTCTTGTGCAAAGCTTCTATTAAACTTTTGGGTAAACAAGGAAAGCGAAATTATCTGAATGCACTTTCAAAGCACATTCAATGCTTACTTCTGGTCTACAGTTGATGTTCTCTAATACTAATGCTGCTAACATCTTTTTCATACTTCATGTCCAAATTGCATTTTGTAGATGTGGTTAATACCCTAATGATATTCTGTTCAACTGATCTAAATGCTCTTTTTTGTAGTTGCAGATACCACAGGTTGTCATTCCTACCAGAACCAAAGAGTTGTGAAGAAGAGAAAGGTATTATAACAATTATTTAGGCTAACCACGTGCCTTCATTTTCATTTCCAGCACAGCTTTTATTTCCTGTGTTAAACCTTGTTGAATATGGTTGGTGCCATACCCTTTGTGCTGCCTAATGATGATCTAGTGTCATGTCCTGTGCTGAGGATCAACCTCATCAAGCATAATGTTTTGTTGCAATACCAGAGCCCCTATTTTAGGAAAAAGATGCAATCATTCATATTATTAGAACTACGGGCTCTGAAAATCAAGTACCAATAGGCCTATTGCATTGCCTTTGCTGATGGAGGGCAAAAAATTGTTGGGTCAATCATTACAATAAGAAATCCTATGTATTTTGTGGGTCAGACAACGGCACCACATTTGAACTGGGATAAAGGATTTGCAGTCCCTGGCTCCCTGCTTTTGTTCAGTTATGGCTGTAACCGTCTTTCTGGGGGCACTATAACCTTCGTTTTTTTTTTATTTTGGTCAGATGTAATATTAGAGCTCATTGTATTGTCACTTGAAATTCTTGTGTTTCTTTACCTCCAGATGCTGATTTACAAATCATTTTAGTGCCTGAGCTGAAAATTCTGGCAACTAAACTAACTATTTACACCTCTTTCTTTATTGTAATACTGAGACCTCTAATGTTGGGCACTCATTTCCCTTCACAAAATACTTCATCTGTAGATCATGGAGTCTACCACCCAGAGATCCACTCTGCCATGCAAGGGCAGTGGTCCTGTGAGGAAGCATGGAATTGGCAAAGGTCTAATGACAGTGTGGCATGCAATGTATTCATGTAGTGGTGAAATTCAAACAGGCTCTAATTTTATTGATGAAACTAGTTGTTTGAGATCCTTGAGACCATTTGATGATTGTGACAGACTAGAGGATCATGATGATGGAAAACTGATTCAAGTAAAGTTGCTTACATAATTTCACCTGATACGACCTATTTTACTTTGTTTTGTTTTCAAATTCAGAATTAACCACTAACAATCTTGTCTGCCTTTTTCTTATATGCAGAAACAAATTATGGCACGGAAAAAGGTAGATAAAAGGAGCAGACCTCCACCGAATAAAAGAAAGGTAACCCTGCTTACTTGTCGATGAAAAATATATGGAGAAAAGGAGCAAATTTCAAGACCAGTAGAGCTGCTAAATGGGAGGCATTTGGAGGAAAAGCCAGAAATGTTGAATTTTGACATTTTTATTTTCTGGTCTAGCAGAATGGAACCTAAAGTGCTTTTCATGCTGAACAATAACGGTGATTTCCCCCCTATTTTAGGTGCCATGTAGCAGAGTTACTAATACGAAGGAGCATCCACCAATGGAGTGCCATCTTTCAGTTGATGAATCAGAATCCTCAGAACTACAAACTGAACACCCGACTTTAGTTGATGATGAGGAGCTTGAGCTCAGTGAATTACAAGCAGGTCCTAACCCATTAAGATGCTCAGCTCATCTTTCTTCAAGTGGGAGACACTGCTGCCCCCTTTGTAAAGGTTTGCAATGCCATCCCGTGCCTCTTCGTTCTCATGTTCTGTAATAAATAATTTACCAATGTATTATCACTTTTATCTTGCAGATTTACTTGCCAGGTTTCCTCCACCAAGTGTCAAGATGAAAAAACCATTCTCCACAAGACCTTGGGAGTCATCACCTGAAATGGTGGAAAAGCTTTTCCAGGTTATATACGATACCTACGTTTTGACTACTAAGGAGCATCATCATCATCATCATGTTGATGGAGGAATTTTCCTTAGATGAAATTGTGAAGCAATTCAAGTTCTAATATATATTCAAGTTTCTCGTGTAGCTTCATAGATATTGTTAAGGATAAGAATAGAAAATAGAATATGACTGTTATTTGTTTCCTTATATGACTTGTATTCCTTCTGTATACCCTCTTGTACTCTCTATATATATTGCCCTTTGGGCCTCATGAATATGCACAATATTCATAACATGGTATCAGAGCCCTAGCTCTGACCTTGTTTTCTTCCATTGTTGTTGCCGCCGCCGCCGCCGCCGTTGTTGTTGCTCGAGCCGCCGCCACCGTTGTCACCGCCGCCGGCCGGGTGGACGCCGCCCGAGCAGCCGCCGCCGGGTCTTCGTCCGGACCGCACCGCCGCCGGCCGCTTTCGATCGCGCCCGCCAGTGCGTGGACGCCGTGGCCCGCCGCTTCAAGCCCAAGGCCTCACGGTTTTCATCCGAGTCGCCGCCGCCACTTGACGAGTTGCAGCCGCCACCCGGCCGCTGCTCCTATCGCCACCGCCGCCGTCGCCGCTTGGATTGTCTCAAGCTGCCGCCGCTCGGATCATCTCGAGCCGCCGCCGCTCCGGTCGACTTCGCCCGATCCGACGCCGTTCGTCTTCGCGTCGTCACCGTTGTCGCTGCCGGGCTGAGCCGCCGCCGCTCCGTCGGTCTCCCTCCCTCTTGGCTGGTATCGCTCACGCATTGAGTGAGTCGGCTAGCGTGCGGCCGACTCGGTCAGATATTTTGTAAAAGAAAAAAAAATCAAAAAAATTCAAGAAAAAAAACGTTGCTCTAACCGCCGCGCCGTCCAGCGCCGCCTACCGATGGCTTCCGTTCCATCTGCTACGATCCCATTCTCGGGAACAAAGCTCCATGGAACGAACTACGTGTTATGGTCTTCCTCATGGAGATCACGCTTGATGGTTTTCGTCTTTGGGGACATGTTACGGTGCACGCCCTTCTCCGTCATCACGGTTCACCTCCTCCCAGGCGGTCTACTACGCACCTCCCGGAGCGATGAGGTCGCTAAGGAGAAGAGCGAGGCCGCTGCTGCCGCCTGCCGATGAGGCTTTCAAGATGCCATTGACGCTTTCGAGCGTTGGTGTGCTGATGAGGTCCGTGTTCGTGCCATTCTTGTGGTCAGAGTCGACGACTCTATTCAGCCAGATATCGTTGGTCTGCGGTCTACTCGACAGATCTGGGAGTACTTGCGTGAGCGATACCAGCAGAGCAGTGATGCTCAGTTCTTTTCACTTCGCGTGAGTTGAGACGCCGCCAGGAGATTCTTCATCGACGACTTCTTCCGAGCTCGCTAGCCTCTGGCGTTAGCTAGATGAGCTGGCTTCTCCACTGTGCCAGGAGTGCCACAGAGTTCAGAAGGCGGATCATGATCGTCTTCGTCTTTATGATTTCGTCTGCCGTCTTCGCTCAAAGTTTGAGCCTATCAGAGCTCAACTGCTGAGCCGCTCGCCACGACCGACTGTCACCGAGGCTCTTTCGACACTTCGGGCTGAGGAGCTTCGTCTCGGGTTAGCGAGACATCTGCTCCAACCGTGTTTCTTTGCTCTTCGACTACACCGAGCGGTTCTGCCACGACACGCTTCCTTCCCAAGTGCTTGTTTCGCTCCCGCCTTTGCACCACCGGAGTTCAATGCAACCTCGCAAGAACTTGGGCATGACTACCAGAGTTGTGCGGTGCGAAAAAAGCGGAATAAGGCGCGTGGGGTGGTCGATCCAAGGGGGGTAGGGAGGCCCTTCCTTCACAGGAGGACAGACCAGCTCATCAGGATCTCAGCGAGGTGACTCTGTTCAGCAGCTCTGCCAGGCTTTACTTCAGCAGCTCTCTCACAGCTCCGCGGGTTCTGCCAGTCTAGCTCAGACATCTCCCCCAAGTATCTCTTGGGTTCTAGATTCTGGTGCATCTTTCCATATGACACCGGATTCCACATCTCTCATTTCAGTGGGACCTCCTGGCCTTCCTATCTCTCGCATGCATGCGGATGGTACTTCCTTGTCTGTTAGTCGTCGAGCACTCTTTTGACCACCGATTTTTCTGTTCCATTGTTTCTCATGTCCCCAACTAACCATGCTGGGACAACTCACCGACCTTGGTTGTAGGGTTGGGACAACTCATCGGATGACGACCTTGGTTGTAGGGTTGGTCTCTACATTTGACTCATCTTCCGCCCACTGCCTCCCGCCACGCCGACCTTCGTTGTCGGGGATCGGAGGTCGAGCGCCTGGACAAGGCCATGGCGATACTTGGGCAACATAATAACACAAATTATCCAAAGAATCATGCTCGGAGGTCTAAATTAAAAGAAATCCATTAAAGAGGGATCATTTGTATTCGAGGATCGTCGTCACAGGTCTCTACATTCTCGACGCCTCCTCTCCCTCCCCGCCGCCTTCATCTTCCGTCCACTCCTGATTGCTCCTACCACGCCTCCCCCGCCACGTTGACCTCCCTCCTCCGCCGGAAGAGGATGGAGGATGCTACGGCCCCATCCGCCGCCACAGTGCGGCCATCCCCAGGACGGAATTTTTGCGAGACCTGCCATCACCGTTAGATCATGCCTAGTCGTCGTGGGTCTCGCCACCACCCCGGAGTTTTTCGTTGTTAGTTCGTCAGGGTGTCCTTGGGTTGACACGTCCATGTTTTGTCGAGGTTGTAAGCTGGACAAATAGCTACAACTTCCTTATCATTCTAGTGAGTCCTTGTCTTCTCGTTCTTTTGATTTAGTTCATTCTGATGTATGGGGACCTGCACCTATTGTCTCCAAAGGCGGGCATAAATTCTATGTTATTTTCATTGATGACTATTCTCGTTTTACTTGGCTTTTTCCTATGTCTAATCGTGGTCAGTTTCTTGCGATCTATCGTAGCTTCGCCATGATGGTTCGCACTCAGTTTGAGTGCTCTATTCGTACTTTTCGCTGTGACTCTGCTGGGGAGTATTGTTCTAGTGCGTTCAGACAATTTCTTTCTGAGCAGGGCACTCTTTATCGGTCTTCTTGTCCTGGTGCCCATGCTTAGAATGGGGTTGCTGAGCGCAAGCATCATCATCTGATTGAGACTGCTCGCACCCTTCTTCTTGCTTCTCACGTTCCCCCACAGTTGGTCGAGGTCGCTTTACTGTTGCATATCTCATTAATATGCGACCTTCCATCGCTCTTAAGGATGTCAGCCCTATAGAGCGTCTCTACTCTAGAACCCCCCAGTACAGTCATCTTCATGTTTTTGGTTGCACCTGTTTTGTCCTGCTGCCGCCTCGTGAGCGCACTAAACTTCTGACTCGATCGATGAGTGTGTGTTTCTTGGGTACAATTCTGAGCATAAGGGTTATCGTTGCTATGATCCTTCTACTCGACGGATTAGGATCTCACGAGATGTTGTCTTTGACGAATCTCAACCTTCTATCGAGATTCGGCTCATTGCTTCCACCATCGAGACGATCTCCTGGTTGTCTCTCCCTGACTCCTCACCCATTTCCCCCCTTGTCCCGCCTTCGGTACCTTCACCTCCCGTGTTGCCTCCTGCAACACCACCTCTTGCTCCTATGGCACAACCGTCTCGTTTCTCTACGGTGCATTACTCTAGACGTCCTCGTACTTCACCAGATCCCTCTCCTGGTCTCGTGCCGACACCGACGTCTGATTCATCTGATGCTGCTCCTCGTTACACCCTTCGTGACCGGGCAACCATTCGGCTTCCTGATCGTCTTATTTTTACTTCGACAGCTCATGCTCTCTCTGTCACTGAACCTAGTTCTTATCGTGAGGCTGCTTCGTCGTACAGAGACTTGGGATATTGTACCGACACTTGTGCACGCTCGTCCTATCACGTGCAAGTGGGTGTACAAGATTAAGACCAGGTCTGATGGTACTATTGAGCGCTACAAGGCTCGTCTTGTGGCTCGTGGTTTTCAACAGGAGTATGGTCGAGATTACGATGAGACGTTTGTCCCTGTTGCTCATATGACCACTGTTCGCACACTTATTGCGGTTGCTTCTGTTCGCAGGTGGTCTATCTCTCAACTGGATGTTAAGAATGCCTTTCTTAATGGCATCCTGCATGAGGAGGTTTACATGCAGCCACCACCCGGATATTCATTTCCACCGGTCATGTCATGCGCCTTCGTCGTGCTCTTTATGGTCTAAACAGGCCCTCGTGCACGGTTTACGTGTTTTACCTCGATGATCACCGCTGCCGGTTGCCGACCGGCGGTGCCCATGATCCTGCTCTATTTATCCATGTCTCACCTTGAGGTAGGACGTTGCTTCTTCTATATGTGGATGATATGCTCGTTACTGGTGACGATCCCTCATTCATCGCATATGTGAAGAAGCATCTCAGTGAGCAGTTTCTGATGACTGACCTTGGTTTGCTTACATACTTCCTAGGGATTGAGGTTTCTTTCACACCTGAGGGTTACTACCTCTCCCAGCAGAAGTATGTGCAGGATCTTCTTGATCGGTCTGGTCTGACTGATACTCGCACTGTTGAGACTCCTATGGAGCTCTCTCTTCAGCTCCGTGCTACTGATGGTGATCTTCTTGAGGATCCTACTCGGTATCGCCATATTGTTCGGAGTTTGATATATCTTGTGAGCACTCGTCCTGTATTGCTTATGCTGTCCATATCCTGAGTCAGTTCATGGCTTGTCCTACTCATCTTCACTACAGTCATCTTCGTGTTCTTCGCTACTTGCGTGGGACCATCTCTCGTCACTTGTTGCAGAGGCTGAGTTGAGAGCTATGGCAGCTGTGACAACAGAGATTACTTGGTTGAGATGACTACTTGCAGATTTTGGCGTACCTGTGAGGGGACCTACTACTCTTATGACTGACAATACATGAGCTATCAGCATTGCTCGTGATCCAATGAAGCATGAGCTCACCAAGCACATTGGTGTGGATGCTTCATACACTTGCTCCCAGGTGCAGGAGGGTGTACTTGGTCTTCAGTTTGTGTCCTCAGAGTTATAGATTGCTGACTTCTTCACGAAGCCATAGACTAGAGCACAACATTTGTATTTTCTCTCCAAACTCAGTGTGTGTGATCCACCATGAGTTTGAGGGGGTGTTAAAGATGAGAATAGGAAATAGAATAGGACTGTTATTTGTTTCCTTATATGACTTGTATTCATTCTGTATACCTTCTTGTACTCTCTATATATATTGCCCTTTGGGGCTCATGAATATATGCACAATATTCATAACAGATATTACCACATTGTCTATAAAAGTAGGTGTTTTATGCTGGTCTGGAAACAAGGTTGACCTAAAAGGCTAAAATTGAATCTCTCTGTACTGGAACAAATTCTTGTTCATGAGTCCAACCAATAGCTACATGTATTTATTACATCTGGGGAGTGGAAATATTTTAATACATGTTTTCACACAGATTTGTCATCTATATGTGATTATTTCGTTTAATTTACTTTGAACATTAATGACCTAGACATCTAGTTAAAAAGGTTGATAGCCTCTGTATGTCCATCCCTACCTAGTTGACCACTTTTTATGTCCATCCCTACCTAGTTGACCACTTTTTATGTCCATCCCTACCTAGTTGACCACTTTCTTTCTTCATTTTATGTATGTATTACTGTCTTGTGTGTGAACCATAACATGATCGTCTTTCCTCTGCATGTTGACACTTGATACACATCCATTAATTAGAAAAATTCCTGGCAGGTTGTCCGGTTTGTCTATACTCATTTTGGTAGTATGGATGTCCATCCATTTACATTTGATGAGTTTGCGCAAGCATTCCATGACAAGGTGAAAATTTTAACCAAGTTTATCTGAAATTGGCATGATTCCTGCTATTATTTTCTCATGGTGCAAATGTGACTTCCAGGACTCGTTGTTGTTGGGGGAAGTGCATGTTGGTCTTGTCAAGCTAATTTTGTTAAACACAGAAAGAGCAAGCGGTGATGTTTTTGTTCCACGATCTTCTAAAGACTGCAGATTTTTAAGTTTTCTGAACTTTGTGAGTTTTGAAAATGCTGCTGTACACTTCAGCTCATTTCAATTACCTTTTGTTTTTCCTAGAGCTACTAGGTTCTTCTGACATCATTTCAAATATGTCACGCAGTCCACCAATGAATTTTGAAAGAGCAGAAAACATAATAGCATATTCATGTGATTATTGTTATTCAGTATATCCCCTTGTGTCAAGTGATTGTTTGAATATGATGCTGCACCAAAAGCTGAAGCTCTATGGTCGTAGTGCTGATAGCTGAGCTATTTGTTGAACCATTTCATCACCATGTAATCTTTATTGTTATGCCCTTTTCCAGTCTTTCCTGGAGTATCGAGTTAATGATTTCCGTGAAGTTGAGGGGTAATAAGGACTGATAGGGTCTAATAGATTACACCTTAGGAGGAATTCAGTTCATTATCTAGTAGTACTAGGCTGCTAGCTTGTAGTGTTCATCGTAATTCATAATATTGTATAGAAGATATCGTTCAATAAGTGCAACATGTACCTTTTGATATCAGCATGATCATTTTTACTTTCTAGGACCTGATGAGGTTTTAATACGTTATTCCAAAAAACTGTGGTTTTGCCTAGCTTATCGCGTCAAACTTCTCTTTCAGTTGAGATATTTGTCCATCTCATAGAATGCAGACTAGCTTTCTGAATTTCACTGAGCTACCTGCATATTTTTATCATGGTTATTAAGGTGTGGCGGTCGGGGAAGCTCGCCACAGCAGTCGCCTTGCCTTATGAGAGAAAGAGGGGAAAGAAGCCAGAGGGAGGGGGGGAGTGTTGATTAGGGCAGCCTCTTTGCTGTAGCCGCTGGCTTGCCGTCGTAAAGCCTACGCCGCTGCCACCAGACATTGGCCTGTTTCCATCGGATCTGGCTTTAGATCACTGCTGCTGCTGCTCACGGTGAGGTCAAGCTCCGGTGGACGATGGCCTGCAAGTGGTGACATCGAGCTCCGGTGGCAATGGCCAGTGAGCTGTGAGGTCGAGCTCCGGCGTCAGTGCCTGGTGGTCTGCTCCTGGCTGGGCTCCCTCTTTTGGCAGCAGCAACACCCAACTGCCCTCTTTAGGTCACACAAAACCTGGATGAGGATGGTTATGTTGTTTGGCTGTTGGGCTTTTGTGGGTTAGGTGGCCTGCTTGACCCTTTTTTCTTTTTTCCCCCTTTTCCATCTCTATTTGTTGGCTATTTCCTCTTATCACTGCTAAATGCCGGTTCATATGGTGTCATGTTACCGCATGCCTTAAGCGCTTCGGCATGGAGGTGGTGGTCTAGCGCGTCGCCTCGCCTTATCACCTTGATAATCATGATTTTTATAAACTAGCTTTTGTTTCTTTTCTTTCATATGTGATGTAAGTTTATGGGTTGCTTGGCACTACATGACTATACTCTTGGTAGATCTGATTCTTTGATCAGATATATGAGAACTGTAGATAGGTCATTGATGCAGAATTGTAAGAGCTTTCGGCAGTCAAAAATCATGCAAACACAATAATGTTTTTCCTGTTTTAAAAGTTGTCTAAAATAATATAATAGCCGAATGATTTACCTGTATAGTTGAATTTGTAATATATGGAGTCACTATTATCCTTGTGAAGATGCATTTTTGTTGAAGTTGTTTCTCTTTCAGGTTAGGGAACAAGAATTTGATGTGAAATTTTATATCAAATCCCTGAATTCTCTTACTTGGGTTGAAATACTACGACAAGTTCTGGTTGCTTCAGGTTTTGGTTCCAAACATCATATGCTGAATCGGGATTTCTTTAACAAGGTACTTATGGGATACCTCATTATTCTAGATTCTTTTAGCACTTGTGTGTCACAGTGTCAGTGTGCTTACCTTTCAGGTACCAATATTTGTATGTATGCTGTAGCTCTAGATTTCCCTTACTAGTCTACAAGTAATTCAAGCATGTTTAGAAGTAATATATATCCTTTTGTTTCCTTCTTACAGGAGAAAAATCAAATGGTTAAATATGGTTTACGTCCTCGTACACTGAAAGGTGAATTGTTTGCACTATTGTCTAAGAAAGGAAGTGGTGGGTTAAAGGTATCAGAACTAGCCAAAGCACCAGAGGTATTTATCTTTATAATATTGGAAATAAATTGTTGATATTGATAACAACTAATCTTAATATGTTTTTGACTTGAGTATCTCCACAACATTTTATTGATTGTTCTCTCTTCAGATTGTTGATCTTAGCCTCTCCGACACATCAGAGGTAGATCAGCTGATCTATTCAACTCTCTCTAGTGACATCACATTATTTGAGAAGATTGCGCCTTCTGCATATCGTCTCCGTGTTGATCCTTGTATTAAAGGAAATGAAGATCCTAGATCAGATGCCGAGGATTCTGGAAGTGTTGATGATGATGGGGATGCTAGCAGTAGTGGTGATGAATCTGATGGTTCACAAGAGATGAGCTTTTGTGAGCATGAACATAGAATTGTTAGGAGGAAGCAGAAAAATGTACATGAAAATCTGAATAAACGTAGTGAAATTGATGAAAGTTATTCCGGAGAGCGATGGCTTCTGGGGTTGATGGAAGGCGAGTACTCAGATCTAAGCATTGATGAGAAGTTGGATTGCTTGGTTGCTTTAATGGATGTTGTTTCTGGTGCTGGTTCTGTACCAAGACTTGAGGTAATCCTCACTCTGTTTTTTTATTTTTGGATTGCAGCATGTCATCTTTGTTCTAAAGAAGATTGCTTACACTTTTACTGAGC
The DNA here is from genome assembly GCA_036346245.1 of Bonia amplexicaulis. Lineage (NCBI taxonomy): Eukaryota > Viridiplantae > Streptophyta > Magnoliopsida > Poales > Poaceae > Bonia > Bonia amplexicaulis. Next base: position 10,777,891 of record CM070765.1, read on the forward strand.
TTGCAAAATTACCATCTGATACTTAGAGAACTATCTCTCTCTTTAATTCTTGCTGATGTTGCCGTATCGCGTGAAGTTTGCTAGCTTACCATAGTGCTCTGGCTTGGCAATGTAACTACAGGAATAATTGGATGTTATTAGAAGTGATCAGGTTAATGGAGAGACTTAGGTCTCATTTTGTAGAAGCTTGCTGGCATTATTCTTGCAGAGTTTTGTTTTGGATCATCCAAACCTGTGAACCTTTCATGTAGAGTTGTCTCCTGATATTCTTTTTTCACTCCATGCCACAACTAATGCATATACATTACATCTTTTTAGGCTTTAGGAATTGAAGAATCGTACACCTAACTATAACTATGTTTTCCCCTTTATAGCTACAGGCATGTTTAGGAGAAATGGATCTATTCATTAGAGAATGCTTGACTGAGGCTCCTGTATAACTGTCAGTTGAAGTCTTCAAAGTGAAATGCACATCATACTCATTTCTTAATTGTTAGGGAACTTAATTTTGTGTAATTCTTTTTTTCACCAATCTAATATTGTGTTTTATGTTCTAAGTTCAAGTTCAGCTTTCAGAAAATGTTTGCTTGTCTACTTGTTTGTCCTATTCGAAAATTACAGAAGCTTACTTCATTATTTTCTACCTTTACTAGGAACCACAAAGTGTCTTGCCTAACATACCGAGAGCACAGTCACAAGCATCAGGTGGGAAAATAAAAAAATCAACAAGAAACATTTATCAATCTAGTGATGAGTACTTAAATAGATCAGGACGCATGTACAGTTTGGATTCTTCCAGGCAAAACCAATCAGGAAGCCGAAGAAGTCAGGATTACACGGCTAACTCTGGAAGGAATGATTCATATACAGGAATTGCACACCAACCACAAATTGTTCTCTTAGGATCTGACCGCAGGTATAATAATTTTTGGCTCTTCCTTGGCCCTTGTAGGGCAGATGATCCAGGGCATCGTAGGGTTTACTTCGAGTCCTCGGAAGATGGTCACTGGGAGGTGATTGATTCACCACAGGTTGTCCACCTGCTTACTCTGCTTAGATATATGATTGTGCCTCTTATTTATTCACTTGAGGTTAACTTCCATCAATAAAGTTACCATTTTATTTATTTTTGCATTTCAGGAATTACTTTCCCTGCTCTCTGTTCTAGACAACAGAGGCACTAGGGAAGCACATCTTCTTGCATCAATGAAAAAGAGACAAGCATGCCTTTTTCAAGCCATGAAAAATCATTTGGAAGATAGGAATGCAGTTGGAATTGCCACATCATCTGATACGTCTCACTCCGAGACAAGTAGTGGAGATGGAGCTTCGCCCGTATCAGACATTGACAATGCTTCAGTTCCCACAGATCTAGCTGATAATTTGAATGCATCATCTGCAATATTAATTGAAGTTGGGAGGCCAGGTGATGAGAAGATATTGAAGTGGGAAAGATTGCAAGCATTAGATAAATGGATCTGGACTTCTTTCTATTCTTCTCTTACTGCTGTTATGTGTGGCAAGAAATCATTTAAGGAATCACTAGTTCGCTGTGAAAGTTGTCATGATTTGTACTGGAGAGATGAAAAACATTGCAGAATATGCCACTCTACTTTTGAGGTTAGTTTTGATCTTGAAGAAAGATATGCTATACATGTGGCAATATGTAGGGAGCCTGAGGGTGTGTACGGCGTTCCAAATCATAAAGTTCTGTGTTCACAGCTACAGGCACTTAAAGCAGCGATTCATGCCATTGAGGTGAGCATTAAAAAACGCTGGACCTATGCAGTTTTATTGTCTGGGATCAACTTTGTTAAAAACTACAGTACCTAGTGACACAAAGTTGTCACCCACTTGTTTGTACAAGTGTCCCCAAAAAGCATACGTATTTCACAACTTCTGTCTAGCCAGATTTTTATTTCTTATAATCTGTTCTGATGTAGGCGTGCATGCCTGAGGCAGCTTTTGCCGGTCTGTGGATGAAGTCTTCACACAAGCTGTGGGTTAAGCGGCTGCGGCGAACATCATCGTTGCCAGAGCTTTTACAGGTCTGCTATATATTTGTTATTTTAAAGTTTTAGATTATAATACTGAAATCTTTTATTCAGGTATAAATAAATTGCTCAATATGTACTGCCTTTTGTTTTGCCTTGTTTCTTTCCCCTGCAGGTTCTTGTTGATTTTGTTGGGGCAATGGATGAGGATTGGTTATACAAAAGTTCGTCATCTTTAAGCTTTAGTTCATATCTAGATGACATCACTGTATACTTTCAAACGATGCCACAAACAACGTCAGCAGTTGCACTCTGGGTTGTCAAATTGGATGCCCTCATTGCACCTTATTTGGAACGAGCTGATTCTTACAGAGCATTAGCCAAAGAATCCGTACAGACAAGTATGTTTTCCTCGATAGTAGCTAATGTCTCGGATTCTTCTTATAGTTGCAATTCTCTTATTCACTGCAATCAAATGCCTTGTGTGTTTGGTGACTTCACAGTATAAATGTTCTGATTAAGCACTGTTATATTCCAGAGTGCCTTCAATAGTTATGCTTACACCTTTGTGTGTATTTCATCAGTATCCAGTAGTTTTATCAGTCAGTACTGGCGCTTCATAATTGATACTTGTGTTAATAGAAATTTTCTGACCAACATCCTGGAAGAGACTTGATTACATATGCTTTGTATTATGACAAGGGATGGCAATTGTGCCTGTTTACCCGTGTGCCCGCTAATAAATACCCTAATGGTGATGGGTATGAGATGTTTTCCTTACCCACGGGCATGAAAATGGGAGAAACACTCTACCCGCCGGGTAAACGGGCACATGCATGGGTAAGCTTCACACATACCCGTCTCACCTATTTATCCACGATATAGATTGACAGGTGGCACAATTATTGCTGCTGCTTTCTGATCAAATATTTAGTTCGTCAGTTTTTTTCCCTTGACTCATTAGAAGCACTCCTTGTTTGCAATTACCTGGTGCATGCTTGCTTGTATATGCGTATTTTTAGTACTTTAATTAAGGGGGATCTTCTTTAATTGTGCAATTCCCTTCTCTATTGTTGCTACTTAGAAGTAGAACTAATCATAGACTTTTTAGTTCCTGATCTAGGGGATAATTGATTTTTGTAATAAGTTTGGAAAGGACCCTAGTAAGCAAATCTACTAGTTTGAGACTGAATTTAAACAGAATAAAAAAAGATAGCTATTATATTTCCTAGCAACAACTGTTGCTTATATGTATTGTCATTAGTTCAACTCTTAGATGGTGACTCTCAGTTCGCAGGTAAACGGACATGCCCGCAGGCGACGGGTATGGATAAGGTTCTTCGCCCATCGTCCTTCGCAGGCATACCCTTGGGTGTAAATCGGGATCGCGGGCATGGATATAAGCGAACACTACCCGTGCCTGCTGCACCCGATTGCTATCCCTAATCATGACTATAGGACCAGAAACAACAAGATTATTGAAACCTTTTCTGACTATGTGCTGTGATTTGTGACTAAGTTCATTCTAGCTGCTTTTTAGAATTTTGATGTTATAGTTTTTTCATATGTTTTGTTTAGTCAAGTAACACTTTGCCAATTATATGATACAGGAACCCATGCATGCGTGAGATAGTTAGGAAATAGTTGGTAATGGATTCTTTTGTGTGCTACTCCAGCAAGCTCCCATCTGACACCTTGTCTTTTGCATCAATTGCAAGTTTTTGCTTGATTGTCGAGCTTTTTCTCAAGGCAAGACGAGCATGATGTCTTTCTGGAGGTTGATGCCTTTACCTTTGAGACCAAGATGCACTTAGCAGAAGCCATGGCATCTATTTCTGTTGGATAGCTTGAGAACATTATATGTTCCCTCCCAGCGGAGAATTGTGCCCTATGTACAAAAGTACAAAAACAACAGAGTTTTTATTAGTACTCATTGCTTCGGCCATGTGAAATTTTTGTCTTTCCTTATAGTGATCAGCGAAACAATTTGACCCGGATATAGGTCATTTCTGGAGCACTATTGTAGTTTGTTCATGAACTAGTTGCGGTCCCTTCTAATAAAATAAAGGGTTGTAGAACTCTTTTTGATCAGTTTGCTGGGTAGCTCGTTTGCTTCCAGTAAAGCATGTTAGCAGGGCTGGCGCCGCCAAATGTAAAGTGGAGTTTTCTTGAAGTTCCTCATAGGAACCGGTTATCTTTTTGTGCCTGTAAAACCACGTACATACCGTTCAAGGACAGTGCTCGTGTTCTTTCTTGTCTTGTATGGTTGTGTTTGATCTTAGATTTTGCTCCTAAATTTGCCACCTGGCCGTTGCTAATGTGCATATTAGACAACAATAAAAACTGCTGTTTATGTTTTTTGATCAATAAAAACTATTGGTTATTTCTTCGACAACCAAGGGGCTGCATGCAAAAGCTGCAGGTCATGCTCATACACGCGTGTTGATTATTTTCCACTTTTTCCTTGAGATGCCATGACCGTATGGATGGTTAACATATTTTGGGTCTGTTTTTTTCTTCTTAGCTGACGGTTTTTGGCTTTTATTATAATATCTAATTTTCAAACGAGATATTTTCTCAAGACGGGGTTAATGTTATAGGGGCAATTAGCCACCCTCTCAATGGGAGAGGGCGCTCAGATATAGGCAGCGGCTGCTATATATGACAATTTGCAAATACAAGGACAGAATAAATCTCGATCCTAATTAACGGACTATCTCTAAACATGGCGTGTCTGATCCTAATTGACCGCCTTGCCTAAATATACAATATGCAATCTCCTATTGCCTAATACCCCTTGCACCAAGGCGGGAGGCTTATGACGCACAGTCGGTTCGAAATCAGAACAAGTGGCGTTGGGAGCCCTTTCGTCATAATGTCGCCGAACCGATGAGACGAAGGAACATGTAGGACCCGATCCGCCAAGGGCCACCTTCTCGCGCACAAAGTGAATGTCAATCTCAATATGCTTTGTGCGCTTGTGGTGGACCGAATTTGCCGTCATGTAGATGGCGCTGACGTTGTCGCAGAAGACCACCGTAGCCTGGGGCCGCTGAAGATGGAGCTCCTGAAGGAGTTGCCGCAGCCAACAATACTCGGCCACAACATGAGCCACAGCACGGTATTCTGCTTCAGCACTAGAGCGGGAGACCGTGGTGCAGCGTTGGAGGACCAGAGACCGGTTGTCGCCGAGATAGATGCGAAGCAGTGGATCGCTCGAGTCGTGGCAACCACCCACCCAAGATCGAGTATGCGATCGGCGTCGGATGGAGCCGCGCCAATGTGAAGTCCGGAGGATAGCGTGCCCTTCACATAGCGCAGAATGCGCTTGATCAGCGCGCGGTGGGGCTCCCTCGGGGCGTGCATGAAGAGACACACCTGTTGATCGCATAAGCGGATCGGGACGCGTCGAGTCAGTCATCAAGAGCCCTGCTATGCTTCTCGACTCGAGCCGCCCTTATCTCGACGCTTGTTGCCTTCATGGGCGGAGAGCTTGGCCTGAGTGTCAACAGGGGTTGCCGTAGGATGACACTCAGCCATGCCCGCCCGCTGGAGGAGATCGACGGCGATCGTCGCCGCGACGAGAAATGCACCGTCGGAGCGTGTGACGGCGACGCCGAGGAAGTGGTGAAGAGCACCAAGTCGGTCATGGCGAACTCGCATCGAGTCGGGCCATGAGTCGCGCGAAGAGCGGAGTCGAGGCGGTGAGGATGATGTCGTCGACGTAGAGCAGCAAGTAGGCGAGATTCGTCCCCTCGGTGAGAACAAAGAGGGACGTGTCGGAGGTGGAGGTGACGAAACCGAGCTGTTGAAGGAAGGCCGCGAACCGCTGGTACCAAGCGCGCGGGGCCTGCTTCAGTCCGTACAGGGACTTCTGCAGGAGGCAGACGTGATCTGCAGCGGCGGGGTCGATGAAACCTGGTGGCTGCTGGCAGTAGACCGTCTCGTCGAGGTGGCCGTGAAGAAAAGCATTCTTCACGTCCAGCTGGTGGATCGGCCAGGCGCGGGAGACGGCAATGCTGAGAACGGTCCGAATGGTGGCCTGTTTGACCACCGGATGAAGGTCTCGTCGTAGTCAATGCCTTCGTTGAGAAAACCGCGGACCACCCAGCGGGCCTTGTGACGAGCGAGGGACCCATCGGCATGGAATTTGTGCCGGAAAATCCACTTTCCCGTCACAACGTTCGCGCCGGGAGGGCACGGAATAAGACGCCAGGTGTTGTTGTCGACGAGTGACTGGTACTCATCCATCATCGCAGCCCGCCAGTTTGCATCGGCCAGGGCGCTGCGGTAGTTCGCCGGTAAAGGCGATGGTGAGGGCGAGGAGATGGCAGCGAGCCCCTCGTAGCTCACACGCGGGAGGGCGCCGGTCCTGGTGCGCGTGAGTGGCGGAGATGGGGTTGCGGCCACGAACTCGATGCGGGGCGGCTGTGCTGCAGGGCGGCCGATGGCGCAGCACCGCCCGAGTCGTCGATCGAGGTCCGTGGGAACGGAGCCACAGGAAGGCCAGGCGGGGGCACGTGACCACACCCGCCCGGTGGTGGAGAAGCCGAACTGGGGCTAGGGGGCACAGGGCCGCGCCCCCCAGGCAGGAGAAGAGCCGGGTTCGGCTCATCAGCAAGGGGCAGCTGCACAACGTCCAAGGTGGATGGAGCAACCGTGGTTGTTGAGGAGGGACCTCCACCTGCAGGAACAGTAGAGCAAGGCACCGAAACCGAATCGTTGTCTAGAAGGAAATCCAGGGAGCGAGGGAATGGGATGACGCTGGTGGTAGAAAAGGGAAAAACAGTTTCATCGAACACAACATGACGAGAAATAATGATGCGTTGAGTTGTCAGGTTAAGACACCAATAACCCTTATGAGAGGATGGATACCCAAGGAAAATGCAGTCATGAGCGAGGTGCGAGCTTATGTGGGAGGTGGGTCATGAGGTTTGGGTAGCATAGGCACCCAAAGACGCGAAGGTGGCTGTAGGTGGGTGGCTGTCCATGGAGGCGAGTGAAGGGAACCTCATGGGATATGGAGGAGGAAGGTGCTGTTTAGTAAGTAGCGGCAAAGAAGAGCCTCACCAAGATGCGGCGGCATGGAAGCGTGGAGCAATATGGTGCGAATTGAGTTGTTGAGGGTGCGGATGATGCGTTCCGCCTTGCCATTTTGAGGGGAAGTGTATGGGCAGGAGAGACGGAGAAGTGTTCCCCGAGCAGTGAAGAAGGTGGTGGTGGCTGTGTTGACGAATTCGGTGCCATTGTCAGTTTGGAAGCATTTTACAGGGAGGTTAAATTGGGTTTGTGCAAGAGTGTGAGCTCAACTAAGTGTTGGTGGACCTCGGTTTGCGTCGAGAGGAAAAACCCAACAATAGTGATTTGTAATCATCGAGCGAGACTAAATAGTATGAAAACCGGATATACTAGGGATGGGAGAGGTCCAAACATCACAATGAATTAGATCAAGCGGTGCATGAGTACAAGACCGAGAGGCATCAAGGGTAGACGCGTATGCTTGCCTAATGACATGAATGGCGAGGAGCGGTCTACTTTATTACGAGAAAGCGTGTATTTTATTTAAGTGTTCTAATGCGCGAGGGTCGGATGGCCGAGACGCCGGTGCCACGTGGTCGACGAAAAGCGACCAAGAGAGCATGTGAGGAGGCGCCCGTGATCGGAGGATAGCGGTATGGTGTAGAGATCGCGGTACTATTGCGGCGATGAATCACGCGTCCGTCCGGGTATCCTTAAGAAAAACCAAGAGCGTCAAATTCAAGAGAGCGCGATTTTCACGGGTGAATTGACGAACGGATAAAAGATTACGAACGAGGGAAGGCGACGAGAATGTTATTGAGGGAGAAGTTTGTTGTGGCGGTGGGTAGGATGGAGTGACCTCTAGACGTGACCGGAATGCTAGTGCCATTGCCTACTGTTATAGAGGAGGTGGAGGGGGGTAGGCGCTGGAGGAGCATACCATCGGAAGACGTCATGTGGGATGAAGCGCCGGAGTCAACAACCCATGAGGGGCTGCCCTGGACAGCCAGGTGCTGCAGGGCAGCAATGAGGCCGGCCGAGTGTTGGTGGAGGAAGCCTGGACGGGGGCGAACGCCGTGTGCGCCTGAGGAGGAGCACCGAGCACCCCCTGTTGGCGTGGGGGCTGCCATGGGTGGTCGCCGGGGCTCGAATCGCCTCAGTCGCGCTCCCTGGGAGGTATGACGCGTTCACGGGTTGACACGTGTGCGCCCAAGGATCAAAACCCAGTCGTCGCTTGTCGCCGCGCCGAGTGTTGTTGCGGCGGCCGCCGTTCCGTCTGCCGCCGCTGCTGGCGCGGCCGCCGCCATCGGGCGCGACCGCCGCCGGACTCGACCGGTGGGCGCCACGAGGGGCGCCGTTGAAGGCGGCGAGAAGGGCCGTAGCGGCGCGGACCTTGTCCTCGTTCTTGAGACGCAGCTCCTTGAGGAGGAGTTGGTTCACGCAGCAACAGCAAAGGTGAGAGGTTCTGGGCGGCGTTGTTGGCGACGGATTGGTACTTCGTTGAGGCCGCGGAGCGAGTTGAGGACGAGGTTGCGCTCGGTGATGGTCCGCCCGACGTCGCGGAGATTGTCGGCGACCTCCTTCATGCGCACGCAGCTCGTCGATGGAGGAGTCGCCTGGGTCATCGAGTGGAACTCGTGATCAGAAGAAGGCGGCGGGCGCCTTGTTAGCTTGGTACAGGTCGGCGATGGCCGTCCAGAGCTGGCCGGCGGTCTGCTGGGCGCCGGTCATAGCGAGGTTGAGGACGGAGTCGGAGACGGTGCCGAAGATCCAACTGCGGATGCAAAAGTCGGCCTGCACCCATGCGTTATTGGTGGGCGTAGGCGAGACGATGGCAAGGTGCGAGAGCAGCCCAAATTTGCCACACATGGCGTGGAAAGCTGTGGACCACTTGGTGTAGTTGGAGGGTCGCAGCTCGAGGGTCATGGGAATGTGGGTTTTCACGTTTACGAGCATATGGGCAAACGGTACGGGTTGATGGCGTCAACCATGGCTGGAGAGGTGGCGGAGGTGGTGGAGGGTTCTGTGGACATGATGACGCAGCTGTTGGGCGGCGCAGCAAGGTTGGGCGGCACTCAGGGAGAGAGCGGCGCAAGGTTGGGGGAGGAGAGGGAGGGCCAAGATCAGATTGCTCTGATTACCATGTTATAGGGGCAATTAGCCACCCTCTCAATGGGAGAGGGCGCTCAGATTATAGGGCAGCTGCCGCTATATATGGCGCTTGCAAATACAAGGACAGAATAAATCTCGATCCTAATTAACGGACTATCTCTAAACATGGCGTGTCCGATCCTAATTGACCGCCTTGCCTAAATATACAATATGCAATCTCCTATTGCCTAATAGTTTACAAGTTAAACGATTTACACGTTAAAAACTCAACATTTGTATCATCCAAAATCACAAGTGAGTATCTTTCTCAATAATTTGTACCGTAAATAGCTAAAATTTAAAAATTTCCGCTAAAAATCGCAGCCGTTGCCAAACAGGCCCTTCAAGGTCAGGGCACGCCTGATTGGTGATTGCCCATAACAATTTCTGTAATATCTTGAAATTAATTCTCTTGAGCACCTGTATATAATTAGAGAAAAAGGATATGTAATTAGAGAAAATGATACGTGAAATTGACTGTTTATAATTTTACAGAAGTTAGTTTCATGAAACGAGCCTTATGGAAAATTGAAAACGGATTAAGATTTGTTTCGTGATAAAAGAGGATCGTGGGGGAAAAGAAGCCTCAAACCCTAGTTCCTTCGTTTTCCACCGGGCACCGGATCCCTTCTGTCAGGCGTCGTTTTCCTTGCGCGTCGCATCACCAAATCCGCTTCGCACCAGCGTGAACAGCGTCGACCACCTGCCGCGTCGCTGGTATCCTCATCTGCCGCGTTCGCCATCGGCCTTGCGTCGGGACATGCGCCATTCACCAACAGCGCCCGAAGCCGGCAGTTCCTTCGTCACGCGCCGACGTTCTCGCCAATGCATACGTGACGTCGCTGCCCGCGCTGCCTGCCTATTGCCCGCACTTGCCGCCCAACGCTGCTCCATCGACCGCACGAGCCACACGCCCGCTTACTACTGTTTTCGCTAGCGCTGAACGCCGAGCGCTCGCCTGCGCGCGTTGCCAACGACGCCACACCCCAGCCTTCCATCGGCCATCGCCACGGCACGCCCAACTGCCCGTGTTGCTGTACGCCAGCGCTGGTGCACCGCCCCGTTTGCCGCAGTGCACAGCCAAGGGGAGAAATCTAGGAGGAAAAGAAAATAGGAGCGGTAAGGAAGATTTTCATGGGGAAAAACAGAGAAATAGAAGGGCCACAAAGCAAAATCTAGACGGGAGTAGGGGAGAAAAAGTACGGAAGAGATCGTGTTCATGGCGGACTTTACTTGGGTAATGATTTAGACGTTTCTCTCTGTTTTGCTAATTTAATTAGAGATTAGAATCCACGTTAGAGAGAGGGGGAGCAAGTGTTCCTCAGGGGAAAACGAATAGTAAATCAGTTTATTCTACAGTAATTTTCTATTGCCATTTTGAGTGCTATATGGACATAATTTGATAATATCACCTACTAGATAGATGTTAAGGATTTCAATAGCTTTATATAGAACTCTTATTCTTATCGATTGGATAAATAGATTTTTTGAGTTATGAGTTTTGTAAGCCTGTTGTCTGGTAAGTTGTCGTCTTTTGGCAGCACGTGTTAATCTGTAAATTAAAAATAGTACATTGGATATTCTGGGTATTTACTCTACATGAAAAGTGTAGGTAATTTTTTTAAGAATTTCAGATAATCCAAGAGTATGATTCTTAGATGAGTGGAACAAAAGTTATGATTTTTTTAGGAGACTGCTATCTAGAACTAGGTTGTTGTTGGATGCGATTGTGAGAAAACATTAATATACTGATTTAATGGAAGAATTACATTTTGAGAATAACTAGGAAGAGGTAGATAAATTTCTGTAGGTTCTAAAAATATCATAGTTCAATATGTTTGCATGAGTATGTTAAAAGATATGAAAATATTAAGTCTGTTATCCAGAAGATGATAGATTTGTCTTCTGGGTTAAAAACGGGGGATCGATTATTTAATCTAGGTATGTGGCCAACTAAGAATCTGTAGAAATTTTTTGTAGATTTCAGAACTACTATGGTTTGTTATTTTATGATTTGGGAGTTGGAAGTTATATTATTTTTAGTACCAGGACAGCAGGGGTGGCTGTCTGGTAATAGAGGAATATTATGGATTTGGGAAGGGTGTAGGAGCATTGTTGATTAATTGTTGTAGATTGTATTGATTTTGGGTATTTACTGTATGAGGAGTAGCTTTGGGGTTAATGTTATCTTCTAATTAACCCGATTGTCGCAACCAGAGAAGGCAAGTGCATAGTAAAATAATAGTTGATAGTTGATAATTGTTCATTGTTGTTGATTTAATTATGTCATGGAATATTTAATCATAGTTTGTTCCGTATGATATTAATTTGATGATAAATGTGATATGTGGTAAAATGATGAAAGATTGCATTCATGACATAACACATGCATTTACGAGCCAAAGCGTTGAGAAAGTCAAATAGCTATGAGTAAAATTGTTTGACTATTTCGGCGTACTCTTAAGTAAGACCTAGATAATTAGGCACCTCCATAGGATGGAGAGGAAGGGTAAACATCAACGGGTGTTCCCTCCGCTATACCGATATAATCTATAGAAGGAGACATGAGCATTGCATTACACAAAAAAATTAAGATGAGAAAAGAGAATTGTGGAGAAGTATGTTGTTGTTTTTATTGTTTTATTGTGTACTTACTGAGTCATGGACTCACCCTTATTTGTTTTTTAGGTGATCGTTGAAAGCATCATGCATGGGTGGTAGTAGAACATAGAATATTGCACTTTTGTAGCTCTTCACTCCATCTAGCATATTTATTGTCATAAACAGTTTAGTGTTCTTCATGGAATAATTAGTTAATAAATAGTTCCTTCAACTCTTTATGGTTCATAATATTACTACTTAATGCGTTTCTTGGGTTAGCCTTATGTATGATTTATCGTGGCAATTATTTGGTTTATATTAAATTCAATTTATAGTTTACAGTGTTGCTGAAATTTAATTTATTAATAGGTTGAGTGTTTATTCTTAAAGTCTAATTATTGATAATGCTTGATTATTGGTTAAAATTGACTACGATAGTAGTTATGGGTGATATCTTGGGCTTTTGTTAAGCCGGGGTGTTACACATACACCTATGCGATAGAAAATTCCATGACTGTGTAAAATATGGACATGTATGATGTATCATTTAAATTCTTGAAAAATAAATCTACAAGGAGATATATCTCCAATCTACATGGGTACAAAATTATGCAAAGCACATGTATGATCTCTTTCGATATATTTTATCTGGTTGATGTTTTATCAAAAACCTGTAAGTAGTAGCTAGTTCTCGTCCACATCTATATCTATCTATAGCCCATTCTTTTGGGCTTTTGGCTTCTCCGAAAGTCGAAATAAATGGGGTAATTTTTTAAAGCGGATTCTCCAAAGGGCTTCCCGAGACAAAAAACATGTGCGTTGTCTGCATCGTTGTCTCCACCGTCCGCTGTCGTCTCAAAAAGCGCAGACAAAAGCCATCAGCCATAGCCATCAGTCGCAGCACAAAGGAACATGGCCTATATCTACAAACAACAAGTGATATTCAAGCTACCTCTTTTGCTTTGGAGGTCTAGAAAATACCACAATAATCCTTAAATAAGAAAAAAATAAAAATCTAGAAATTCTCTCATTAGTCAAGAGAAAAAAAGAAAAGATCTATACCACTTATTTTGGTAGAGCTAGAATATAACTTGTCCCTAGAAACTTATTATTATAAGCAGGCCTTCCGGATTTCAAAAGAAAACTTATAATTCCAGATATCGTTCTCAAAGCTTGTTGCCTTTAAAACCCTATTTAAAAATGGCCTTTACAAAAACTTTATTCCAGAATTAGTCTTGAAACTTGGATCCTAGTATTTTATTTGTCCAGACTCGTTTCCAAGAGGCTGATTGCAAACCAAAAATTTGAAACCCATTCTCTTCGCAAACCATGGTAAAATTTTTTTTCTTTTCAGAACCAATATTTCAAATTCAGTATTTCAAAACCACTATTGGAAAATCATTTTACCACAAAGCTCCATTAAAAAAACAATAATACAAATGTAAGTATTTCTATCAATCAAATCACCTCTAAATGCTCTCCTCTTCTTTTGATTTCAAAAGGTGGTTGATTTTCTTTTCTCTTACCCCTACTCCAAAAACTTAAGAACTGCAGGAGCTTGTGAAGATAAGATAATCTCGTTTAAAAAAATCCTTGTGTGCTAAACTGTGCACCCTCATAATTGTTTCCCCATGGATAGACGTTGTACTGTCGCAGTATTTCTGAGTACTATCTACTGATCCAGAGAATAGTGCGGTGGAATCACATAGGATTCCAAATCGATAAAATCCAGTCCAATAGGATGTGACTTTCATTTCTCAAACACTCTTATCAAGAGCACTCAGAACATGAGCCGCATTGTCAGCATCAAGGTAATTGACTCCCACAGACCTTAGATCACTCATAATCTTTGAAATCTACTAAAGAAGGAATTGATGGACTCTATAGGTTCCATCTCCAGCTTCTGGTAGTCCTTCTTGAACTAGGTCTCCTGTACTTTCTTGATTTCCAACGTTCCCCATGGTAATCAGAGAGGGTCATCCAAATCTTATGTGCGAATACAAGATGAGCTACTCGATATGAGTTCAATCTCAGTTGACTAGACAGTATCGAGGATCACATCATCGGTAGGCACAACAAAGTGACTTTTCACTTTATTCTAAATGGTTAGGCCTTGAGCTTTGATGTACATCCCGATTCGTGTCTTCTAATATGGATAGTCGACCCCATCAAAGATAGGAGACTTGTTGTAATACTTCTCTGACACCATTTCTTAAAAGATCGGTTAAGATCTATGAAAAAGAGCTAACTAGGCTCTGATACCAATTGTATGATTGGTATGGTGAGTTAGAGGGGGTGAATAGCTTTTTCAAAATTTTCACCCTAATATCAACTCTATGCAGCAGAAACATAAACTCACAAGCTCACCAAAGCCAAGAGCCAAAAACCACCCAAGACAATCTATCTCAAATCGGTCTGACCACTAGCCAACAAGTGGTCTGACCACTGGCCGGAATGACCGCACCAGTCTGATCGCTTGGGTCCTTGCGGTCTGACCGCTTGCCGAGAAATAGTTCAGACAATATAACACATGATCTAAGAAATGATCCAACTCTCAAACCACTAATCCAAAGTAGTGAAACTTGACACAAACCCTCCCTAGAATGTCAGGAACCTATTCCAATTATAGATCATGAAAATCAATGCTAAAGTTTCAACCTTTATCCAAAACAAGTAGAGTTGCACCAAAACAAAGCAAAAAATGGAAACCTTGATCTGCTCTTGCTCGTGAGTCCTTGATGATTTAGATAATATTGGATGGGTTCTCACATATCATAGGAAGCTAGATCATAGCACGAATTTAATCCAAAGAACCTCACATGAGCAAAATCCCAAAATCACCTCTCTTAAGGAAAACCATGCCAACTCAAGAACTTCCACTAGATCATGCTTAGATGGATGAGATTTGACCTCCAGAGATATTTTCACCTCTTACATGTCCTTAGCACCAGGGAAGATCAAGAAGAGAGAAATATAAAGAAGAAAGTCAAGCAAATCAAAAGCACAAGAAAAAATCCATGGCACAACCCACTGAACGAACTTTGGATATTCATTTTACTTGGAGAGAAAAGTTTTATAGACACCTCCTTAGGATGGAAGAACTCTAACCTTAGACACACATAAGGGCTCCAACACATGGAAACCCTAACCTAATCTCTCATGTGCTCTACATGCTCTATCTCTCTCTCTCTCTCTCTCTCTCTTCAACACATAAGGTGATACACACCAACTTCGTGGGAAGAAGTTGTGCAGGTTTGTGGTCCGATCTTCACAGCATAGGATTGACAATTGAAGGGTAACCAGCGGAAACAACCAAGTAAATTGGTGGATAATGACCCAACGATGAGGAAGCCAACCATAGCCTACTATATGAGACAATTGCTAGTCCACTTTCCGAGTAAACTATTCACACATCTATGCTCATAGGTGTAGAGCATAAATTAGGAGCAACTCCACGAGGAATCACAAGAACAAGAGCAGTAAGTACACTCTAGTTTCTGGATAGAGTTCAATATCTGAGTATATGATCCAAAAGTTCCCCAATGGTTAGAGTACATAGATACTTATACTAGGAACAACCCTCCTAGTTAGGTGTGAATATGTCCTTTCATGTTCTATCAGCTGAAAGGTCATCCTGGTGAGCTTTTTGAGATGATTGTTTGTTTTCTCATGCAGCACTTGATAGTCTAGATAGGTTGTACTAAAATGTTCATAACTTTTTCTACACAACTCCAAATGATTCACCATTTGAAGCACTGGAAACTAGACTCGATAAGCTTTTCAACAGTATGGCCCGTGACTATAAAAAGCATCCATACTGATTCATACTTAGATTAAAGTGGAATTGAAAAGACTTGACTGAGACTGATTTTTGGACTTCAATGTTGCTTAGTAACGTCATCCACCCTAGAAGCATGTAATCCACCTTCATTGTCTTTCCCAGTGCACCTAAGTTCAATTAAAGAAGTAGATATTGGAAGCACAACTAAATCATCAAAATGTGATACTAAACTCAAGTTAGCGTTCACCTGATCATGTATTCGTTTGGCACAACTTGTGATTAGTCCTATGTATTCTTCCTCTCTAGCATTCTCTTGTTGTGCAACTTCTAGCTTATGGGTTATTGTATTTGTTGTATCCTCTAGTTCACATGAGAAGTTGTTTATCTCATGTGTTATTATTGCAGCTGGTGGTTATGTGAGAGAATTAATGGTTCATGTGAAGGCAATGAACAAATGGATGTGATATCATCACAAGGCTTATATAGTGGAGGCTTCCACCTCACACTAAACCCTAAACAATTAGTCACTCCTTAGTGGATCACATCACTTATAAATGTGGAAAGCTGATAACCCACACACAAACGGGTTTTACTCTCACACACACTTGCATGCTTTTTAGTGCATGACTACATGGCTCCACAAGCCCAATATGACACTTTATCCTCAAAGGCGTTATCTAAACCACTTAAGCCAATGATGTGGTTATGCAAACCATCAATCCACCCGATATTGGACAATTTTCTCAATTGCCACCCATCGGTCTTCACAAATATGCAATACCCAATGCCTCATTGTCAAGATCGTACAGCTACTCCGAGGAACGTCACCACTTGAAATGCCCGAGTCCTGTGGCACATCGTATTACACCATAGTCCATGATGCCCAATTAATTACCGCCAAGATCGTATGACTACTTTGAGGAACATCACCACTTGAAACGCCCGAGTCCTATAGCATACCACATCACACAATAGTCCATGATGCCCAATTGCCACCAAGATCATACACCTGCTTCGAGGAATGTCACCACTTGAAATGCACAAGTCCAATTGGCACACCATATGCACGCACTGCCTCCTCACAACCCTTATCTTTCTCCCATACTTCTCGGCTTGAGATGATGCTCCATCCGAACTTACGCGACATGCCACAGTCACCAAGCCTCGGTCTTACTGCTGGTTACAACAATCATCAAAGCACCCGCACACCGAAGGATAAGAATTCGATCTAAGCACAAATGACATACACTTGACTCTCATCAGTAAATCAAATCATGCATGAACACACCATGACTCGCACTCGCATAGGAACACCATAACTAACACCCAAAACAAACTCAACTCATCAACAAATTACATAGGCCGGTTTGACTGCGGTCACAAAGCTGATTAGACTGCCAAGCACACTCCTGTGAGACCGCTATACAGTGAGACCGCCATACAATGGCTGGTTCGATTGTCACACTCCGATCATACCGTATTTCCAATGTCGGTACTAGCGTACCAAGTCTCAGCTCAAAAACTTCAAAAAAACCTTCTCTGAAAATAGCTACTACCAACAAAAAACTGATACTACCACTACTACAGAAAAGGTCATCATAGACGGTTCAAAAACGTCATCACAGACGGTTTTGTGAACCGTCTGAATTTATGGGTCAGTGATAATCGAAGGTTATCACAGACGGTCGTCGAACAACCGTCTGTGATGTTGCAATATCACAGACGGTTTGTAGCTACAAACCGTCGTGATATTTCAACATCAAAGACGGTTTGTAGCTAAAACCGTCGTGATATTAAATATCACGACGGTTGTAGCTACAAACCGTCGTGATGTTTCAACATCACGCACGGTTTGTCGCTACAAACCGCTCGTGATATTGCAACATCACGACGGTTTGTAGCGACATCCGCTCGTGATGTTGAAATATCACGAGCGGTTTTAGCTACAAACCGTCGGATATTTCAACATCACGCATGGATGTATCTACAAACCGTCGTGATGTTGCAATATCACGCACGGTTTGTAGCTACAAACCGTCTGTGATATTCCTTTCTACCCTAAATCTAATTCTTTTTGTTGGCTAGCCTCGAAATGCTAGCCATGCCCTCCGAAACAAGCAGATGAGCGGTATATGTATACATACAATTCAGATCTCAATTCATTTGACAAACATATCACATTTCATTCACAAACATAAAGCATCCATTTCGCAAATGAATTAATTGAAATGATATTAATATCCATTAACAAATTCACAATTACGGTCTTGCATGGAACTCTCCATTGGATTTGATGACTTTACTCCACAAAACCAAGCGAACTCTCCTCGAATTTTGCAAAGTCCATTGCTTCAATGCACATGTAGGGATGGGCGCGACTGTCGATAGGAAAATCAACGCTTACATATATAACGTGACAAGTATGAAATGAATGTGGGAAGATTGACAAACCTTAGAATTGCCGATCTTCGAGGAATCGAGGAGTAGTCTCATATGGTGGCACACGTAGTATCCACACGTGTTGCCCGCTCCTATTGGTGGCACCGCAAAAATAGAATGTCTTAAATCAAAAGGCATTATCGCTAAGTGTTGTATAGGATTAATTAATGTGTAGCTAGTGAATACCGAAAATTACGAGAATGTTTCAAGGGCTTGGCCCTTCGTCGAGCCACGTGTTTGTTGAATGTATGCGCGAACGACCTTCGTTATTCGAAAAAGTTAGATTAGTCATTCGGAAGGAAAAAGAGTACAATGTACAATGTACTTACCTATCGAGTATTTCGGCGATAGTGTGTACTTGGATTTGTTCTTACTTAAAGAATCAAGGTATATAGCCTTGTTCCATTTTGGTATAATTACAATTAAAATCCAATGGAAGTTCTCATTGTATGGCATAAGAACAAAATCCTTATCGCGGTGAGCCGCCAGTGTTGTTATAATATAGCTCTCGACGAAGGATGCATCCTCGTTGATGGTATCAATGGCGACCAAGCGTGGGTCCAGAAACCAATTGGTAATTTCGATGATCTAGCTTCGGTCAGCATGAATCTATATATATGCACAGAGAAGCAACAAATTGTGACATATGTCGGTATGACGTGAATAGAGGCGTAATTATGCGGACTTACGCGTCCAAAGATCGAATGAGTGAGGCGTCGAGGCGTTGAGCGTGAAAAGATCAAATATATCGTCAAAGGTCACCACGAAGACACAATCCTGAACTTCGTGCTGGAAATATTCCCGATTGAATTTGACAGTGATACCTGAGCGTCGTTCTGCCTCTGGCCTATTGGACTGTTGCATATACCAATTGTGTAATGTTTGGCAACCAAGTCTTAGGGTTACGAGTTGCTCTTGCGGGAATATCATCGGCTCGCCTAGCACGAATTTGCGGGACAATGGCAGGTACGGGCGATCGTCATCATCCTCCATCTTTGATTTGCCCTTGCCACTGCCTCGACTGTAGGTCGACTTTATGGTAGACGCACCGTAATGGTTCGACGCGCAAGTTGCTTTGGCGAGAATATCACCCGTGGAGATAGCGCCAGCGCTAGCTCTGGTTTGTGCTGCCGTTGTGGAGATAGCACCATCGCTAGCTCTGGTTCGTGCTGCCGTTGTGGAGATAGCACCATCGCTAGCTCTGGTTCGTGCTGCCGTTGTGGAGATAGCACCATCGCTAGCTCTGGTTCGCTCGTGCGCCATTGTGGAGATAGAACCATCGCTAGCTCTGGTTCGTGCTGCCCTTCCGGTCCGCCACCGTGAAGAAGCCTCAGGAGATGTCGCATTTGGGCCATCGGATGAATGTTCCAATGGCACGCCCTAGAGTCACGATCTCGTCGTTGGGGCCTTGGTGGCGGGACGACCTCAAAATTGGCATGCACACCATCCACATTAACTTTGCGTAGCTGGCGCTAAGGTTTACCGTGCACCGGCCCCGATACTGCATCGATATGCCTGGCCCCAAGCAGCGTACAAGGGAACGGAGGCACATCTCACTTGGAGCCTGCACTTTGTAGGCTCCTACATAACGATACAAAATTAGCTACTCCAATAGGTCTATGAATGGAGCAAGCATTGGAGAGATAATAATTTTACCGGATGTTGTCCACAGAAATCGCCACGCTTTCCGTCGGATTGACGCGCAACTACTCGGACGGTTATGCGGGCTAGCTACCACGGGAGGCGGTGGGCTGCGACTTTCTATTTGTTTCCGCACCTCATCTTTGATTCGATCACCACTCACCCATTATCTCCTCTCTAAGAGTTGCCTTGAACTCTTCTCGTAGCTCGGCTTTGGTTCTCTTCTCTACCGATACATTTGAGTCATCTTGGAAACCATGTTTCCAAGGAACGTAAAGCCCAAGGCCTCTCGTGACGGCCGGGTGGTCCTTGTTTCCTGGCCACGGTGAGCATATCATTCTCCTTGCTCCATGGAATGATCCCACGGTAGATTCAAAACTCAGCTCTTCCTGCAAGAGCACGACATGTCATTTCAATTCGTATGAAGTTCTGGAGTCATTACAAGCTACGCACTTCGATTGATATCTTACCGAATATTTGGGACACTTGTCGGTCTGCAGAGTTTCGAAGGAGACATCCCATTGTCGTTGTAGATGACCTTGCTCTAATCCAATTTCGAGCGCGCTCATCCGGGATATTGGAAAATGGCGGGGCGATGTCATGTTGGGTTGCCAAGTCATCCTCCGTCCTCCATCAGGATTTTACCCGCATACCCAGTATGCCAAGTCGTGGGGTGTGTGTTTTTGCTTTGAGGGCCTTATGCGCCACACTTGTACTTTTGAAATCTTCAGTTGTCTTCATCGCCTTGAACTCTTCCCATTGTGGTTCCAGGAATGGGTATTTATGAATAGGTGTTTCGTCCGTCTCCACGTATTTCTTGACAAGCGTGCTCTTGAAGTTCTTCCATGCTTTGCACGCCGCTAGGTAGGTTTGTCGTTGCACGACGTCTTGGTGTTCTTCTGGGATCTCGAACGATGCCAAAATTTTGGTCCACAGCTCACGTTTCCGAGTCTCAGGAACGTTCTTCCACGAATTGAATGTGATCTCAATTCGCTCTCGTGCAACTATTCCAATCAATGTTCTAATGCGCCATCGCTTTGTGAGGAAGGAGAGGGACCCCGGATGCATCGACCGTGTGATGGTAAATCGGCCCTCGTGCTTCTTTGATAGCCCTCTTCCTTGGCGTCTTGATGTTGGAGCGGACGCCCCCGGCGATGGTGTTGAAGAATGCGCGGATGACATGTTGCTCAATTGGTGGGTCTATAAGGATAAAATAAGAAAGTGATCATATTGAAATGGAAGAGAGGAGAGGAGTAGAGGGGAAGGGGTGATGTGCACAGAGGAGACCATTTCAAGAGGGGTGATGTGCACAGAGGAGACTGTTTCTGAATATAAATATTTTAACTCCAAACTGCCATTCATACTCATATAAATATTCAAAGAATATAGATATGCTGAAAATAACATAACCATCTGACCTCTTAAAAGAACAATTAAATCTAACAAATAACAATTTAATTGTTTTAGGATTGCTCTCGTAACGAGTTGCGTCAAGATCTTAAAATCTTGGCCTTCACAAAGAATAAGTTTATTTCGATCATCCACAACAAGCGTTGATATATAACAATGATAAATTGAATCTGAAACGAACAGGATATCACTGTGAATAAGAATCTGACATGAACAGAATAGAACCGAAACTACAGCATACTCTACAAATTCATTTGCGGTGAAACAGATCAACTTAACATCGGACAACAAACTACAACTCAGCCAGTGAAGCCAATCATTAGAGCTCAAATCTGATTCTTCTATTAGAGTCACAATCAGTATAGGACTAGTTCATCACAGAGCATGCATTTTGAGCCCACAAGAGATATACTGACATAACAATTATTTGAACTCTCGATAGAAATCAAAGATCAAGAACACTCACCGCCTGACAAGACTCAAAGCTGTCTAGAAATAGTCGTCAAGAACACGAAGAACGAGGCAAGGCTCGGGAGGCGACGGCTCGGGAGGACGGCGGCGGCCTCGGGAGGACGGGCGGCGGCGAGGGCTCGGGCGGGAGGGCGGCGATGGCCTCGGGAGGGGCGGCGGCGGCGGGAGGCTCGGCGGGAGGCTCGGCGGGAGGACGGTGAGGGCTCGGGAGGAGGGCGGCGGCGGCCTCGGACGGCGGCGGCGGCGACGATGGGCTCGATCGGGATCTGGCTAGAGCGTCTAAGTGTTGTTTTGCCAATAACTGCAGTACGCGCAAAACCCTAGCGGGGGGATATATAATAAGGATTATCACAGACGGTTCTAATTTTAGAACCGACTGTGATATAAATATCACAGACGGTTATAAATTGCAACCGTCTGCGATATTATACTATCACAGACGGTTATAAGTTTAGAACCGCCTGTGATATTTATATCACAGACGGTTATACGTGTAGAACCGTCTGAGATAAGCCGACTTTCAGACAAATACCAACCAGCTGCATTCATGATCAACCACCAACAGCTTGCGCGCATTCATATACGACACCAACCAGCTGCATTCATATACAACACCAACCAGCGGCATTCACACAGTATATTTCTTTACATATCTTCTCATTCTCAAAATTGACTACATCACACATTTTCACATATACATCACACAAATGCGTTGTTATATACATACATGCAAATGCCCACATATATGAAGCTCATTCTCATTGTACTTGCTTATTTCCTTTAAAAATGAGCCCTTCATGATGATCAATGCGTACGTAACTAGTTTCTTCACGTTGTTTGTCGTCGACCCTTATGCCATTTCCAAAAGGAGGTAACTCGTCAAATTGATTGTATTCTTCCTCGTCCACTACATTCTCTACTCCGACAATTCTCCTTTTTCCATGAAGAACTACATGGCGTTTCTTATTTGCCGGGTCGGTTATATAGAAAACTTGAACAACTTGGTTGGCGAGCACGAATGGTTCGTCTTTGTACCCGACACGTTGGAGGTCCACGGTAGTGACACCGTACTTGTCAACCTTCACGTGGGAGATGCACCCAACGGCAACAAGTAAGGGATCTTGAAAACCACGTAGTCGAGCTCCCAAATCTCTTCTATGAACCTATAGTACGAAGTTTCTCGACCCATCGGCATCGAACGCATCTATGCGGACACCGCTGATCGGTTTGTGCTCTTTACATCCCGAGATCTGCGTATAGAATGTGTACCCATTTATGTCATATCCTTGCCATGTCACAATCGTAAATGTTGGCCATTTTGCCAACCATGTCGTGTCTCACTTGGCGAGCTCCTAGCGACTTGCTCCTTCAACCATTGGTTGAACTGATCATTATGTTGCCTCTCGATCCAAACATCCTACCGCTCCGGATTTTGTTGTCAAGCACATTCTTGTTTGGTCGACATAAGGCGCCACTTAGGTCATGTGTTGCAAAACCGTGAAATGGGCTTGAGTATACGTGTCCATATCTGCAGTGATTGCTTTCCTTCCGATAGTTCCGATACCCTTCAGCCTCCCCTCATGACGAGATTGAGGCACACCTATCGGTTGAGTCTCGAGCCATATAATCGACACAAAACTCAATGACCTCTTCGCTTGCATAACCTTCGACAATGCGCCCTCCGCCGAGATCGATTCCGACGTGGGACTTGAGAATTCCATGAACCTCTCAAATGGGTACATGCTACGAGGAATACGGGCCCGCATATTTTTATCTCCCACATAACGTGAACAATGAGATGTACCATGATATCGAAAACGAAGGAGGAAATACATTTCAAGATGACATAGAGTCACCACCACCTCGTCCTGTAGAGCATCTAGTCCTTCCGGATCGATGACCTTCTGGGCAATTGTGTTAAAGAAATAACATAGCCTCATGATTGTCTCTCGTATTTTGATCGGCAAAATATTTCTAATTGCAATAGGGAGCATCGTGTCATCGACATGACAATCATGAGACTTCATGCCATTTAACTTCAAATCTTGCATCGAAACAAGTTTCTTCACGTTGTCGGAGTAACCGACGGAACTTTCACACCATGCAAGCGCACGATTCGTTCTCTCGGCCTTGGACAGACTTGTAACACGCAGGGGAAGGTACGTTCGTCCATTATCTCATTCTCGTCGGTGCTAACTCGGGCCCGATGTCCATATCGGCCAAATCAAGCCGTGCGTTGACGCCGATCCTTTGTTTTGTCACGAATGTTCAGTAAGAGACCAATCAAGCTGTCACATACATTCTTTTCTACGTGCATGACGTCGATGCAGTGTCGAACATCTAGGTACTTCCAATAAGGTAAGACCCAAAATATTGATCTCTTCTTCCGGTGTTCTTCTCATGAGCCCTCATTTACGTCCCTTCCGAGGACAACATCTAAATCCTTAACCATATCATAAACCTCGTGTCCCCTTAAATGCCTTGGAGTGAACCATCGTCCTCCTCTCCGTCAAATTGTTTCTTCATCTTACGGTATGGGTGAGCCCTCCAAGGAACCGGCGGTGACGCATGTAAACCGCTTTACGTGAGTGTCTCACCACACACTCTCGGTATCATCTAAACAGTGGGTACAAGCTTTGGCACCTTTTGTACCGCCCGATAGGTTAGCAAGGCGGGATAATCGTTTATGGTGCGAACAATAAGGAGCGCAAAGTGAAATTCTCTCGCTTGTATGCATCCCATACCTGCACCCCTTCGCTCCACAAGCTTTTAGATCTTCTACCAACGGTGCTAGGTATACATCGATATCATTCCACGGTTGCTTTGGCCCTTGGATAAGTATCGACAAACAAAATATACTTTCGCTTCATACACAACCAAGGAGGAAGGTTATAGATGCAGAGTCACGGCCATGTGCTATGCTCACGCTCATGCTACTTGAAAGGATTCATTCCATCTGTACTCAGTCCAAACCTTATATTCCTTGGTTCCGCACCAAAGTCTGCGAAACTCCTATCGAGGTTTCTCCACTGGACGGAATCAGCAATGTGTCTTAGCATTCCATCCTTCTTGCGCTCCTCCAAGTGTCAACGCAGCAGTTTTGCCTCCTTTGGATTTGCAAAAAACCTTTTCAAACGGGGAATTATAGGAAAATACCATGCCACCTTAGCAGGAGGTCCTTTCTTCGCCTCTGTTCCCTCGTCATCATCGATTGATTGTTACGTTTGTATCGGCATCGTTGCACCGGACATACATGCATGTTTGCATACTCTTTACGGTATAGGATACGATCGTTCGGACATGCATGTATTCTTTCTACTTCCATTCCCAACGGACAAAGAACCTTCTTGGCTTTATACGTGGTTTTAGGCATCTCATTTCCCTCCGGAAGCATGTCCGCTAAAAGACCTAGCAGCAGTGAAACTCTTGTCGGACCAACCGTTCCCTGCCTTCAGTTTCAATAGTTCAAGCACGGCCGACAACCTCGTGTACTTGCAGCACGTGAACAAATGTTTCTCTGAGTCCTCCATTAAGCCCCGGAATTTAACATACTCTCTCGATCATAGTCCTCTTCTACATCGCAAGCATCTCGATCCAGTTATCATCGTGCAACCTATCAAGATCATCATCCGTGACATGTCATTCACTTCACCGCGATGTCATCCGCGGCATATCATTCACTTCATTGGCGATGTCATCCGTGACATATGATCATTCACTTCACCATGGTGGTCCAACACGTATAACCCTTTTGAAACCCCTCCGAATCAAGTGCGCTTCAATTTGCCCTCGGTTCTTAAACATCTTTAAATTCTCGCATCAACAGACGGGACGATACATATATTCCACCCCTTATTCAACATATCCTCCTCGGCGGCTCTTGTAAAAGCAGACAGCCATTAATATACTCTTCACTCACACGGCTCATGGCATACATCCGACTTCGGTCCTACGTTACGTACATATATAACAACTCAAGATTAAAATTAGATTAACTAATTATTACTAAATATATATACCGCCACATGTATTATCTTCACTCACACGGCTCAATTCATATTATAAACACAATGACTCTTATATAACCAATAATTTTGCAAATTAAGCATTTTCAATAACACTCACCAATACTTAGATCTAAATTGTAATACAATTAGAGAAAAAACAAATTTTCTTACTAACCATATCTAGAGCTACCGGAAAAGTATGGATGAATCTTCAAAGCTCAATCTCTTTCTCTTCCCACCAAATTAAGCGGCTTGAATCGCTTAGGCTCGCGTGAGCGAAAAAGTGCGTAGAGTGGCTCTGATCCGGATCGAAATGAAGACGAGGCGGCCGAGCGGCGCATTAAATGCTTTGTGGCATTATCACCGACGGGTTTTATTGCAAACCGTGCGTGATAATTCACGACGGTTTTATATTAAAACCCGTCTTTGAAAAGCTATTTATCTCGAGCGGTTCTTAATAAACAACCGCATGCGTGATAACCGCTTTTCACGAGGCGGTTGTTTATTCAAAACCGTCTGCGATAACGACTTTTCACGACGGTTGTTTATTCAAAACCGTCTGCGATAACCGACTTTTCACGACGGTTGTTTATTGAAAACCGTCTGCGATTTTGACAACACGACGGTTGTTTATTAAAACCGTCTGCGATAACCGATGTTATAATGAAAAGTCGAACGTATCTCTTGTGATTCGTAACGATCTCCTTCGTTATCTGAGCGTCTCTTTGGTATACGAACCGCTTGTCTTTGAAGGTTAAATATGCGCGCGTGGTCTTCTACATACGTACACTCTCATCTCGTGCTAGTCGTTCTTGTGATCACGCACATCTCCTACGCATCGTTCTTACTAGCTACATTGTTAATATGGATTCTAGTATTCGCCGCTCATCTCCTTCCTCTCATCTATCCATTACGAGTTGTTCGCCGTAATCGACACAAAGTGCCAATAATCCACGCCTAGAGCAGCTCCTCCACCACGCCCGCTCTCCTCCTCGACTCGCCCATCCGTCACCGACCTCATCATCCGCCGACGGAGGTATGCGTTCTGCCGCCAGAAAGGGAAACCGCGCTTAACCTCGTTCTTCTCTACAATGTGCACAAAGCGGAGGAAGCATTTGTGGCAATGGAGAGATTGATGGATAGCATTGCCGCCAAGCGTAAACGGCGATTCGAGGAATCTTATCATGCTATCCTCACGAGCTTATGACGACGCTAATGATCATTTGCCAATGCTGGAGGAGGAATTGCTGAGGACAAGGACAATCTTAATGGCGTTCGAGAACTCAGCGGGCGCTCCTCCAAGTCCCAAAGGCGAAGAAGAAGCGTCTGAAGCCCGTAAGATTAGAATCGGCAATCTCTTTATCTCGCGACTTTTGTAATAAATTTGCATCGAATTGAAATTAATAAATTTGCCTTTTATTTGTGATCCTTGTCTCGCATTTAATTTGATTGGTTGTTACTATGATGACGGTTTGTAATAAAAATCGCTCGTGATAATTCAGATTATCACGACGGTTTGTTATCTGCACTGCCTCGTGATACTTTAATATCACGCACGGTTCATCAAGAAACCGTCGTGATACTCATCTTCTTCGACGCCGCCACACGGGCGGTGTCCAAATTTTTTTGTTACATGCCCTTTGAAAACAAGCAAATGCACATGGAAACACAACAATACACATTCGGATCTATTACGGGATAACAAGCTAACGAACCCTTCATGACACGACGGTGCGGCTGAAAAGACACACTTACGACACTTACTACCGGCAAGAGTGTGTTGTCCAATGACCCGCCGTGTCGCGACGGAGGCGCTAGCTCACGGCGGAGGGAGAAGCAAATTTTTGTTACAGGATATAACAAGTTAACGAACCCTTCATGGCACGACGGTGCGGTGAAAAAGACACACTTACGACACTTACTACCGGCAAGAGTGTGTTGTCCAATGTCGCCGTGTCATGACGGAGGCGCTAGCTCACAGCGGAGGGAGATGCTAGTGGATGAACTCACCCGTGACTAGTACGGTGGAAATGTAGATGGGGAGTTATTAATAAGGGCCGCGCAAAGGAGGAATGGTGCCGTCATTCGATCCGAGAGAATGGACGGTGAGATCGAAATCCGTGGTATACACCAATTATTGGTTATCGATCGATTACCACAGACAGTTATTAAAATTAACCGTCTGTGTTATCCAGTTTATCACAGACGGTTCGTTTTAAGAACCGCTCAGGAAATTTCACAGACGGTTCTTAAAACAAACCGTCTCTATTGTCTCGCTTATCACAGACGGTTCGTTTTACGAACCGCTCAGGAATTTGATGATGGTTCTTAAACGAACTGCTCAGTGTTGTCTAGATTTTCACGACGGTTTCTATTATAAACCGTCAGGAAAATATCACAGACGGTTTCGGTATGAACCGTCTGTGATGTAGCCGTCCAGTTTAGCCTCTTTTGTAGTAGTGTACCGCTCACAGGTTAGACTACCGTGCAACGGCCAGTCAGGCCGCCACACTAGGGCCAGTTAGACCACTAACCACTGAAAGCAATATATCAAAATGCAATTTCTTAAAATCAAACTCAACTAAAGATAGCAAGGCAAAAGCAATATCAAATACCCATCATCATCATGAAGCTACCATCATATGATCTAGGTAGATAACACTGAAGTGACCTCTTATAATGGTTTCTTTTTAGTTATCTATATAGTATCCCACAATTGCATGAAACTTGGAAATTTGTTGATTAACACCAAATTATTTCTTTGTGTGTTGCTTGTTTGTCGCAACATGAACACACACTGAATAATATTATGGGCGTACCGCACAAAGAAAACATTAGTACATATCAAAATTGTCTATTAACAAAAGAAGAACGACGCAATATGGTTACTAAACTCTAGACTAGCAATACGCGTGAACTAGTATCAGATAGATCAAAGTCGCCTATCAACGCTAGTATAAAAACACATGTTACAAGACAAGAAAATATGATATATCGGTTAACTAAACTAGCCACGATACAATATCTATCACAACCGGTGCTTGCCCAACATGTAGTATATAGCATGTGAATACAAGACCGGTACGAGCTCGAGAATATGCCATGAACTTTGTGCGCACGGGAACGGTACCCAGGGCCACAAAATATGTTCTAGAGGGACGAGTTTAAAACAACGCAGAAACAGCCGTCGCTATCTTTCATGGACAGCTGATGACGTATCATTGTACATGTCCTTATCTGATTATCGTTTGTTTCTACAGTAGCCTCCATAACTTCGAATGGTTGAAGCATTTGGTAGAGTGAGAAGTTCATGGTCGCGGATCTTGTTTCGGTGGGGAATTTTTGTGTTCGTCTAGGACTGAGTTGGCGGGAGAACGTACGGTCGCACCATCCGCCTATTATCTTTACTGAGAGAAAGAAGCAGTTTGGCATGCTGGTTTATAAGACCCTTATAAATAGAGTTTTGATGGTGTATTCATGCCATCTATAACCCACACATTTTATGACCTTGTTTTGTGAACAACGTTTGCAAATTATGAGGCCCTACGTAGATAATTTAGAGATAAACCATTGCACTCCATCCGTCTAAATTCATACGACGTATATTTTTATGATCTTATTCATAAATATAAGATATATTTTATATTCTAATGTAAAATTAATAGCATATTTCCTCGATACCTCTAATAAATATTTAGCTTTGCTCTATATTCTCTGTATACATACATTAAATATAGTGCTTAGAGATAATAATTATAAATAGTTTAGTTATTTTTAATATCTTTTTAGTCTATGTATCAAAAGAAAATATTTCTTATAAACTTGGATAGAGAGAGTATATAATTGTTTTTAGTTTAAGTTTATCTATAGATGATACGGAGAGGTGCTGCTGCGATAGTTCTCCATCTTCTACTTTGACATGTGGCATGCTTGAGTGCTTTGGCTAGACATGGCATGCCCGCTGTGTTCACTTCTCTTCTTTACTTTTTTTTTTCAGAAAAGAGGATGCAAAATGTTTTTGAGAGTACCACGAAGACGCGTGCACACACACATCCCACACGCACGCTCCAATTTACACATGTGGATGTATCAATTACATCTTACGGAACATGGATATGTACTTTGACCACTGAACACATCTACATATATGTATATTGTTCTTTCTCAAAACCTAGTTCGAGAAGATAAGTAAAGGATCCTTCGTTCAATTTAAGGCCCCGTTCGGTTAGGCTGAAAAATAGTGGCTAATGATTGAAATTGCACTGTAGCTGGCTAAAATTACACTGTAGTTGAAGATGGCTATTTGGCGTAATTAAAAATTTAAAAATAGAAAAAAAATGTGTTAGCTCATCACGGACAATGCAAATGAATACGAAAAAAACCGACAAAAAAGCTCAAAAAAACTAAAAATTCAGAAAAAATAAAATTTATAAATAGTAAAAATAAATAAAAAATCGAAGCTTAAGTCGAAATGAGCGGCCCTTAACACAGAACTTAGGACTAAAACACCCGAACCCACCGCAGAGCCGAACATATGACGCAAAACTGGTTGCGAGGTTCGCCACACGGCCCACACCAAGAAGGATAGTAACCTAACCGAGTCCAGTCTTCGAGCCCACAGGACAGCGTAGGAAGCCCAACCCAACGCGGCGCGCAGGCCGGCCTGTGTTGCTTCGTGTACAAATTAGTGGAGGCTCGGACTCGGACCAGACCGCGCGCTCTCTCCAAGCTCCTCATTGACTCGCCCGAGGACGCTCGCCGGAGGAGAAACCCTAGCTTGCGGCGGCGGAGAAGGAGAAGATGATCTACGACGTGAACTCGCCCCTCTTCCGCTCCTTCCTCAGCCAGAAGGGCGGCGCTTCCTCCGACAAGAGGTGAGCCCCCCTACCCCCCCCAAAACCCTAACCTCGTACCGTGATTATCTTCTCGTTCTTGCCTCGCTCTAGGATACTGTAGTCGCGTTTCTTGGGGCTGTCTCACGGGGTGCTTGCGCACGCGACGATTCGCTTGGGGGATTTCCTTTGGGGCGGATTTCCTTTTAGGGTTTCGAAATTGGATGCTGCAGCGGATATGGATGTGGTATTGTGAGCTAGAAATAGAATGCTGCTGTTTCGATTGGAGGGAGAAGAGGGGATGATAAGTGGAGTCCACCAAGAGTCTGTGAAACCCCCCTTTGCCTTCAAATTCTAGAAGACCAGATGTGCAGCATACCCACGCTAAGCTTGGGACACACAGGACCTGCTTGCCCGCTTCGCATATAGTTGAGATGAGCAGATGATCCAATCAGTTCCATTGTCAGCCCATATGTTTTGAGATAGAGATTTGGTGGTTCTTGCCAGTTTCTAAGTCGAAACATTAGTAGATGCAAAAAATATGATGCCTTCCGTGGTAGGCTCGAAATGTGTTAAGATCTTCCTGTGATAGAAAACATCAGGGTTCTATTGTATGCAACTGCTCATCTTGTGTATCAGGATCTGGATACACAGCAGCTGAGGTATAGTAGTGGATCACAGAGATAGCTTATGTGGTGCGGTTGTTTCCCAAATGACAATTGTTACAGATATGCTGAACAGCAGATGAATAGATGACTGATGGCAGGCTTGATGGTGGGAAGTTCCCTATGGTTCTGTATGCAACTATGTGTTTCTGTGTCTCATTGTCTTGCTAGTTCAATTTCAGTTATATGAAATAGAAGTTCGGCTGTGATGTGAGTAGAAAGTCTATCTTGGTTTGGAATGCTGTCAAAGAAATATGCAAGTGCAGAATACGCCAATTAATAATTAGGTTTCAAAATTACTTTTCAACACATTTTGGCCTAAGCCGGCCCAAGATTCGACACAGTTTTTTTATTTCACCAACTAGGGCTCACCAAATCAGTATGAGTTTTGTGAAGTACCTTCCCTTGGAATAGTTTTCAACTGTTCGTCAATCTGTTTTTAGTATAAAATAGATAGTGCCCTTGTAATAATGCCAGCATCATGCATCGGTTTTGGTACTATAAAACCGTTGGATCTAATTAGTTGTTCTTGAGTTATTAATATGGCTGGTGAAAGCATACATGTATTACTCTTGGGAAAACATTTATAGCATACCTCTAGCTCTGCTGATGAAATAATGTCCTGTGTACATTTCTGTAAGATACCTTATGGTCCAGCTTTGCATTGAGTAGAGCTGTCTGGTTTTCCCAGACATTTGCTAATCCAGTCAGTAAATTTAGAAATGTCATTCCTGTGGTGCAGTAATTTCAACTTTTGAGCTTGTATGGTTTTTGTTGTGTAAATCTTCAACATATATTTCATGTGGTCTGCTATTTCTATCAACCTTTAACGTGGCAAAAATGTCATGTTTGTATTCTCTTTATTTCATTATTTAGCATGACAAAATAATTTGTGTTTGTCTTCTCATTATTTCATTTTTAACATGGACAAATAATTTGTGCTCATTTAGTTTTTTAACACGGCGGAAAAATTGTTTTTGTTCCCCTCAAAGGACTCACTATGCCTAGGCAAAGTGGTAGTGCTTCATGGCTAACAGGATGTAGAAGGAAGATTAACTGTGACACATTGTTAGAATTTCGATTTCACATAAGAAGTCACAATTTAGAAATTGTAAACTTTTACAATATTAGAAACCAAGGTTGTCACAGCGCTCCGGCAAGCCATGGCGAGGCCAGGGCGCTTGAACGCCTAGTTGACTAGGTGCCCGCTATGACAACGACAATTGCTTTAAATTTTATAACTTTCAGTCAATTTTCTTAGTTCTTAGATCTAGATTCAACCATCTAGATCATTCCCCTCATTCCATATAAACCCATCATAATCCTTAGTCTAGATCCAACCATCCAGATCATTTCCATTATTCCATATAAACCCATCCTAACCCTTAAATCTAGATCTAACCATCTAGATCATTCCCCTTATTATATATAAACCCATCCTAACCCTAACCTCACTCAACTCCCACTCGTATCCTACCACCAACCAGCAGCCGTCGCCGCCCCCATCCTTCCTAGCGTGGCGGTTGTGGGCTCCTTCCTCTGCCCCGCCAATGCCGCCTGCCTCCTCTTCTTTGTCCTGCCCTCCAACGGAAGCACCAACGCCG
This sequence comes from Bonia amplexicaulis, assembly GCA_036346245.1. Classification (NCBI taxonomy): domain Eukaryota; kingdom Viridiplantae; phylum Streptophyta; class Magnoliopsida; order Poales; family Poaceae; genus Bonia; species Bonia amplexicaulis. Next base: position 10,810,506 of record CM070765.1, read on the forward strand.
CCTGCCTCCTTCTCCTTTGCTGGATCCAGGCGGTGTACGCTAGATCCGATGGTGGCAAGGCTCGAGGACAGCGGATCTGGTAGTGAAGAGGCCGGCGATGGAGAGGGCCGATGCGAAGATGGAGCCCAGCATAGGGGCCAGCGCGGTGCGGCTCGGGAAGAGCGTCGAATGAGACAACAATAGTGCGGGAAGAGGCGGCCGACTCCAGATCTGAGCCGACGACGGCCATATCTACACGGAGAGAGCCAGAGGCGGCTGGATTCGGCCGCTTAGCTCCTCAGCCCTGGTGCCCCCCTCCATATTATCTAGAAACTGAGTATTTCTCTAGCAATTATCTGCCTTAATATTTATGTACTATTCATAAAACATCGATGTACTTAGTTTATGAATTACTAGAGTTCTTTTTTGAGCAAGTGACTACTATGGTAGTTTATGAATTACTAGAGCTCTTTTTTGAGCAAGTGACTACTATGGTGTTAGTTTTATTTGAGTTCTTCTCACTCTCCAGCAAAATGTAATGAGGAACTAAAGAATGCTCATTCCTTGAGTTGGCATTACCAAATAATGTCGTTAAATGCATCTGCATAAGAACAGTACAAGGTAAGGACCACTTAAGGTAGTCCAATTGGAAGTACAGGAAAATGAATAAAGAGGATAACAATCAATATGTATGCATATTATATGACATTACTGTAATTAGTCAGTACATCTGAAGCTATTTTTTGAGACCATTACTGTAATTAGTCAGTACATCTGAAGCTATTTTTTGAGACTACAAATTTACAAGTCACTTGTTAAGTGAAACTTGTATAGTCCCATATAAGGTTTACCAGTCTGGACTTGTATCTAGTAAGTGGATAGATGCAAATTATTTTAATTTCCATGTTAAAGTAATTGTTGGACGCATTTGGGTGGTGGCAGTTACGAGGAAATCATTGTGCAATGAAGCAATGCTTTTCCTAAGCATAGAGCATGTGCACCTGAAAGCAGCTTTTAATCTTTTATTGAGTGCTGTGGTTATTGAAAGATATTTCAGTGCATTACTGGCACTTAATACAGGATAAAAGTTGCTGTTCGTTTCATGCTGCTCATACCATGCATTTCATACAGTACACTGTTTCCATGCTTGCATTTGATAGTTCTGCATTTGACTGGTATTATGAGATTTTGAATAGTAAATTTGCTGTCCTGTAACTGTGATTTGTAAATTCATTGCTCTTTTTGATGACAGAAAAATGGAAGAGCAGAAACCGAAGGAGCAGAGGCCCAAGGCCAACGAGAACAAACCTGTCATGAATGAATGATCATCTTCTGAAGCATTTGATGCTTAATAAAACCTATGTCTGTTTGGTTTGGTTAGCTTAAATTGAACGCTTGCATAAATGTTTATCATGTCAGAGATTTCCCCTACTAGTCTTAATTGCTCTGGTTGAACATGCATACTGTCGTCACAGTATTATGGATTGGAGACTAAAACTACCTATGAATCTATGATCAATGAGAGGTCCCTATGATTGAAAACTTTTTCTGACATCATCCTGTTCCTGGTTGGTACATGGGTGGGGTGCCACCATGTTCATAGCTCTTTTTCCACCTCTCCTGTCTATGGCATCCAACTTTCTAGTATCTAGAGGAGGCAGCAAAGTGGAAAGTACGTTTTAGGCCGGCTCTTCATTTGTTGCATTGCATGGCATCCAAAGTCTTGATTTGCTGCATGGCATCCAAAGTCTTGATTTGCTGCATGGCATCCAAAGTCTTGATTTGCTGCGTGGCATTATAGTCTGATTTGTTTTGGCCTGTGTGGTCTCGCTGCTTTCTGATGTTGCCGCATTGCATGTGAGGAGCGAAACTGAACCCGACGGTGGGATTCCTTGTTTGGATGTTCTTCGAATTTGTGGTTCCTACTGTTTGTTGGGTTGCCGATTGCTTGTATGTGAGCTGGTTGGTACTATTTTTCTTACAAGCTAAGTTGAGAACAGCCGGATAGATAGTTGAAAAACTGAAACTATGCACCTAAGGATAAGAGTATGTGTTACCCTTCAGATTCAGAAAGTTTTAAGTGCTTGTGATGCTCTTCTGTTGTAGGGTAAGTGATTGACAGAAACAAGAAAATTATTTGATCTGAGAACATAAGGGACTGGTAAGTTGGCTGGTTGGTGAATGAGCCGAGCCCATCAGGTCAGGGAATTTTTTTTACGGATAATCCTTTTTTTATTCAAAAATACAGAAATATACCTGTGGGAAATTTTTTTACAAAAATAGGTTCTAGTCGCCTAGAGATGGCAACGGGCACAAACCTGCTAGGTTTTGCTATCCCAAACCCGTGCCCATGAAAGTTGGACGTGCTCGCTAAAAAACTCATGCCCGTGACGGTGCGATTTTGCCCTGACTCATGCTCACTCTGCACGGGTACCACGGTCGCCTGTGTCTCGACAACAAACGTGTGCAGATTGTGCGCATTGCGATGCATGTAGTGCTTAGCAAGTCAATAATAAGTTCAATTTATATGCTACTATGTATGAAACAAGCAACGACAAATCCACAATGCAAATCACTAGTTCACTCTATCAATTATCAGTTCATAGTTTACTGGCATAGCATATCATTACATGTTCACAGTTTACAACTCAGTTAAAACCAAAAGGAGAGACATCAACCGCTCCTTGTACTTGACTAATGAGCTATGGGCTAGGTTTGTTTGCCTGGGAGGCTGGGAGCCTGGGTTTATAACTACTATGGATCGGGTTTATATTACCCATGTGTTTACGAGTTTGGGTACTATAGGAATGTATCCGAACCCAACAGACCCGATGGGTTGGGCTTTTTGCCCATTAAGAGACTCATGAGTTAGGAAATTGACTCAGACCCATACCCTAATAGAGTAAAAACCCACAGGGTATCGGGTTTCGGATACCCATTGCCATCTCTATAGTCGCCCAATGGGTGGGCGGTTGCAACATTTCGCCCAACCGGAAAGCGACATTTGGTCAATATGGGAACTGTTGGGCGAGTCATTTCTGTCGCCTCGTTGTACTGTTGGGAAGAAGAGAAGAAACTTGAGAAGAAGAGAAAAGAAGAGGAGAGGAAGAAGGGGAAGAATAGGAGGAGAGGAGGACATGGTAGGAGGAGGAGGTGAGGGAGGAAGGAGGAGTGGAAGCTATTCCATCTATTTGGATGTAGGTATTTATTTTGATTATGTTGTATATTATATGAAATGTTGGTGTTTGTACTATAGAAATTTTAGCACAATTTTTAGTATAGGAAGTTTAGTATTGTGCGATATTATTTGACATTTCGCAAAATTAAAACACACATGCAGGCCAACATCATCAATGGCCACTACATTGAGAGTGTATTACGGAGTTGGAACCATTCGTGAAGATCCGAATGGTGTGGATTTGAGCGATTTTCCACAAGTCACTCTTGTACTTCCGGATGGCGAGAATGCTCGAATGGCAGATGTGCAGCATTGGCTGACCCGGAGTTTTTCATTAGACCCCGAGGTGTGCAGCGTCGTCGTACAAGGGCTTTGGAGCCGGTCTCCCACGGACATCAGATGGGAGTTGAAGACATTGGCGCGCCTTGCCGTGGAAGGGCTTTGTGCAAGGGTGCCGTGGCAGTGGATACGAGTGTGTGCTGCTTGTGCAACCGTGCTCACTACAAGCAGCTGCGCAAGCTCGTGCGTCCGCCCTTGCTCTGGGAGGTGCTACCAGCTCGGGCGGGCCGCATGTTGGCGAAGATGTTGAAGTTGCTCGTCATGAAGCCGATGCGGTACGTGGAGGAGAGTTACAGCCATCAAGCCATAAAGAGGCAATTGGGCAAGCCGATGAAGGAGAGTATAATGAGAACATCGTGCAGCAGATGGACTCTGATGACCAGAAGGCATGTGATGAAGAGGAAGCTGTAGAGAACGACGAGGAGGACAATTCCGATGAGGATGAAGTTCCTATCCCCCAGGAATGGAACCGGTTTAATGCGGAGGGTGTTTCCACACATGATGAGCATGAATCATCATGGGAGTATCATGAGACAGAGGTTCGATTACATGCTATGTTTGCTGACAAGGAAGCCCTGCAAGATGCCATCAAGCTTTGGGCCCTTTCAATGCAGCGGACATTTCGCGTCGTGGCTGGCCGTGTGGTAGTGGCACGCACATATGCAGCTAGGGTTCGCGCAGCAACATGTGGGATCATACGAGCTTTCTATGTTCACGACCTCTTCGTTGCACCTCTTGCGTTGTATCTGTTGGCGGAGGTCGATGTTCTCATTGAGAGTCTCGATTCGCTCCTCCAACTCAAATATTCGCTGTCATAATGTATGCACATAATTGACAATATACCGTTCGTGGGGAGGGTCGATCCAGTGGGAGAACTCGCATTTCGCCATATGCGGAAAAGGACGGTAAACATGGAGGCTCCATAAGCAATACAAAAAAAGTACTATTAGTAATTTGTACCCCGGAGCGTGGGCATCGGAAGAAACGTCGTCCGCCATCGAACTGGCCTTCCAGGACCTGCACGACCGTGTCCTCATTGTGTCTGCATTTCGGCTATGCTGGTTGAGCACGTCGACTTGGTATCAAGCGGTGGTGTGGACCAAGATCTCCTCCTTTCCAAGGAAGGTCTTCCTCTATGACCCATATCCAATCGGCCCCTCAGCTTCCGACATGGTATGTTTCACCACAAAAAAGAAGGTACTTCTTTTTTCGATTTGCAGGGTTCTCTGCCTACAATGTCATGGGACCTCAACTGTGCTATTTATACCAACCGAGAGAATTTACTGTAGTGACCAAAACCGAAAAAGAGGACAGTTCTGCATAGAGAGGTGACAAAAGAGGGCAACTTTACGCAGTGATGTGACAAAAGAGGACAGCTTTGCGCGGAGACATGACAAAAGATGCCAGCTTTGCGCAGTGACATGACAAAACGAGGCAGTTTTGCTTAATGAGATGACAAAAGATGCCAGCTTTGCTCAGTGAGATGACAAAACGGGGCAGCTTTGCTCAGTCAAATGGCAAAAGAGGTCAACTTCACGTAGTGACATGACAAAACGGGGCAGCTTTGCTTAGTGAGATGATAAAAGATTGTAGGATCGGAATGACAACAGAGGGGGGTAAGGATTACAGATGAGTTCCCATACACATGGATATTAGAACAAAAGGAATGATTACAAGACTCTCAATCCATCCTCTCCTCTCAATCCTCAAGAACACTAAGAGCTTTTCATGCTTCTTGGGAGGAACACACATATGGAGAAAAAATAAAACCCTAACTCTCTTCCAAAGTCATGAGGGGGTATGCAGCCCCCAACACCTATTTATAGCCCTTGGCCAACGGGTCTCCAACCCGTTACACCAGCTAAACCCGAACGGAGCCCGCTCCCGCTTGTGCAGCCTCACGAAATCACCATTTCGCCCCTCCTGCACCTTCTGGGAAACTTCCGCGCTCCTTGTCGTCCACAACTCGCAACCACCTTGAGTTCACGCCGTCTTCGACACATCTCGACCGTTCTGACCTCGACAACTCCCGTGTCTAGTCCGGTCACCTCGTGTCTCGCCACGACTCCGCCTCGACGTCCTGCAGCCAACATAGACAAGAAACACATCAAATAGCACTGCTCGATACATGTAAGCATAATAACATCAACAAACATGTCGAATCATCAGAATATGCATCCTAATCCTTTTGACCAGGTTTGACCAAGTCCGACCGAGCCCGTTGCACCACGCAACGACATGGTCCGAACCAACCAACTCAAACTCGACTTTCCTAAACCGATGTCAATTACTCATCATACACACGGGATGACCACCACATGGTCTCTCAAAGATGCTAGTTTTGCTCAGTGACCTGACAAAACGGGGCAACTTTGCTCAGTGAGATGACAAAAGAAGCCAGCTTTGCTCAGTGAGATGACAAAACATGCCAACTTTGCGCAGTGACATGACAAAACGGGGCAGCTTTGCTCAGTGACATGACAAAAGAGGCCGGCTTTGCTCAGTGAGATGATAAAATATGCCAGCTTTTCGCAGTGACCTGACAAAACGCGGCAGCTTTGCTTGAATGACAAAAGAGGCCAGTTTTGCTCAGTGAGAAAATGGACCCTATAAATTGGTGTGCATTCCATTTCGCAGGCCACACTGCACTTCCAAACCCCACACTACACCGCGCTTCCTTCACCTCACCGGGATGGACAAAAAAAAACCAGAAGAAGCAATGGGACAAGATGGTGAAGGAATGAGAAGAGACCCGTGACCTAGCACGATCAGCTGCCGCCCGCGATGAGAAAATAAGGGCTATTGCGGCCCGGGTAGAACAAGCCCAGCGTGCTAAAGGGTCAGCTCCCCTCAATGAGCGGCCGCGTAGCAACAACTCCATCCCGAACGGCCCTACCGAGCGTTCGCCGCAACTCCCTCCTAAGGGGAGACACCCCCCTTTGTTGGTGCGGAGACGCGTGCAAGTTATTCAAGTCTAAACACCGCATCAGCCTAGGTATGCGTTACTGGGGTTGCGCAAACTACTCCAGTGACTACCCCGACCGCCGTTTTGACACCGCAACCTATCGTCAGCCGGTAACGATGACATGCACCATTTTCCCCTACCTTTTCTCCTTCATAGCACACTAACAATCTCTCCCCTGTATTTACAATCTCCGGAGCCCCTATGTGGCTACCGCAAATGGATCGATCTTGAGATCCACCCTGCGGACCAATGGACCCTCGACTTCGAGGAGTGGAATGTCACATGGGAGAAAGAGTTGCTGGAGGAGGAGCGCCGTAAGAACGAGCACACCCCGCGATACAACGCGAGACGCAAGCTCATCTCGGCGTGCACGCCAGGGAGCGGGAGGCTCGCGAGAGGAGCGCGAGGAAAGAGGAAATGACGGCTAAGGCAAAAGAGGCCACGGAGGAGTTCAACGCCGAGCGGGCAAGGAAGGAAAGTGGCCCCGGTCCACACAAGAGGGTCGTCTTTGTTAGGTTGGGTAGGTTAGTCGCATATCATGCTATATGTTATGCATGTAATAAAAATATACGCGGCATGTTACTCCCAAATGTATTATGAAGTTTATTTCTATTCAGATAAGCTTATTATCTCGTCTTTCACATTCAATGATTCAGATAGCCAGTCATTTAATAATATTCTCCGTACACTAATTCTCAGTAAAATCAAAGTATCACTTACCACTGTATGTATTGATCGTTCTACAGTCAATCGTTCTTAAAAAAAATTTCTCAAAATTTTTTACGCACCTACAACATACAGTGAACATAAACTTTTATTACAAGTACACCAGATTTTTTCGCAGTTTAAAACTACAAAATTGACAAAACTCTAAAAACTCATGGGGGACTGAGTCAAGTCGCCTCCCTATTAGGCGACTGCATTCAAGTCGCCCACCCATTGGGCGACTGCATTCCAGTCGCTCAATTGGAAGGCGACTGATTGTAGTCGTCCGAGAGTACAACGATTAGCTCAAGTCGCCCAATGGGGGGGAGCGACTGGAGCTTATTTTTGTAAAAAAATTTCCCGCTGGTATATTTATGTATTTTCGAATAAAAAAAGGATTATCCGTACAAAAATACTGTGCCAGGCCATCCCTACCTACATGGGTGGGTAAGTGATGGTAGAATTGGTTCTGCTGATTTGGGCTTGAGTTTCTGATTTCTTGCTTATTTTTTATTATTTATAAATTTCGTTTTTTTAGTTTTTTTTCTTTTTGAGCTTTTTGTCGATTTTTTCGTATTCTTTTGCGTTGTCTCTGATGGGTTAACATGTTTTTTCTATTTTTATTTTTTTAAATTTAGTTACGTTAAATAAGCCACTATCAGTTACAGTGTAAATTCAGTCAGCTAGAGTGTAAATTCAGCCATATAGTAGCTTATTTATGAGTTTGTTTAGGCCTCTATGATGCATATTTGATGGGTGAATGATTGGAGCGATTGCTCACCACCCACACAAAGGGGAAGATGATCGGCCAAGGTCTAGGTGTAACGTGTAACCGCACGCCTTAGTGCTTGGTCTTCATATGACATGATCGTGGAACGAACGGCCTGCATGAGCTTGATATGATCCGATCGCAACGGATCATCTCGCAACCATCGGATCATAGGAAGCACATATACTACTAATGGATTGCTTATGCAGTTTAGGCCTTGGCTGCACTATGGTTATGCATACGTCCAAGCCTGCCTTGGACCGTCAGATATCTAACATTGAAGCGATGGACGACAGTGAGTGGTCACAGACGGGGCCTGCCTCTGCAGGAGAAGCTGTGGGAACGGACACAGGCAGAGGCAACGCATTTATGAGATTTGGAGCATTACGAGAGGCCCCGCTGGTACTGCATGCAGAAGATGCTACAGATTTCTGCAGATCTGGGTCGGTGCTGACCGTTGCAGCAGGACCAAAGCAGAAGTACTTAAATACTGTCATCAAGAGGATTTTACTCTTGAGGCCTTCGAGAATCTAGAATGTAGGATTTTGCAAGAAATAATACGGTTTCTATAGGGTCATTATGAAGATCCTGTATTCCAGACGGCCTAAATGGTGTTGGTCGATGAATGTTACTGAGCTGATGGGTTAATTGATCCTTCATGTGCTAGCACTATTGTTTGCTAAGGGAGCAGGCGGTTTGTATCCTCTGTAACGTGGTTCGAACTGCCTGAACAATGTGACCATGTGAACCAGTTGTTTGGAACAATGGGATGATTCCTGCCGACAAGATTCTCGATTTTCTTTGTGATCTTCAGTTAAATTGTTCGTTTTCAGGTTTCGGCTTTGCACGATCGGGGTGAGCTGGTCGATCGTTCTGTTTGTACTGAAGGCAAGAGGGTACAAATCTATAAAAGCTAAAGCGATGGCGATGAATTTCAGCAAAAGTTCGCTAGCTTAATAGCTTATCAATTATCAACCTACATTGTGTACTAAAGTCCCATCGTTTTCATGACGGTATTCGATGCGGGAATTAAATTTGACAATATGTCACCCTAGCAACTCAAACCATATACTTTTAGCTGGTTCTCTAAGCATTCAGGGTGCCAAAGAATCAATGGAACATTACGGTCTTGATGAGTTGATGTTCCTGTTTGCTGTTCCTAATTTCCAACTTGTAAGATTCCTTCTGCTTGTACAAGGTGGTTGGCGATTGGAATCAGGAACAATTGTCCTTGCAAAACTTGTACAGTTCATATATTTCCATGGTACGACATTGAACCGCTCTCTCTTTTTTTCCAGTGATGTACATTGACAGTGTAGGACATACAGCAAGTGGCTTTACTGACTTAAGTTGCTCCTTTAGGACACCCTTAATGAAATATACTGCAGAGCGTAGTTGAATGTGCAAAGCTTTGGTGAGCAACCATGGCAGAGTAAACAGTACTGCTATGGGTACGACATATTGCTTTCTGAAATCTTGACAAAAGTGTCACTGACAAGTCGGCCCGCGCTCATCAATTGGGTCCACTTGTCTGTAACAGTTCAAAAAAGTTTTGGTAGTAATGCTTGTACCACAGCCTTTTCCCCCTTCGTATGTAGAGCTTTAGACAAGAAAAGTTATTTAAAAGAATGTGCCTTCTTGGGATGTACCATAAATTCCCTGCCTAGCTTAATGTACACCTTTGACAAAAGCGTACGCAGATAACTAGATAATCTGACCATACATAAATGGACCATTTTTTTAGAACTGAAAGGGGATTGAAGATGAGAAAAAAAAACATATAACAACATGAACTCTTGCCGCGAAAGAAGTTGTTTGTGGGAGCTTCTTGGCCGTTGAGCTATGCAGACAAGTATCTCTCTCTCCTGATAAAAAGGCAACGGAAAGCATGTCAAAAAGAGAAGTTATTTACATCATGTATAGTTTATAGTTTATGACTTCTCTCGAATAAGCAAATAGGACGATTTCTCCATCGCTATTTCAAAATAGCTTATCAGGATAGTATTTTAGAAGTGACTTATCAGTTTTCGGTTCATTCGTACAAGTGCTCATACAGAGCCGGTCCTGGGATTTTAGGGGCCCGGGGCGAAACTAGAAATAAGGGCCCTAGTATAAATATCTAAATATAAATCTACATACATACACACACACACACATATATATATAGGAAAAATCTTTTCTACACCCGGGTGTAGTTACTCCCACATCTAATATACCACCTAAACAAACATAAAATACTCCTTTATCACTTTAGGTATACTCGTATAGTAATTATAAGATACTCCAGTGTGAACCACAAGAAAAAATTACAAGGGAAACCATGTTTTTTACCATATTTTAGAAATACTTTCATATACACACATAAAAAGGAGTATGTCTAAAAAATGTACATACTACCTCTGAAAAATTGTTCATACCACCTAGATAGTCTTAAATACTCGTATACTATATGTACATACCCTCCGTTACGCGAGATACTTCTAACGTTGTGAGATACGACATAGGGAGTAACTACACCCGGTGTAGAAAAGAGGCTATATATATATATATATATATATATATATATATATATATATATATATATATATATATATATATATATATATATATATATATAATTTTACCAACAAACACTTCAAATGCGTTATGTATTAAAGAAAAATTCATATCAAGGAGTTTATAGATATTACCTTAAAAATTTCTTCTAACATTTCTAGATGCGAAGTCATTGATGATGGTATTGATATCAACCTCATCCAATAATTTCTTCTCAATACATAAAGTTGCCAAACCGTTTAACCTCTCTTGAGACATTGTTGACCTTAAATGATTCTTCAACAATTTCAACTTTGAAAAGCTTCTTTTAGTCGATGCCACGATACGCATATAGTAAATAAAATTCGATAAGCAATAGATCCATCACGATGAAATGCTCCCGTCAATCTGTCAAGATTCGCTTATGTGTATGTTAAAAACATGCTTGCTATTGATCCAGATTACTCTTGGGAGCGAAGACAACATAGACCTTTCATCTGCGGGTATATTTTAGCATCTACCATCGCAAGATTGTTCCATACATCTGTTCCTCCTTTCCATCGGAGAACTATATTTCCTTCGTGCAAGTCATGTCATCAGTCACCATGATTAACGCCTGTTCCAACAGTAATGGTAAAAGTGTACGTCTTAGTCAGGAATGCATACCTGCAGCACGCGGAGGCTCTCCGCTGGCAAGCACTCCAGCATGGCCGAGACAATGGCGGCAGACGAAGCATGGCCATGCCTCGCCCATCATCGCATGGTCGCATGGTCGCATCCCGCATGCATGTGCACCGGGTCCGGGCACAGGGCGCCATCAGACGGGCACTGTGGCACGGGCCCTGGATTTTGGGGGCCCGGGGCGGCCGCACCGCTCGTCCCCCTCCAGGGCTGGCACTGTGCTCATACTAGGATCAAAAGATATAAGCCACAGTCCAAAAAAATAGATCCAAAATCAATGTGTGTGTGCATGAAGTGTAACACCCTGGCCCTCCTTAGAGCCCACGATGCTACCACTACAAACACTTACCATCTCAAATGGGTGATGTTATTAAAAATTCCGACAGTACCTCTCATGTTTATATGACTACAAACAGGGAGCAATCAACATACGTAAATCAAATCACAATAGAATAACCAATTCCATATCACATATAACTATAACATGTATAAACTTAGGGCTCCGCGCCCATGAAGGCTCAACATTACGAGCTCGCAAACATTCTAAACCAAAAGGCAAGCCACATAAGACAAATCATATGAAGTTAGCACTATCAAGAGAAACTCATTCTTCTTTTTAAGCAAAAGGGGACCGATCGCGTCCTAACAAACCTGCAAACTCAAACCAAGGTTTAACTACATTAACTTAATAAGAGTTTAAACATGAATACAAAGTGACTGGCTAGGTGGTTATTTAACAAGTGTGGTGCAATATGTCCTACTCCCACACCAGGCATGCCAATAATCAGGATCACCTAAAAAAGTCAACAAAACAAGCGTGAGTCCAAGACTCAGCAAGTACAAAATAAAACAGTAAACAATAGTTACACATATTATTCATTATCCATCAATGTCCCGTTAACCACTTATTTCTATTTAACCTATTTCATTTTCATCAACCATTTCTTATGCATTTGCACCTTTTCTCTGTCACAATGCAAATGCAGATGCACATGTCTTTCATCTCTTTAGCTTATACTAGTATAGCGGGGTGAGCACCAGTCGATGCTCACCCAAACCCGCCCTCTTTCATACAGGGACCTCAAGCCCACCCTCTTTCATACGAGGACCTCAACCTCCACTCTCATGGATTGCCTACCAAAGTAAATATTTCCCCCACTTTCTGTGGGGTGCCTACCGAAGTAAGTTTTCCTCCACTCTCGTGGAGGGTTCACACAAAATAGACCATAGATGCCACGAAGGCTATCTATTTTCATGATATAAATGCATGTAATGCAACTTCATTTAAATATATCAACATCAACAATCAACATCAACAGACCATCTCAAGTAACATTATTCATCATTCATCATTATGTCTATGTGTAGACGGACGTCATCATCTTATAATAGCATGGTAGGTAGTGTATCAGAATTCAATTAATAGCGTGGGTGATGTGTGGATGACATAGATCTCGAACCTCCACCTGAACAAGCATTATCTATTTGAATTTATCACTAATGCAATATATACACATACGAGCAAACGATATCGCTCTTCCGCAAACAATATATACACATCCAATTTTTCTCTCACCAGGCACCTTCCCGTTATCCCGGTGCTCAAACAACCCAAGAATTTAGCGACTTCCTCAATTGTACTCGTGGATCAAATTCTATCCACTTAGCCTCTCTGTGCTCACTATTTGGGCTGAACAAACATACCATCTAACCTTTCTCTTCTCTAATCTCTCTTTTTGTTGATCTCTCTCGTTCTCTCTTCAATTAGTTATACTAACCAATCTTACATTACTTTATCATCCAATAATTAAATTATACCCATTCACCTACATTAATTAACCCCTTCAGCTGTGCATCGACAGCCCCAACCTACTACTAGCAACTACCACTACTACGCTCTTCTTCCATTCTTCCTCTCCCTTTCCCCTCCCTCAATGAATTAACAAGATCAACCGTAGCATCACCGATTCACCGTTCAAGCATCCATCTTAATAAACGACATTTTAATGGCTACACGAATCAATCCTAATAGTCGACATATTAACTTCTATTGGAATCCATGAATAATCAGAGGAGAAGGTTTTCGAGGCGTTACCCTAGCCCCGAATGACCGGATCGGGGCACTACCTTTCCTTTCCTTGGCCGAATTTGACAGATCAGGCACCAGATCGGTCTTCCCCCCTCTTCCTTCTCCTTCTTTTCCTCTTTTTCTTCTCTTCTTTGTTTCCTTCTTCCCTCTCCGGTCGGCCTCCTCTCTTTTTTTCCCTTCGGCCGGCTCTACTCACTTGGCCGAATCCCTACTCCTTCCTCTCTTCTTCCCCTTCCTTTCTTCCTTCCCTCCCTCTTCTTGGCTAGTGGGTCTCACTCCTGGTCGTCTCCTCCTTGTCTACTCTCTCCCTGTCCTCTCTTCTTCGTCGGTGAGAGGAAAGCGACGTTGGACGGCAACGGTGGCAAGGGAGCAGTGGTGGTGGTTGGCCGGCGTGTGTGGAGGCGAGGCGGCGACGACAGCACCGGGGGTGCTCGGCTCCCTCCCGAGGAAGAGCAGGGCCGACAACGGTTCGATCGTGGCCAACGGCGCAGCAAAGCAGAGGCAAGGCAAAAGGGCAATGGCAAGGCTACAAGCAGAGGCGACGCTCACCTGCGGGTTGGCCGGAGGGCGAGCGATAACACCGGTGGTCGGGGGGTGGGAGGGCAACGACAAGCGATGCATAGAGGCGGTGCAGGGAAAAGCTCGGCACAAGGGGAGAAAAGGATATGTACGACCTCCTCCCATGGCAGCCTTCTTATGTGAGGAGGCTAGGCATGGGCTAGGCCGTAGTTGGCCCAACTCCTAACAGATATTACATGGAGCCATGGAGACTAACGCGAAAAGCTAGCTCATCATAAATCCACACCCATCTTGCCCCTTTCTTTCTTTTTCTTTCACCTCACTCAAAACCAGTGTTTCCAAAACCGGTATGAAATTTTTACTAGGGGTCTGGTAGGACCAATTCATCGAAAATAAAAAAATTTGGAGTTTTTTGGCCGAAAATTTCAAATTAAAATTTGAATATTGAAAATAAAATCGACCGAAAATCAGCATAAATCAGTATAAATTCATATTGGACAAAAATATTTGAGACTCATTTCTACTCTATTCGGAGTGGTGCAATTCTGATTTTCGACGATAATTGCTGGTGCCATGAACCCTGCTCAAAACCCACGACAACAGTGCAATTTTACCTTTGTTCACAGCCACCCTCCAATCTGACATAGGTTAGCATGAAGTGCAGGAACGACGACACAAATCAACAAATCCACCAACAAAATCGAGCGCAAATGAAAAATTGTAAGCATTTCATTCTAACAAAAACCTAATCTTAATCCAAAATATTGATCTCGCAATCAATCCGCTCTAGCACGTACGCCAGTTACCACTGCGGCGAATCCGTGCTGACCTCGCGATCACCACAAAACCCTCCCACTCACGTCCTTACCCATCAACCCTACACTCTCTCTCTTACACTCTCCCCCCTCTACTCTTTCCCCTCCTCTCTATGCGGAAGAGCAGCACAGCACAGCACAGCACAACACAGCGAGCCATATTGCCTCCTCTTGATTGCATCCATCCAAGGTCCAAGTGGTAGCAGCAGCTAGCGAACAAATCCCAACATCACCAAGCGAGCACGCAAGCAAGGAGGAAGACGACAATGGACGCACAGCGACGCGTCGACAGCAGCAGTGCGGATGAAGACGACGGCGACGCGCTGGCAGTGTCCCTCCTCCACGACCTGCTCGGCGTCGCCGCCTTCTTTGCCTCCCACCCGCTCCACGCCGCCTACATCCTCTTCTTCTCCCGCTACCTCGTCTCCCTCGTGGCATTCTTCCGCCCCCTCCTCGTCTCCACATCTCTCCTCCTGGTCGTGCTGGCCACCGTTGCCCCGTACGTCGTCGGCGGCAGCCACCGCTCGCGGGAGTGGCCGGGGGTACGGTTTCTTGGGAGGACCTGTGGCATTGCCGTCGGCGCGCTCTGCGCCGAGCTCCGGCCGGACGGCGCCAGCACCGGCGGAGGCGTCGGGCTGGTTGGGCAGCTCTGCTCCTTCGTTCTTGGCCCCGCCGACGTCGCCGCCGTTCTTCGCGTCGGCGAGATCATGGGTGAGTTGTGTGACAATGGTAATTATTGCTTTGTGTTGGAAGAGGAGAGCTTCTTGTTAGGCATCGAAGAGTGCAAGGAGCTTGCAATTGAGCTCCCATTGGAGAGTGGCATTGGTGAGAAAATCTTCTTGGATCATGAGGATTTTGATGAGATCAAGGATGGAATCGAAGAGAAGAATGTAGTTTGTGAGAATCTGAAGGATTTAAAGGGTTCTGATTCTTCTTCTTCAGAGCATTCCTGTCCAAGTGAGTCATCTGTGCAAGAAATGGAGGAGCAAGAGGATGGCATCCAGGGGCAGGGGTTAGAGCAAGAGGATGGCATCCAGGGGCAGGGGTTAAGCTTGTCAGATGTGGTTGAAGTCAGTGATGGTGTTGAGGAGAAGAGATTGGAGTGTGATCCTGTGTCAGTGGAGATCAAGAAATGCGATCTGGTAAAGTCACTTTCTTCGGTTTCTTGGCGCATCAAACAATGGGAAGCTCAGGCATCTGGCGATTTCAAGCGAGTTCTTGAGGACGTGGAAGACAATTCGGTGGAATTCAGTTTGGAGAAGGGATCATTCAAGGATGTGAAGGAATGCATGCAACTTGAGACTGAAGTTTGCACCGAAAAATACGGCGAAAACCTCCCAGCTCAAGAACTTTCTTCTGTTGCAGATTCTGTCCAACAACAAGAAGAACAAGGATTCAAGGATATCAAGGAATGTATCCTATCGGAGACTGAAGCTTTCACTGAAAACTGCTGCAAAGACCTGCAAGCTGAAGAAAGCTTCCCCATTGCGCAACCTGAAAAACAATTGGTAGAACAGAACCACAAAGATGTGCAACCTGAACTAGAATTGCAAGAGCAGGAGCACAAGGATGTACAACCTGAACAAGAATTGCAAGAACAAGAGTACAAGGATGTGCAACCTGAACAAGAATTGGAGGATCACGAGCACAGAGTTGTGCAACCTGAGCAAGAATTGCAAGAACAAGAGTACAATGATGCGGACGAGGAATCTGCAGTCCTGTGCAATGGTAAGGAGAATTCCCTGAAGTCGACATCGATTGCGCGGCGGGTGCACTCACGAATCTCGTCGGAGAACCTCGTCAGCGAGGGGTCGCCGCGGAAGGAGAAGGAGTGGAAGCGGACGCTGGCGTGCAAGCTCTACGAGGAGCACATGCAGCTCAAGCTCTGCCGCGACCGCGCCGTCGTCGAGTGCAGAGACAACATGGACATGCTCTGGGAGGCCTACGAGGTGGGCGGCAGCAGCGGTAACGGCAGCGGTGCAAAGCGCGGCCACGAGAAAGCGAAAGGAGCCAACAAGCAAGAAGAATTTGTTGAGGAGGGTGAGCAAGAGGAGGAGGGGGGAGATGATGACGAAGGTTCAGTGAAGCAGCTGTGCTGCCTGCAGGCTCTCAAGTTCTCCACCAGGAAGATGAACTTTGGAGGTGGCAAGCCGAGCTTGGCCAAGATCTCAAAGGTCCTGAATAGGATGACCGCGTTGTCGAGGGTCGGATCGCGGCGCAACCTGAAGGGATGAAGATCAGCAATGGTGATCGAAAGATGGATGAGCTTCCTGAATCTAGAGCTGTTGTAACGAGGGTTGTTCACTGTATTTGTGCTCCTTTTAACTGCTTGTTTTTTCAGTTTGTGTATATATATGGTATATACCCAATGGTTTCAGAGATTGGGGTAATTACAGGGCTGGCTCTTGACCTGCTGAATTGGGTGTGTTACTTTCGTGCTTTTGAGTAAATGTCTCTATGGGCAAGTGAAATGCTTTGGTGTCATACTCAGATTTCAAGGAGGCAGAAGACAGCCTATGCATCTTCTTTTTTTCCTTTGCTTTCTGTGCTGAGCTATGAACCCCGTCACCATATAGAAGTTCTATTGACCAGAATTGCTAATCTTATGCCTATGATTTATTTAGATTTAGTGCTAAAAGGGCCATTTTTTTTCTCATTTTACAACGACGACAGAGACACCTTATAAGACATAATAGCTGCCAACCGGTCGGTAGTCTAACCAGTAACTCCACATACTGTCCCGATGGAGGTCCTGAACTCCTGATTTCATGTTCCGCCGCAAAAGCTTTTGTTGATTACCATGATCAAGTTTGCAGAAATTGGATTCATCCTGTAATCTTACTCTTAAACACCATACTAGTGCCAATTACTTGTAAAACACAGGAATGGTTTTGTATGGTAGAATGGGGACTAACTGAAGGTAGTACTACTCCACCTCTCATTGCTCCCTGTATCCCTTCTGCCTGTCCAGTTGCAATAATTCTATGGCAGCAAAGGGGAGCATGCATGTCACAACTGAATCGAGCAAACAAGGCATCAGGGACCAAGCTTTGTTCTTTCACCCTAATCTTTTTGTGCATTCCTGCACTGCATGTCCTCCTCTTTGGAAGCATCCTCTGTTGCAAGGAAGGCTTTTCTTCTTTTCCCATCAAGGCCCAGCTCTCAGGAGTGAGGGCTGTGCATGCTGACAGTGCACACTGCACACTGCACACTGCTGAGCAGCTGCATGCTCCTCCCAGGCTCCCACCCCCAGCACTGTCAATGGGGATGGCCGGATGGGCCTTGTAGTAAAATATTATTGTAATGTGCAACAAGCCCATTATTACTCACTGCGGTTTTTCGCTTCCGTCGATCCATTTAAAATAATTTAGATCCGCTATACGAAAATTATATTATTAAATTTATTATTAAAAATATTTTTATAATATTTTAATTTTATTAGTATATCTTAGTGTAAAAGTAATAAAAAAAAGTAACAGGCAAAATCAAATCTTGAAGACCATAAAAAATCAAAAATATCAAAAAATAAAAAACGTCAAGTAAAAAAGAACTAAGAGAGTATTCATTAACACTTTTTTTTAACAAATGTTATGTGCTTAGCATTTTTAAAAAACACTTTTTCATGCAAATGTAAAGTTGTTTGCATTGCAAAAATGAGCTATACTCTTTTCTACTTCTGCTTCTATATCTACTTCATGTTCTTCTGAATTACTGTTCTGTGCCTTGCAGTGAATGATTGCATGTTTGCAACCTACGTATGTTCAAATCAATCATGTGTTGTCCTAAAAGAAAAGCTGCACCCTGACACTAGGCCTCAGTGCGCATAGAGATGGTCTTGCATCGGATTCTCGGGCCAAAAACAAATACAAATATAGTAAACTTACTGTCCGTTAAATATAAATATAGATTATTTAGATAATAAAAAAATAAATATCCGGTAATTTAGGCCATTAGCCTAACTAGCCAAGCCACTTAGCCAGCCGACCGGCCCATCACGTGAATGCATGGCTCTCCCGCGGTCACCTCGCCTCGCCGCCGTCCGCCGGCCATATCTCCCACCTCCGCCGGCTCCCCTGCGCCATCTCGCCGGCCTCCGCGGCCTCCCCTCTCGGCCCCAGTGCCTCCGCCGACGGCCCCCTAGTGGCCACCTTGCCTCGCCGGCGGCCACCTCACCGCCTCCGCCCAAGACACCCGCGCCCACCGGCTCCCTCGCGCCTCCATCGGCAGCCCCTTTTGCGACTCGCCTCGTCCGCCGCCGGCCACCTCGCCGCCTCCCTTGGTGGGGCGAGCTCCTTCTACTCCTCCCTGTGGCCGCCGCGTCCTGGCCGCTCCCTTCCCTCGCGGCGGAGGCCGATGGGTGAAAGCCTCAGCCGCACTGGATGGAATGGCGAGCTTTTCTCAAGGACTCGCCAGAACAGAAGAACGAACTCACGCGAATTGTTAGACACAAGATGATTGTTTGGTGCTGCAGAAAAACTTGCCCACTGCTTTTGATTCGTCTTTGCAACATATATATAGCAGACTAAACTTGGCCGTTTCCTTTGGCCATCAACGCGCACGGCGAGAGTTACTCGCGACGTACGCCATCCCGCATGTCACCCCCGAGCGGAAGACGCGCCGGCCGCCAGAAACGCTCTACTAATTTCATGCACTAATCGCATGTTCACGTACTGCACTAATTGCATCCACTTATTGCATGCTTACGTGTTACACACGAACCAAACTAAGTGTAGACAAGCACATCAGATTATTCTGGCTAACATTTCTCTCCCTAATGCTGATGTGCTGGACTGAGCTCCATCACGCCCATCCTGGAACGGAACTCCAGAAACTTGACACGGCCGAGAGGCTTGGTGAGAATGTCGCCACCGGTCATCGTGGATCTTCCGATGGCAACAGCCACTCGACGCACTCCGGATGAAATGAAAGCGCTCGACAAGCTTGTTCGCCTTGAAGACCGGATTCTTGCAGAGTTGTATCGCCGACTGGTTGTCGACGTGGATGGTGACGATGCCCGGAGCTCGCTCGTAGAAGCTGCCGAGCAGGCGACCAAGCCAAATCCCCTGGCATGCTGCCGATGACGTCGCGATGTACTTAGCCTCGCAACTGGACAACGCGACCACCGATTGCTTCTGGGATTGCCATGTCACAGAGCTCGACCGATGCGTAACAAAGCACGCCGAAAATGCTCTTGCGATCGTCTAAATCTCCCGCCATGTCCGCGTCGCTGAACCCCTAGAGTTTGATGTCACGGAGTACTGGAGTAGCCGAGGTCAAGTGAATTGTACCCGTAACATAGCGCAGTAGATGTTTGACGGCGCTCAGGTGCTCCATTATTGGTTTCTCCATGAACCGGCTGACGTACCTGACGGCGAAGCTAATGTCCGGCCGGGTGTGGACCAAGTAACGAAGACCCCTAACGATACTGCGGTAAAGTGTAGAATCAACAGGAGGGTTGGAGCTCTTCTTACTTAGCTTTAAGCGTGATTCCATGGGGACTTGAACAACATTGCAGCCAGCCATGCTCGCTTTGTCCAGCAGCTTTATCACGTACGCCGCTTGGCACAATGTGATCTTCCCGGGTAGCTGCTTGACCTCGATCCCGAGGTAGTAGCTCAAGTGCCCGAGGTTGCTCATCTTGAATGAGCGATGCATCTCTTTCTTGAACTGATTGATCTCACCTGGGTTGGCACCGGTGAGAATCAAGTCGTCGACGTACACGCCTAGTAGGAGACGCCCGTTCCCCGTGCCGCGTGTGTAGACACCGTGATCCTCCGTGCACCGAGAGAATCCCAGTGCCACCAATGTGCGATCGAGCTTGATGTTCCATGCTCGCGGGGCTTGACGTAGCCCGTACAATGCCTTGCGCAGCTTGAGAACTCGTCGCCTTGCCCGACGATCACAAATCTCGCGCCGGGCGACGTAAACTTCCTCGTGAGGTCCCGCTGAGGAATGCGACTTGACATCAAGGTGATGAACTGTCCATCCTTCATGCGCAGCAATGGCCACCAGTGCTCGCACGGAGTCAAGCCGCGCCACCGGCGCGAATACCTCGTCATAGTCCACACCAGCACGCTGCACGTAGCCCTTCGCGACAAGTCGTGCTTTGTGCCTGACCACCGAGCCGTGTGCATCCTTCTTGAGCTTGTAAACCCATTTGATACCAATGGGCCGGTGTCCCGCCAGGAGATCGACAACCTCCCAGGTGTCGTTGTCCATGATCGCGGCCATCTCCTCCTCCATCGCCGCACGCCAAGCCGGATCGGTGTTGGCCTCGGCGAACGACGTGGGCTCCTCAGATGCCGCCAAGAGCAGCTCCTCCGGATCCAGCTCGACTTGCTCAGAGTTGTCGATGCAGTCCTTGACGGCGCGGAACCGCCGGGGTGCTCCCTCATCATCCAGTTCATTACCGGATAGAATGTTCGATGGTGGCGTGGCGTACGTGACGCGTGCGCCGCCCGCACTGCTCCTGGTGTTCGAGGGAGTGCATGGCGTCTGCTCCCCTTGCTCTTGTTTTGGTGAGGCCGACGGTGATACAGGAGAAGCCGGCTCATTCCCGCCCCATGAGAGCACTGACCGTGTATTCCACGGTGAAGGTCTCATGGACTGCGTTTCCGCCGCGCTCCTCCAAATTCCACCCGCTGCCTTCGTCGAACACCACATCGCGAGTGATGTGCAGACGACCTCTCGCCGGGTCGTACACACGGTACCCCTTTGAGCCCAGCTCGTAGCCTAGGAACACCATCTTCACACTGCGATCGTCGAGCTTCCTTGACCACGCGCTCAATGACGACCTCGCGCTCCCGACCATTCTGTTGTCGCGGACGACGAGTACCACGTGATGGTGTTTGAAGGCGATCCCTCCGCGGAGGAGTGACCGACCTATCTTCCACCGGTGCTGACATGGCCACCAGGATGCGAACACTTAGTGTGATTTGGCACTCGAGTGCAACTTGATTTGTTCAAAGACTATAATGATCCCTAAATTTCTTTGCTAAAATATCTGTTTTAATCCTGGACAATCTCATTTTGCATATTAAGTGCAAAATGTCCAACTTTAGTTAATTGCTTAAATTCTTACAATTGGCAGTCCGGGTTCAATTTCATCATATTATTTGCTCGAGGACAATCAAATGTTTAAGTTTGGGGGTATAATATGCATCATATTTGTAGTATATTTCCATATAGTTATCCTGTTGTTAGTAGCTAAAATTGGCCATAATTTCATCGATTATATGTACATTTGCCCTCCTTTTGTATCGTTTACAGCGTTTGGTAATTTTCCTGCAGATCGGCGCGACCTAGGCGCAAAATTTACAGAAAATCAGAAAGGAGAGGAGTTAGGGTTGCAAAATTACAAAACATGAAGGGGCAGAATGCAAATAACCAGGGAGAAACCCTAGCGTCGACGGCATAAAGGGAGCGCGCCGCGTTTGACTGAAAGGAGGGAGAAAAAGGGGGTGAAGAGGCACAAAGAAAATATCTTCGTCCCTCGCCAGTTTGCCTCCCTCGCCAGTTCATCTCCCTCGCCAGTTCGCCTCCCTCGCCAGTTCATCTCCCTCGCCAGTTCATCTCCCTCCCCAGTTCGCCTCCCTCGCCAGTTCGCCTCCCTCGCGAGAGAAACCAACTGCCATTGAAATCTCCTCCTTTCTCATGACTGCCGTCGGAGACCATCCATAGCCGGCGACGCTATTCTTTTCACCCTACTCTTTAACCTCCCGAAGACCGGATCTGCTACTTCTACATCTTCATCGACTTGAATCTACTTCCTCTCCGTCGGATCTGCTACCACTTCACCGGATCTGCTACCACTTCACCGGATCTGCTTCCACTCCGCCGGATCTGCTTCCTCTCCGCCGGATCTGCTACCACTTCACCGGATCTGCTTCCTGTCCACCGGATCTGCTTCCTCTCCACCATCTTCTACCATCGGTCTACATCCTCTACTCGGCGTCCGCAAATCTACTTCTTCTACTACACGATCTGCATCTCTCTGCCGGGATCGACTACAAATCGTCTTCTACAACTCGATCATCTTAATCTCATGGTTGTGTTACTTCTGATCTTAAATTTCAGCACCATGAATGTTTTCCCTGAGATGTTTATGTGCTAGATCTGTGATTTGCATGTGCTATATTTCTTCGGATCTGAGATTATGAAGTACTTTTTACTGTTCTTGCGCATTTTAGACGGCTATGTTAATTGTATTATCTGGTTTAAGTTCATAGTTCCTGCCTGAAATTTGATAGTTATTTAAAGTTTTATTATCACGCTTTTATTCCACTGCTATGTTGTTACCTTATTTAGTGTTAAGAGTAGATCTGCTGTTAAACTGAATATTATGTATGCGATCTGTTTAATTCTGTTCGAAAAAGAGTAAAAAGAAAAGAAATATGTTAGGGTCATATCATTACTGAGTTTGGATGGTTTCTTTATCGCAGTAGTATATCATGCATTATGTATTTGTCTGTGTGTATGCAGTGATGGGATGGTTGTTTCAGTGTATTTCTTCTTCTCTTCAATCCCAGCATATTCCTTAATTCCTCCGATCTCTCTCTCTCTCTATGTATTTCTCTTCTGCGTCTAGCTAGTGAACCCGTCTCAGCGCCTCTACTCTTCCTCTCGGTGAAACTAATCTCAAGCACTTCCACCATTCTCATCTCTTCCCTTCTACTTCTTAGATTTCTTATCTTCTGTAGATTTCTCTTTCTTCCCTTCTCTTCTCCAGTTTCTTTCTCACCTCAACACTCTTTTCTGTCAGTGTCTCTCTCTGTTAGCCAGTTCATCCCTAACATTTTCTTCTTATCTTAGTCTCCCTTCTTTCCCCTTAACTCTTCCTCTTTTAATTCTAAGTTTAGCTTCTTTCGGTCTGCCTGTTAGTAGAGTTAAGTTCTACTGTTTTCTTTCTTCTTCTCTTTACTGCCAGATATTCCTATTAGCAGTGCTTTAAGCTCCTCATTTATCGAAATTCCCTTCCTTGCATCTCCAGTTGCTTACCTTTAGATTTTCTAGGTTATGTACTTATTCATTAATTACCCGCTCGAACGATCTAGCTTTGGTTGAGTGTCATGTCACCAATACTCTAGTCCCTGTGGCGAACACGACATCTCACTGATATTCAACCAGGAAAACCCGTTCACTTGCGGGTGTGCAGTTTTGCACGATCAAGAAATTGGCGCCGTTGCCGGGGACTAGATATTGGTGAATTCATTAGACCATAGACTAAGTCATTTCTTCAGTTCCCCTTCTTAGCCGTTAGATTTCTTTTGGTTTATGCTTAGAAGTGGAGACCGCCCACTGATTCCTTTTGATCCTGAGATTGAACGCACATTTCAAAGACTATCGAGAGAGAATCGGGTCTCACAGCAAGAAACAATGGGTGATCAAGAACCTAAGCCTCTCCTCCGGGACCTTTGGATCCCTAGAGATCAAAGCATTTCACATGGAATAGTTCGACCTGTAATTCAAGCAAACAATTTTGAGCTCAAACCAGCACTCATCACCATGGTCCAGCAAACTCGCTTTGGAGGTTCTTCCACTGAAGACCCCAATGAACACATACGCACGTTCTTAGAGTATTGCAATACCTTGAAGTATAATGGAGTGTCAACTGATGCAATTAGACTCTCATTATTTCCTTTCTCTTTAAGAGATAGTGCTAAGACATGGTTGCATTCTCTCCCCATTCATTTGAAAGATACTTGGGAACATCTACTTCAGGCCTTTCTTGAGAGGTACTTTCCACCCGCCAAGGCAGCTGAAGTACGTGATCAAATCACGAGGTTCTCACAGTATGAGGGTGAGAGTTTGTATGATGCCTAGCAGAGGTATCAAACCCTGCTTAGGATGTGTCCACACCATGGTCTTGAAAAATGACTGGTACTTTAGATTTTCTACAAAGGACTCACCAGGAAAAACCGTTCACTTGCGGGTGTGCAGTTTTGCACGATCACTCACGACGTACACCATCCCGCACGTTACCCTCGAGCGGAAGACGCGCCGGCCGCCAGAAACGCTCCACTAATTTCATGCACTAATTGCATGTTCACGTACTGCACTAATTGCATCCACTTATTGCATGTTTACGTGTTACACACGAACGAAACTAAGTGTAGACAAGCACATCAGATTATTCTGGCCAACAACGAGAAGGTCAGCCTCGAGTCCATCGTGGTGGCCATCGACGACTTCAACAACCGCAACCCCTTCTTCGTGGCCGGGGTGGTGTTCGTCTGGCTCGTGGTGATTCCTCTGGTGCAGGAGTACTTCAAGAAGTACAAGGCTGTAGGTGCCATCGACGCGTTCTGCAAGCTCCGCGACGTGCCGGAGGTGCAGCTGCTGGACATCAGGCGGGGCAAGAGCGTGCGGTTCATGGCGTCGCCCAACCTGACGCTCGTCGGCAAGAGCGCCGTGCAGGTGGAGATCTACGAGGAAGACGAGGAATGGTTCCACAGGGAGGTGCTGGCGAGGTTCCCGGACCCGGCGAACACCGTCGTCTGCGTCCTTGACAAGTGAGCGCTCGATGGAACTCAGATTGATGCATGCTGTGGACTGCGGTGGTTCTTGTTTCTGTTGTGGATGCTGTACATGCATTACTGAATGCAGTAATTCCGTAAATTGAATGGGTTTGGCCCCAATTGCAATGCGCGTAGCGCAGACATGTCCACTAGGTCGTGCCGGGCCGGCACGGCACGGGTTCGGTCTCGGCACGGTCCGTTTAGGCACGGTCCGTTATGGCCCATGTAATAAACGGGCCGTACCGTGCCGGCCCGGCCAGCCTGTTAAGCCGAAAAAATTAAAAAAATATAGAAAATTAAGAAAAATTGTAGAAAATTAAGAAAAAATTCAGAAAAATTATAGAAAACCGTAGACATTGTTAATCATGAAAATAAATATTTTCAATGACATAATGAGCTTTATTAACTTATTAAATTACATGGGATGGCTGACTCATTAAAAATTTTACCAAGTAAAAACTCAACTTGAGAAAACCTCGGTAAAGAAAAAAGAGTACAACCTATAAAGCTCATTAATGACTACATGTGAAGAAAAATATTGAAAATCCTATTCATTGCTATCTAGATATAAATTCTCAAAAGATTTTTCTAAATCTCTATTATCCGCAGTATGTTGGAGTCTTGATTTAGCTTGTTCCTAGTCTTTGACGGTTAGAAGGACTTCGACCATCTCGTTGGAAAGGCTTGTTCGTCTCTCCTCAATTATTCTTCCAGATAGACTGAATGCTGACTCCGAGGAGACTATAGAGACGGGAACAGTCAACATATCCCGCGCTAATATGGATAGCACTGGATATGATACCTTCTGGGTTTGCCACCATGAGAGGATGTTCAACTCCTGCTGAAGCTAACGCTATCACTGTTGAGATAGCTTGATAGGTCTCCAGTGCTTTGCCGCCTTCGTCCTCCTGACTGATGTGTACCTGCACCTGCACGAGAATCTCTAGACGAAGAACCAAAAACCTTGCCCCATTGCATAGTCCCCCTAGAGGTGCTACGGACTACGGGGGGTCTTTCCAAACGCACAGACCCAAACTTATTTTCATATTTATCATATACCTCATATAATTTATCCTTAACTAATGTATAGTATGTACAGTAGTCTAAATCAGTAGCATCACTTAAAAGTTGTAAAACATTTATAAATCCTTGGAGTTTGGCCCTAGCATCCAAAATAAAGGCGAATGCATATAAAATAGGAACTTCCCTCCAATATTTTAAAAACTTAGTTTTCATGGCAACTACAGCTTCTCGTAGTATAGGATCATTTTCAAAAACTTTTAGGTGAGTGGCAATTTCAAGAATGTTATGAACAATTAGAGGAGATGTAGGGTAGTATACTCCAGAAAGACAAAGTGTAGCTTTATGAAAAAGTTCTAGAAAGAAAAATATTTTTTGACCAACAACCCAATCGTCCTCAGTAAGGTCAGGGTCTCTAACTTGAGTTCTACTGGAGGAGCTGCGAGATTGATAACTTTGGGTGTGAAGGAATACAGATAATGTGCTCTTATATGTCAATATATATTTAAGCATAAGGTAAGTAGAGTTCCATCTAACAGGCATGTCTAAACCAAATTTTCTAGGATGAACGTTCATTGCTACGCAAAAACTCTTATATGCAGCTATTCGTTGGTTAGAACAATTAATAAATAAAATTGCATCTCTAAAAGAATCAATACAAGCATTTAATCTTTTCAAACCAGATTTAACAATAAGATTAATAATATGACAAGCACAACGTTGATGCAATAAAAAAGATTGTGCATAAGAATTAAACAAAGGAGTAAGAATTTCCATTGCTCTAGTGTTTGCAGCTGCATTATCTAAAGTTATAGAAAAAATCTTATCCGTGAGGCCAAAATCTTCTACAACTCTAATAATACTTTCTGCAATATTTTCAGCATTATGTGAAATATTAATTAATTTAAATCATATAATTCTTTTTTCTATTATCCAATCATCATTAACATAATGAGCAACAACACTAATATAATCTTCTCTAGCCCTACCACTCCATATGTCGGATGTCAAAGCAATATGGAATGTACATGTATGAAATATTTCTTTCAATTTATCACGACAATTTTTATAATATTTAATTAAATCTCTAGTTGTTGTTTGCCTAGATACAGAACTAAATCGAGGGTTATGAGCATTCCTAATATATTTTTGAAAAGCATCTGACTCACCAAAATTTAAGGGTAAATCTTGAGAAGCAATCAATCTACAAAGAGATTCCCGAGCTACCTCTAGGTTGTACTCCCACGTACGTACCGAGCCATCGGGGTTATATTGCAGCTATGTCTGGCGCATTTGTATTCCTTGCCTTCTTTTGCAGCTTGCCGCATGTCGTTGTAGGTGACCGTCCCACCTGAAGATTTTAAAGTCAATTCATTACCACAAATTTTACAAACAGCATACCGCACCAAATTCCCATCATCGTCGGTCTTGAACTTCTTATCGAAATCATTCCAAACTACTGATGTACTAGCTCTTGTTCTTTTTGCACCCGTGCTTTAGGTTGTGGATGCACTTGTTGAGCCAGCAGAAGATGGATCGATTGGACCCTGATCTACCGGGGCCTCTCCAGTTTGCTGTATATTCTCCACAGATGGATACGCTTGTTGAAACTGTTGCATATCCTCCGCCGAGAGGCCGAATTCGGAGAGTTCAAAATTGTAGTTCTCCATTAAATCAACTGCAAATTGAAATATGAAAGAGCGATTAACTTACCATTAAACCAACAAATAATACCAAAAAATTAAAATAAGACAACACTACTACCTCCTTTGCAGCTTCTACAAAAATCTTTGAAGATGTTTGAATTTTCGGAATTTTGCCTGAATTTTCACCAAATTTGCGCAAACACTTTCGGATTTTTCACAGCTAAACCGAGAGATGAGAGTGAGGTTTGAGGTGTGGAAAATGGAGGCCGGATGCCCCCTATTTATAGAAAAATTTCAGTTTTTTTCCGAATTTTTTGCTATTTTTTCCGAATTCCCCCCACGGTCAAAAAACCGGCTATTTTTCGAATTTACATGGACAGCGTGTTGCGCGGGTCGGCACGGCCCGCTTAGACCGTCAGGGCAGGCCGTGCTGGCACGGCTCGATTATAAACGTGCCGTGCCGGCTCGCCGCTGCACGCCTCAGCCAGCACGGCCCGTCGGGCGTAGCAGCCAGCCCGCCCGCTTAGCGGGCGGGTGGGTCTCACAAGGTCGGGTTGTGGTGCGGCCCGGGTTGGCCCGGTCCATTTGGCCACCTCTAGCGTAGCGATAGTTGTTTACTGTAGTCAGTGTACACAACATAGAATTCAGAAGTTAAGCAGTCGTAGACTCGTAGTAACACAACCTAGCATAGCCTAGATGTTTACTAGTACTGATACTGTGAATCAGAAGGTTAACTTGATGTTGGAATGGAATTGGCAACAGAGGGGGGTGAATGGTGCCTTTAAAAATTTGCCCCCAAAGTATTCACACAGATCTCATTTCTCCGATAGCTATAAAAGCTAAGAAGAAGATGATTCAGACTCTCTGGAAATCGCAATTACAATGACAAAGGAGGTGAAGCAATCTCGGCCATAAAGTTACTAAGCAAGAAGGATCAAGACCCCCGGAAACCAAAATCAATCATTGCCAAATACTGAAAGTGCACGAAACAAAGAACATACTGCAGAGAGACTGAGATCTGGCACCCAAAAATAAAGAAGCTGCTCTGGCCGAAAAGACAAACCAAAATACTACTCAAACAGAAAAGAAAAGCAACCAACTTGCAGCTGCCAAACTCAAGACTGCACTCTGAAGTTTTTGCCGGCAAGGAAAACTGAAATCAGATGCTGCTAACCAAAAATCTGGCTAACTGCCGAGAACTTAAAGACAATGGACTAGCAGCAGTAAGGAGATCAGTTTTGCTGCCGAAAACTCAAAACCGAAACCAGGATGAGAGCTGACAGCACAACAGAGATCAAATGGTTCGGTGGTTTTCTTTAGAAACCAAAGTAATCTGAGAATGATTACTGATTGAGACACAAGGCTTGAGACCAAACCAAGAGAGATCAAGAATCCTGAAAGGAAGCAATCGGCAAAGCAAATAGAAGAGATGGAAACAGTAACTACTTTTCAGTTGGAAACAGACAACACAAAAGTAGAATTAACCAGAGATTTTTTTTGAAATCCAACAGAAAAGAGAAAGCAAAAAGAAAAGCAAACCAAAAACTGAAAGCCCAATCTGTAGTTTACTGGACACGGTTGATTAGAGGACTGCACTCTCACTACAGTTCAAAAAAGAGAACCAGTCCTCTGGACCAAACAAACTAAAGCAAAAGAGAGCACAGGCAGCAAGCTGCAGTTGATTGGCAGAAAAAAAACTGAATGCAGACTTGAAGAAAAGAGTTCAGCCAACACCCAGAAAACAGCAGCCGACTGAAAACCGAAGATTGAAACCACAGCTACTACTGCGAACAGAAGATGAAGCAGATAAACTGAGAGTAGTTCAGAGAACCAGCGACATGGAGCAGTGACTCCCTGAAATTTGCCAGCACAGTGATTAGTGAACACAGCCGAGAGACAGAGAAATTTCTGAAAGATTGTTTGTTCTTTTAAGGTCATCTGATTGGGACTTCAACCCAAATAACTGAGGAACCTCAGGAATAAGAACATTATAACACAGATCAGTTGAAACTAGTGGATATTGATTTTGCCAAAAAGAGAGCAGCTGGACAACCAACATCCAAAATTCTCGAGATTCTTGAGACCTTTGATCAAGAACTCTTTGGTCATAGCAGGAGACAACTTCAGATCAAGAAGACACAAGTTGAAAATAAATTTTATGCAAGAAATCAAGAACATCAAAGAACTCTGCCTCCAAACCCTAAAAAGACTAAAAAGGAGGAAATGGAGAGCAGGACTGAAAAATGAGCAAATCTATTGAATCTAATTGTGCTTTCGAGAATGGATTGATCAAAAAGGCTATTTTTCGGTTCAGAGCAATAAAGGTTCAGCTACTTGATCAAGAATTTCATTTCCAAAACAAAAGAGCAAAGAAGAATAGAGAGCACAGAAAGGGACCAGAGGGCAATCACAAAGACAAGTAAAGCGAATCATTTCAGAAAGGCATTTCAAAATGATACAAGGAAATGAAAGTTTTCATAGGGTCTTGCTACAGCCAACTCAAGCAAGATTTCACATGCTGTTCATGTTGTCTCTCACTGAGATCAACACATCCCTATGATATCACCACGAGACACTACAGACTCCAACATACTCCTCCCATCAGAAGGAAGAAGAAGTGGACAGACTCACACACACATGGAGAGTAATAGCACATATAAAACCCTAACTCTCTTCTAAAGCTATACACGAAACACACACACACATGGAGAGCAAATGCACAAAAACCCTCAAGTGGCTCTAGAGAATAACCTCTCTATTTATAGCCTTCCACTAATGGGTTTCCTCTTTGCTTTATCTATTATCTTGTTAGATAATCTAGCATTAATTTGCATGTCAGTTAATATTTCCTCTTTATGTCTGCCGCCCACTTTGATGCATGCATGGCCGTTTGTAGTCTGCATGTCTTCATGCCTTCATAGTGAATGTTTCATGCATCGCTTAGACAATAACGTTTCATGCATCGCCATTACCGTAATTGCTATATAAAGGAGGCAAGAAACCCGAAAAGGTAACGTTCATAGTGCCAAAACACCTTGTGTTCTTGAGTATACATTTTCCTTGTGTTCTTGAGTATACACTGCTACTTATCTGAATACAAGACGACATTGGCGCTATGGACGCTCGCCGACAATTGGTATCGAGCCCGCTCAAGATCCCGGTGGCTATGTCACCCGTGGAGATGTCACTCCTCCGTGGAGGGATCGCCTTCGAACGCCATCACGTGGTCCTCGTCGTCCGCGACAACAAAATGGTCGGGAGCGCGAGGTCGTCATCGAGCGCGTGGTCAAGGAAGCGTCGGCGTCCGCCGAAGCACTATGCGTCAAGAAGACAAACTACCCGAGTGGGTGGTGATGATGCGATCAACTTGCAGCGCAAGGCCCGTGGGGCGCAATTGAACCCGCGACGCCGAGTACAACGAGGATCGGTGGCACTAGCAGCGATCGCTCGCTCGGTCCCGACGGAGATGTTGAGTTTGATCGGCAATAAGGAGACCGCGCAAGAGGCGGGAGGCGGTCAGGTGATGCGGATGGGCGCCGGCGGGTGCGCAGAAGCTAACGCACGTAAGCTCCGCGTGGCTTAACAACATCGCCTTCAAGGAAGGCGAGAACGTGGATGATTTCTCGATGCGAATTGCGGGCCTCGCCAACAACCTACGTCTTCTTGGCGACGAGATCGATGAAGCCAAGGTCGTTCGTAAGTTGCTCCAGGTGGTCCCTGATCGGTTCATGCAGGTCGCGATCTCAATCGAGACGCTGCTGGACATCGAGGAGTTGTCCATCGAGGAGGTCACAGGACATCTTCGCTCCGTGGAGCAGCGGCTCGACGCGCGAGCGGCGGCTGCAGAGCTAGGCTCCCGGCTGCTTCTCTCATCGAAGGAGGAGGATCTCATCCGTCGCCTACGCAAGCGCGACAAGGAGGGTGCGCATGTCGGCAGCGCTGGCACCAGCAGAGATGGTATGAGTGGCGGCTCGGTCCTGCCACGGCGCGGCGCACAGCCACCCAAGCGCGGCACCGATGACGCACGTAAGGGCGGTGGCGGCAAGGCCATCGACAAGGATGTGTGCAAGTACTGCGGCAAAACTGGGCATTGGGCCCGGGAGTGCCAGAAGAAGAAGATAAATGAGGCGACAGCCGCAGCGCTGCTGGCGGAGGAGGGCGGCGACGACGAGGCATCCCTGTTGATGGCCCAGTTGGCCTCTCTTTCACCGTTGCCTACGCGCCTCCCAGAGCGCACCGCATCTGTGCACGTACAGGTCTTTCTCAACGAAGAACATGCGACGGTGCAGATGGGTGACACTGACAACCACACCGGTGGCCAGGACGATGGCGTGTGGTACCTCGACACGGGCGCGTCGAACCATATGATGGGAAACGGCGCAGCCTTCTCCGAGCTGAACCGCGACATCACGGGCACGGTAAAGTTCGGCGATGGATCAATGGTGGACATCCTCGGGCGTGGCACGATCATGTTCGCGGCACGGGGTGGACGCCATCGTGTGCTGTCAGACGTGTATTTCATCCCTCGTCTGCATAGCAACATCATCAGCTTGGGTCAACTCGACGAGGTCGGGTTCCAAGTGTTGATCGAGGACGGCGTACTTCGGGTGCGCGATCCGAGGAGGGCGCTCCTCGTCAAGGTACAACGATCAGCAAATCGTCTATACAAGATCACCCTCACGCTCGCTCGACCGATCTCGCTCCTGGTGCACGCGAACGACGATGCGTGGCGCTGGCATGAGCGGTTCGGCCACCTGAGCTTCGAGGGGTTGAAGAAACTTGGGCGTGGCGGCATGGTGCGTGGGCTTCCGCTGCTGGATCATGTCGATCAGCTGTGTGACGCGTGCCTTGTCAGTAAGCAACGGCACTCGCCGTTCCATCTAGAGGCCAACTACCGCGCCAAGCGACGTCTAGACCTCGTACATGGAGATCTGTGCGGGCCCGTCACGCCAGCAACGTACGGCGGCAAGCGCTACTTCCTCCTCCTCGTTGACGATGCTAGCCGCTATATGTGGGCAAGCACGATCAAGGAGTTCCAAGCCGGCGTTGAGGTCGAGACTGGGCGGAAGCTACGCGCGCTATGTACTGATCACGGTGGCGAGTTCACGTCCGTGACCTTCGGCAAGTACTGCGCGGAGAAGGGTGTGCACCGACAACTCACGGCGCCGTACTCTCTGCAACAGAACAGCGTCGTGGAACGCCGGAACCAAACTGTGATGGCTATGGCGCCATGCCTGCTCAATGCAAAGAAGGTGCCCAGTACGTTTTGGAGGAGGCGGTGAGTATGGCTGTGTTCATTTTGAACAGGTCTCCGACGAAAAGCGTCACCGGCATGACTCCTTACGAGGCTTGGCATGGCGAGAAGCCGACGGTGAACTTCTTGGCACGTTCGGGTGCATTGCGCATGTGAAGGTCATGCGTCCCCATCTCGCCAAGCTTGACAATCGCAGTGTGAAGGTGGTGTTTCTGGGTTACGAGCCAGGCTCAAAGGGGTACCGTGTGTACGACCCGGCGAGTGGTTGTCTGCACGTCACTCACGATGCGGTGTTCAACGAGGGCAGCGGGTGGAATTGGGAGGAGAGCGGCGACAACGCAGCCCTCGAGACCTTCACCGTGGAATACACGGTCGATGCTTTCATGGGCGGAATGAGCGGCTTCTCCGTATCCCCGCCGGACACCGGGGGAGCAGGCGGCGCGCGCGTCACGTACGCCACGCCACCGTCAAACATCCCGTCCGGTAATGAACTGGACGACGAGGGAGCACCCCGGCGGTTCCGCACCGACAAGGACTGCATCGACAACTCTGAGCAAGTCGAGCTGGATCCGGAGGAGCTTCTCATGGCGGCATCTGAGGAGCCCACGTCGTTCGTCGAGGCCAACACCGATCTGGCTTGGCGCGCGGCGATGGAGGAGATGGCTGCGATTGTGGACAACGACACCTGGGAGGTTGTCGATCTCCCTGCGGGACACCGGTCCATTGGTCTCAAATGGGTTTACAAGCTGAAGAAGGATGCACAAGGCTTGGTGGTCAGGCACAAAGCACGACTTGTCGTGAAGGGCTACGTGCAACGTGCTGGTGTGGACTATGACGAGGTATTCGCGCCGGTGGCGCGGCTCGACTCTGTGCGAGCACTTGTGGCCATTGCTACGCATGAAGGATGGACAGTTCATCACCTCGATGTCAAGTCTGCATTCCTCAATGGGGACCTCACGGAGGAAGTTTACGTCGCTCAACCGCCAGGATTTGTAATCGCCGGGCAAGAGCGGCGAGTTCTCAAGCTACGCAAGGCATTGTATGGCCTACGTCAGGCTCCGCAAGCTTGGAACGTCAAGCTCGACCGCACATTGGTAGCATTGGGATTCACTCGGTGCACAGAGGATCATGGTGTGTACACTCGTGGCATAGGGAACGGGCGTCTACTATTGGGTGTGTACGTCGATGACTTGATTCTTACCGATGGTGACTTGGGTGAGGCCGATCAATTCAAGAAGGAGATGAAGCACTCATTCAAGATGAGCGACCTCGTGCACCTGAGCTACTACCTCGGGATCGAGGTCAAGCAGCTGCCCGGGAAGATCACATTGTGCCAAGCGGCGTACGCGACAAAGTCACGGACAAAGCGGGCATGGTCGGTGCAATGTCGCTCAAGTCCCCATGGAATCGTGCTTGAAGCTGAGTAAGAAGAGCTCCAACCCTCCTGTTGATCCTACATTTTACCACAGTATCATTGGAGGCCTTCGTTACTTGGTCCACACCCGGCCGGACATCAACTTCGCCGTCGGGTATGTCAGCCGGATCATGGAGAAACCAACAACAGAGCACCTGTGCGCCGTCAAACATCTACTGTGCTATGTTGCGGGTACACCACTTCGCCTCGGCTACTCCGGTGCTCCGCGACATCAAACTCCAGGGGTTCAGCGATGCGGAATTGGCGGGAGATTTAGATGATCGCAAGAGCACTTCCGTCAGGTCGCTCGCATCGGTCGAGCACCCGTGACATGGCAATCCCGTAGCAATCGGTGGTCGCTACCGTCGATTATGTAGGCCGAGTACATCGCGCATCATCGCCGCATGCCAAGGGCTTTGGCTTGGTCGCCTGCTTGGCAGATTCTACGGGCGAGCTCCGGGCATCGTCATCATCCACGTCGACAACTAGTCGGCAATACAACTCTGCAAGAATCCGGTCTTCCATGGCCGGAGCAAGCACATTGAGACGCGCTTTCATTTCATCCGAGAGTGCATCGAGGGTGGCCAAGTTGTCATCCAGAAGATCCACACCGACGATCAGCTAGAAGATATATTGAGAAAATCACTTGGCAGGGTGAGATTTCTGCACCGAGCTCAAGCTTCGGCGTCGTCGACATCAACATCAACTAGATTAGGAGGAGTAATGTTAGATAATCTAGCATTAATTTGCATGTCAGTTAATATTTCCTCTTTATGTCTGCCGCCCACTTTGATGCATGCATGGCCGTTTGTAGTCTGCATGTCTTCATGCCTTCATAGTGAATGTTTCATGCATCAGTTAAACATCGAACGTTTCATGCATCAGTTACTACTGTAATTGCTATATAAAGGAGGCAGCAAACCTGGAAAAGGTAACGTTCTGCAGTGCCAAAACACCTTGTGTTCTTGAGTATACATTTTCCTTGTGTTCTTGAGTATACACTGCTACTTATCTGAATACAAGACGACATCGGCGCTATGACGCTCGCCGACATATCTCTCAACAACTCTGCGCTTTATCCATTAGCGCCAACCGAATCCGCCTGCAAGCCCCGAGTCAATTTTCCCGACTGCCCTCACGCCCTTCCCGAAGCTTCCTCGCCGCACAACCGCAACCAAGACTCGACTGCCTCGGACCTCGACTCCTCCCTGAGCCTAGTCCCGATCCTCCTCGCCGTTGCCTATCGTGTAGTTTATCTGTGTAGTTCGTTTAAACGAAACCACTTTATCTTCATGACCATTTTCAACGTTCCTAACCTTAAAATTTGGAGTAGGGGTACGAGAAGAGAAACACAATTTTTTTTCCTTTTGAAATTAATAGGAAGAAGATGGAAGTATTTGGGGTAAATTGATTGATATCAGCACCCACTCTTGTGTTATTATTATTTTTTGTAAGAAAAGGAGTATTTTTTTATCCATGAGCAATAAGTCCAAACAGGGGAAATATATATATCCCTTAGGATTTGTTTTTGAAAAACAAGGTTCTTGTTGGGGAAAGCTTTCAAGGAATAACTTTGTTTTGAACTATTTGAGAAACCAAAGTAAATTTTTGAATAAGTTTTGGGTAAGTAGTTGAACTTATAGAAATTTCCTCGGAAGATCCAGGTTTGTTAAAATAAGTTTGAAAATGAATTTCGTAAACAATTCGATAATCGATCATCCAAGGATAAACAATTTTTTTGAAATTAAGTTTTAAATTTAAGCATCATGATTTCTGGCCCAAAATAGGTCCTCAAAGAGAGTTTTCAAGAGGAGTACTGGATTCTTATCATTTTGAATTCGGGGTAAACGAGCATTAGAAGTATAAATGGCTAAGACAGCATACAGACGAGAGGGAATCATCTAGGAGAGAGGAGATTGAGCAATATAACTTATATTTTTGAAAATAGGTATTGAGGAAATAATTCTAATAATGAAACTAATGGCCAGACTAACTAGGTTATGACCTGCAGTCGATATGCTCTGATACCATCCCTGTCAGACCCCAGATTTTACTATCTGGAATCCTCTGTGATTTATTGCACTATTCCCTGGATCAGTAGATAGTGCTCACAGATTACAGAAATGAACATCAAATACATATCATACAGAAACATAAATGAAATAGTAAACTTACACATGGGTCGATTAGGCCGAAATCAGTAAATTGCAGCATCGAAAAACGAAGCACACTTGGGGAACCCTCAAGACATGCCCACAGGCAGCCAACTGGAGTTTTGCGACCTAGCCCTTGACATCTTCATCTTCTTTGCCATCAAGACCAAAGTATTACTGATGCGTAGTGATCCAATTCCTGATTCTGGATTTTGTTATGAGAGCGAGTGTGAGCACACTAACACCGTACTTCGCGAACCAATACACAAGATGCAAATAATTAATATGCATGGCTAATCAAAGGAGAGGCCCGATTTGTTTTATTTGCCAAAAATTGCTCTTTGTATTATTCTTATTACTTAACCAGGGTTTTATTATTATTGTCTAAAGATCTGAACAGCGAGTGTCATCACTTATCTAATCCACCGATTATACACTTTCCATTTGATCACCCACCATCTTATCAATCCAGCCATGGGTGTCTGATTCTCACATAATCCTAACCTTCCCCATAAATTTTATTCCTCTAATCACAAATTTTCACCAGAACCGTATAATCCCGATTTTAGATCCACTATTTGCCAACTTGGTAACTACACAACCTAATGATAATCCAATACCTTTACTTATGACCCACCGATCAAATGATTTCTATTTCATTATCCAAAATATTCAATGATCGAATCGAAGTGACCACTCTCATATATGAGTCCGAATATCCACCACCAATTCATAAATCCAATCTTAGGCTCATTATTCAGTAATTTAATTAACTCCTCATTCTAATACTAATATGGTTTTCTTTATTTTGTATCCACCAATATCTGATGTATCATGAATTCCTAGTAATCCAATCTTCTGATTGCTACTCATCAATTCTTCACCTCGTAATTTCTAATAATCCCCTAACATAATTACTTTCTTTATTCCACCAAAATCATTCTTATCAGGGCTTGCTAATAGTCCAATTCTTTGCTCTCCCAATAATCAATCTTGTTTACCATTATCTATCTCTTACTAAATCTCTAGTTTACCTCCACCAAGAATATCCGTGGTCAAGTCTACGACTCACTAGTATACATCCACCAAGATTATCATTGATCGAGATTATACTCCAGTAATCGTTATCATTTCTTCAATAATCCCAGAAATTCAATTCATCTTTCTAGTATATGATCAAATCCTATTAATCCCATTATTCACAACCTCTTCCAAGAATTCATATTATTTATCCGTGTCGTAATCCCGCAATTTCCCTTGCACTTCCTAATTCTCCAAAAATCATTTAAATCTTCTATCTGGCCTATCAATCCATTTAGGCTCTAATTTATTTCTCCTAGAATCTTCACTATCATTCTCTTTTTATGATCGACATGGATCCACCAACATCTTTATGCGTTTACCACAAACAACCATTTTCTGTTCTTACGACTCTATTTATTCTTCCTGACATCTTATTTTATGTGAACTATTATCATTATTTTGCTTTTGAAATATAATACATAGAAATTTTCTGAGACTTAGCAATTTGAACAAAACATAACGTGTAAGAGAATGCAATAATAGTAGCGATTCAGATTAAATCCACCGTTACATGGCATCTGCACCATATGCTTAATCCTTCAGCATTATAGCCGCTTAACTTATCACTGGGGCGACACCCAGGGCAACTCAAATCAGGGCCTTGCACTGACCTCCACTTTTCCATTCCCACCCAAAAGTTTTTGAAATAGAACTATATCTGGTTAAGTTCCCATGTCCGCCCATGACCGTGGGCACGGCTATTCGAATAGTTTTGACTCTGCAGAGTTTGTACACTTTCACCACAAGAGACAATCAACTCGTTGCCACACAAGATTCCTTAGTCATGTGGTTGAGTAGACCATCACAGTGACTTTTCAAAGTATCTAATCCCTTTTGTCATCTCACTTTATGGGAAACTGCCCACTTGCGGTGGGTCCCATCTATGCACGGGATGTTCACCACGACTACTAGCGTTATTCGGGCACCACTCCCCTCAGCGCTAGTACGACTGGTAAACATCACCCTCCAATCGGTGTCCCTTTAGGCCTTCTCTGCCTATGCTTGTCCACTTCTATCCACTACCGGTGATGATATGAACGGGGTCCCGATCTTCCAACAGGTTCTGGATATATTCGATTTGGTGGAGTCGCGACACAAATCGATCCGGCTACCGAACAACACGTCCCGAACCCCGCAATCGCAGCACCACGTCTCCTCAGGTTATCAACCGCGCAGCCCTACCGACCTCGCCAAGAAGGCTAATCCTCGCTGCGAATCGAAGAACACAAGCAAGAACAAGGAAGATCACAACTGAATTGCATATGTATTGATTTAGCACTCGAAAGTTGGGGTCTCGCAACCGATGAACGGTGAAACTGCTCAAAGACAGAATTAATCTAAGCAAAACCCAACCCTAATGGTGGGGTGGCGGCTGTATATAAAGGAGTAAGGGTGTGCAAAACCCACGACGCGCCCCTAATGGACTCCAACACGATACAAAGCCGAACGGCCCAAAAGACGGTGTCGCAGCACCTTGACAGATTCTCAATGTCTACTTGTTTTGACGATTCCCATTGACTCAGAAGGAATTTTGACATGGAGCAGAGCCATTGGAAAGGTTATCTTCTCAGCTTTCCATACATATGTGGAACGTCCAAAACGGAGTCCGGATGCGATCCGGGCGTCCGCTTTAGTCTGGTTTAGTCCGGACTCGAATTGGATTCAAGTCGGCTTGAGTTGGACATCCAACATGATTCGATCACCCTTGCTGGACTTGTGCGCCTCGTAGCCCTTCTCCAAGTACTTCCTGATCCTCTCCATGGTTCCTAATCATAATTAAATCATTAGGTAGTAATCGATTCTCAAATGAACAACAAGAAGTACTTAGGAGAGCTCACCTGTAAATTCAATTGTCGGGCGCGAGCTCTAGTGATTGGTCCTTGAATATCAAGTGGAGGAGTGTTGTGTATATCAGAAGAAGTGATGTCCTCATCAGGTGAGATGAGTCCGAGGGTTTCGATAAATCTTCTTAGCCAAATTGTACTTTACAGACTTGTGGTTGTACTGTTTTACACAGGAGGTCATGACAAGATTCAGTCCTTAGGACTACCTGGGCGGTTCTACCACATTCCATAATTTGTGCTTCCACTGCACCACATACCAGCCCCTAAACCATCTGCCCTGATATTTAAGCAAGTTGGGGTTTTTAGGAGCATAAAATAATATATCCATCACATATCAGTCATTACCACCATGACTGCCCAACCAAAATTTCTCATGTTTAAAAATGATAATGATGCTTGGGGCATTTCAGCGTCCCCAAGTATCTATGCAGTACTAAGCATGGCGTATAATTAGGGACTTATTTTCGAAAGGCTACTATTATAATTTTGTTAGGGCGACAAGGTTCACATATCCAAATATTCCAAAAGAGGTGTAATATTAATCAAGGCAAACAATGGGCATATAACTAGAATCTTGAATTAAACATGTATTGTAGATAAAATAATAGCGTGCAATTTGATAATTTAAACAAAAGTAATTCGCAGAAAATGTAGGTTCAACATGATCAAAGTATTGACTCGCCTTGCGCGGTTCACCGCGGTCTTGAGGTCACTCAAAACTTCCTCATTTGATGGTCTTGAGATTTTGGTCTTTTTCTTCACCTCTATCCTGATCTCACTTGATCCCTTGATCTTCAAGATTCCAATTTCTAATTACGTGCTAAGCAACTGAACCCAAATAAATGCAAATAACTCAAAGATCGGAATAAATCCAAATAAACTTAATTTAGTTTTATTATGAGTTAATGGGTGATTCGGGTGATTTGAGACAAGGTCGATGGGGCACAGAGTATCAATGGAGTCAACTAGAGCTTGAGCAAGGTGAGAAAATGGCAACAGAGAAATCCGTCTGGACGGATGTCAAGGAAGGTTCAGGATATAGGAGTATTAATGGGCATACTCTGCTTCAGACTTGAGGATGGCCAGGCATAGCCGATGGTAGAACACGGTGACTCGATCTTTTTAATAATAACTTCTTCTATTATTGTTGTATTTATTAAGGAACTTCTATGAGTCAGGTTAGACCTGTATACTAGTGTAAGAGTTTAGTATATAAATTTATCTTTAGGGTATGTACTCCTCACAACTTAGGTTATGGTATTTTACGGGGTTCTATTTACTAATTATTTGAGAGACCATGTGGAGGTATCCCCATGTTGGTGATGAGTAATTAACGGTGGTTTTAGTGAGTTTGAGTTTGTTTCGGGTATTCTAGGGTTAAGTACCTTTACTTGTGCTATTATCGATTATACTGTTTCATACGGTGCTATGTGATGGTTTGCTTGTCTGTGTGACTGCAGGACTTCGGAGCTAGGTCATGGTGAGGCGAGGAGGACCGGGACTAGGCACAGGAGGTGCTGATGTCCAGACGGTCGGCGATGCCGAAGATGATTGAGGCTTATGAGGTGATTGCGAGTCGGGAGACGAGGAACCGGAGTTGGAGCTACCAGTGACGGATGCGACATGCGACGATGGGAGAACCGGGACAGGGAGGAGTCGGAGGTCTAGACGATTTGGAGGTCGGTTGCGGTCGTGCGTGACGAAACAGACCCGGACTAGACTCAGGTGGAGTCGGAGGTCTCGGTCGATGTCGGATGGACGCGACGGGCAGCAGCCAGAGGATCGAGACTAGACTCAGGGAGGAGTTGAGGTCCAGACGATTAGGATGCTAGGTGCGGTCGTGTGTAGCGGAGCGGATCGGACTAGGCTCAGGGAGGAGTCGAGGTCCAGTCGGTCAAAGGTGCCGGTTGCGGGAAGCTTCCGGGAAGGTGTTTGAGGGGCAAAATGGTAATTTGACTCAAGCAATGGAGGTGGAGGCAGATTTCCCTCCAAAAATCTGGTATGTGGGCTAGTTGTTAAAAGGGGATGGAGAGCAAGGAGTGGATCATCCATCTAGGCAATGTGTTAGCAAAAGGAGTGTGCTGTGTGTGTGTTCTCCGTGAGCAAGCAGTGAGCTGGTGTGTTGAGCTCAGCGTGTGTATTTAGGAGAGAACCATGTAGTGAGATGGTTGTAACCCTTGTATAAGCATTCATCTCTCTGTATCTGAATCCATTTGAGTAATCTTGAGTTTGAGTTATCAGCAATTTCCAGTTCTTTTGTTCTCAGTTGTTTCTCTGCCTCTTTGTGTTTTGAGTAATTCTTGTTTGAGAAATATGCAAAATGGTTTGATCTGAACTGGGAGATACCCAAAGGCCATTTGGCTACCCATTCCCAACATTAAAATTCAGATTCAATGCATATCCTCTTTTCTCACTCGTGGGCAATTTTCCTCTGTTCTCCAAAACTTAGGGTTTGATGTTAGGGGATTGTTGGTTCTCTTGATTTCTCTTGAAGAGTTGGCTCAAGATCAATGTGGTCTTGCCGTGTGATCATTTCCTGGTGAATTGCAAGACCCTATGTGCAAAGGATCAGAGAATGGAGAGAAATGTGGAAATCTCTCAAGTTTTCATAACTTTTGTCAGATTATTGATTTCTTGCTCATTTGATGGACTCTCTTGTTCTCTAAGGTCTCAGTGTTATTTGGAACAATTTCTAGCCCCTTTGGCCTAAAAAGAGCAGCTTCTGTTCATTGAATTTCCCTGAAATCCTCAATTTCAGTTTTTACTGCTTGCTGTTTTTCAGCAGCAATTTCAGCAAGACTGCAGTCTGAAATCTTTCTTCAGTTTTTGTTTCAGCTGGACTGCATTCCTATTTTCAGCATTGCATTCTCTTGCAGATTTCAGCCAAACTACAGTGCAGATTTCAGCCTATTTGCGGTGCAGATTTCAGCCAAACGTAGAGTGATTTCAGCCAAAGTCCATTTTCAATTTGTCTCTGTTTTCAGTAGCAGCTGCTGCCTCTTTTATTTTCAGTTTGCTCTATTTTCTGCAGCAGCCCCTGATTTCAATTTCTCGGCAAATTTGTTTTCAGCTTCTAGTGAGCAAATTTATTCTTACTTCTTAGCTTCTGTAGCCAGTGGAGAAGAAAAGGTGTGAATATGTGGGTGATTTTTGAAGGCACCATTCACGCCCCATCTGTTGCCATTTCCGATCCTACAATTGGTATCAGAGCCGGTTAGCTCTTCTTGATAGATCTTTAACCGGTCTGTGAGCCATGGCAACGGATAAGTATTCCACCAAGTGTAACACCCCAGGATCCACCATACCCTGGGATGCTACTAAAACTGCTCTACAACTAGCCAATTTATAAAATAAACTAAACTAGCAACAATTACTAAACAATATAGTATAAGCGGAAGCGTAAACAACTAAAGAATAACAGAATAATAAGAACAACTAAAGAATAACAGAATAATTTCAGATTTAATTGGCATATGAATGCAGTCCTTTTATCCACAATTAAATGCAAATAAAACATTTAATCTTCCATAACTACAATAGATTAATCATCAACATTTAATCTTCCATAATAACAATGTTATATCCTCAACTTCAATTACCATCTAAGACAATAAAACATATGTATGATCATCTCACTACTTTATTAATTCTCACATCCATAATTGCTATCAACAATTAATACAAATGAAAAGAATTTCATACCACAACCATAACTCTTACCATACACAAGGGACGAATCCCATTCCACGACCACATCCACAATCTTCATACCACAAATAGCTCACATGAGCCAATTCCACATTACAACTAGAAAGTTGTATATTCCACAAAATAACATCACCGCAATATATATTGCATATGTATGCAAATGAATCTTTCCACAATGCAATGCATATGAATGCTTCATGCTATGCTCCACATCACTCTTGCCAGGGCAGGAATTGTAGTTCATCGACACGGCAATATATGATGCTTCCATGGCGAAGAGGTGCATCGACACGGCAATATACGATGTCAGACGTCGATCGCGGCTAAGTGCGGCGACATCCACATATGCAAATGACATGATATGACATGAATGATATGATAATTCATTAATCACATTAATTCATCTACAAGAAACATTAACATGCTCTCAACATATCCACATCCACCACATGTTATTTTCATGTCCACATTATAACATTAAGCAAGAAATCCACATATCTACTAGCATAATATCAACATATCAATGGATAAATATTTGCTACCATCTCCACAATTCTAATATCATGCAATCATGGCATAATGTATCAAATTAAGATAATAATGTAAATTACAAGTAGAATGAATAACAAGTTAAACGGTAGCAACCACCGCTACGTTCACTTGCCTCAATCCGACGAAGCGAAGATCAACAAAATTCAAGAGCGCTCAGGGACAAGACCACCTAGATGAAGATTTTCCCCACTTTTTTCCTCCTCTTCTTCTTCTTCTTCATTCTCCTCTCCTTCTCCTTTCTTCTTCTCCTTCCTTCTCTTTCTTCTCTCCAATGGCAGCAGACTTGGGGCACCAATGGCAGCAATAGGGGAGGGGCGCCCAAGGGGGTGGGGCGGCCAAGGGGTGGGAGGAGGGTGGAGGGCCAAGGAAGGGGTTTATAAAGGGTGTTAGGGTTTGGGAGGGGCGGGCCCCCATTTGGGCTGGCTGGCCCAAAGCGGCCGCCCACCCTCCTGGACAGCCCAAAACATCCAAATTAATTGTTTTAATTTATTTAATTCATTTTA
The DNA here is from genome assembly GCA_036346245.1 of Bonia amplexicaulis. NCBI lineage: Eukaryota > Viridiplantae > Streptophyta > Magnoliopsida > Poales > Poaceae > Bonia > Bonia amplexicaulis. The sequence goes on from CM070765.1 coordinate 10,854,774, forward strand.
CAAAGTTCTACAATTCATATTTTCCCTTCCGCACTTCATCGAAAAACCGGCGATTCCGCGATTGATTAAAAACTTACGCCGTAACGACGTTCGGGATATTACACCAAGCCCCCGATCTTTAATGGGATCTACTATCCCTTTTGGAAGAGTCGGAAGGAGACCTATATTCAGGCTCAGGGCTATGTGATTTGGCGCAAGGTCAAAGTTCGCTTTGCTGTTCCTGCCGATGAGAACATCAATACCGGAAACATGTCTGATGTTGAGGCAAATGCTAAGGCAAGGAACATCATCATCCAAGGTTTGAGCCGAAACGAGTCTGATCGCATTTCTCATCTTTCGTCGGCCTTTGATATTTGGGAGACCCTCGATGCTTATCATGAGGGCACCACCCAAATAAAAACGGTATGACAGGACCAATTCAAGCGAGATTACAACAAGTTTGAAATGCTCGCTGGAGAGTCCCTTGATGAGTGCTTTGCGAGATTTCATAAAATCTTGAGCAACCTCCGAGCGGTCGGTCTCACATACCCCGACTCGGACAACGCTCATCAAATGCTTTCGGCCTTGGATTTGCGTGTGTGGGAGATGAAGGTGACCACCATCAAGGACACCACGGACTTCTCGACTTTGACTCTTGATGCGTTGTACTCACGCCTCAAGACTCACGAGATTGACATTGTCTCTCGCAAGTCGGAGTCACAATCGATGGCGTTGGTCACTGATCCCAGTCCTGCCGCTGGCTCTTTTGCTGACACTCTCTCGGGTTTCTCCTTAGCTGCTCTGTGTGATATTAATGATGAGCATCTAGATCAGCTCTCGGAGACCCAACTTGCCCTTTTAGCTAGAAAATTTTCTCATGGTTACAAGAGGGCCAGAGAGAGAAAGAGAGGAGGACGAGTGATTTGCTTTGAGTGCGGTGGCCCCAACCACATTCGAGCAAACTACCCCAAGCTGGAGGGCAAGAATGACGTCGGCGGTTCGAGCAAGAACGTCTACATCGACAAGAACCGCTTCAAGAAGACCACAAGCAAAGGGAAGAAGTTCCGCAACCTTGGCAAAGCCAAGAAGCTCTTCCATCGCGTCCTCACCGCCTTCGACGACCTCGACCTCAGCGAGGTGGAGGGGTGGAGTGACGATGATGGGAAGGACGAGCAAGATCCCAAGGATGGCGAGGACTTCAGTGGCATGTGCTTCATGACCCTTGAGGGCGAGATCAGCGACGTCAGCAACAGCGAGCTCTACTCCAACTCCGATGAGGTATATCCCTCCTACGACCAGCTAAATGAAGCTTTTCTTAAGCTAGGTGGATTTCATGCTAAATCTAGAGCTAGGTGTAGCGAGTTGGAGAAGAAAGTAGAGATATTGTCACGGGAGCTTACTTCACTTATATCTGCTCCCTCTAGTGACGAATGTGATACATGCCCTGCTTTGCTTGATGATATGGAGAAGCTAAGGACCTCGTATGACAGTTTGTCTTCTGAGCTAGATTTGCTTAAGGTGGAGAATGTTAGTCTGCTTGCTGAATGAGAGATGAGTAGGACTGTTGCTATTTCATCTTCTATTGTTGAGACTACTTCTTGCACCTCATGTGAGGACAAGGAGAATGCATTTAGAGGTCTTTATACCATGCTTCTCGATCTGCCCGAGACTTGTGAAATCTGTAATAATTTAAAGATGAACCTAAAACGGGCAGATCACAAAATTCCTGAGTTACAAGCCTTTCTACTTGAGCCTATTGCTTCATGTGTGAATTGTCCTAAGCTGACGGCTGAACTTGAATCTGTCTCTAAGCAGTTTCAAGAATTAGTAGATGACAACAACAAATTGGCTAAGTTTGCTTCTAAGGATCATGTTAACTCACCATGCAATAATTGTAACAAACTAAAATCTAAATTGGTTGCATTGGATGAAAAATGTGTGAAGCTAAGTAAGAACCTTCTAGAGAAGCAACCTCCTGCTTGTAATGTGTGTGATGTTGAGAAGAAGCATGAGGGTTTGGTAGAGACGCCTAGCGACATGAACCACTTGGCTAGCAGTAGGACTGTCCATTCCAAGTCGGCTGTGCATGCACAAGCCATTCGTTCCTCTACTGTTGGTTCTTTTTCTATTCCCCTACCTTCTGTTGTCTCTTCTTCCCCCTGCTCTTCGTGCGCTTCTCTCTTTCGGGAGTGTCAGTATCTTATGAACACTCTCGAGAGGTTTGTAGGAGGCAAGAAGAAGCTAAATCTTATTCTAGACTAATTGACATCTTATGAACCCTCAGTCGTGTGTGGCTACTTCTTCTGCTCCACGTGTTACTTAGTATTTGTAACATTCCGAAATTGGGTTATTTCAAAAATGTGAAATTTTAAAATCATTTCCTGCATTTTGTTGGCGTTTGAATTTCTTTTGAATATTTGAGAGATCATGTGGGGTCATCCCATGTGTATGATGAGTAATTGACATCGGCTTAGGGAAGTCGAGTTTGAGTTGGTTGGTTCGGACCATGTCGTTGCGGGGTGCAACGGGCTCGGTCGGACTTGGTCAAACTTGGTCGTATGGAATTAGGATGCATATTCTGATGATTCGACAGGTTTGTTGATGTTATTATGCTTTCATATAACGAGCGGTGCTATTTGATGTGTTTCTTGTCTGTGTTGGCTGCAGGACGTCGAGACGGAGTCGTGGCGAGACACGAGGTGACCGGACTAGACGCAGGTGGCGTTGAGGTCAGAACGGACGGATGTGTCGAAGACGGCGGAGATTCGATGTGGTTGCGAGGCGTACACGACAAGGAGCACGGAAGCTTCCCAGAAGGTGCAGGAGGGGCGAAATGGTGATTTCGCAAGGCTGCACAAGCGGGAGCGGGCTCCGTTAGGGTTTAGCCGGCGTAACGGGTTGGAGACCCGTTATCCAAGGGCTATAAATAGGTGTTGGGGGCTGCATACCCCGTTGAGGATCACAAGGGTTTTAGTGTTCATTCATCACTTGGTGTGTGTGTTCCTCCCAAGAAGCATGTGAGGCTCTTGGTGTTCTTGAGGATTGAGAGGGAGATGATGGATTGAAAATCTTGTAATCACTCTTCTTGTTCTAATGTCCATGCGTATGGGGACTCCTTTGTAATTTTTGGTAGATGATTATTTTTTCCAGAAGAAAAGTGATTGCAGTATAAGTCTCTTGAACAAAAGACTACCATCTTTTTGTTTTGTTCTTTCTTGAACTAGATTGGATTTCTTGAAAAGCCTCTGTAGTTTGTCTGCTTCCTTGATTTTTTTTGGCAAGATATTTGCTCTAGTTTGTACTTTTGATCTGAAGCTATCTATCTCTATTGATTCCAAGTCACGTGAACAAAAGACTGAAGAACATCAAGTGATTTGAAATCTATTTCTTTTTGATCTCATGCTCTCTCACTGTATTCGGTTTTCTCTTTGTCGCCAGCCTGTTCTCATTTCTTTCAGATTTGTGTTTCTGTTTGCTTGGAGCTGGCTATCTTCTCTGCTATCAGTTACCTTTTCTATAATTACTGTACCGACAGCAGCACTCTGTTCTTTCTTTCTCCAGTCTCTTTTCTCCCTTTCAGTTTCTTTTCTTTTTGCTTTTTCGTCTTTGGCGTTCCTCCTTGACTGTCTTCGGCAAAGCTTCTTGTTCAGTACTGCTTTGTTCGGCCAAGTGCGCAGCAGTGATCTTATACTTTGTTCGGCAAGTGCAGTCCCTGAAAACTTCTGTTAAAAACCATTTTCAGTCCAGGTGTCTTTTGGCCGGCTGACTGTATTCGGTAGCAGCTTCTGAATTCTCACTGATTCTTGACCAAGGCATTTGATTCTTGTTTTCGTCTGCTGATGAGCCGTGTTCTTCAGTTTGAATACTGTAGGTTTTATTCAGTTTCCTGCCGATAAATCAGTTAGCTTCTGTTATTTCTCTCCCTGCTATCTGCTAGACTGCACTGCAGATTTTAGTTTTTTTATATATTTCAGTTGTATTCATCTTTTCAGCTGTGCGGTTCTCTTTCTGTTCTTGTTGTTGCATACTGAACTGCAGTCTTCTTCTCTGCTGTTTTCAGCCAAAGCACTACAGAGTTGAATATTGCAGTGTGCAGCCAGCTGGCAGTTTTAAGTCCATCAGTTTGGCTCTTTTGCTTTGGCTGCTCTCTTTTTCCTGCTCAGTTATCAGAATGCTGTTCGGCTAGTGGAATCAAACCCTGATTTTTTTTTCTTTAAAGCACCATTCACCCCCCTCTGTTGCCGTTTCCGATCCTACAATTGGTATCAGAGCCGGTTAGCTCTTCTTGATAGATCTTTAACCGGTCTCAAGAGCCATGGTGACGGACAAGTACTCGACCAAGCCCCCGATCTTCGATGAGATGGACTATCCTTTCTGGAAGAGTCGGATGGAGACCTACATCCAGGCTCAGGGCTACGCCATCTGGCGAAAGGTCAAGGTTCGGTTTGCTGTTCCTGCCGATGAGGACGTCAATGTCGGAAACATGGTCGACGTTGAGGCAAACGCTAAGGCAAGGAACATCATAACCTGTGGCACGAGTCGTAGTAAGTTTGACCGTATATCTCATCTTCCGTCTGCCTTCGATATTTGGGCGACCCTCAATGCTTACCATGAGGGCACCACCCAAATAAAGACGGTGCGACATGACCAGTTCAAGCGAGATTACAACAAGTTTGAAATGCTCGCTGGCGAGTCTCTTGATGAGTGTTTTGCGCGTTTTCACAAGATCTTGAGCAACCTTCGAGCGGTCGGTCTCACGCACCCGACTCGGACAACGCCGTCGATGCTCACCGCACTCGATTTGCGTGTTTGGGAAATGAAAGTGACCACCATCAAAGACACGACAGACCTCTCGACGCGACTACTTGACGTTGTACTCACGAGATTGACGTTGTCTCGTGAGGTCGAAGTCACGATCGATGGCCTTGGTCACCGATCCGTTTCTTCTTGGGCCCTCTTCCGATTCGATTGCGGTTTCTCCCTTGCGCTCTCGTGACGTGGCGATGATCAATTAGAGCGACTTGCGGATGATCAGTTGGCTCTCCTTGCTCGGAAATTTTCTCATGCCTACAAGAGAAGGAGGGACGGAAGGAGAGGAGGACCCGTGATTTGCTTCGAGTGTGGTGGCCCCAACCACATTCGGAAAACCGCCCCAAGCCGGAGAAGGGCAAAACGACTACGGTGGTTCGGGCAAGAACGACTACACCGACAAGAACCGCAACAAGAAGCCTCCGGCTCAGACTCAAGGCAAGAAGAAGTCCCGCAACTTTGGGAAGGCCAAGAAATTCTTCCATCGCGTCCTCACCGCACTCGACGACCTCGATCTCGGTGAGGTGGAGGGATGGAGCGACGACGATGGACGGGAGATCAAGACCCCAAGGATGGCGGTGACGACTTCTCTCCGGCATGTGCTTCATGGCCCTTGAGGGCGAGATCAGCGACAGCGAGCTCTACTCCGACTCCGACGAGGTATATCCCTACTATGACCAACTTAATGAAGCTTTCCTTAAGCTAGGTATTTCATGCTAGATCTAGAGCTAGGTGTTTCGAGTTGGAGAAGGAAGTAGATAGACTATCACGGAGCTTACTTCACTTATATCGCCCCTCCGTGATGATTGTGATACATGCATTGCTTTGCTTGGTGACATGGAGAAACTAAGGACCCTCATGCTAGTGTGTCCTCCGAGCTTGATTTGATTAAGGTGGAGAACATTAGTCTACTTCTTGAGCTTGAGATTAGTAGGGTAGTTACTCTTTCATCTTCTCTTGTTGAGACTATTTCTTGCACCTCATGTGAGAATAAGGACAATGCTTTTAGAGGTCTTTATACCATGTTGCTCGATCCGCCCGAGACTTGTGAAAGTTGTAATAACTTGAAGTTGAACCCAAAACGGTAGATCATAAAATTGCTTTGAGTTGCATGCTTTTCTACTTGAGCCTATTGTTTCTTGTGTAAATTGTCCTAAGTTAGTCTTGAACTTGAATCTGTCTCAAAACAGTTTCAAGAAATGATTGACTACAATAAGAAAATGGCTCAGTATGCTTCTAAGGACCCTTTTAGCTCACCATGCAAAAATTGTGATAAAATAAAATCTGACTTGATTGCTTTGGATGATAAATGTGTGAAGCTAACTAAGGACCTTCTAGAAAAATCACGTCCTGCTTGTGCCTTCTGTGCTGAGGTGTTGGAAAAGGATAAGGACATGGTAGAGACGTTTAGGAAGAGTTACGAAGACCAAATGGCTAGGATTAGGACTGCCCCCTATGTGTCCTGCAAAGCCCTCAAGGTTGAGGCGGCCGTTCATAAGGAGAGATACGCACGTGCCATTCGCTCTTCTGCTGTTGGTTCTTCTTCTTCCTCTCCTCATGCTGTCTCTTCTCCTTCTCCTTGCTCTTCTTGCACCTCTCTCTTTCAGGAGTGTCAGTACCTTATGAACACTCTTGAAAGATTCGTTGGAGGCAAGAAAAAGCTGAATCTTATTCTAGACAAGTCCAAGATTTGCAAGTTTAATCAAGGTCTAGGGTATGATTTTCTTGAGGATGTGAGGAAGCATCCACCTACCGTGCTCAGACCCGTAGCCGCAGGTGTGATCGAGGTCAAGCCCAGGACTGAGAAAGTTCAATTCAAATCAGCGGGCTTTGTCCAAGGGATTTCTGACAGCAAGGTGAGTCCACCTGTAGCTTCGGCCTCTCAGAAGGCGAAGCCTCATCATGCTACTTCTACCTCTCAGAAGGTGAAGTATCATTGCACCTTCTATCAGAAGGATGGACACTTGGTTGACCGATGCTTCAAGCGCGCCAAGATTGCGCGTAGAGACCGTGTTGCAGCTCTTAGGCGTATTCAGGGTCAGCCCTAGAGCTTGAGTGCACCTAAGACCAACATGAGGTCTAGGCTTGCTACTATTGGTGGATTTGGACAACATCGAGAACTTGGTTCTTCCGAGTTTTCTGGTTTTCGTCCTCATGCTCCCTTTGGTCGTGACTTCTGCCGTCCTTAGGGTAGATCTCGTTTCCCCCGTCGAGATGGCTAACTCGAGATCTCTCCGTACGGTGCTCGACTAGCTCTCCCATAGCCGGACCAAGAATAGCTTCAGTGCTGCTCACGGACCTTCCGCTTCTTTGAGCGACGGAGGCGAGGGTAGTTAGAGGTCATCGTGCTTGACTACTTCATCGCTCGACGTGTGACTCAAGATTGGGTTCCAAAATCTATTTTGATTTATCCCAAGATCGAGACTTTTCTCTTGTTGACTCGGGTTCACGGGAGAGAAGGGAAAGGTTTGGCTCAGACTCGGTGTTCACGACACATGACTGGAGACTCTTGGTGGTTTTCTTCCCTTGCCCGTGCTCCAGGTGATAAGACGATCACCTTCGGAGATGCTTCATCTGGGCGCGTCATCGCCAAAGGTATAGTGCGCATTAATGATTCATTTATTTTGAGAGATGTTGCCTTGGTTAGTAAGCTGCAGTATAATTTGCTTTCCGTTTCTCGACACCGATGACGACTTTGAGGTGAGCTTTAAGAAAACAATTGCAAAATTATTGATTCTTGGTAGTCCGGTTTTGCGGGATTTCTCGCTTTGGGAGGATCTTCGTGCTGATTTTTCCGAGTCTTCGGTGATCCTCTCCGAGGTGTTTGGTTGCTTCGAGTCCGTGACCTTTCCTTCGGCATAGGAGACTTGGTCATATTAGATTTGACCATTTGACTCGAGTTAGCGCCACGATCTCATTCGTGGTGCGCCGAAACTCAAGATGGTCAAAGATCGGTTTGTGCTCCATGTCAAGACTTTGCAAGATGGTTGCCGCTTCTCATCCTCCGGTCCACAGTTACTATGACCAATGCACCGGACAACCGCTCCATATGGACACGGTTGGACCGGCTCGAGTGCGATCGGCAGGAGGGAAGTGGTATGTTCTTGTTGTGGTCGATGACTTCGAGGTATTCTTGGGTGTTTTCTTAGCCTCGAAGGATGAGACGTTTACACATTTCAAGGTCTTTTCAAGAGGCTTTCGTTGAGCTCCCGGTGTCTAACGAGCGATCCATAGTGACAATGGCACGGAGTTCAAGAATTCCTACTTTGAGAGGTTCTGTGGTGAGACAGGTGTAGAGCACCAGTTCTCTTCTCCGCACGTCCCACAGCAGAATGGCGTCGTGGAGAGGAAGAATCGTACCTTGGTCGAGATGGCCAGGACGATGCTCGATGAATACTCTACACCGCGGAAGTTTTGGGCTGAGGCTATAGCCACCGCGTGCCATGTCTCAAATCGAGTTTTTCTGAGGGCACACTTGCACCGCACTTCTTATGAGCTGAGATATGGGCGAAATCCCATCGTCTCTCATTTTTGTGTGTTTGGTTGCAAGTGCTTTATCTTGAAGTCCGGGAACCTAGACAAGTTCGAGTCACGTTCTTGTAATGGGATCTTGCTAGGCTACTCGACTTCTTCGCGGGCTTATAGGGTGCAGGCTGAGTCTAGTAAAATGGTAGAGACACGTGAGGTGACCTTCGACGAGGCGGTCAGGGACTAGGCCCGATATCTCGAGTTCTTGAGCGATCCGAGACCATCTTTGTGGATGATGAGGACGATGGAGATGAGTGTTGTCTACTCGATCCAATCCCTCATCCACCCCTTGAGGTGCCATCTTCCACCGCACCTCGAGGCGATCAGCCCATGCCTTCTGCCTCCTCTGGAGCTAGTGGCTTTGTTCCTACCTCGTCAGCTCACGAGGTAGAGGCCACTTCTTCATCTCATCCTGGACCTCCTAGACATATCCAGAAAGCTCATCCTTCTAAGCAGATGATTGGAGACCTCTTTGAGCGAGTCACACGCTCAAAGTCTGGCATGTCACTCTTCTGTCTCCACTTTGCCTTCGTTGCCTCATTTGAGCCCAAGGACATTTGTCATGCTCTATCTGACGAGTCTTGGGTAAATGCCATGCATGAGGAGTTAGAGAATTTCGAGAGAAACAATGTCTGGTTGCTTGTTGAGCCCCCACAAGGTCACAATATCATTGGGACTAAGTGGGTGTTTAAGAACAAGCAAAGTGAGGATGGTGTGGTTATTCGAAACAAGGCTAGACTGGTAGCTCAGGGGTTCTCCCAGGTTGAGGGTCTAGATTTCGAGGAGACCTTTGCCCCTGTAGCTAGACTTGAGGCCATTAGAATCCTGCTTGCCTTCGCAGCTTCTAAGGGTTTCAGGCTTTACCAGATGGACGTCAATAGTGCCTTCCTCAATGGCCTTATTGAGGAAGAAGTCTATGTGAGACAACCTCCTGGTTTCGAAAACCCCAAATACCCAAACCATGTCTACAAGTTCTCTAAAGTGTTGTATGGACTTAAGCAGGCCCCTAGAGCTTGGTATGAGAGGCTTAAGTCCTATCTGTTGAGTCATGGTTTCGAAATGGGTAAAGTAGACAAGACCTTGTTCATCCGCTAGCATGGCAATGATCTTCTGCTCGTCCAGATTTATGTTGATGACATCATCTTTGGCGGATCCTCGCATGCTCTCGTTTCCTAGTTTTCCGATGTCATGAGCTCGGAGTTTGAGATGAGCATGATGGGCGAGTTGAGCTTTTTCCTTGGCTTCCAAATTAAGCAGACTCGGGAGGATACCTTCTTGCATCGATGGTACACTCGAGTACACTTGATGAGTGATGGTAAGCGGTGTCCACTCCGATGGCTACACGGCCCACTCGACCCGAGATGAGGACGGCGAGCCAGTTGATCAGAAGGAGTATCGTAGTATGATTGGCTCTCTCTTGTACCTCACTGCCTCGAGACCGGACATACACTTCTCTGTGTGTCTTTGTGCCCGGTTTCAGGCTTCTCCTCGCGTATCTCACCGCCAGGCGGTGAAGCGCATCCTTCGGTACCTTCGAGCTACCATTGACTAATGTATCTGGTACTCTTCCTCGTCTTGTCTTTCCCTTAGAGCCTATTCGGATGCGAGACTTTCTTTGGTCAGAAGATAGATAGGAAGAGCACTTCGGGCACCTGCCAATTCATTGGCACTTCTCTCATTTCCTGGTCCTCTAGGAAGCAGTCCGGTGTTGCACAGTCCACCGCAGAGGCCGAGTACGTTGCTGCCGCCAGTTGCTGTAGCCAAGTACTTTGGATGGCTCGACCTTGCGGGACTTTGGGTTAGCTATCGACAGTGCTCCACTCTTTTGTGATAACACTTCTGCAATCAACATTGCTAAGAACCCAGTGCAACATTCTCGGACCAAGCATATTGATATTCGCTATCACTTCCTTAGAGACCATGTAGAGAAGGGTGACATCGTGCTCCAGTTTGTGGAGAGTGACCACCAGTTGGCTGACATTTTCACTAAGCCTTTGGATAGCTCTAGGTTTTTAGCTCTGCGGTGAGAGCTTGGCGTGGTTTGTCCTTATGGACTATTGTGAGGGGAGTTTTGTGCTTTCTCGCTTTATCATATTAATTATGCTCATACTCCTTTTCGATTGCTTAGCATATGGGTGCATTGGGTTTAGTCCTTCTAGCATAGATAGAGTGTTTCTCACGCCTAGTTGCTTAGATTTCTTACTCTTATCTTGTGATTCTAGGATCTGCTTATTAGTTGTTTCTTATCTCACTAGGTTGAGCTCACTCACTTCTTGTAGGTTCTAGCGAGGGTTGGGCCACCCTTGGCAGAGGCAGTACGTGTTTGCTCCTTAGTCTGTTAGATGTCCAGTTGATAGTCTTGGAGTCATATGGGGTAGATGAGAGTCAGTCTAAGCCATAGTTGTCTCTATATCTTGTCTATGCTGTAAGGACCGCCTTTCTTGATTTCTTTGCCAGCATCTCGTTTTTATTGCTTTGGTCGTGGGGAGTTCATTTGGGAACTTCTAGATCTTAATGTTGACATAACTCAACTTGAACTAAAAGTCGCATCACATGTTGATGGGGAGTTGGATTTTATTGCATGTCATTCGCATTGTAATATAATTACATGGAGCCTTGATTATTATCCATTGATGACATGTTTAAAATGCTTTACACCTTGCCATGACTTATGCTTATTTGCTATATTTATCATGACTTCATATGTGTAAACTAGCTTTTGCCATGATAAGTTAATTAAACTTGCTCAATTTAAACTAAAACTTGTCATGTTAGCACTCGAGATTAGTCTTTCTTGAGCTATCCTTTTATGATCCATGCCATGTCTAGTAGGTTGAGTTGAGCGTTGAATCTCTATTGAGCCTTAGTTTGAGCTGTTTTAAGTCTCTTGATGATGCATAAGCTAGTACAATCTGTCAAAAAGGAAAAGGATCTCTTTTGTGCAAAAAAACTGATTTCACCAATTCTTTCTCATGAGATGGCTTGCCATTACACTAGGCATGAACTCAGGGGGAGTTTTGGATGACCTAGACTATCTTCTTAAGCTTCTTGCTTGGAGTAGTCGCATAAGGCTTGAGATCTAGCACATGATAAAAATATTGGTTGGAAACGACTATAAGTTTCAAAAGAAAAATGTCATTTGTGCTCAATTTGCTTAAGCTACTAAAAGAACCAAGTACTTGAACCAATGTTTCACTCTTGAGCATATAGCACTCTACTTGGACTCAATATTAGCTTCTTGGTTCCGCTTAGCTTAATTGACATGGCTTGCATCATCCTTGGATGTCTCTAGCTAGACTTTGCTTATTGATGACTTGACTTGCTCACAAATTGCACTACATTTCAGATTGTCATCTCTTTGGTTTAACTGGCATATACATATCTTGTCATGATCTAGATAGCATATTTATGTGTTATGGCTTGGTGTAATCCTTAATGGTCATTTTGGATAATTCTTATGGCTCTAAATGCATAGAATAAACAAACTTCAGTCATTTCATCCAAAATATGTTATATTCTCTCTTTTGCATGCTTGATGTGTTTATTGCCAAAAGGGGGAGAATATTGGAGAAAAAGTCTTTTGGGAGATCTTTCTAGAGCTTTGGAGAACAATTTGCTCTTTCTGAGTTGCTCTAGCGATTCCTTACATCGACATGGTCATTTGCTTCATTCTCTTCTTTGGACCATATTGGATTCTTCAAACTCAACTTCATATGCTTTTTCGGTGTTTGTCAATATACTCATCAAGGGGGAGATTGAGAGACCATGTGTGGTCATCCCATGTGTATGATGAGTAATTGACATCGGCTTAGGGAAGTCGAGTTTGAGTTGGTTGGTTCGGACCATGTCGTTGCGGGGTGCAACGGGCTCGGTCGGACTTGGTCAAACTTGGTCGTATGGGATTAGGATGCATATTCTGATGATTCGATAGGTTTGTTGATGTTATTATGCTTTCATATATCGAGCGGTGCTATTTGATGTGTTTCTTGTCTGTGTTGGCTGCGGGGACGTCGAGGCGGAGTCGTGGCGAGACACGAGGTGACCGGACTAGACGCGGTGGCGTTGAGGTCGAACGGTCGGGATGTGTCAAGACGGCGTGAACTCGATGTGGTTGCGAGGTGTACACGACAAGGAGCGCGGAAGCTTCCCGGAAGGTGCAGGAGGGACGAAATGGTGATTTCGCAAGGCTGCACAAGCGGGAGCGGGCTCCGTTAGGGTTTAGCCGGCGTAACGGGTTGGAGACCCGTTAGCCAAGGGCTATAAATAGGTGTTGGGGGCTGCATACCCCTTTAAGGATCACAAGGGTTTTAGTGTTCATTCATCACTTGGTGTGTGTGTTCCTCCCATGAGGCTCTTGGTGTTCTTGAGGATTGAGAGGGAGAGGATGGATTGAAAATCTTGTAATCACTCTTCTTGTTCTAATGTCCATGCGTATGGGGACTCCTTTGTAATTTTTGGTAGATGATTATTACTTCCAGAAGAAAAGTGATTGCAGTATAAGTCTCTTGAACAAAAGACTACCATCTTTTTGTTTTGTTCTTTCTTGAACTAGATTGGATTTCTTGAAAAGCCTCTGTAGTTTGTCTGCTTCCTTGATTTTTTTTGGCAAGATATTTGCTCTAGTTTGTACTTTTGATCTGAAGCTATCTATCTCTATTGATTCCATGTCACGTGAACAAAAGACTGAAGAACATCAAGTGATTTGAAATCTATTTCTTTTTGATCTCATGCTCTCTCACTGTATTCGGTTTTCTCTTTGTCGCCAGCCTGTTCTCATTTCTTTCAGATTTGTGTTTCTGTTTGCTTGGAGCTGGCTATCTTCTCTGCTATCAGTTACCTTTTCTATAATTACTGTACCGACAGCAGCACTCTGTTCTTTCTTTCTCCAGTCTCTTTTCTCCCTTTCAGTTTCTTTTCTTTTTGCTTTTTCGTCTTTGGCGTTCCTCCTTGACTGTCTTCGGCAAAGCTTCTTGTTCAGTACTGCTTTGTTCGGCCAAGTGCGCAGCAGTGATCTTATACTTTGTTCGGCAAGTGCAGTCCCTGAAAACTTCTGTTAAAAACCATTTTCAGTCCAGGTGTCTTTTGGCCGGCTGACTATAGTCGGTAGCAGCTTCTGAATTCTCACTGATTCTTGACCAAGGCATTTGATTCTTGTTTCCGTCTGCTGATGAGCCGTGTTTTTCAGTTTGAATACTGTAGGTTTTGTTCAGTTTCCTGCCGATAAATCAGTTAGCTTCTGTTATTTCTCTCCCTGCTATCTGCTAGACTGCACTGCAGATTTTAGTTTTTTTTTTATATATTTCAGTTGTATTCATCTTTTCAGCTGTGCGGTTCTCTTTCTGTTCTTGTTGTTGCATACTAAACTGCAGTCTTCTTCTCTGCTGTTTTCAGCCAAAGCACTATAGAGCTGAATATTGCAGTGTGCAGCCAGCTGGCAGTTTTAAGTCCATCAATTTGGCTCTTTTGCTTGGCTGCTCTCTTTTTCCTACTCAGTTATCAGAATGCTGTTCGGCTAGTGGAATCAAACCCTGATTTTTTTTCTTTAAGGCACCATTCACCCCCCCTCTGTTGCCGTTTCCGATCCTACAATATTTAATTGAAGTCTTTCTGAGATTTATGGCATGCAAATTAATAATCAAAGAGTAACCCCAAATACAAATAATAGAAAACTAGAATTTTAAATATGAATCTGAAAAGATGATCCAGTATAAGAGAAAAGGAACCCGATTTAAAATATAAAATCTCGTGTTTGAGAATAATGACATAAAGAGCAATAAAAGTGAATGAATGAAATACAAACACTTATACATATATATATATATACAATTTGTACAAAGAAAAGTTTAGCAATATAAAGTATATATATATATATATATATATATATATATATATATATATATATATATATATATATGTGCACATATAACCTAAATAATAATAATAATAATAGAAACTCATTTAATAGCTAAAAATTTAAAAGCTTAACTTTTAAATGTCGTGCAAGAATTGAAATTTATAATCATAAATGTGGAAAAGAAATTTAAAATTAAATCTAGAAACTCAAAACAATGTTTTGTTTGAGCCTTCCTTTTCCCTTTTCCCCCATTTTCCTTTTTTCTTTTCTTTTCCATGTCGCCCCACCCCTTTATCTCTTTCCCTCGTCTCTCTTTTCTCTCCTCACTGGCCGCTGGGCCCTCCTCCCCCCTTCCCCCCCATGCGCAGCGCCTGCTTCCTTCTCCCATTCTCCCGCTGCCTTGCCCCTTTCCTTCTCTTCCGTGCGCCCGGGTCCCCCTTCCTCTCCTCGGCTCTGCCACGACAAAAGCCGCGCGACACGGCCACTGCGCCCACCCCCGAATTCCGCGGCCATGCTCCACCGCCCGTTGTCACCGCTGACGTCGCCGCCTGACATCACCGCCCGACAGCCCCGCCGAGCGCCCATGTCCCTGCGGTGGCCAGCCACGCCTTGTCGGGTATAAGGGCCACCGATGCTCCCAACTGCACCGCAACACCTCCCTCTCCCTCCTAGAGCAAGCAATTGAGCTCCCGTGCCCTCCTGCTCACTGGCGCCCCCCTTCTTCCCCACGTCCGGCCAACGAGCTCGCCGGCGATTCAAGCCGCGCCAGCCCAATTCCTTTTACCCAAACCATCCTCGGAGCTTCCCGAAGCCATCCCCGGCCTCGCCGGAGCTCCTCCCCCACCCCAGCTCACCGGCGCCGTGAGCATGCCCGTGCCGCCAATGCCTTCCGCCGCCAGCTCGCTCCAACCACTTCCCCGCTCGGCCAACCCTTGGGTAAGCCTCCACTGGACCTCCTAATGCCCGTGTGTGCTTCAATTTCACCTCCCCTCCACCACAGCGCTGCCGCCCCATTTCACCTCGTCTCCGGCCGCCGGGCATCTCCGCCGGCCCGCCTCGGAGCCCCTCGGCGCCTGGAACCCATTTTGGCCACCCCCGGTGTCTCCCTGTCCGTTCCCCGCCGGCGACGCCGCCACCCTTCCTAGGCCTGGGACTCCTTTGCTCGGCCCTCTCCAGCCGATACCTTAAGAGGCTTATATGCCCTATATGGGTAAGATAAACGCTGAGGCTCGGCTGGCTATTGGCGCTAACTCTCTTCTCCCCACTGGCTCCCTCGGCGCGCGTTCGAGCCCCCGCTCACGCATCGCTGAGGTTGAGCCTTTCTTTTAGTTTTCCGCACTAACAGGTGGGCCCCACTGTCGTCGACCAACCGCATCGCTGCGTTCGCTGACGGCGGGTCCCACTGTCGGCGCCAGCGTGGCGTGATCACCGACGATGGGCCCACATGTCAGATTTTATTATTTTCAGGATTTAATCAAACCGAAAGATTTTAAATGGGCATAACTTATTCATTTTAACTCCAAATTGAATGAAACAAATTTCTAAATTCAAGATCTACCCTATGGAACCAAAATTAAAATTTTTGAAGCTCATTTGAATTTAGAAAATAATTTAAGGAAGCTCAAAAAATTTAAATAGGAGGTGAAAGTAATAGTGTGAGGGTTAAAGTTGGATTAGTTCTCATAATGAATGCATAAGGTGCCTTTAGTAGTTATTTTAAAAATCTAAATTAGTTATAGGCATGTGGCTTTGGTTAATTATTCGAACTAAGTAAAGATACCCTTAATAATAATGGAATAAGTGTCCAAAGTCTAACATGTCATCTTAGATAAACCTTAAGGACAAAGTTATTGCTAACTAGCAAATGTTGAAATATAACCTAGCTAACAGACTTTGCCCAAATAAAATCATAAGTCTAACCTGACTCATGGAACTTCCTAAATAAATACAAGAATAATAAAAGACATTATTAATAAAAAGACCGAGTCGTTATATTCTACCACCAACCTTGTCTCAAACCACCTGAACCAACCATTAACTCATAACCCAAACTAAATCAAGACTATTCGGATTTATTTTGGATCTTCTGAGTTATTTGCCTTTATTTGGATTCAGTTGTTTAGCGCGTAATTAGATATTGAAGTCTAGAAGAATCAAGAGATCAAGCGTGAATGAGAGCGAAGAGAAAATAAAGACCAGAAGCTCCAGAGAAAGCATTGTGTGAGCTCAAGACCGCGGTAAACCGCGCCAGGCGAGTCAATACTTTGATCATGTTGAACCTACTTTTCTGCAAATTACTTTTGTTTAAAATTATCAAATTGCATGCTATTATTTTATATACAAATACATGTTTAATTTAAGATCCTAGTTATACGACCATGTTTACCTTGACTAATATTACACCCTCTTTTGAATACTTGATTATGCGAACCTTGTCACCCTAGCAAAATTATAATAGTAACCTTTCAAAAATAAGTCCGTAACTATATGCCATGCTTAGTATTGCTTAGATATTCATGGGCATGAGAACGCCCAAGCATCACTTTCAAATATGTGATAATTTGGTTGGGCAGTCATTGTGATGATGATTGGTATATGTTGGTATGAATATTTTATGTTGCCAAAAACCCTACTTGCTTGGAAATCTGGGCGGATGGTTCGAGGGTGTGAGTATGTGAGTGGTGCCGTGATAGCACAAAGGGGATTGTGGTAGAACCGCCCAGATAATCCCTAAGGACCGAATCTTGTGATGGCCTCCCAAGGTACAAGAGTACAACCACATGCTGGCAATGTGTAGGCATGACTAACTAGTTTGCGTAGCTCTAGTGTGGTTACGTGAAGGTATGCACACAAGCAAAGGGATGGATAGTCTCATCCCCGCCTTTGCCCATGATGGCTCACGAGGGACCCTTCTTGAGGGATGGTTGCATCCTACAGAAGATAGACCTTAGTGGGCGTAACTACAAGTAGGATTATGCATTGTAACAGTCCTGTGATAGTCTACTCAACTGCATGGCTAAGGAATCATGTGGGGGCAACGAGCAGATCTATCTCTTGTGGGTAAAGTGTACAAACTCTGCAGAGTCAAAACTATTCGAATAGCCGTGCCCACGGTCATGGGCGGACATGGGAATCTAACTAGATATAGTTATGTTGTAAAATTCTTTGAGGGTGGAAATAGAAATGTGCAGGGCAGAGAAAGACCCTTATTTGTGTTGTCCTGGGTGTCGCCCCAGCGGTAAAGATATGTTGTCCTGGGTGTCGTCCCAGTGGTAAAGATATGTTGTTCCGGGTGTCGCCCCCAGTGGTAAGTTAAGCGGTTATAATGCTGAAAGATTAAACATATGATGCAGAGACTATGAAATGGTGGATGGAATTTGGATCGCTATTACTATTGCATCTTCCATTTATGCTTTCATTCAAACTGCTAAGTCTCAGGGTGTTTCTATGTATTATATTTCAAAAGTAAATAATGGTAGTACTTCTCCTGAATTAAAATGCCAAGAAGAATAAAGAGGGTCATAAGAAAAGAAGATGGCTGTTGTGGAAAATACATAATAATGCTTGGTGGATTCATGTCGATTATAAATAAGGGAATGATAGGAAGGAGATTAGTAGAAACAAATTGGTGAGGTCTAAATGAATAGATAGGCTAGATAGATGAATCAAATGATTTTGGAGAATTAGAAGAATGTACGGGTAATAGCTGGAATTAATGGGATTAATAGGATTTGATCTAGATGGATAAATTGAATTTGTGAGAAATTTTGAGATATGATAATTGGAGTATAAACTAGATTAATGATATTCTTGGTGGAGAAATATCGATGAATTAGTTAGAGATAGATGATGGAAAGTAAGGATTTATTTATGGGAAGAGTAAATTACGAAGTTGGATCATTAATAGAAAGGATTGAATTGTTAGAACATTCTGATACAAATGATTTCGGTGGTTTCAAAAGTGATCATGTTAGTGAATCATTAGAATTCAGAAGTGAAGAATTGGTGATTAATGATTACAATATTGGATTATTAGGAATTCAGAATACAAAAAGTAATAGTGGATTAATTAAATGATGTCACTCGCTGTTCGGGGTTGTAGACAGCAATCAATATAGGAAGTGTATATTTGGTGGATTAAATGAAGGATGTCAACTGTTGTTTAGAGTCTTAGACAGCAATCAGTAAATAATGAGAGTGTGTGTTTGTTGGGTTAAGTCAATTATGGCAATCGCCGTGTGGAGTCCTAGGTAGCAGCTATAACACTATGATTCAGTGGAGATGACGCTACCAAAAGAAAATTTCCGACAAATAAAACAACCTGAGCCTTTCCTTTGATAAGCCATGCATACTATTTATTTGCATTCTGTGTATTGGCTCACGGAGCACGGTGGTTAGTGTGCTCACACTCGCTCTCACAACTACTCCAGAATCAAGAATCAGCTCACTACTCCTCAGCAACTCTTGTGGTCAGGAGGGCAAAGAAGATGAAGATGTCAAGGACTAGGTCGCGAACCTCCAGTTGGCTGCCTGTGGGCAAGTCCTGAGGGTTCCCCCTGTGTGCTTCATTCTTCCGCTGCTGCAATTTTCTGATTTCGGTCTCATCGGCCCATGTGTAAGTTTACTATATTATTTATGCTTCCGCATGATATGCTTTTGATATTCATTTTCTGTATCTGTGAGCACTATCTACTGATCCAGGGAATAGTGCAATAAATCACAGAGGATTCCGGATGTAAAATCCCGGGTCTGACAGTATTGGATGCCAAAATCACTCTTGATTTATCCCATTACTGAGACTTTACTGTCTGCTTGACTCAGGTTCGCCGGGCTGGGAAGGGAAAGGTTTTGCTTGTTGATTCTGGTTGTTCTCGTCATATGACCGGAGACTCTCGTTGGTTCTCTTCCTTAGCCCGTGCTCCAGGTGATGAGACTATCACCTTTGGAGATGCTTCGTCTGGGCGCGTCATCACGAAAGGTACTGTGCGTGTTAATTATTCTTTTATTTTGAAAGATGTTGGCTTGGTTAGTAAGCTGCAGTATAATTTGCTTTCAGTCTCTCAGCTTACTGATAGCGGTTATGAGGTAAGCTTCAAGAAAAACAATTGCAAAATTCTTGACTCTTCGGGTAGTCTGGTTTGCGGGATTTCTCGTTATGGGAGGATCTTTCGTGCTGATTTTGTTGAATCTTCTGGTGATCATCTCCGGTGTTTAGTTGCTTCAGAGTCCTGTGACCTCACTTTCTAGCATAGGATACTTGGTCATATAGGATTTGACCATTTGACCCGAGTTAGCGGCCACGATCTCATTCGTGGTCTGCCGAAACTCAAGATGGTCAAAGATCTTGTTTGCGCTCCTTGCCAGCACGGCAGGATGGTTGCCGCTTCTCACCCTCCGGTCATAGTTACTATGGCCGTTGCACCAGGACAGCTGCTCTACATGGACACAGTTGGACCAGCTCGAGTACAGTCAGCAGGAGGGAAGTGGTATGTTCTTGTCGTAGTCGATGACTTCTCGAGATATTCTTGGGTGTTTTTCTTGGCCTCGAAGGATGAGACGTATACCCATTTTTGGGGTTTGTTTAGTAAGCTTTATGTTGAGCTTCCGGGTGCCTTACGAGCAATCCGTAGTGACAACGACGGAGTTCAAGAATTCTTACTTTGAGAGGTTTTGCGGTGAGACTGGTGTAGAGCACCAGTTCTCTTCTCCATACATCCCTCAGCAGAATGGCGTTGTGGAGAGGAAGAACCGTACCCTGGTTGAGATGGCCAGGACGATGCTTCATGAGTACTCTACACCGAGGAAGTTTAAAGGATCGCGCGTACGCTACGATAGCAGAAAACAAAACTTTTCTACCGCGCACACAAGAACATCATGCTTAAGGAGGATCATGGATCGTTACCACTAGACGCGCAGCAGCAATGAAGAAGAGTTGGAGAAGCCGATCCAACCACGCGTCGAGGTAGTAGTGGAAGTAGTCGATCGTCCCGAACCGATCGTCTCCTCCACGCGATCAACCACACCACGAGCGGATCCAATCAGAGGTTGTTGATGCCGATCAACGCCGCAACGCGGCGTCTCCACCGGTATCCACCGTCCGGTGGAACGCCGATCGCGAGTGTACCAAAGACTCGCGAGCGGCTAGGGTTTGGCTCGGGAGGTGGCGGCTACGGATTAGCTCGGGATTATCGGATCGTTCCTCGGCCCTCGCCTCCATATATAGACCTCCTCACTTGGGCCTCGTGGACCGAGGCCCAATAGGAGTCTATCCGGATCTCTATCCGAATTGAGCCCATATCCGAATCACATTCGAATTAGTGTTCCAACCCGTTAAGTGTGCGACCAGAGGTTCACGTATACTTGGTCGCGACCCGAAACACCTTCCGGTCACCGTGTTAATAGCGGCCTCTAGTAAGACATATTAACCCCAAAGTATACGTAAAGATCATATCGGTGAACTCGTAATGTTCTCATGTACTAATCCCTTTGCCTCACAATATAGATTAAGCTCAAGGCGAGACTGTGTCATCCTCTTAATAGCTCAATAACTCTCTCGATTCCGTGATGGATTATAAACTCGTGATTGACTCCTCAATCATCTTGGCATGGCCATGCACTTTCATAATCCATTACATCGAGGGGCCCAAAGATATCTCTCCCATAAGGAGGGGCAAATTCTATCTTGATCATTCACATCCCACTACATGTTTCATGGCAAACCCAAAGACTACTTTTATGACTACCCGATTACGGAGTAGTGTTTAGTAGTCCCAAAGTAAGCTACTACGCATCTTGGGAACCATGATGATCTCAAGTCTAAGGATTCCACATAAACACTACTTGAGACCAAGCGATGACACATGGAATCTCTGCAGTGTCTCATGGCGGGTCTATCCAACATATGTTCACTAACACATGTCCATATTATTGATTTGGTATCTCCATACCATGATCCATGAGACATGATCATCAATCAATACATATCTTGATCTTTGAATCATATTTGTTCCTCATATGAAATATAATCGGGGATCATTTAGAAATAGCAACATTTTGACATTAAGAGTCTCATGAATAAGTCACATACTCATTGATCAATAATGATAATGTCTATTTCAAGGAACAAAGCAATGTATCATAAACATAGTATGTGATATATTCAACATCTCCATGTTGCCTCTAGGGCATATCTGTGATCTCCCACTTGCACTAGAGTCAACCATGTAGGTATCTAATACCCATTGCCCTAGTGTGAGCCTCATGCTTTGGTGGGAAGCGGCTTTGTCAACGGATGCGCAATGTTCAAATCCGTGTGTACTTTGCATATCTTAACATCGCCTCTCTCCACAATCTCGCGGATGAGATGAAATCGCCGTAGAATGTGCTTGGACTTACAGTGCGATCTAGGCTCCTTGGCTTGCAATGGCTCCCTTGTTGTCACCTGATGAGGTCCATTGGGTGGAGGCACTAGCCATCACACCAAGCTCGAAACAAATTTCTTGATCCAACGGCCTCTTTAGCGACTTGAAGCCGCTATGTACTCGGCTTACGTTGTAGAATCAAGAACTGTCTCTCGCTTGGAACTCTTCCACTCACCGCACCGCCATTCGTGCGAGAACACAAACCAGATTGCGATCTAAAATCATCTTTGTCGGTTTGGAAGCTAGCATCGGTGTAACCATTTACAACGAGCTCTTCCTCACCCCATAGACGAGGAACACATCTTTAGTTCTTCTCAAGTACTTCAAGATGTTCTTTACGGTAATCCGATGACTTTCACCGGATCGTGGTATCTACTCGTAGCACTTAAAGCATACGAGACATCCGGACGTGTACAAAGCATGGCATACATAATGGATCCAATAGTGAAGCATATGGAATCGCATTCATTTTATCCCGCTCATCGGTGTACTAGGACACCGATTCTTGCTAAGATTTATACCATGTGACATAGGTAGGAAGCCTTTCTTGGAATCTGCATGTTGAACATTTTCAACACCTTGTCAATGTACGTATCTTGGCTTAATCCAATCAGCCTTTTGATCTATCTCTATAGATCTTGATGCCCAGAATATATCGCCTCTCCTAAGTCTTTCATAGAGAAACTATTTTCAATGAAGACTTAATGATTCGAGCATAGGAATGTCATTTCCGATCAATAATATGTCATCCACATATAAGACCGTAAACACGAAGTGCGCTCCCACTAGCCTTTTGTAAACACAAGGCTCTTCTTCGTTCTTGATGAAACCAAACCCTTTGATTACTTCATCAAAGCGAATGTTCCAACTCCGAGATTCTGCTTTAATCCATAAATGGATCTTTGCGACTTGCATATCTTTCGGTGATTGCGGATCGACAAAACCTGTGGGTGTGTCATGTACACATCCTCACTCGATTTCCATTAAGGAAAGCTGTTTTGACATCCATTTGCCATATTTCATAGTCGAAATAAGCGACAATCGCTAGAATGATCCGAATAGACTTTAGCATTGCGACGGGTGAAAAGTTTCATCATAATCAACACCTTGAATTTGTTTGAAACCTTTGGCCACCAATCACGCTTTATAGATGTGAACATTTCCATCTATGTCTATCTTTTCTTGAAAACCCATTTGCACTCAATGGTTTTAACACCATCGTGGATCAACCAAGTTCCAAACTTGATTCTCGTGCATGGATTCAATTTCGGATCTCATGGCTTCAAGCCATTTCTCGTAGTCTGGTCCCACCATCGCTTCTTCATAGGTCTTAGGCTCATCGTTGTCTAACAACAATATGTCCCGTTGTTGAGTAGTCAAGAACATGTACCTCTCGGTGCACGACGTGACCTCTCGACCACGTGGTGCCGGTGTGTCCTAGCAGGTTCTTCAACAGTTTGTTCATCCTGTTGTGGTTCTCAGGAGCTGAAACGTTTTCGGTGTTTCTCGAATTTCTTCAAGTTGCACCTTGCTCCCACTATCCCTTCTTGAGAAAACTCTTTCTCTAAGAAGACACCATGAGGCGACAAATACTTTGCCTTCTTCTTGATTATAGAAGTAATATCCTTTTGTTTCCTTAGGATACCCGATAAAGAAGCATTTATCGATTTAGGGGTGAGCTTATCGATTGTAAACGTTTTACATAAGGCTCACATCCCCAAATCTTAAGAAAAGACAAGCTAGGACGTTGTCCTGTCCACATCTCATATGGTGTCTTTTCTCGATTTTGATGGAACCTGTTTAGTGTGAAAGCGGTGTTTCAAGAGCGTACCCCAAAAGACAACGGAAGATCACGTGGCTCATCATGGGCGCACCATATCTAATAAGGTGCAATTTCTCGTTCAGATACCCCATTCCATTGAGGTGTTCGGGTGAGTCAATTGTGGAACAATTCCACAATCCTTGAGATGATTACCAAACTCATGGCTCAAATACTCGCCTCCACGATCGGATCGTAGAAACTTGATTGTCTTGCCTAAATGATTTTGCACTTCATTTTGGAATTCTTTGAACTTTTCAAAGGATTCGGACTTATCTTCATCGGTAGATATATCCATATCTACTAAAGTCATCGATAAAAGTTATGAAGCATCGAAAACCACCTCGGTCGTTGAGCTCATTGGTCCACATACATCGAATGTACGAGTGCCAATAAGTCACTTGCCCGTTCACCTTGACCGGTGAAAGGTGCTTTTGTCATCTTGCCAAGTAAACAAGATTCGCATGTCTCAAATGATTCAAAATCAAATGAGTGCGAATACCATCTCTATGGAGCTTCTCCATCGTTTCTCATTTATGTGACCTAGCGGCGATGCCAAATAAGCGTGGGATTCAAATCATTCGATCGTTGCCTCTTTGTATTAATGTTATAGACCGATGACTCTTCAAGAGTAAGAACATATAACCCATTCACCAATGGAGTATGACAATAGAACATATCTTTGAAATAAAGAGAACAACCATTGTTCACGGATCTAAAGTCATAACCTTCGCTTGTAAACATGAAGCGAAATAATGTTCTTGGAAAGAGATGGAACACAATAACAATTATTCAATTCCAAAACTAATCACGAAGGTAAAGACAATGGCATGGTGCCAACACCACCGCATGACAACTTTTGCTCCATTGCCAACGCCAAGATCCACTTCGCTCCTCCTCAAACTTCTACTTCTTCTTAGCCCCGCAACGATTTGCAAATGTGAGCAACCGATCCGGTATCAAATACCCAAGAATCGATAGATGAAGTAGCAAGATTGATTTCTATAACATTTATACCTGGAGCGGAAGTCGTACTTCCCTTCTTTTTCTCAAGATCCTCCAAGTACTTTGGGTAGTTCCTTTTCCAATGTCCCGATTGCTTACGAGAGTAGCAATCGCATCGAGCAGGCCCTTCTTGACTTGCTTGGCCTTAGAAGCGCTCGCGATCTCATCGGGAACTAACTTTCTTTGACCGCGCCTTTCTTTACATAGGGCTTGCCCTTGCCTTTCTCGCATCATCATCCCATGATGGCTGCTTTTCTTAATGCTTTCCTCGGTGATTTTAGCATCCCATGCAACTCGACCAAGGTCTTGTCCATGTTGTTCATGTGATAGTTCGAATGAATGGCTCAAAGCTCAAGGGGCGATGAAGAATCACATCAAGTAGCCAACTCTTGGCTAAGGGAAAACCAAGCTTTCCGGACTCTCAATGTAGCCAATCATCTTAATCACATGAGGGTCGACGGATTCCCTCTCGCAAGCTGCACGCAAACAAGGACTTTGAAGTGTTGAACCTCTCAGCCCTTGTTTGGTTCTCAAACATACCACGCAACCCCACAATGATATTGTAGGCATCGTGTTCTCATATTGCTTCAAGCTCAGAGGACATTGTGGCAAGCATGAGATGACTCACATCAAGGTAATCATTCGTTTGCTTCTCATAAGCTTTCCGTGCACCACGTAGCATTATCGGGCAAGTCATCGGGATAAGGAGACTCAAGGACATGCTCCTTGCGCTCTTGCTTGAGAACAATTCTCAAGTTGCGATACCAATCCAAAAGTTCGTTCCATTGAGTTTTTCTTTCTCAAGAATAGATCGCAAATTAAAAGAACTGGATGCGGCATTAGTTGACATGATCTACAACAAAGAATACGCAAAGTTTAGCACTATGTTTATGTTCATATTTTATTAAACTATTTAACAAAAGACTCCCACTATGTGTTTTGCAACAAAACTCTCTCTAAGTTACATAGTGGGTCAAGATCCTCATTTCATTAGTTCCTAGTGAGCTTTGGCATCACGGCTAGAAGACTAGTGACATGGGTAAGCAACACCTTGCTAATCACATCCCTATGTGACTCTTGCTTGTTGGGTGACATCAATATGTCCCGCCCCAACCTATGCCCCAAGGTCCAAAACTGTTTTGATAACCTTGTTAAGTAAACCAATACTATGCATGTGGATGTCGACATCCACCCTATTAGATCAAGATAGTTGATGGTACCGCTTTGGCGGACCTACCAAACAATGATCATGATTCTTATAGGCGCGACAATTGGAAGGGCATCAAAACAAATTCTTAATTTTTCTTGAGAGAAGCTATTCTATCATGAAAACTAACCCTTAGTTGGTATGGCATGAAAGAATAGTATGACAAGAAATAAACATCACATGCATATAATCACATTATACTGTGAATGGTATGGCATTTTGTATCGTAGTGGTCGCCATCGCCATGGTTCCACGGTGATATTCTTCGCCACACTTCTTGTCCTCTTTGTCATCATGCTTGAAGCCTCCATAGCAAAGAACTAAACTATTACAACTAATAGGTAGCAAATGAATTACATGAGGAGCTCAAGCATCACAAGTCGACACGCAGGTCGTTATACAATTAAAGAACGACCTCAACCCTACTGTGATTAATACGACACACAGTCAGCCAAAACACACATGCATCACATATGCATCTATGCCATACCATTCACATCATTCCCTGCAAAAACAAGTTAAGCGTAGAACATATTCTACCGTCCTGACATGAATGTGTTTCTATAACAATCTATGCGTGTACATAGATCGCATCTATGAAATCGCTATGAAAATCTCATCGGGCCGATCAAATCAACCCAAATCCGAGCCATTCAAAATGTCTCAATTTTCATTAGATCAATCACATCAATCATCGCGATCGGTATGCTTGAGGAGACCGCAACACACGACCTCGATCTGTTGGCTCAATCTCATCGTTGGCTTGTGATTAGCCCCGATGGTGTTACCGGTAGGTGAGGGCAAGTCGCGCGTACATCAAAGAAGGAGCACGAACTAATCTTTTGGCCACATGATGCTATCAACTCATACATATTCCAACCCCTTATGACCGATTGATCTAGTCCGTAATAGATCCAATCTATTACAACCGCATATCAACATATGCGCTGATCCAGATCGCAAACTAAGCAAGATGGCTCTGATACCACTAAAGGATCGTGCGTAGGCTACGATAGCAGAAAACAAAACTTTTCTACCGCGCACACAAGAACATCATGCTTAAGGAGGGATCATGGATCGTTACCACTAGACGCCTTGCAGCAATGAAGAAGAGTTGGAGAAGCCGATCCAACCACGCGTCGAGGTAGTAGTGGAAGTAGTCGATCGTCCCGAACCGATCGTCTCCTCCACGCGATCAACCACACCACGAGCGGATCCAATCGTAGGTTGTTGATGCCGATCAACGCCGCAACGAGCAGCATCTCCACCGGTATCCACCGTGCGGGGTGGGCGCCGATCGCGAGTGTACCAAGACTCGCGAGCGGCTAGGGTTTGGCTCAGGAGGTGGCGGCTACGGATTAGCTCGGGATTATCAGATGCGTTCCCTCAGCCCCTCGCCTCCATATATATAGACCTCCTCACTTGGGCCTCGTGGACCGAGGCCCAATAGGAGTCTATCCAGGATCTCTATCCGAATTGAGCCCATATCCGAATCACATTGAATTAGTGTTCCAACCCGTTAAGTGTGCGACCACAGCAGGTTCACGTATACTTGGTCACGACCGAAACACCTTTCCGGTCACCGTGTTAATAGCGGCCTCTAGTAAGACATATTAACCCCAAAGTATACGTAAAGATCATATCATTTGAACTCGTAATGTTCTCATGTACTAATCCTTTGCCTCACAATATAGATTAAGCTCAAGGCGAGGCCTGTGTCATCCTCTTAATAGCTCAATAACTCTCTCGATTCCGTGATGGATTATAAACTCGTGATTGACTCCTCAATCATCTTGGCATGGCCATGCACTTTCATAATCCATTACATCGAGGGGCCCAGAGATATCTCTCCCATAAGGAGGGGCAAATTCTATCTTGATCATTCACATCCCACTACATGTTTCATGGCAAACCCAAAGACTACTTTTATGACTACCCGCCACGGAGTAGTGTTTAGTAGTCCCAAAGTAGCTACTACGCATCTTTGGGAACCATGATGATCTCAAGTCTAAGGATTCCACATAAACACTACTTGAGACCAAGCGATGACACATGGAATCTCTGCGAAGTGTCTCATGGCGGGTCTATCCAACATATGTTCACTAACACATGTCCATATTATTGATTTGGTATCTCCATACCATGATCCATGAGACATGATCATCAATCAATACATATGCTGATCTTTGAATCATATTTGTTCCTCATATGAAATATAATCAGGGATCATTTAGAAATAGCAACATTTTGACATTAAGAGTCTCATGAATAAGTCACATACTCATTGATCAATAATGATAATGTCTATTTCAAGGAACAAAGCAATGTATCATAAACATAGTATGTGATATATTCAACATCTCCATGTTGCCTCTAGGGCATATCACCAACAAAGTTTTGGGCCGAGGCTATAGCCACCGTGTGCTATGTTTCAAATCGTGTTTTTCTCAGGGCACACTTGCATCGCACCTCTTATGAGTTGAGATATGGGCGAAAGCCCAGCGTCTCACATTTCTGAGTGTTTGGATGTAAGTGCTTTATTTTGAAGTCCGGGAACCTAGATAAATTCGAGTCACATTTTTGTGATGGGATCTTTCTAGGTTACTCGCCTTCTTCGCGGGCTTATAGGGTCTGGAACTGCGAGACTAGTAAAATAGTAGAGACCTGCGATGTGACCTCGATGAGGCCAGTCCGGGGACTAGGCCCGATATCTCAGGTTCTTTAGAGCAGTCCGAGACCATCTTTGTGGATGATGAGAACGATGGAGATGAGGGTTGTCTACCCGATCCTGTTCCTCATCCTCCTCCCCCTGAGATGCCTTCTTCCACTGCACCATGAGGCGATCAGCCCATGCCTTCTGCTTCTTCTGGAGCTAGTGGCTCTGTTCCTACCTCATCAGCTCATGAGGTAGACGCCACTTCTTCATCTCACCCTGGACCTCCCCGAAACATCCAAAAATACCATCCTTCCGAGCAGATTATTGGAGACCTTTTTGAGCGTGTCACACGCTCAAAGTCAGGACTGTCTCAGTTCTGTCTCCATTCTGCCTTCATTGCCTCGTTTGAGCCCAAGGATGTGCGTCATGCATTATCTGATGAGTCTTGGGTCAATGTCATGCATGAGGAATTAGATAATTTCGAGAGAAACAAGGTCTGGTCGCTTGTTGAGCCTCCTCGAGGTCACAATGTCATTGGGACTAAGTGGGCGTTCAAGAACAAGCAGAGTGAGGATGGGGTGTTTATTCTAAATAAGGCTAGACTGGTAGCTCAGGGCTTCTCCCAGGTTGAGGGTCTAGATTTTGAGGAGACCTTTGCCCCTGTAGCTAAACTTCAGGCCATTAGAATCTTGCTTGCCTTTGCAGCTTCTAAGGGTTTCACGCTTTACCAGATGCATGTCAAGAGTGCCTTCCTCAATGGCTTTATTGAGGAAGAAGTCTATGTCAGACAGCCTCTAGGTTTCGAGAATCCCAAATACCCAAACCATGTCTATAAGCTTTCCAAAGCATTGTATGGACTTAAGCAGGCCCCTAGAGCTTGGTATAAGAGACTTAAGTCCTACCTGTTGAGTCATGGTTTTGAGATGGGTAAGGTGGATAAGACCTTGTTCATTCGCCGGCATGGCACTGATCTTCACGCTCGTCGCATGATTTATGTGGATGACATTATCTTTGGCGACTCTTCTCATGCTCTCGTTTCACAGTTCTCGGATGTCATGAGCACCGAGTTTGAGATGAGTATGATGTGTGAGTTGACTTTCTTCCTTGGCTTCGGATCAAGCGAGACTCGGGAGGTACTTTCTTGCATCGAGGCAAGTACACTCGTGACCTCTGAGGCAGCTTTGACATGGGTGATGTTGTAGCGGTGTCAACTCCCATGGCTTCTCTGACTTCACTTGTCGTCTAAGCCTTGGTATCTTCTATATCTTTTCGAGATGAGGATGGCGAGCAGTTGACCAAAAAATGCATCACATATTGAAGCATGATCGGCTCCCTCTTGTACCTCTTGATTTACATTGCCTCGAGACCGGACATACACAATTATCATGTTGCTTTGAGCTTTGTGCGGTGCTATGTGATGGTTTGCTTGTAGACCGTGTATGTGGAGGACTTCGGAGCTAGGTCATGGTGAGGCGAGGAGGACCGGGACTAGGCACAGGAGGTGCTGAGGTCCAGACGATCAACGATGTCGAAGATGATCGAGGCTTGTGAGGTGATTGCGAGTCGGGAGACGAGGAACCGGAATTGGAGCTACCGGTGACGGACACGACGGGCGACGACGGGAGAACCGGGACTAGGCTCAGGGAGGAGTCGGAGGTCTAGACGATTTGGAGGTCGGTTGCGGTCGTGCGTGACGGAGCAGACCGGACTAGACTCTCGGTGGAGTCGGAGGTCTCGGTCGATGTCGGATGGGCCGCGGCGGGCGTGACGAGGATCGGGACTAGACTCGGGAGGAGTTGAGGTCCAGACGGCCAAGATGCGGGTGCGGTCATGTGCGTGAGCGGGCTGGACTAGGCTCGAGGGAGGAGTCGAGGTCGGTCGGTCAAAGGTGCGGTTGCGGAAGCTTAGGGAAGGTGCTTGAGGGCAAAATGGTAATTTGACTCAAGCAATGGAGGTGGAGGCGATTTCCTCCAAAATCTGGTTTGACCCATTACCTCATTTGTGTGTGTGAGGTTTGAGTGAGGGTTGTATGACACTTCTTGAAATCCCGTTCTAGTATGTGGGCTAGTTGTTAAAAGGGGATGGAGAGCAAGGAGTGGATCATCCATCCAGGCAATGAGTTAGCAAAAGGAGTGTGCTGTGTGTGTGTTCTCTGTGAGCAAGCAGTGAGCTGGTGTCTTGAGCTCAGCGTGTGTATTCAAGAGAGAACCATGTAGTGAGATGGTTGTAACCCTTGTATAAGCATTCATCTCTCTGTATCTGAATCCATTTGAGTAATCTTGAGTTTGAGTTATCAGCAATTTCCAGTTCTTCTGTTCTCAGTTGTTTCTCTGCCTCTTTGTGTTTTGAGTAATTCTTGTTTGAGAAATATGCAAAATGGTTTGATCTGAACTGGGAGATACCCAAAGGCCATTTGGCTACCCCTTCCCAAGATTAAAATTTAGATTCAATGCATATCCTCTTTTCTCACTCGTGGGCAATTTTCCTCTGTTCTCCAAAACCTAGGGTTTGATGTCAGGGGAGTGTTGGTTCTCTTGATTTCGCTTGAAGAGTTGGCTCAAGATCAGTGTGGTCTTGCCGTGTGATCATTTCCTGGTGAATTGCAAGACCCTATGTGCAAAGGATCAGAGAATGGAGAGAAATGTGGAAATCTCTCAAGTTTTCATAACTTTTGTCAGATTATTGATTTCTTGCTCATTTGATGGACTCTCTTGTTCTCTAAGGTCTCGGTGTTATTTGGAACAATTTCTAGCCCTTTGGCCTAAAAAGAGCAGCTTGTTCATTGAATTTCCCTGAAATCCTCAATTTCAGTTTTTACTGCTTGCTGTTTTTCAGCAGCAATTTCAGCAAGACTGCAGTCTGAAATCTTTCTTCAGTTTTTGTTTCAGCTGGACTGCATTCCTGTTTTCAGCATTGCATTCTCTTGCAGATTTCAGCCAAACTACAGTGCAGATTTCAGCCTATTTGCAGTGCAGATTTCAGCCAAACTGCAGTGCAGATTTCAGCCAAAGTCCATTTTCAATTTGTCTCTGTTTTCAGTAGCAGCTGCTGCCTCTTTTATTTTCAGTTTGCTCTATTTTCTGCAGCAGCCCCTGATTTCAATTTCTCGGCAAATTTGTTTTCAGCTTCCAGTGAGCAAATTTATTCTTGCTTCTTAGCTTCTGTAGCCAGTGGAGAAGAAAAGGTGTGAATACGTGGGTGATTTTTGAAGGCACCATTCACGCCCCCTCTGTTGCCATTTCCGATCCTACATTATTCGAAGTATTCTCCTCATGATTAATTTAATAATTCATTGAAGCACGTGAGTATTTAATTATATCATTGATGTTTATTAGTAAAGTTTAGTATATTCTTATTTACTACCACTTTTTCTAAAGTTGCCGTTGAGGCTTAGTTATCGATGATAGGCTAATGGCGGGGTTTAGACTTTAAATCATGTCTTTCTAATTTAAATATGTATTTCATGTTAAACGGTTACGACATATCGTTTAACTTTATGAAGCTGCTTGATTTTGTCATTTAATTAAATCTACCACTGAGATTAATGGTTGCATGTTAAATGTTAGGGCATATATTTTAATTATAATTAAGGATAATCTTTAATTTAAATCCTTACATTTATAGTCAAGCATAGTATCAAATTTATTTTCCTTAACTTTAACTTGGTTGTATTTTCAACAGGAGTCTTTATTAAATTTAGAATCATCTTTTATTAATGCCTTAACTTAATAACTAGATTAAGACAAATAATAAAGGTACATTACTTATTCATATATGGTAATTAACCAAATATTAAATCCTAAATAATCTCATTTACATCCTAATAAAATATGTTGGCTTCCATGGATTCATTTCCATATTTTCCCTTGATTTGTATTAACTGAAACGGATTAATAAAAATAAAACCGAAATGAAAACAAAATGCGCACAAAGGGAGTTCGAACCCGCGACCTGTGCTTCCACTACTAACTCGGCTAGCCAACTGGGCACTATCCCTTTCAGTGTATGAGAGGGGGTTTTAAAATAGAAGAAGCGAGTGCGTACGTGTGGAGATCAAAGGGAGTCGGTGGTAAAGCAGGGAGCGGCAAGGCGGGTAGTGTGGCGGTCTTGTCGGCGGGAGTTGGCCAGAGAGGCTAGGGGAACCACTAAAATGGATTAAGGGAGAGGTGAGGAAGCTTTGGGAGGTGGCGCGTTAGTCAGGGCGGTGACGAGGTGGGCCAGTGGCGAGGCTCGGCGGCCGGGGCGGGAGTGAAACGAGATGGCGATGCCGGTGTGGAGAAAAGGGAGAACCCAGGTGCGCATGAGCAAGCAGGAGGTACAGGGGTGCTCACCATCGACTTGGCGGGGCCGGAGGGGAACTAATGGGAACGGGGTCCCGATCTTCTAACAGGTTCTGGATAAGTTCGATTTGGTGGAGTCGCGACACAAATCGATCGACTTCGAACAACACGTCCGAACCCCGCAATCGCAGCACCACATCTCCTCGGGTTATCAACGCGCAGCCGGTTAACCTTGCCAAGAAGGCTAATCCTCGCTGCGAATCGAAGAACACAAGCAAGAACAAGGAAGATCACTCTGAATTGCAGATGTATTGATATAGCACTCGAAAGTTGGGGTCTCACAAACCGATGAGCAGCGAAACTGTTCAAAGACAGATTTAATCTAAGCAAAACCCAACCCTAATGGTGGGGTGGCGGCTGTATATAAAGGAGTAAGGCGTGCAAAACCCTGGACGCGTCCTTAATGGACTCCAACACGATACAAAGCGAGCGGCCCAAAAGTCGGTGTCGCAGCACCGACAGATTCTGGACGTCCACTTGTTTCGACGATTCCCGTTGACTCAGAAGGAATTTTGATATGAGACCAGAGCCATTGGAAAGGTTATCTTCTCAGATTTTCATACATATGTGGAACGTCCAAAACGGGGTCCGGATGCGATCTGGGTGTCCGTTTTAGTGCGGCCTGGTCCTGGACTCGAATTGGATTGAAGTCGGCTTGAGTTGGACATCCAACATGATTCGACCACCCTTGCTGGACTCGTGCACCTCGTAGCCCTTCTCCAAGTACTTCTTGATCCTCTCCATGGTTCCTAATCATAATTAAATCATTAGGTAGTAATCGATTCTCAAATGAACAAAAAGAAGTACTTAGGAACGAGCTCACATGTAAATTCAATTGTCGGGCGTGAGCTCTAGTGATTGGTCCTTGAATATCAAGTGGAGGAGTGTTGTGTATATCCAAAGAAGTGATGTCCTCATCATCCTCCCCCTCTTGAAGCGGAGTTGTCCTCAACTCAGTCTCATCTTCTTCTCCCAAGCATGGCTTCAAATCTGAAATGTTAAAGGTGGGACTAACCCCAAACTCGGGAGGCAACTCAAGTTTATATGCATTATCATTTATCTTCTCAACTATCTTAAAAGGACCAGCAGCTCTAGGCATCAATTTTGACTTTCTTAACTCAGAAATCTATCCTTTCATAAGTGCAACCAAATAAAATCACCGGTTCAAGTTTAACATCCTTTCTACCTTTACTACTAGTAATCCTATATTTTTCATTCATCTTTTCAATGTTTGCCTTAGTAGTCTCATGCATTTTGAGAATAAAATCAGCACGCTCCTTAGCATCATTATGAACTCTCTCACTAGTAGGCAAAGGTAAAATATCAATAGGGCACGGGATTGAATCCATACACTACCGAAAAGGACTTACCTTGGTGGTGGAGTGTTCCGCTCGATTATATGCGAACTCAACATGCGGCAAACACTCTTCCCATAGCTTCAAATTGTTCTTCAAAATAGCTCTCAACATGGTAGACAATGTGCGGTTCACCACCTCGGTTTGGCCATCGGTTTGTGGGTGACATGTGGTGAGAACAACAACTTTGTACCCAACTTGTTCCATAGAGTACGCCAAAAGTGACTCAAGAACTTGGCATCACGATCCGAAACAATAGTAGAAGGCATACCATGCAAACGAACTATCTCTTTGAAAAGAGGTCACAATATGAAGCGCATCATCGGTTTTATGACATGGGATAAAGTGAGCCATCTTAGAAAAACGATCCACAACAACAAAATGCTATCCTCCCTCTTAGTCTGGGCAACCCTAAAACAAAGTCTATAGAAATATCGCCTTACGGAATAGAAGGAGCAGGAAGTGGCATATATAAACCATGTGGATTCAAGCGAGACTTAGCTTTTTGACATGTAGTGCAGCGAGCCACAAACCGCTCAACATCTCGCCTCATCTTTGGCCAAAAGAAGTGTGTGGTCAGAACGTCCTCCGTCTTCTTAGCACCAAAATGTCCCATCAAACCGCCTCCATGCGCCTCTTGCAACAACAAAAGACGAACGGATCCAACTGGAATACATAGGCGGTTAGCTCTAAACAAAAACCCATCATTGATCACGAATTTATTCCATGCTTGACCCTCTTTACAATGCAACAACACATCCTTAAAATCAGCATCAAAAGCATATTGTTCTTTAATAGTTTCAAGACCAAAAATGCGACAATCAAGTTGAGACAACATGGTATAGCGTCGAGACAAAGCATCAGCAATCACATTATCCTTCCCTTTCTTGTGTTTAATGACATAAGGAAAAGATTCAATAAATTCAACCCACTTAGCATGTCTACGATTCAAATTGGTTTGACTACGAATATGCTTAAGTGATTCATGATCGGAATGAATGACAAATTCTTTAGGCCATAAATAGTGTTGCCACGTCTCTAAAGAACGAACAAGAGCATACAATTCTTTATCACATGTGGAATAATTAAGAACAGGACCATTCAATTTTCGCTAAAGTGGGCAACAGGTTTGCCTTCTTGCATCAAAACACCACCAATACCAATTCCGCTAGCATCACATTCAAGTTCAAAAGTCTTACCAAAATCCGGAAGTTGGAGCAATGGTGCGTGCGTAAGCTTGTCCTTTAAAAGATTAAAGGACTCCTCTTGTGATGGCCCCCAATGGAACACAACTCCCTTCTTTGTCAACTCAATCAACGGTGTCGCAATAGTGCTGAATTCTTTGACAAAGCGGCGATAAAATCTGCAAGGCCAAGAAAACTCCGCACTTGGGAGGCTAGGTGGGCGTGGGCCAACTCCATATCGCCTCCACCTTGGCTCTATCAACCTCAATTCCCTGTGGATTCATAACATAGCCAAGAAAAGAGACTCAATCCGTGCAAAAGGTGCACTTCTCAAGGTTACCAAACAAACGTGCATCTCTCAAAGCATTAAAACAACACGTAAACGAGTTGAATGTTCATCCATGGACTTGCTATAAATCAAGATATCATCAAAGTAAACGACCACAAATTTGCCAATGAAAGGACGCAAAACCTCGTTCATTAATCTCATGAAAGTGCTAGGTGCATTAGTTAAACCAAAAGGCATGACTAACCACTCATACAAGTGAACTTAGTTTTAAAAGCGTTTCCATTCATCGCCAAGTTTCATTCTTATTTGGTGGTATCCACTACGCAAGTCAATCTTTGTGAAAATTATAGCACCACACAACTCATCAAGCATGTCGTCTAGCCTAGGAATAGGATGACGATACTGTATAGTAATGTTGTTAATGGCTCTACAATCTACACACATACGCCAAGAACCATCTTTTTTGGGAACCAAAAGAACAGGAACAGCACAAGGACTAAGGCTCTCACGTACGTACCCACGGTCCAAAAGGTCTTGGACTTGGCGCTGAATCTCCTTAGTCTCTTGGGATTGGTCTGTCGCCGCACGGTTTGGCAAGCTCGCTCTGTGGATCAAATCAATCGGTGCTCAATACCTCGAATGGGTGGAAGTCCGGAGGTATCTCATCGGGAAAACATCTCTAAACTCCGCAAAGGTTAGTGAGGAGAGGCAAAGTGTAAGGCATATTATCAAGAGAAAATAAAGCATCTTTGCACACAAAAGCATAGCATGTATCATTAACATCATCAATTGCAGCATGGTCTGATTTTGTGGCAAGCATAACAGAATTTTTCAAATGGGTTACTTGCTGTTTTCAGATTTATCATGTTCCTTTGGATCATTAGCGAGTGACTCTCCCCTATCGGCCTCTATAATCTCGGTGGGGTCAAAAGCGATAAAGTAACTTTCTTTCCCTTATGCATAAAAGTGTATGTGTTACTACTACCATGGTGTAAAGCATCATTATCAAATTCCCAAGGTCAACCCAATAAAAGAGAGCAAGCTTGCATGGGAACCACATCGCAATCAACATGATCAACATAAGCACCAATGGAAAAATGGACTCGGCATGTTTGCGTTACCTTAGCTTTTCCAGAGTCATTTAACCATTGAATATGGTATGGATGTGGATGCGGTCGCGTGGTCAAGCCAAGCTTCTTGACCAAGTCAGAACTCACCATGTTGTTGCAACTTCCTCCATCAATGATGAAACGTGCACGCCGGTTCTTGATTGCAAAGAAGGTTCGAAACAAATTATGGCGTTGAAGTTTATCGGGTTGTTGTACCTACGTGCTGAGGATGCGCTGCACAATGATGCTCCGTAGCGTCGCTGTGGACGCCGCACCAAGGACGAGGTCGTCATCACCACTGCCATTATCGTCCGAGGCGTGACAACATCATCATCCTCCTCGACATCCGGCGTCGATGTAGCCTCCATCTTCTATGGCGATGTATGCCCGTTGGCTAGGGCAATTCTTCTGCACATGACCAAGTCCATGGCAGCGGTGGCACTGAATGCCGGAGGAGCGGCCCGTTGAAGCCACGGAAGAAGAACTCTTAGCTGGATCCTGCAAAGAATGTTTTGTAGAATCTGCAAGGCGTGTCGTGGAAGGTGGCTTCGGTGGCGCTGCTGCCATCTTGTTCACAGGTGGTGGAGCAGAATGAAAACTCGAAGAAGACTTGGGCAGTCCCGTCGATGTAGTCATTCGCGGTGTGTAGAAGGGTCGTCCGGTGCGTGCCTTAGCTGATTCTGTGCGGCCCTGCAATTTTTTTTCGCAAGCATAGCAAGGTGGAACAAGCGGTTGTGATATTAAATTCTTTATAATCAACAATGTCCCGAATTTCACGCCGTAACCCCGTAGAAATGACAAATCTTATCCTCCGTGTCCTCAACAACCCCACAACGCACCATACCCTTTTGAAGCTCAAGATAATAGTCTTGAGCAGAACTATCACCTTGTTCTAAGCGCTGTAATTTTTTCTCAATTCAAGTTTATATGAGGGAGGAACAAAACGATTACGCATAGCTTCTTTTAAGCGCTCCCATGTATCAGGTTGTAAGCGCATGGTACTTAGTTCATTCCACCAGATAATAGCAAAGTCCTTAAACTCACTAGTAGCTTGTCTAACTCTATGTTGCTCGGGAACTAAGTGAGAGTTAAACTTACGCTCTCTTGTCATCTCCCAATCAAGATATATTTCAGCATCATAAAGACCGAAAAAGATGGAATGATAAACTTGACTTTAGCAAAGGGTCGTCGTTACCATGGCGGTTCGGTTATTACCTCCCATACCATGTCGGTTTTTTGAAGACGACGACGTAGTCGTGCATCTTGTGTCGCCCGCCGATCAATGTTGCCATCTGCATCATACTCTGTGGCGTCATCATGATGATGGCCGTCATTGACAGGTGGTAGGCGTGCCTCCAATGTGTCCATCCGACCAGTGAGGTCAACCATCCGCCGCTCCACCCGCTCAATGCCTTCCGTGGTGTTCAAGCGGGTAATGGCGGCGACGATGGTGTCCAATCTCGCCGAGATCGGTGAGTGAAGCATTTTGTTTGTCGGCGCGACTTGTAGCCGGCGCGACTAACACACTCGTTGAAATCGACCGGTGTCCCGTCCTCTTCGTTTCTGCCATGGTTAGTGGAAATACGGGGAAAACAAAAGGATTATCCCTATCAACTACAAAGGAAGGCGGTGGGAACCCGCAAAGGAAGTGACTTACCAAGCTCTTACAAGTGTTCTTACCAAAGCAAGGCAAAGGATACCTGGAGAGTGTGATCCGGCGATTGCAAGGGTCGAAGCGTGCTATCCTAAGTAGGTATATGGAGCTTGGCGGGCCAATTATATTAGTGGAACACAAATCAATAACGAGATAGCAATCTTGAATAAATGTCCAAAATCTCGATCCTAGTTCTTTGGTCTAAATGTGTCCTATAACAGGTATGATATGATGAACAAGGAGTCAAGAACAGAATAGTAAGGCAAAGACAGCAACAAACATGGCCAGGCAATGAGAACTTAACTCAGGGGCAATGAGAACTTAACTCAGCATAAGCACAAAACAATTGAAGCTCTGTCACCTAAAACTATGCTCTGTCACGGTTATTTTTTTTAGGCCACCGATAGCACTCGCAGCACTATCCTAGGTGCCGAAAATTTCTTTTTTTTCTTTTTATTTTTGTTGTATTTTTTTCGCAAAGCAGAGCACAGGAATAGGAACCACACAAAGTTTCACCTTAATCTGATGTAAGGTGTGGCCTACAGAAAATGATGAATGTGCTAAAAATTCGGTGATGAAATTTCGGAGCTCGAGTACTCAACTTTCCAGGCCGAATTTGGGCAAAATAAATTCACCAAACTTAATTTAATTTAATTTCACCCAACTTCAAAAAAAAATCGCCTGATTTCAAGTCCGTATGCAAAAGTTATGGCTGTTTGAAGTAGGGCCTCCGAGTTATGGTTTTTGTGATGGCCGAAACTACGATCGGGTAGAATCAATTGGTGAACATTGGGGCCGGAAGCTCGGGGAAACGTGGTGGATGGTGCTGGGCGATCACGAGACACGATGGATGACTCAAACAGAGGGTGGGATATGGGTGGGAAAACAAAAATTGACGGCTAGGGTTTGTATGAAAGGTAGCGGAAGCAAGACAATCCGACTAGGGTTTGTATGAAAGGTAGCGGAAGCAAAACAACCCGAAACAAAACACGATCTAAACCAGCAATACAACTCGACTAAGGACACAAACTCAACACTACGGACTCTGGAATCAAATTGTGCAAAAGGCTAAACACGATCTAGGACAGGAAGCAACCTATGACTACAATTTTTTTTAGGGCTTTTTCTTGGACTCTAGGATGAAATCGAAAACAACAAGATGGGTAAACTCGAACCTGGAGGAACACCAAGCTCGATTACCACTTAATGGGAGCGGGTCCCGATCTTCCAACAGTTCGGATAAGTTCGATTTGGTGGAGTCGCGACACAAATCGATCCGGCTTCCGAACAACACGTCCCGAACCCCGCAATCGCAGCACCACGTCTCCTCAGGTTATCAACCGCGCGCAGCCCGGTTGACCTTGCCAAGAAGGCTAATCCTCGCCTGCGAATCGAAGAACACAAGCAAGAACAAAGAAGATCACAACTGAATTGCAGATGTATTGATATAGCACTCGAAAGTTGGGGTCTCACAAACCGATGAACGGCAAAACTGTTTAAAGACAGATTTAATCTAAGCAAAACCCAACCCTAATGGTGGGGGTGGCGGCTGTATATAAAGGAGTAAGGGGCGTGCAAAACCCTGGGACGCGTCCTTAATGGACTCCAACACGATACAAAGCCGAACGGCCCAAAAGTCGGTGTCGCAGCACCCTGACAGATTCTGGACGTCCACTTGTTTCGACGATTCCCGTTGACTCAGAAGGAATGTTGATATGAGACTAGAGCCATTGGAAAGGTTATCTTCTCAGCTTTCCATACATATGTGGAACGTCCAAAACGGAGTCCGGATGCGATCTGGGTGTCCGTTTTAGTGCGGCCTGGTCCTGGACTCCGAATTGGATTCGAAGTCGGCTTGAGTTGGATATCCAACATGATTCGACCACCCTTGCTGGACTCGTGCGCCTCGTAGCCCTTCTCCAAGTACTTCTTGATCCTCTCCATGGTTCCTAATCATAATTAAATCATTAGGTAGTAATCGATTCTCAAATGAACAAAAAGAAGTACTTAGGAACGAGCTCACATGTAAATTCTGATGAGGACATCACTTCTATTGATATGAACACCCCTCTTACTGCTTCCATGAAAGATGGGCAAGGTCCAATCACTCGGGCACGTGCTCGTCAACTCAACTATCAGGTAAACTCGTTTTTAGGAGTCAATAATATTTCCGCTGAGCATTCGATACTTCCTAAGACTTGTGATTTTCTTGTCCTTAGGAACCATGGAGAAGAACCACGCGAGTTCAAGTGTAGAAGTGGAACCGTCAAGCGCAATCCAAGTCATATTCGCGAGTTCGATTCAGATTCGGCCTTCGTAACAACGTCTATTTCAAACGACCATAATTTTTAATCCAGAAGGCTTCTTGGGGCCCGTGAGTACTCGTTGGAAAGATCTTGAAGTCTATTTTCAGATGGATCTGGTCTCACCTCCAAACTCCATCCGAGCAGATCAGAAACTGCAAAACAAGTCACGTCACTTTTTCAGTCCGAGTCAAAGTGGGCTGAGGGCCTTGTAAATTGGGCTATTTGGGCCGGTACTGTTCACGTGAACAGTACCACGTCCGCATGAACAGTAAAACTGATTAGTACCACCTCCCTTTTCATTAGATAAGTGTGGCTTCCCCCTTCCCTATTTAAGGAGGTCACACCCCTCTAGTTTTCTTGGGTTTTCTTAAAGATTATTCTGCTTAGCAGTTTCACCGCATGTTCGGTTGAGAAACCCCACTTGTGAACTCAAACTTTATTCGCAATACAATTTCATATTGCGTCTTAAACTCTCTTGCTTGTGTTCTCGATTCGCTTGCAGGAGATAGCCTTCTTGGCGAGGTCAACCGTGTTCGGCACGGTTGATAACCAACGGAGCAGTGGTGTAGTGATTGCAAGGGGTTCGATCTGTTTTGGTCGGAGCATTTGGATCATCAACGTCGAGATCTCCACAATCGATTTATCAGTACCTTTCAGAAGATCGGGCCATCGTCATATCAGTTGGTATCAGAGCAACGGTTGCCCGTGAGGTAATTCTTGTATCCCTAGTTAGTAGATTGGTTTTATTTCCTATAGTCCAAAAGAATTAATTCATTGTCCAAACCCGTTGTGCCTTTCAATCTGTTAGTTTTGGTTTGCTAAATTGAATTTGTGTCCATATTAACATTGTCTAGTTGCTGGTCATATCTTTATTCCATTAAAAATCCAAACAAAGAAAATTCCTCACCCAAACCCTAATTTTCAAATTCGGCTGATTTTTCCTTTCTCTGCAACCGCCACCAAAAACGCCATATCTTTTGATTCCGAGATTAGTTTTGAGTGAGACCACCGCCAT
This sequence comes from Bonia amplexicaulis, assembly GCA_036346245.1. Taxonomy (NCBI): domain Eukaryota; kingdom Viridiplantae; phylum Streptophyta; class Magnoliopsida; order Poales; family Poaceae; genus Bonia; species Bonia amplexicaulis. Next base: position 10,896,304 of record CM070765.1, read on the forward strand.
TAGATTCAGAAATTCCTTATCCATCTATATGTAAAATTTCACGTCATTCCAGCAAGGAATTTAAGAGATATATGCGGTGAAAGTTGACCCAATTATCTGTTTTGAATCTGCAATAGTCAACAGTTGTGATTTTTGTGCGAATTTCTGTGTCGGGATTCAGAAGTTGGCTCCAAAAGAAAATATGTAGAAAAAGCCGTCAGAAAACAGATAAAAAAATAATCAGTGAAAAAGAGGCATCTGACAAAAAGTTACGGCCAAAATACCGACATGCTGTCCAGTGGACAGAAATCTTCAGTTTTTTAATTTTGAGTCAATCCTTGTGCTCTTCAATTCCAAATTGCATTGGATTGAATTATCTTGTATTTACCACTCCTACACATTGTCATACACTTGATTTTAGCCTTCTTCCATTCTTGGTTGGTCAGCAACATAGGCTAAGTGTTGAATCGGACTATAATTCAATTCTATGCAATTCTGAAATTACGATTGTTCTCCATTGCTACCATATTGTGCCTTCCAAGCTACACCTACTCTTGATCAGAACAGGTTCCCTCTTGCAATCGTACCCACGCTCGACACGATGTCACGAACCAGCCACCGGTTGTACCACCTGCTGCATTGGTAAGAACACTTGTAAGGCGTGATAAGGCGCTGAGAGTGTGTGATTCTACTTCCGCCACCTAGTAGTTGATAGGGATAATACCTTTGTGTTGTCTTTTGTTTGCTACTAACCATGGCGGTGAGGCGTCGATGCGCAAGAGTGTGTTTTAAGGGAGAGCTCATGGCGCTTTTGGATGAACAACGCGCGCCATTCTCGATGACATCGATAGGAAGATGGATACAATGCAACGTTCCATTAATGAGAGCATTGCAACACTCACTACACGCCTTGAAAGAATGGTGAATCGGCCACCAAACAATGGAGGCCAAGATCATGAGGAGGGAGATGATAATGAGAGACAAAACCGTAACGCCGGTGCTGCACGGCCACGACACCGTCCTCATCAGAACCGTCATGGTATGGGAGGTAACAATAATTTTCAGTATCACAATGCTCATGTTCATGATGACCCGTTTGCTAAAGTTAAATTTTCCATACTATCTTTTGCGGGTACCTATGATCTTGAAACTTATCTAGATTGGGAGATGACAGTTGAACAAAATTTAATGCCCATCTAGTTCACGAAGTGCATAGAGTCGATAAGCGACTAGTGAATTTAAAGATTTTGCTATCATTTGGTGGACTCAAGTAGTTAATTCTGGCTTAGCCCCTGATACATGGGATAGATTGAAGGTAGCTATCGTGCTAGATTTGTTCCTCCCGCTTTTAAATGTGAAATGCGTAAGAAATTGCAGCGCTTAGACCAAGGCAATAGATATGTTGAGGAATATTATCAAGAAGCGCAAATAGGCATTTGCGTTGTAATGTTGAAGAGGATGAGGAGGATAAGATGGCTCGTTTTTATGGGGGATTAAGGCGTGAAATTCAGGACATAATTGATTACAAAGAGTATGATGATATCAATAGATTGTTCCAGCTTGCTTGTTTGGCAGAGAAAGAATTGCAGGGTAGGCAACAAAGGACAAGGAGCAATTTTGGAGGTATGTCTACATCGAGACCGACGCAGGGGCAACCCAAGACAACTCCACCTCATGTTTTTCAAGCTGTTGTTCCTCTCGTGAGTAGGGCGCGTTCAGCAGCACCGCCACCACCATCACGCCGCACCGAGGCGAGCAAATCTACTAGTGTGCAAGCACCAGAAAGAGCTCTTCATCGGTTGCTTCCACGGGCCGTACGATGGGCATTGTGTGCCACCGTTGTAAAGGGATGGGCCAAGTCAGCGGGCGTACATTGCGACAGAAGATGGTGGTTATGTAAGTGCTAGTGATGTTGAGGATGAATATGCTCTTGCAGCTAACCTTGCAGGTGATGATGATGATCATGAGACGAGCGGTGATGGTGAGGAGATTTTAGGTGCATTGCTACGGCGAGTTATAGAACCATAATTATCGTAATCGAGCACTCAAAAGAGCAAGAGGAGAAGCTACAACGTCATAATTTGTTTCAGATGTTCCTCATCGTCAAGGATTGCCGTGTTCGTGTTATAATTGATGGCGGGAGCTGCAATAACTTGGTGGATTCAGGATTGGTCAAGAAGCTTGGCTTGACCACACGTGCGCATCCTCACCCATACCACATTCAGTGGTTCAACAATAGCGGTAAGGTGAAGGTAACACAATCTGCGAGAGTGCAATTTTTCATTGGTTCCTATCATGATGTTGCTGATTTCGATGTAGTACCTATGCAAGCATGCTCACTTTTTTAGGTCGCCCATGGGAATTTGATACCGATGCAACTCATCATGGTAGAAGTAATAAATACTCTCTTGTGCACAAAGGAAAGAAAATAACTTTGCTACCTTTGACACCTACTGAAATTGCTAATTGTGATAAAGAGCTAGCTGAAAATAACAAGAAAAAACTTGAACAAGAATCTGAAAATCAGCAAGTAATGAAGGATGTTTTCCCACCTAAGAAAGAGAGGTTGTCATCTAGTTCTAGGACCGAGGGAATTAAATTAAAGGGTTGTGTCATGCTTGCAACCAAATCTGATCTTGCTGAAATTTGTCATGATGAAATGCCATGCTATGCTTTGATATGCAAGGATGCTTTATTTTCACTTAATGATGTATCTAGCTCTTTGCCGTCTGCTGTCACTAACCTTTTGCAGGAATTTGAGGATGTGTTTCCTGCTGAGACACCTCCAGGGCTGCCACCGATTAGGGGTATTGAACATCAAATTGATTTGATTCCAGGAGCTTCCCTACCCAACCGTGCGCCATACCGAACCAACCCGGAGGAGACTAAGGAGATTGAGCATCAAGTGCGAGACTTGCTTGACAAAGGGGAATTGAGGTTGATCAAGCCAAGATCATCGCTATCCAGAGTTGGCCGCCTCCTAAAACGGTCACACAAGTGCGGAGTTTTCTTGGGCTCGCTTGTTTCTATCGGCATTTTGTTCGGGATTTCAGCACCCTTGCTGCACCATTGAATGAGCTTACAAAGAAGGGTGTTCCTTTTACTTGGGCCACCAATCATCAACAAGCTTTCGACACTCTCAAAGATAAGTTAACACATGCCCCTTTGCTTCAACTTCCTGATTTCAGCAAGACTTTTGAATTAGAATGTGATGCTAGTGGCATAGGTCTTGGGGGTGTGTTAATGCAAGAAGGAAAACCTGTTGCTTACTTTAGTGAAAAGTTAAGTGGTCCTAGTTTGAACTATTCTACCTATGATAAAGAATTATATGCTCTAGTTCGAACTTTGGAAACATGGCGACATTATTTATGGCCCAAAGAGTTTGTAATACATTCGATCATGAATCCTTGAAACATATTCGAAGTCAAACCAACCTGAACCGTAGACATGCTAAGTGGATTGAGTTTATTGAATCTTTTCCCTATGTCATTAAATATAAAAAGGGCAAAGAAAATGTGATAGCTGATGCGTTGTCTAGGAGATATACCATGCTTTCACAACTTGATTTCAAAATCTTTGGGTTAGAGACAATAAAGGAGCAATATGTGCATGATCTGATTTTAAAGACGTGTTGCTAAATTGTCAAGAGGAAAGGGTTGGAATAAATTTGTTGTGCATGATGGTTTCATATACCGTTTGGCAAGCTATGCATTTCTGTTGGCTCGTTAGTCTTTTGTTGTTACGGGAGGCGCATGGAGGAGGATTGATGGGCCACTTGCGTGAAGAAGGCGAGGACATTCTGTTCCACCATTTTATTGGCCAAAGATGAGGCGTGACGTCGAACGCTTCATTTCTCGCTGCACCACGTGCCAAAAAGCTAAGTCACGACTTAATCCTCATGGTTTATACATGCCTCTTCCTGTTCCAAGCATACCTTGGGAAGATATTTCTATGGATTTTGTTTTAGGGCTTCCTAGGACAAAGAAGGGGAGGGATAGTATTTTTGTTGTCGTGGATAGATTATCTAAGATGACTCATTTCATACCATGTCATAAAAGTGATGATGCTACACATGTTGTTGATTTGTTCTTTAAGGAAATTGTTCGCTTGCATGGTATTCGAATCGATAGTTTCGGATCGTGATGCTAAATTTCTTAGTCATTTTGGAGAACCTTATGGGAAAGTTGGGAACTAAACTGTTATTTTCCACTACTTGTCATCCCCAAACTGATGGACAAACTGAGGTAGTCAATAGAACATTGTCTACTATGCTTAGGGTTGTGCTTAAAAAGAACTTAAAAATGTGGGAGGAATGTTTGCCTCATGTGGAATTTGCTTATAATCGTTCGCTGCATTCTACCACGAAGAAATGACCTTTTGAAATTGTTTATGGTTTCATACCTCGTGCACCTATCAACTTGTTGCCTCTTCCAGCTTCAGAAAAAGTAAATTTTGATGCGCAACAACATGCTGATTTCATACGTAAGATGCATGATACAACTAAAGAGAACATTGAGATTATGAATGCTAAATATAAAGTTCTTTGGTAGTCAAGGACGCAAGCATATTACTTTTGAACACGGTGATCTTGTGTGGTTACACTTGCGTAAAAAACGATTTCTGAATTGAGAAAGTCTAAACTCATGCCTCGTGCAGATGGTCCTTTTAGAGTACTTGAACGTATTAATGATAATGCGTATAAGTTAGACTTGCCTGCAGATTTTGGGGTTAGCCCCACCTTTAACATTGCAGATTTGCGACCTTGCTTGGGCGTGGAAGATGAGCTTGAGTCGAGGATGACTCCAATTCAAGAAGGGGAGGATGATTTAGGAGTCAATAATATTTCCGTTGAGCATTCGATACTTTCTAAGACTTGTGATTTTCTTGTCCTTAGGAACCATGGAGAAGAACCACGCGAGTTCAAGTGTAGAAGTGGAACCGTCAAGCGCAATCCAAGTCATATTCGCGAGTTCGATTCAGATTCGGCCTTCGTAACAACATCTACTTCAAACGGCCATAACTTTTAATCCAGAAGGCTTCTTGGGGCCCGTGAGTACTCGTTGGAAAGATCTTGAAGTCTACTTTCAGATGGATCTAGTCTCACCTCCAAACTCCATCCGAGCAGATCAGAAACTGCAAAACAAGTCACGTCACTTTTTCAGTCCGAGTCAAAGTGGGCTGAGGGCCTTGTAAATTGGGCTATTTGGGCCGGTACTGTTCACATGAACAGTACCACATCCACATGAATAGTAAAACTGATTAGTACCACCTCCCTTTTCATTAGATAAGTGTGGCTTCCCCCTTCCCTATTTACGGAGGTCACACCCCTCTAGTTTTTCTTGGGTTTTTCTTAAAGATTATTCTGCTTAGCAGTTTCACCGCATGTTCGGTTGAGAAACCCCACTTGTGAACTCAAACTTTATTCGCAATACAATTTCATATTGCGTCTTAAACTCTCTTGCTTGTGTTCTCGATTCGCTTGCAGGAGATAGCCTTCTTGGCGAGGTCAACCGTGTTCGGCACGGTTGATAACCAACGAGCGATGGTGTAGTGATTGCAAGGGTTCGATCTGTTTTGGTCGAACCTTTGGATCATCAACGTCGAGATCTCCACAATCGATTTATCAGCACCTTTCGGAAGATCGGTCCATCGTCATATCAAATTCAATTGTCGGGCGCGAGCTCTAGTGATTGGTCCTTGAATATCAAGTGGAGGAGTGTTGTGTATATCCGAAGAAGTGATGTCCTCATCAGGAACCGAGGTTTGCCGGCACCATGCATGGGCGGCGGCGCGGAGGAGGTCACCGTAGCCGGAGAGCTCGGGCGGCGAAGAGCTTCGGCCGATGGTTGGGACAGGTTCGGGGTGCCAAGGTGACGCTCCCACCACGTCGAATTGACCTGGGACCGACCGGGGAGAGAACGGCGGTGGAAGCGGCGGTGGCGGCCGATGTTGGGGAAAATGAGCGGCGTGTGAGCTCCGGTGAACGAAAGTTCGATTAACCCGGAGAGGAGACAGATGGAAGGTGGAGGCTCACCGTGACGCAGTCAAAATGGGGATGGCATCGCCGAAGCTGCTGTTAGACCCGGATTTTTCAATCCGGAATCTCCTGTGATTTACTGCTCTATTCCCTGGATCAGTAGCTAGAGCACACAGGTCATTGCTGTATCGACCCATACATCGCTTAAACAGTAATATTACAGACCATTGTTCAAATTACACCACGTCGGGCGATAGTTTACAAAAGGGGCACTTAGGCCGAATGTCATCATTATAACCACATCGCAGAAACGGAAGCAAAAGTAAGTCCAAAGCCACAGGCAAGCGACTAGGGGATAATGTGTGCAGTATATATTACCTAGACTTAGATAATATACGTGCACACACAGCCTTATGTCTAACTTGTCTAGGCCTAGAAAACACGAGCGACGTCCTAGTTTCCTTCGCCCCTCCTTCCATCCGCGGCTGGTGCATCTTCATGATCATAATGATCCTGCGTCACGGTCTCTGTTTTGGTAATGCGAGTGTGAGCACACTATCCACCGTGCTCAGCAAGCCATCACACAAAATGCAGTAAATAGCATGCAAGGCTAGTTCAAAGGAAGGCTTGGGTTTAGTTGTTTTGCCAGAAATTGCATATAAATATTGTACTTAGAAATTCCTATGACCTAGCAATTTTTGAAAGGTGCGACACAAGTTTAGTGAAGTAAATTCATCATACTAGTGATACAGATTCCATCCACCGTTACATGGCACCTGTACCATATAGCGTCTTTCAGCATTATAGCCGCTTAACTTATCACTGGGACGACACCAGGACAACTCCAATCTAGGGCCTTCCACTGCCCTCCATTTTTTTCCCATTCCATAATTTATTTTGAAATAGAACTATATCTAGTTAAGTCCCCATGTCTGCCCATGACCGTGGGCACGGCTATTCGAATAGTTTTGACTCTGCAGAGTGTGTACACTTTTCCCACAAGAGATAATCAACCCGTTGCCCCACATGATTTCTTAGTCATGTGGTTAAGTAGATTATCACCATGACTGTTCAGAATATCTAGCACCTCTAGTCATCTCACCCTATGGGACGTCCCCACTTGCGATGGGTCCCATACGTTGCACGGGATGTTCACCACGGCTACTAGCACTATTCGGGCTCCTCTCCCCTCAATGCTAGTACGACTGGTGAACGTCACCCTCCACTCGGTGTCTCTTTAGGCCTCCCTTTGCCCTTGCATAACCCCACCTAACCACTACCGGTGAGATGAGTCGGAGAGTTTCGATATCGCTACTGAGCTAGGCTGTATCTTACAGACTTGTGGTTGTACTGTTTTACACGGGCTAACATGACAAGATTCGGTCCTTAGAGCTACTTGGGTGGTTCTACCATGTTCCATAATTTTTGTGCTTCCACTGCACCACATACCAGCCCCCAAATCATCCACCCAGGATACTAAGCAAGTTTGAGGCTTTTGGGGCATAAAATAACAGTTCCAAATTTTTCTCCAGTCATTCCCACCATGACTACCCAAACCATTGTCATATTTGCAAGTGAGAGATTTTGGGACATCTAACATCCCCGTTTAACTAGCAATACTAAGCAGTGCGATATATTATAACTCTATTTATGAAAACTACATTATGATAGTTTTACTATAGCGACAAGGTTCACATATCCCAAAGGTTTCAACAGGTAATACTAACAAGCATAATAATGGGTGTATATCTACATTCTATAAAACTGAACATAAGCTACTACATAAAATAATAGCATGCACATGGATAACTTAAAAGAAATTAATTTGCATAATCATGGGTTCAACATGGCCAAAGTGATAACTCGCCTTGGTCACAGGAGTTAGGTTCTTGATGATCTAGAGCTGCTAGGTTGGCTGCATCAGCGTCTTCCTCCTGAGCCTCGTATGCTATTTTAATCGTACGCGAAGATTTGCATAAAAAGAAAAGCAACAAATCAACCCAAATAACACCAGAAATTCAAATGAACTCCAAAAATTATAATTTCAGTTCCATTGGATAGATCTTGAATTTAGACGAATTTAGAAATTTGTCTCACTCAATTTGGAGTTAAAATGAGGAAGTTATGCCATTTTTAAAATCTCAGTTCAGATAAATCCCTAAATTATTAAACTTCCGATAGGTGGGGCCCACACTCACATTTCATATTTTATTTTCTTTTATTATTTTTCTTTTTGTGTCTCTAACTGGTGGGGCCCACAGCGTGCTTTCGGTCCTTCTACCGCCAGCGGGTGGGGCCCAGATGGCAATGGCTCGCCCCGCGATCCATCGAAGGTGGGTCCCACATGGGTCTGGGACCCACATGTCGGCCCGCCTGGGACGATTGGGACCGTCGGTCAACGACCTCTCTGCAGCGGCCCGGTGGTGGGGCCCACATGTCGATTGCAAATTAAAAGAATGGTTGAACCCCACACGCGGAGCCGGGGCTCGAGCAGCCGGGGGGAGCCAGGGGGAGAAGAGAATCGGGCGGGCTAGCCAAGTGAGCGCCCGGTTTTATCTTACCCTATATGGGCGATTATACCTTTGAGGTATCCGTGAAGGGGTGGGCGAGGAGGCCGGGGCGGGGTCGGCGGTGCGGCGGCGGTGGGCTGTCGGGAGGTGCGGTGATGCCCAAAATGCGCTCCGGTGCTTGGTGAAGCCGATGGAGGAGTCGGCGGGGACCGGGAGCACGGTGGTGGGGGCGGCGCGGCGGCGGCGACTCGAGAGGGTTCTCGGTGTCGTGCAATACGGTCGGAAAGCTCGGGAAGGTCGGGAAGAGGTCATCGACGTCACGGAGATGGTGTGGAAGAATGGAATCGGGCCCTATTGGCCTGCTTCGCCGGGTTGACGTCCGCCGGAGTTGGGGAAGGAGGAGGGCGCCGGCGAGCTACGGGACATGAGGGTTCGATTACACGCCGTGGTAGGAAGTAGAGAGTGCGGGGAAGAGCTTGACACGCTCAGCAGCCTTTATAGGCGCGCGGGTGAGGCTGGTGTTGGTGATATGCCCTAGAGGCAACATGGAGATGTTGAATATATCACATACTATGTTTATGATACATTGCTTTGTTCCTTGAAATAGACATTATCATTATTGATCAATGAGTATGTGACTTATTCATGAGACTCTTAATGCCAAAATGTTGCTATTTCTAAATGATCCCTGATTATATTTCATATGAGGAACAAATATGATTCAAAGATCAGCATATGTATTGATTGATGATCATGTCTCATGGATCATAGTATGGAGATACCAAATCAATAATATGGACATGTGTTAGTGAACATATGTTGGATAGACCCGCCATGAGACACTGCAGAGATTCCATGTGTCATCAGTTGGTCTCAAGTAGTGTTTATGTGGAATCCTTAGACTTGAGATCATCATGGTTCCCAACATGCGTAGTAGCTTATTTTGGGACTACTAAACACTACTCCGTAACTGGGTAGTCATAAAAGTAGTCTTTGGGTTTGCCATGAAATATGTAGTGGGATGTGAATGATCAAGATAGAATTTGCCCTCCTTATGGGAGAGATATCTCGGGCCCCTCGATGTAATGGATTATGAAAGTGCATGACCATGCCAAGGTGATTGAGGAGTCAATCACGAGTTTATAATCCATCACGGAATCGAGAGAGTGATTGAGCTATTAAGAGGATGACACGGTCTCGCCTTGAGCTTAATCTATATCGTGAGGCAAAGGATTAGTACATGAGAACATTACGAGTTCGGTAGATATGATCTTTACGTATACTTTGGGGTTAATATGTCTTACTAGAGGCCGCTATTAACACGGTGACCGAAAGGTGTTTACGGTCGCGACCAAGTATCGTGAACCTCTGGTCGCACACTTAACGGGTTGGAACACTAATTCGAATGTGATTCGGATATGGGCTCAATTCGGATAGAGATCCGGATAGACTCCTATTGGGCCTCGGTCCACGAGGCCCAAGTGAGGAGGTCTATATATATGGAGGCGAGGGGCTGAGGGGAAGCATCTGATAATCCCGAGCAAATCCCTAGCCGCCACCTCGAGCCAAACCCTAGCCTCTCGCGAGTCTTTGGTACACTCGCGATCGGCGTTCCACCCGGACGTGTGGATACCGGTGGAGGCGCGCTCGTTGCGGCGTTGATCGGCATCATCAACCTCTGATTGGATCGCTCGTGGTGTGGTTGATCGCGTGGAGGAGGCGATCGGTTCGGGACGATCGACTACTTCCACTACTACCTCGACGCGCGTGGTTGGATCGGCTTCTCCAACTCTTCTTCCGCTGCTGCGTCTAGTGGTAACGATCCATGATCCCTCCTTAAGCATGATGTCCTTGTGTGCGCGGTAGAAAAATTTTGTTTTCTACTTTCGTAGCCTTCGCGCGATCCATTAGCTGGCACCGGGCGCTTGCCCAAGCGGTCTCGTCGGTGTCGCTCGGCGCCGTGACCGCCGCGGATTTCCGGGGATTCGGGGTTGCGTCGCATTGAAGGACTGCCGCTCTGCGCTGCGCGCGCAGCAATGTGGAGGGAATCCGGCTGCAGCAGGGGGGCACGGCTTTTGCTAGAAGCCGGACGGGACGCGCGCTGACCCGGGCGTCGCGCATGGTAGGCGGGATGGGCGAAGGCGCCCGGGAGAGGGAGGCGGGCTAGGCAGCGGGGCAGCGGGCGGCGGCAGACGCGGCTTGTGGACCGTCAAGGGAGAGGCGAGAGGGGAGAGGGAGGGGGCGTCGGGAGGAGGAAGAGGAACACGGGCCGGGGGTGAGCGGGCTGGCGCGGGGAGGTTGGGCCGGTCGGCCTGACTCCCGCCCATATTTTTATAAGGTAGTTATGCCGAATACTAGTATTCTATGGATCTGATGGCCTCGGCCTAGTGGAAAAACTAGCATCCTAGAGAATGTCTCGGATCGGCATAAGGTGGTTGTGCCGAATAGTTTTTCCATTGCGATTTCATAGATTGGATCTGTAAACACCGTGCGTACCCACCTTGTATAGCATCTTGGGTTCACATCGTTAGGTAGAATACGATTCTACGTCTAACTTATTTTTCCAGGGAATGATGTGAATAGTATGG